>OX596077.1:58140874-59340874 GCA_951394005.1 Protophormia terraenovae | reverse complement strand
CTGCTTTCAACAGACAGACAGACGGACGGACATAGCTAGATCGACACAGAATCTAACCAGGACACGGAAAATATATACTTTGTGGGGTCTTAAATGATTCCTTCGACATGTTACACACGGAATGACAAAATCAATATACCCCCCCATCTTTTTGATGGTGGGTATAAATAGTATTATTTATACTTTGAGAAATTAATTCCACGTGTGTATTGGCACAGGCTCAAAATATGCAATTTTTGATATGTCGAATTCATTATTGTTTTTTATATGAATATGCAGTTTGACAGGAATAAAGCCCAAATTACAATAGCGCGTAGACAGCAGCAGTGTGTGCTGCCATAATCAGCTGATTATTTAGAATGCACTGTTTGTTATGGTGTTGATTACATTTAGTCAGCAGCAGTTTGCAGTGCTGTTTCATTTAGCCCTGTTTCTAAATTCACTGCGCTGCATTCAGATTGAGAGCGAGACAAAGAGAGTGAGCAAATAAATCAGAGGCTAAAATACATAAGTAGAACAAAGCTAGATGGTGGTTGTAAATTGCGGCTGCCTACGCTGAATTGTAATTATAACAGCAGCAACATGTTGTTCTGACAGTGATCAGCTGATAATTTTTGCTGATACTGTTGCTGACTACGCGCTATTGTAATTTGGGCTTAACAACCAAAAATAATAATCACCTTTTTAACTAAAGTTACCTTGTATAGAATCGCACTAATTTTGACGTTTTTCTTGAATAAAATTTGTCTAATGTAGACACTATTTTAGGGGTAAGGAGTGGGTGTAGAGGGGAAATTTGTATTTGATCTAACTAAGACTAATATTTTCTACCTATAACCTAGAAAATTTTATAAACTAAAAACTCCTCAGAGAAGTAATTTTTTTTTTTTATGGTCTTCAATGGGTTTAAAGTATGACGTGATGGAGAAAAACTGAAATGTTCCTGATGATTGGGATGACTGTACCTAAAATATCTGTAAATATCGATACTTTTTTGGTGTTGACCTTTGTAATCCAAAAAGTAGTTTCTACAAAACAACTGAGCTAAAGAAATTAACCTTAAAATCTTATCATCTTTTAAAAATTCTTAATTTAGATATTTGTATATATTTTCACTATCTTTATAAATAGACATTTTACTTAAACTCTTTCAGAAATTTATGAACAATAAAATTTTACTTTAAACATTTCATTTATTTTAAAACCTGTTTGACTAGCATTCATTTATATTGTAGTATTATCAGGAATTAATAAAATAAACGATTAATCACAAAAACGTTAAGCGTATTCTTCTCTTTATAAAGTTAACGCATCTTTAAGATAAATAAAAAAAATTAACCCTCCTACACGTTCATATTATTAGGCCAAAGGCTTAAATTGCACTGAAAGAAATAAATGTGAAATGTAAGGAAAACATACTTCAAATTATTTTAACTTAAATTAATTGTTAAATTATTTTATTTCCTTTGTTAAAAAGAGAAATAATATTGGTTAAAGACCTTATAAATTTTGCGAAATTTTAATGCTAAGATTAACAACAAACAGAAAGCAATTGATGTAAATTAATCTTTAAAATATTTTAGCAGATCCATACTGAATTTTAAACGTAATTGGAATACTTGGTTTAGGATGTTTTTGGTTAGGGTTTTTGGGGGCGCAGATTACGATTCTGTAATAAGAAATAAATTCAAAATGACGGATGCAATATGGCGGTGAACAAATTAATTTTTTAACTTGATGGAATTTTAAATAATAACATTTTACAGACTTGTGGTCACTGAATACAAATTTGTTTTATGACTTTCCAAAATCGGAAATGCGAAGGATTATAAGTATAATAATCACCATAAGGAAGAATATTGTAATTAATCGCCAAAATGACTTTACGTAACGACTTTAAGGTAAATTAAAAAATATCAAAATAGAGGATTGAATATGGCGGCCAATTAATTTGGAACTAAATAGATTTTTATTTTAAGTTTTTAAATTCCCGCGTTTGTATAGTTTTATGCAATTTAAAATTTTTTTATTTTAATAAAAAAAACTTTTAGATTAACGCCATTTCTAACATTTCATAACATTTTATGTAAACTATAGTAACCTACATTTTATAATTTGACTATATTTATATATTGACCACCAGTATTATTAGTATGGAAATATCCCTTGAAGTCGGATCTAGTCTTCGAAAATTCCTATTTCTGAAAAAAAAAAAAAAAAAAAATATTTTATTTCAATTTCATTTCATATGAAATTGCCCATAATGTCACTATATTTTATTTTGTTTGAGTATTATACCATTTCAAAGCACTTTTTTCAGTAATTATAAATTATATACCCTATTTATAACAAATGAAAATTTTTAGCAAAAATATGTTATTTTGACTTTGACCTCTTGTTTTGGGCATAAAATCCAAAGTCCCTAGATTACACATCTGTATGAATTTTTCCTCTCTAACTGAATAGTACTTTTTGCCAAAAAATCAAACTTGTGAGACCCATTATTGCCACATCAACAAAATAATAACAATAATATTAATAATTGCGGGATTTTAATTAATTAAAATAATTTCAATAATTTATTATGACCCACTAATTTTTGTAAGTGTACTCAAATATACATATGTATGTATCTGAATAAAAGTGAACATTAAAGTGTTCTTAAATTTAGTTTAAAGTAGTCATTTGCAATAATTTTAATTTTAAAATATTTAAAGCTTAAGAAAATGTTACTAAATTCTAATCATTAACAGCCATACCCACCTTCCTACCCCCAAATGTACTCCCCTTTTACAAAGGATAGAAAGCAAAAAAATAAAAATAAAAAACGACGTTCCTACTAAAAACTAACGTAAGAATGAATATTATTTTAAGCTGTCATACAAAGAAGGAAAGCAAGTAAAATATAAAGATAATGTAGAGTTATGGTCGACTTTTAAATGTCATACAGGGATGATATTTCCGTTGCTATTCGGTATGTTTATTTATAACAGATAAAAGTTGAAATTTTGGGTATTGAACAAATTGAGAGATACACAAACTGAGTACTCACTTTTGCACAAACTGAGAACTTACTGTGATTGCAAATATAGATAATTTTAACGAAAATTGCGATCTTTAGTAATATATTTGAAACAAAAAGTTTTATTTAAAACTTCTGAAAGGATCTACAATTCGCAACTATTTTATTTATATAAATTTAAATCACCTGGTAGGGTGATTTATATATAAATGTGTGTATGTATGAGGATTTGTATATATTTTGTTATCCTAAGTTATGTGGCGATTTTATTCTCTATCGTTCTTTGTTATGCCAATAGTACAAGTTTATAAGTGTGTAGATTCTTCTACCGCCACTACATTCAAGGAAAACTGCCGTTTCAATTAATGTTACATTTTTAGAAATATTTTATGTTTTGCACAAGATAAAAATAAGTGTAGTATGTATTTTTTTTTACTTTTTCGAAGCCAACATTGGTGTCTTTTACATTTGTTTCTTGTACATTCGGTGGTACGTTCATTTCATGTACATTTTTTTTTTCTATTTTTGTTTTTGTTTTGTATTTTCCTCTGGCCTTAAAAAACAAGTGGTTGTAATGTGCCACCCTTGAATTTTTCTCTAAAATGTTAAATTTAACAAAACATCCATGACACCCATGCCCATGATTGTGTGTGCCACACGCACAGACAACTCCAAAAAAAAGTATTCATACGACATTGTATCTATGGACTGAAATAAAAGCATCCAAAAAGTTGTGTTCTCATAAGTATTTTAGGTGTACGAGTATGTAGTAGAACGTGTGTTTGTATTGTTTTGGCCAAAAGCGCACCCTTCTTCTTTCTTATCGACATTAAGTTTATCTTTATGTAAATATTAGGGTGGGTCAATTGTTTTTGTCAAAAGGCATATATCAACAATGTAGTCTAGAATTCTAAGTAAATTTCCCCAAGAAAGCATTGATCTAAAATCAAAACCGAACGTCCGCCGAGAAATAAAAAAATTCTCAAAAAAGAACGTATGTAATAATCCTTTAGAAGACTATAATACCATAACAAAAAAATCTATGTTTCAATAGTTTCTTAGGGTAATTATCTTAGAATTTTACGTACCCAGCAAAAAACTTTGCTTGCCATGTAATAAGATAAGAAGATAATATAATGGATCATCACTACTTACACATTAGACGAATAACTCATTATTTTAACACGGTGATTTCATTAGAGGCAACTACTTATTCTATATTATTACAGGTAGGCATTTCAGAAAGTCATTACAAGAACTAATTACTTTGTAGCTATTTAATAACTCATTAATTTCAAAGTATAACAGAACTCATTATTATCAAAATGAATAGTTACTAGTTACATTATCGGTTACAAATAAGTACTGAAATATAGAAATAAAAAATAAAAATTTTAAATTTATTTATTTAATAATATATAATTTTTATAACATAAATAAAAAGATTGACATAAAGTAATATTTCCAAAAATCTGATCTTAATTAATTGATTACATATCAATGTTATCGTTGAAAAGTAACTACATCAGTAATTACATGCCATTACCAAGCTTTTGCTGGGTAGATTTTGTGTTTTTTTTTTTTTCACCATAATAATTTGATCGACCCTAATAAATGTACAAACTTACATTAATGTACAAACAAACATACCCAGTGGTAAAAAGAAGGGGTAAAGAGCCCTACTAGAAGGCCTTTTTTATGTCCAGAAGACCTTCTCCCTGCATTCCATGTTCATTTCATTTTTACACGCGATGTCATTGGGAGGTAGGCCTTACACATTCGCGACCCGATATAGCCCTTCTAGAAGACTTTTTATTGAAAACTGCAAACAGGCCTTCTGTAGAAGTACTAAAAATAGTCCTTCTATACTATTAATAAAATATTTTTCTATTTATATAAAATATATATTATTTTTATTTTAAATTATTGTAAAATGTTTAAAACTTAAAAAAACTAAATTCAATACTAAAAAAACATTTCTGTTAACTTTTGACAAAACATCTTAAGTCGATATAAGACAAATTATTTGAAAATGACATTTGTATAGAAATTGTTGATTTTTTATTTAATATTCCTGAAAAAAACTTAAAATTTTTGTTAAATTATTTTTTCAAAAATATAAAGATATAATATAAATGATTAAGTTTTTAATAAAATACTTATAATAAAAACCATAAATAAAAAATATAATTAACTTAGAAAGAAAATTACATCCTATTCAAACAAAGAATTGGAGACAACTAAATGATTTATCATTCTTTTTTTGGAATTTCTGCTTTGAATTTTGATATTGTTTTTGTAACGGTTTCTGCATGGTTTTGCTTTTTTAAATACTGTAGTCTTTCTTTCCTTCTAAGAGAAGGGAATTAAAACAATGTACTTTTTTATAAATAGATTTGTTGTTGTTTAAAATAAAATATATTTAAAAAAATACAACTTCTTATGGTCCTTCAAAGAGAAGCGAAGTCGGAAGGTCTGTCGGATCTTTTTGAAGGCAGGAATGAGGCATTCATGAAGGCCTTATTAGAGAAGGCATGTTAGCATGAGCAACCGCATCTGAAAAAAGGCCTTCTAGGAGGCCTACGCGGTAGAGGCCTCGCAAATTTTACCAATGGGTATACATTAATATTGATATGTGTATAATAGTATGTGTGGAAGTACATTCCTATTTGAATATATATAGTACTTGTACACTAAAAAAAATATTTGTAAAATAAATAACTACCTATTATAAATTTATATTTTAAGAGAAAATATATGTCAGTAGCAGTATATTTGCACTTTATAATATTTATGTAATTGGAACGATCGGGCTTTATATATAAATAATTAAAAAAAAAAAATACAAACTTTTTTATTGATGTAATCATGAGCTATTTATTATAACAAAATGATGCAAGAAGCAATATAGTCCTTCCGTAAATTAATCCACTATTCGATGTTCCAATGAATCAATAGAGTTGGATACAATACTAATACCTATAAGCACCTTCGACGTCTCTTGTACTTGTGTAAGAAGCTCTAAAATAAACGTTTTAAGTCCCATACATTAGAGTTTGTATACCGCATAAAAAATTATTGTTTCTTTCGACACTTTAAAAACGTCCAATAGCTACTATTCCTACCATTCATGTATGTATACTTGATTGGTTCAAAAATATATAAGATTTGCAAAAGTAATTGTTTAGGACACTTTGGATTGCGTTTTCAGAGATACTTAAATTGAATGAAGAGGCTTAATCAGGGATCCAAGTAAGCTTTGGTTCTGAATGACTCAAAAACCAGAAGCTCAATTTGATTTTAGAATCTCACGATGGATGTAAAAGTCATCGGTTACACAACCCAGTGCTGTAGTACGTATATTTTATATCTAAAATTTTAACAAAACAATCTTATATGTAACATTGATAAGATAATTTACTAAATATTATAAATGGCTAAAATCATTTTTTCTCACAGTGTAGAACATAAACGTAATATTAACACGTGCACAGTAACATTTCTGCATACATACTAATATTCATGCTTACACACATAAATAGACACACTATATAGTGGACCTATATTCAAAACCTTCTATCACGAAAATCACAAGTTTTTAGGAGAGAAAAGAAAAACTATTTCCCTTATTTTGCAATTATTTAAACAATTATTTTTTATAATATTTATTTAAAACAATAACTAAGTCTTACATAAAATTTGTTTTTAATATCACTGGTGGACAAAAAAAAAAAAAAAATTTTTTTTTGTGCTCCTTCAAAAAAAAAAAAAAAAAAAAAAAGGGGAATAGATGGAATTCCGCATGCTTAACTCGAATCTGCTTTCAGTTTTTCTCATCGGGTTGAGATTTTGTATGGGCGTGTCTAATATTGCGTCCTAAATAAGCCGATACACGAGTACATTTCACTATAACAAAACTACGCGTAAATAAAGTAACGTATCATAAAAATTGATACACAAATCATGATTGCAAAAACAAAAAAAATTTCGTCTTAAATAAAAAAATAGGTGGATTAGATGGAATTTAACGTGCTAAATAAGAATCAGCTTTCACTTTTTTTCTATCACGTATTTTTTTTATGGGCATGACTACTATGACCCCGACTTTAGGCAGTCACACTTGTATAACTCAAGAACGTTTTGTCCTATTAAGATATATTAAACTCCAATATATAGCGACTTAAATTGTCTTTGAGCTGAATTTACATAACTTTTTGTCCATTTAATATTTCCGTAGTTATTCGGTAATTAGTAGCGTAAAATTAAAATTTTTTAATTTGAAAAATGGTGAAAATTTTTATCCATAACTGAAATTCTTGAGCAAATAAAAAATATTGTCGACATACCTTGAAGACAATTTTCGTATGCATCTTTTGGTGTATCATTTATCAAAATCGTGTAAACGTTTCTTGAGTTATAGTCTAAATTTGATAAACCATTCTCGAATTTTATAGTGTGACCGCTGAATAAGGTGATGATATTAGTCATGCTCATAAAAATAATCGGTACGTGATAGAAATAAAGTGAATGCAGATTCTTGTTTAACTCGTCAAAATCCACCTAGTCCACTTATTTTTGTTTCAATAAATAAAATAAATAATAAATTAATTTTTTTTTTTGCACACCACTGTATTTCTACTCAATTGTATGTAACATGGATATTTTTACTTAACTGTAAATAAAATCGAGATTTGTGCACCAATTGTGAAGGCACATATCCTATATTATTTGCAGCATTACCAGCTTTGAGATAAAGACGATAAACTGAATCATTTTTGATGTTTTCATTTATTAAAAGAAATTTTAGTAACAAAAATTCTAAAATTTTGCATGAAAATGATTTTTTTCGGGTGATTTAAAGATAATTTTAGTACATATCTTTTGGTGTACCACTTATGTCAATCGTACACACCCTTCTTGAGTTATGAGGAAATATACTAGAGTAATGGTCTTACTATGGGCGAAATATTAGACACGCCCATAAAAAAAAATCCAGACTTGATGGAAAAATACTGATAGCAGTTTCATATTTAGCACAATAAAATACATCAAGTCCTATTCGTCTTTGGTGGAGGATTTTTTTGCAGACCAGTGTATTTAACAATATTGGTAAGACAGTTTTGCGCTTTTGAAATATTCAATGTACTTATTTAAAAAAATAACGATATAGAAGGTTTTGCATAGTAAAAAATATAATTATCTTTTAATGTATGATTTTTGAAGTTTTTAAAGAAGCGATTAAAAAAATTTAACTTACATAATTCAAATAAGCAACTTTATTTTAGGATCGGAGCAGTGGGAATGGAACCCCCATTCAAACAAAGTAATAATTTCACATTGTTAAAGCGAAAAATCATTCGAGCAATATTATATCGTACGTTATAGGCCCTTCGTAAATCATATTTAAAAATTTGTAATACACATCCAAAATTTCGAATTATTTGCAAAATCTGTTTTTGAGTAGTTGAAGAAACAGGATTTTCAATCTTATGTGCTTTATTCAAAGGTTCGAAAGGCTTAATTCTTTAATTCATTTTCTTAAATCGAATTAAATTTATTATCCTAATCATTCTTTAAAGCATTCAAATTAATTTAATTCATTGAATTAAATTCTTTGTACTTCATATGAGTTGAATTAATTCAGCTATGAATTAATTCCTTAAAGAATTCATTCATCAATTTTACTATTCAAGCTTAAAAAATATATTGAATCATTCAAATTTTCTTCAATTCAAATCTATTACAAATTAGCTTTAGAAAATATTTTCTAATTCATTTTGTAAAAGATTAAAAAACAAAATATTACAAATTGAATGAAAGAAAAATATTTTCATTCATTTTGGAAAAGATTTGAATTAACTAAAATTGAATGAATTCTTTATGAATTAATTCAATAAGAAATTAATTCTATTCAAACAAAAGCCTTTGAATTAAGCTATTTAATTATATTTTTGAGAATGGTACTATGGAATGAAAAATTCATATTTCTTAATTCAGAATTAAGATTTAAGGGAATTGAGCTAACATTTAATTAAGTCTTTTGAAGCTCTGGCTTTATTCAAATATTACAAACTAGTTTTTAAGCAACATCTATAAAAATATATTTTTTTAAAAATTTCTCAACTTGAAATTTATTAAAATATTTTCTATAAAAGCAGATGTAATGACTTTTAAAGGCAAAAACAAAATTTGTTATTTTTAAATTAGTCAAAAACTGTAGAACTAATTCGATTTTATCTGTAATAACTTACTGAAACTTTCGAAACATTTTTAATTTTTTCCACAAAAAGTAAAAACCAAGTAAACAAATATAAAAAATATTTTGTTCGAAAATATGATTTTTTTTATAAAGTTTAAAAAATACTTAACTGTTTGGGATTTTAAGCGATTTTATATTGGAGTATCTCAATTCTAAACAAAACAGCATTTGACGTACAAATGTACCCAGCAAAAAAGGAACTGAAAAAGAGCTGAAAGTCATGAATTTAACATTGTGTTTTCATTGGAAGGAAGTACTTAATGGTGAAAAAGAGCTGCAGAAGTTTTTTTTTTTTTTTTTTTTTTTTTAACCCAGGGTTGTCATTGGTAGGATGTTCTTCTTTTATACTTCTTATTCATTTCTTTTGAAGTACTTTCCTTTTTTTTTTGCAAAAATTCCGCTTTAGCCTTATTAAAAGATAATAAAAATGCTTTAAAATTTATAAAATTTTAATTTTCTTAAAAATTATTAACCTTTTTTCCCGCTAAAAATTCATCGTTATCATGATTCATGATCGTTTTTTTTTATTTTGCTGGATATGAAAAACAACTTAATTCGGCTAGAAGAGGCCAAGTTTCTATTAAGTTTTAAGCAAAAGTTAATATTTAAACTTTAATAAAATTTAATCGAATAGTGATATTTTATTGAAATTTCTGTATAATATGTATAAATTTGTCTTAAAATCAGGGAATTAAAAAAACTCCAAATTTTTTACATGCAATTTGAGAACTTAACAAAAAGAATTTAAAAAAATTTCAAAATTGACAAAGTTTGGATAGGGCTTGTGGGCAGACCTTTGCCCCAAGCTCCTCCGGATTTACTTTACACGCATTTGTATTAAGATTTTTTTACCTTTTTAGAAAAAAACCTAAATAATCTGAATTTGTTTTAAAGTTCCAACTTCAGATTAATATAACTTTTTAACGAATTCATATATTTATATGATTCTTACAGCAATATTATTTAGAATTTTAGAGGCAATATTAAGTCTGCCAAGTTAAAAAAATTATTTGCCGTTGAAATAAATAATAATTAGATCAAAAGTTTTAAAATTGCTTGGGAATAATTTCCTTATCACGAATTATAACTGAGATGGAAATAAGGCGGGTAGCTACAAAGGAAGTGTTAGTCCCCACACAAGATAATTTTTAATTATCGCATATCTAATCACAATGAAAATCTCGAGATTTTGTGGGATTAAAATTCTTGTCAAGTTCCACAATTGATATGAAAATATGTAGGGTAGGTTTACAGGAGATAGTAGCCGCCATACAAAGTGATTATTTATTATTTTATATCTAAAGAACTATTTAATCGATTTTAATTTTTTGGCCAGATTCATATTCAGCATACATATGTATGTATATAAATTAGGCAGAATTGGTATTAGAATTGAATAGAATTTTCAAAAAATAAAATAATTACACAGGGTTTTACTCAGTTTTATACTAAAAAAATATATTTTTTTTATAAGATAGAGGGCTACATAAACATTGATAAAATTAGAAAAAGTATGAATTTTCATTTGATTTAGGTGAGCGTAGTTATACACCCAGAGAAAAATCGTGTTGAAACCGATACCATTCAGTGTCAATAGTGAATCTGATACCAAATGACATTAAGTTGTCACGGGTTCAGTATCGATTTATTAAATTTAGAATTTATTAAAATTAGAATTTGTAAAGAATTTGAATTGTTAATGCCATTGTGGATTCTTAATAATTTTTTTTCCCTTAGTGTTGGGAATATAATGACATCAACGCAGTTTCATAAAATCTTGAGATAGAGGGTTTTGAATATAGGCCTTCGTTATTCATATAAACATCATCAACATTTACTGGAACCTTCTAAGCACAACACAACTAAAAGAAGTGAAAACTTCATACGCCCATCGTCTACATATATTCTATTAATATTCTTTTTAGCTCCCTCTGGTTTTACTTGTAGTTTCTAGCGACATACTCGTCGTACATCCGACCATACATTAGCGTATATTCATCGTCTATTCCATCCATCCTAGATTTCAAATGAATTCTTTTCTTTTTTTCTTATTTTGTTTCCATGTTCAAGCAAATGTTGTACACGTTGTGTTTCTGCTTTTGGCTTTGAAACACTGTTAATTTTTTCCCTTTTGTATTTATTTTTATAAAATTTTGTTTGTTAGAACAAAAAGCGCCCAAAAATACAGATAATATTCTTTCCCAGCAAAAAAAAAAACACAAAAACCAGCAATTCCTCCCAAAAAAGAATATTTTCATCACACAGTAGAACTAAGAGCACATTTTGTGATTTTTTGGAAGTTATTATAATTGCTTCCAAAAAAAAATATAAATGTGTTTTAACGTGAAAAAAGGTTCATAATTTCTAAGTAAATTAAAATATCACATATTTAAAGGTATTTTTATTATCTTATAATTGAGCTAACACAGAATTTTTATTAAACAATTATGTAAACATAGTTTTTAGAGAAGAACTTCAAAATCAGTAAAGAAGAATATCATCCCACCAATGACAATCATGGGTTAAAAAAAAAAATAATTTCTGCAGTTTTTTTTTGCACTTTGTACTTCCCTGTAAATTTTGCTGGGTTATAGATGAAACAAAAAAGTATTTAAAATACGTTCGTTAAAGATGCCAGATTAATATTATGATTTTTTCAGTTTTAAGTTAAACTAGAAATTACTTGTTTATAAATGGCACAAGCAAGTTTTTGTTACACAATAATCTTACAGTCAAATTCAGAACTCGTTAATTTTCAATTCACTGCAGCGATTTTAAATTGTGAATATAAGAACTATCCGATAATTCTTGATCTACACGTAGATCAATAACATATTTAAATTAGAGTTCAAATTCAGGGAAATTTCGCGGGAATTCCCGGGATTTATTGTGTATGCAAAATGTTTATATTTTCGAACACATTTTAGTATATAATGTGTTTTTACATTTGTTTTTACACCAAACAAAAACTAGTAGTTTTTGGCTTCAATCGGATTTTGATTGAAAAACTACATAAATTTGTTTAGTTTTTCCGTACAAATCAAAAACCATTTTCGTTTAGTTTTTGTTGAAAACCAAATAAAAACTACAAAAATAACTATTTATGAAACATCCTGTTCAATTGTTTTCATAACAGTATGCTTTTATATAGAACGAAAAAATACAAATGTTATTTTTTTGAAAGATTTCATTTAATTAATAATTTTTTTATATAAATTATGTTTTGAATATTTTTAATAAACTTTTTAAAAACAATTCAAAGCCAAATACAAATGAAATAAAAATTTATCAAGAAATAAAAAGTTAACAAAAACTACATAGGGAAAAAAACAGGTATGTAAACGAATAAGTTTTTGAAATTTAGTTTTCCCAAAAACCAATTAGTTTTATTTTGGTGTAAACGTAATATAAGACCCATAAAGTAAATATTTTCTGGGTCCTGGTTCGATTCTGAGTCGATTTAGCTATGTGCGTCCGTCTGTGTGTCTGTTGAAAGCAGGATAGGGCTCGAACGGGACAACGTAGAAGGACGAAATTTGGCTCAAATATTTTTCTTATATAAGGTTTGTTTGGTATTGAAAATGGGCAAAATCGGTTAATACACAAGTTATGGGCTTTAAACTAGAAACACAGGGTGTCCGTTGTAGCCTCATTTCATACTTTTCTGCTGATATCTCTTAAACAAAAGCATATACGACAACGAAATTTTGTACGAATAGTTCGTGGGTCGATATAAACTTAGAAACAAAAAATGGGCGTGGTCCGCAGAATTTACCGCTCATCTCCCATATAACGAAAAATTTTATAAAGTTTATGGTGGGTATATAGATTCGGTCGAGCCGAATATAACATTCGGGCTTGTTTACTTATTATACAAATATTGCCATTAAATGCAGGGTATAGCATGAAATTTTAAATCATTACAGCGAGTATTTTTTTTTTTTTTTTTTACAAAGAAATGATTTGTCTTCAATATTTCAAAAACAACTGAATTTGTTTATCGTTTTATAATTAATTAGTATATTTTAAAATTTTTTATTTTTCATTTAACTGAATATTATAATTTATATTTAAAAAGTTTAAACATTTATTTTTGGCGGGAAATCCCGGGAAATTTAAAAATCAATCCCGATTTCCCGGGAGCGAAAAAAGTAGGGAAAAAGAAAAACTCTAATTTAATTCAAACGAACTTAATTATTTCAAACATTTAACAACTACTTAAATAGATAACATTTAATGGTGTTATTTATAATTCAGAACATATAAACCTATATATAGTATACATATATAATTCTGGGTTCGACTTGTTGGAACATATTTTTTAGTATTCTGGACGTTATTCTTAAGCACTTTTCTTGAATATATCACTCCCGTCTAAGGAAATATTCCATTCCAATCTGGCACCTTCATTTCGAGATTCAATAGCACAGACATATGTACCTACATATTAATAGTTGAAAGAAACTTTACTCATAAAAATAGACGACTGTTCAAAATTGTGTTCAATTTTTTTTTTTTTAAACAAAGGAAAGGAATAGATAAAAAAGAAGAGAGTTTTATCAACAAAAAAAGTTCCTTTTTCTTTTGTTTGCTTATATTTTGTGCGATTTTTTATTAATATAGAATTTTTAATTACAATCTTATGTCTAATGTATATATTTGAATATACATATAGTATATATGTGTTAAAATATAAATATGTATATTATATACATATGTATCTACGAACACACACACACATATGTATTTAGGCAAGTATGAACAAGGATGTGTTTAGGAAAATGCAATCTGAATATTAGAGTGGACCACTTTTATATGGAGGACAATAAAGGTTTTCAAATATTTTAAGAATTCTCAAAAATTAACTTCTCAAACATAAACTATCGAACATTCGTAGCATCGCAACTTACTCGATAATTTCTCGATAGTTAATGTTCGAGAAATTTTCGAGAAATTATCTATTTTTTCGAAATTTTGTTATTCACTTTTTATTTAGTTTTCGATAATTTCTTGAATATATATTTCACTAATTTCTTGTTTCAGGTCAAGTGGGACATAACGTCATAACGTAAAAATACATATAAAGATATGTTTACCCGCTTGACCTGATATAAGAAATTAGTGAATGTTCGCAAAAATGAGGAATTTTAAAACAAATGTATTCGAAAAATTATCGAAAATTAAATAAAAAGTGAATGTTCGTAGCATCGTAACTTACTAGATAATTTCTCGATAGTTAAGGTTCAAGAAATTTTCGAGAATTCTTAATATATCGGATTATCGCAATATTAAATTTTTTCGATAAAATTTCGAAAGTAAATGATTCGAGAAATTATCTTTTCTTCTCAATTTCTCGGTATTTTGTTACTTAAAAAAAAAAAAAAAAAAAATACGCATATTCACTAAAGGAAAAAAATTCGATTCAAAATCAACAACGGTTGTGCTCACATTGGTAATTTACGGTAACAGCTTTTTAATACCTTTCGTTAACAAATTTAATAGAAAACATATGTAATTTAACAATTTGATACCGAAATGGTTTCAACTTGGTGCCAATTAGGTATCGATTTTCAATAAGAATTGAACACGCAGTGTTTAATTTAAACACATACGGTGTAGATTCACTATTGACACAGAATGGTATCGTTTTCAACACGTATGTGATTGATATTTCTCTGGGTGTTCTTGTTTGTCATAGTTCATACTGATCGGTTATAAATTAGACTAAAGTTTAGGATGTAAATTTAACTTTAAAAACCCTTTCTGAAAAATAGTAAAAATGGTAAGTAACATTGCTACATGTCTAAAGACATTCGCTAAATAACATATTTATCTAAATGATAATTTTTTTCTTGCAGATTAATTCAGTAAACTTTGACCAAAAAATTGTGGATTTGGGCAACAGAAAAACTAATATTATTGAGACTTCCTCTGGGACCATCGACATGTATCACTATGTTCTAATTGTATTAGAAAGTTGACATTAAAATGTATTTTTGAATATTTGTTTTATTAAGTTCAAAATAAAAAATTGCTTTAAAAATTAAAAGAGTTTTTAATTTTAAATAGGAAACAAAATAAAAATTAAACAGAATAGAACTATTGCCAACGATTTGTTAGTAATATCGATATCGAACAATTTTCGATATCGAAAACGAATATTTTTCCGTTTCGCTAATGATATCACTTATTATCCGATATAGATATCATAAACGAACCTTCGATATCGATCGATTTCCTGCCACAAACTGAACGACAGGTGAACTCTACGAGTTCATTCTCGAAACGCCTTCGATAGTCGTTCTCGAAGGTTTTGTTAGAGAAATGTTTGTGATTTATTCGAAGGTGATATCTTTATCGAATTTTGTGGTCAAGCGGGTACCCACATAAATAAAATTGTCATGTATCTGTGTACATGAAATATTGAAAAATTAATATTTAGTGTTCATACAGCCCTAGAAAATATTAAAGAAATGTTAAGCATACATATTTTACAAGGTTGGCTACCGTTACCGCTAAAAAACCTGTTCAACCTGACTACCGTTACCTCTAAAATACCGTGAAATAATTGGAAGTACCGTTACCAAAAATACCGATAACGGTAAAATACCGTTACCGTTATTTCTCGGTTTAAGAAAAAAAAAAAAAATTAAAATTAAAATAAAACTTGTGATAATGTTATGGGTCATAGAAAGACCTTGTAACAATAAACACCACTTTTATTTCTTGGTTATGAGCCAATAATAGGATGATCGACTCGGTTTTCCAACCGGTTTTTAAACCGGTTTTTTCAGTCAATGTGCTGTCGGTTTTTTCAAAATGTTCAATTTTCGAATGTCGGATAGACCGTTTTTTTTAAACACAAAAAACCGGTTTTAAAAATACCTTTTTATTTCAAAAACCATGCACTAAATATTGATATTTGAATCGAAATTTATGATTATTTTTTTAATATTCATAAAGTATGATTTTTAATGGCTTAAAAATATAGTTTAAGATTAAATAAATTAGTAATAATTATCCCTAATGTAATATATTTGCACCTAATTTAAATGTTTTAGTTTTTTTATATTTAGCGAAGAAATTGTTTTTCAAAGATTTTGTTTTAAAAGAGTTTCACATGCAGAATCCTTTCAATAAAATTGATTCTTGCTTTTTTCATATTAACCCATGGTTTCTGTTTATGCTAAGTAAATGTTAATATCATTTTTGAAGATTATTTTCTTACAGTTTGTATACCCTACATGCCTTATTATGCGTTTGTACTGATGTTTGTAACACCCAAAAATATTGGTAAGACCCACTTATTTGTACCAATCGGCTTTAAGTCGATTTAACGATGTCCGTCTGTCCATTCATGTAAAACTTGTAATCAAAATACAGGTCGCAATTTTGGTTTCTTATAGTCCAAGAAAGAAGCGTGTTGAAATTGGTTATGGTAGGTCCATTATTTCCTCTAGCCCCCATACAAATAACCTACCAGAAAAGGGGTTTAACGATTATAAATCCCTTAAATGTAGCAGTAATTTTCCCTTCCCCGAATTTTGATGCACACAATGGTGTAGGTTGTTGTCTGCAAAAAAAAACGGTTAACCGGTTTTTTTCTGAATTTAAAAAAGTGCAACCGGTTTTTTCAAAATACCAACTATTCGAACTATTCGAAAACCGGTTTCTCCAAAAAGTCGAATAATCGATCACCCTAGCCAATAATCAAAATTTCTAAAACAAACGTTACCCTGAAACTATCCTTACCGAAATAGCTCAAAATACCGATCACGCTAAAATACCGTTAACCAAATAACTGATAATACCGTTACCGCCAAAATACCTTACGGAAATAATTAAAAAAACCATTACCGTTACCTTTTTGAATCGGTTGCCAACCTTGATATTTTATAAGATTGTTGAATGACAACCTTAAAAAAATTATGTTTATTATTTCATAGTATTGCAAAATCAAAATTTAACAGATTAACGAAATTTAGTTTAAAGATTTTATTCCTATTTATTTATTTTTTTATGTTTTCTTCATTGGTAAAAATGTGATAGAAAAATGACTCGCAAAAAATGCCAGGACGAATTTTGTGAACGGTATTTTGAAATTAAGATTTAATTTAAGTTGAGAACATCGATACCTTATTTTTTAAACATAAATATTGTTAAATTCTTTTAACAAATCTTATAAATTTAGAATAGCAAATGTGTTTAGATATTTGTAGTAGTAGTGAAAATCAGTCTTATTTCAAATAATAATTACTCATACTGATTGCTCAAAAATTTGCAGGAGTTAAAAATGTATGGTAAAACTTTAGCATTTAACTTTAATTTTTTGTTTAATTATAATAGTAAAAAAGTACGTTGTTATCTTAAATATATACATATTTTATTTTTGTTGAAATTTCTTTGAAATCTTCATATTCGTTACTTTCTTCTTAACAAAAAATTTAAAATAATGAAAAAGTCTGTCCAACTAAAATGCGATTGTATACGCAAACATTTATACATATGTGTGTATAGAAAGGAGTACGACAAAAAAAAAAAAAAAAAATAACTATGAAGGGATCTTATCTAAATGAATGCTGTGATGGTCAAAACATTTGCAACTGAAAACAAATTTTTAGCAATCGCATTTTTTTTAACACAATAATTTAAGCAATAATTTTTTTTAAGTTTTTCTAGTTAGAACAAATATATTTATAAACTAGAAATCAGAAAATAATCATTATTCTTGAAAAGTTAAGCAAAAAAATCAGATACAAGGAACGACCGGATAAAAGTGTATATAACACTTTTATCCGGTAGAAATGTAATCTTCAGGACAGGTTATATCGACTCAACTTTTAATGATTATTTTTGATTTTTATTTTTTTGCTCACAATATAAAACTTAACATTAAAAATGAAACTATTCAATTTTTAACAAAAAAGATTTTTCATCATCATTTTATTTTAAAACTCATAATCTTTACAGTCCATGCTAGAAATTATAAGAAAAAAAAATAATAATAGTAAAAAATCATGTTTGAAAACATGATATTTTACATTATTATTATTGTTTTTCTTTCCAACATCGGACCATGCGTATTTAATTTCATGTTTCTATGTTAAATATTACAGAAAATGCAAAAAAGTACCAATAAAAGAACAAAAAAGTACCACAAAGTCCATCATCTTTAAGTACCACAAATTCCACTCTTGTGAATTCTTATCTACATTTTCTTAATTTCATGTTTCTATGTTTAATGTAATTTAAAATTCATTATTAAGTTTGAATAAAATGTAATTTCCCGCCTTTACCCCTTTTTTGGTACTTTTTTTTCACCCATAGAAGTATCAGAAATTGTATTCCAATAAATTTCTAAATTGTAGTGGTATCCCATATTAAAATACTCATACGGTTATGCCAATAAATAAAAAAAAAATGAACGAATTAGAATTCGTTCTTCTAATGGTACTTTTTGAATTTTCTATAATTATGAACCTAGAAACATGAAATTAGGGATATGTGGTCCTTAGTTAATGAGAATCCATAAGAGGGGACGTTGTGGCACTTTTTGAATTTTCTATAATATTTAACCTAGAAATATGAAATTAAGGACATGAAGTTCTAAGTGAATGAGAATCCATAAGAGAGAACTTTTTGGTACTTTTTCGTTCTTCTAATGGTACTTTTTGAATTTTCTATAATATTTAACATAGAAACATAAAATTAAAGATATTTGGTCCTAAATGAATGAGAATTCATTAGAGGGGACTTTGTGGTACTTGTTTTTTCTTCTAATGGTACTTTTTGAATTTTCTATAATATTTAACCCAGAAACATGAAATTAAAGATATGTGGTCTTAAATGAATAAGAATCCATTTGAGAGGTTTTTGTGGTACTTTTTTGTTCTTCTAATGGTACTTTTTGAATTTTCTATAATTATGAACCTAGAAACATAAAATTAAGGATATGTGGACCTAAATGAATGAAAATTCATTAGAGTGGACTTTGTGGTACTTTTTTGTTCTTCTAATGGTACTTTTTGAATTTTCTATAATATTTAAAGTAGAAACGTGAAATTAAATATGCATAGTCCTATGTAAGAAAGAATTCACAAGAGGGGTCATTGTGGTACTTTTTTGTTCTTCCAATGGTACTTTTTTAATTTTCTATAATTCTGAATCTAGAAACATGAAATTAAGGATATGTGGTCCTAAATGAATGGGAATCCATAAGAAGGGACTTTGTGGTACTTTTTTGTTCTTCCTATAGTATTTTTTTTTTTTTTTTTTTGGATTTTCTATAATTCTGAATCTAGAAACATGAAATTAAAGATATGTGGCTCTAAATGAATGAGAATCCTTAAGAAGGGACTTTGTGGTATCTTTTTTCGTTCTTCTAATAGTACTTCTTAAATGATCTGCAATTTTCATCCTTAGAAACAGAAAATTGAAGATGTAAGGTCCTAAGTGAATCAGAAACCTTAAAATGGATTTTGTGGTCCTTTTTCATTATTCTAACATACTTTTTCGTAATTCTGATATTTATTTTTCATTATTCTAATATTATAAACCTGAAATTAAAGAGATATTGTTATTTATGGATGATATAACACCATTATTAAAAATGTTTTCAAGGGAATTAAGAATCTTAGTTTAAATTTATTATATAGTACAGATTTTATAAAAAATTGCCGCTAACGAAGTAGCGGGTTTACAGCTCGTTTTAGTATAAAATAGGTAAAATTCGAAATTTGAAATTGTTTTATCTTTTATAGATATGAGAAAAAATATAAAATAAATTTTTGTTTGTTTTCAATGCAAGATTTTACTTATACATTCTTAGACTTAAATTTTGTTTAACCTAAGCTATTTCTACATATATATCTACATACAATTCCTGACAAAAAAATAGGGTCAAGTATATTTGTTTGACATTTTTTGAGTTTTTGACAAAATTTTATGTAAAACAAACAAACTTTTAATGCCAAATCATTGCGAATATATTGGGTTATAAACCTTTACACCAAAAATATCCTTTAACATTATCCCGAAAACGGTACATCGTCTCAAGCATTAATAGTTCTTTTTCAGTGTTGGCAAAAAAAAAATAGGGTCAGCAGTAATTTTGTTAAAATTTGTAAAATTTTTTTGAAAAATTTTTATGAAACTTTACTTTTTTAAAATCTCGATAACGATATTTAAAATAAAATACTGAAAAAGATGAGAATCATCGATGATCTTTAATCCTAATCATATGATAAGGATGGACGCTACAAGCTTTTCAAAAGTAATTGCAATCAACAGCACCTGTAACTTGTGAATTTACAAGCCTAATAAAATTTCAGTTTTAGCTTCTCTGGAAACAACTCCGGATAATTAGTAAAAAAGCGTTTTTTTTTTTCGATATTCTCGTGTATAACAAATACGCATGAAAAAATCGATATGTGTATCAAATATATATGGGCAATTCTCTTATTACATTTGCCTTTATGAAACCGACCTTCAACCTCAAATATTTTTTTAAATTCTGACCTTTTTAAACAACTTTTGATGCAATTATGTTAACAACACTTTTTGCTGTAACAGAAAAAAAATTCAAGACCTGAAACGGTTCCATGTGGTGCCGGCAAGCACCCAAAGTCAAAAATTCCAAAAAAAGTGTTTGAAACTAACAAGTTTTTTTTATTTCTTTTTATTGCTGTAGTCGCGGATTTTAGCATAAATGTACAATTCTTCTAATGTAGACTATAAACACTTGTAGAAAAGGACCAGCATGGATTTAATTAGCGTGCAATTAACCAGTGTCAAATTGTGTTATGCAAAAGTCGTGAAACCAAATTTTTAAAAATTTTAAAATTTTGCAGTTTTTTCACTGGGGATTTTACGCCGTTTCGGATATTTCAAAATTCCACACAGAGCCTAATACCTTTTAAAATTATGCATCATTTGACATATATCTCGTTAATGTGCCCTTACCAGAAATGCTGTAGGAGGTACCCAAACGTGGAGAGAAAAAACGTGAATGGCTCCAAGAGATGCCATTTTCGCGAGGCACACTCGCAATGTTATTTCAGTGAAGCTAGAGTATAGCATTATCAAAGAAGGTTTCCAAATGACATTTAAAAATCATTGTGGCTTTTAAAATATTAATTTGCTTAACGTGTATAGCTATTTTAAAGAATTCAGCAATTTTGCATATTTTGTTATAGCGGATGTTGGCGTTATAAATCATTTTTAAACTTAAATAAGTTTCCGTGTAAAGTTTTCTTACGCAGAAAATATAATTTCACTAAAAATATTCATTAACGCTTTTCATGGGCTAAAAACGCGATGTTTTTAGTTTAACATTAATTGTCGAGGCACACCCAAGGCGCTAATAAAAACTGGCGATGATATACACTATCGGACAAAATAAAGTGCGGTTTTTTACTCTTGTTATTTACTTCATAATTATAGTCTTCTAGGTTCATAATGGTCTACATTTTTGGTGTCCAGGTAATTGTCGTATTATATTCTTTAAATTAATATGCAAAAGAAGTTTTTGAAAAATGTGTTGGTCATGCATTTTGTGCAACATAATAAAGTGACACTTTACATTATTTCCAAAAATTTTTTAAATTTTTTGATACAAAATGGAAGGCATGTTCTTAAGAAGTGCTAAATTTTATTATTTTATTCATTAAATTCTATTAAAATTATTATTGCATTCGAAAAATAAGGATGAATTCGGCCATATTATCGGTAAGTCTTCGACCACAATCCAGTAAGATTTTTTGATTCCAGATAAAGAAAACTAATTAACATTAATGTAATTGTCTTTAAAGTGCAACATTTTATAATCTGACGCCAAAAAAGAACATTTCATTATATAAAATTACAATTAGAATGAAAAAAATAAGAAATTGAGAGGGCAGAAACCCTAAGACTACGAAGTAAAATCGTAACTATATCAATATTCTATCCAAAAGAGAATGAGTTTCATCATTTAAATAAATAAAGAAAGAAGTAATTATAAATATATATTAGCTTTTACTGCCAGGAAAAAGCTCAAAGTAAGGACTGTGCACGAAAAAAATCCGTGCATGCAAATCTGCTTATTGAAACTAAACCAGTGGGCAAATTTTTTTAAAGTGATATTTTATTAATGACTGTTATGGTCAAGATCTAAACATAAAAGAATAAATTAATTCCTGTTGGTTTTTAAGAAAATATCTGATATTTTCCGGAATTATTCAAATTAAAGGTTTTATTGTGTTTCGGTCACTTTTTATTACGAATAAGTCCACTTATTTTTAAACTCCGTCTCATTTTATACTGAGCTTTTAATGTTCTTTAAATTATTTTTTACTAGAGTCCAATATCTTTCAAATGAAGGGAGTTTCGGACAATATGATTGATTAGCCTCTTTCAGTACAAACTCTTACAATTTCTTTGTTACAACTCCATTGTTTTGTTGTTGTAAAGAGAAGAAGTGAAAACAGGCCAGAAAACAGAGGATACACTGAATTTTATTAGGAAAAGGAGAATCTTTTCCAAACACACTCATTCACGTATATTTCTGTGATAATGCAACCATTTTTTAAGAATGAAGTAAAGAAATCAAAATTCCCAAGAAAATCAAAAACTTTCTTGGGAATTTTGATTTCTTTGATACACGAAATTTTTCTGCTATAATCCCTCTAGCATCTGCGACATAGAATTCCTGTCTAGGAAGTTTAAAAAAGTCACCCTGTACGAACGTTTCATCGTCTACTATACAGAAATAAAATTTCTGAAAAATTTCGTCCGAAGTACTTTCATGTTATTTTTTACCTCCAAATTCTTGCTTGCGTTTCTATTAGGATTTTTTTCTTACTTTATAAGTCTTCAGGCTAGACTTCCTTTAAAATTTTCTGATAAAGATACAAAGCAATTAACTTTTTGTGACACCTTTCTTCCAGAGATAAGGTGAATTTCTCTCAAAATCCTTTCTATTTGGCCTGAGTCCTACAGCCTGAAGATACTATTTGTCTTCCATTATCAGGTCACCATTCAGTGATCATGACTTCTAATATAATATTATGACCAAGGAAACTGTATTTTGCGGCACAACAGCCTTCCTTGCAATTATTTTATATGTCCATTCCATTTTAAGAAAAACCAATTTTGCTATTACCATGAAACTTAGCACATGGCAAGTGAGCATAATGGCAAATACAAACCAGTTAACATTATTATTAATTTTCACCACATCAAAAGTTATAAACCCAAGAGCATGCACGGATTTTTTCGTGCGCTGTTCTTACCTATTCTAAGTAAAAGTCACATCATTTTTGTGTTAATATAACAAATCGAACCGTAATAGAAAAATAATGGTTAAAGTTCCAGAACCATTCTAAAATGCAGTTATTTGGATGAATAAACATAAATCTTATTAAAACTTAAAAAAAAAACTGAGAAAATTTTGGAAACTGCCATGGAAAAATCTGAAGTTTTAAATTTTTGTATTAGAAGATCGTATAAAAAATGTTTTCTTAAATTTGGTACATATGAAACCCATTTGTTTGAACCTTGTCTGGACAGTTAGGCTTGTAATAATTAAAATTACTTTCTTCTTTATCTCTCCGCTTAGAAATATGAGGTTCTTTTTGGCGAGAATTGCTACGACTTTACTTCGCAGTATTAGGGTTTCTGGCCCTCAATGTCTTATTATTTTCATTCTAAATTGTAATTTTGTATAATGAAATGTTTTTTTTTTTTTGACCTCAGATTCTAAAATATTGCACTTTAAAGACAATTAGGTTAATCTTAATTAATTTTCTCTATCAGGTATCAAGAAATCTTACTGGATTGTGGTCGAAGATTTACTGATAATATGGCCGAATTTATCCTTATTTTTCAAATGCAATAATAATTTTAATAGAATTTATGAATAGAATAATAAAATTTAGAACTTCTTAAGAATATGCCTTCCATTTTGTATCAAAAAATTTAAAAAATTTTAGGAAATAAGTGTCACTTTATTACAAGGTTGGAAACCGAAACGAATAACGGTATCGGTAATGGTAACGGTATTCAATTTATTTTTATTTCGGTAACGGTATCGATAAATTATATCGGTATCGGTATACCGGTACCGAAACAAAAATACCGGTAAATACCGTTATTATTAAAAAAACTAGAAAAATCTTAAAAAAGTTAAATTTTTAAATAATTTTTAATTAAATTTCGCGAAAAAATGATTAAATTACATATTTGTATATTTAATTTAATAAATTTGTATATTTAATTTAATAATTTTCTCTTGAAATGTTTGAAATATGAATGTTTTTCGTTAGAGAACTTCATAAAATTTTTACAATTGCTTGTTTTATGGCAACAAAGAATTTAGGAATATTAAACTCGACTTCTTAAAGACAAATTGGTATAATTTTTTGCAGTACAGTGAAGTTAAAAATTTTAATAAAGACAAAAATCGTTCAATTCATTTTGCAAAAATTTTTCAAAAAAATCTAATTTTATTATACAAATTGCAAAATTATGCAAAAGATCTGTGGAGTAGCACAAAAAAACAGAATACCATGAAAAGGTACTTTTGGACGAGAGATTTTGTAGAGGAGAAATAGTGCTCTAGCAAGAAAGTACTAATTATGTTCCATTTACTCAGTAGAAAGTTGCAGGATTAAAACGACTCACAATAACCACGATTGAATGAAAGTAAGAAATTCAAACTCTAAAAACGCTCTGGAGAAAATTTCCCGGACTTTTTGATCTCCCCGGTATCGCGGATTAAATACTTTAATTATCTCTTCAATCATTAGTTTAATAACTGAGATCAAATAAGAGATGAAACCTTCCAATATCAAGTTTAAACAGAGTTGTAAATGTACAGAGAAAATGAAATTTAAACAATTGTTATTGTACTGATTTTTCAAATTAAATGAATTCTGACTTATACATTGTGAAACACGTTTTTGGATATCCGCACAATCGTTATTCATACATATATCAGACATGTATCATAAAATGTCGTATTTGAGCCAGAAAATTAAAGACATTTCATATGCTTTATTTAAACATTTTTACACAAGCTTCGAAAATCTCTTTGAAAATTAATTTATTAAAAATTCACTTAAAAATGTAGAGTTTAATAATTTTTAAAGTAGTGGCTGATGAACGGCTTAACCGAAACCGTTTTAGGTAATTTAAATGTTAGTTAAAATGGTATAAAATTGTTTGTAGATTCAATAGGGTCTTCCAACAACATTATTGAAAATAATTAAAGTGTATCACATATTGAAACGTATCTACCTAAATTGTGAAAGTGATCGAATAAAATATTTTCGAAAAATGTCAACTTCTTATAATAATTGAAACATAATGCTATAAGGTCTGACATGACTATCTTTATCTCTTCACATTCTAAATGTTTTTTCCAAATTTCTAGAGATTAATTCTGGATGTTGTCCATACCAATGAAAAATTTATATCGTATATTTAAGATGCCTACAAGATCCTTTCAATAAGTTTAAGTTTTTTTCTTGCTGCTTCTTAGTGCTGACACGATGTTTATTTCAATCCATACCTAAGATTCATCCTATACAAGCAATTCAAAGAATAATGAAATATTTATATGATACATAGTTAGTAGTATACATAGTTTCCAGCTGGATTTAGCATATTATTATTATTATATACGTTAAACAAATTCCGAACATATACAACCTATTGTTGAAATTCATGCAGTTTTCTTTCACTTAAGTGCTTTTTAAATTTCCGGAAATCACGGACAAAATTACCTCAGAGAGGGACGTGAAAAATCGGAAATTTCCCAAGAAATCCTGGTATACATTCTTCAAAGATAGCCCAAGTTGTAACCTTCTGAAGAACATTTGTCGGTCAAAATATCAAAAACCTATCAATAATTTCAACAGTACGTTCAAATGATAAATAATTGAGATGTTCGCAGTAAGACTTTTTATCAAATAGAATTCGCATAAGGTTTAAGGCATTGAAACCTCTTTAAAAATATATTTATTGCAATCTATATAACAAAGAAGTGAATAATAAATGTCCTCTTTAAAACAATAATAATAAATTCTATAAATATTACATTAAATAAACTCTAATTATTAAGAATAATATTATGTTGAAAATTTGTATTTTTAAAATACCGAAAATAAAATACCGGTATATACCGGTACAGAGGGAAACAGTATTTGAATACCGGTATTTTTAACAAAATAATAATTTCGGTATCGGTATCAGTTACGGTAACCAACTTTAAACGGTATTTAATCGGTATCGGTATTCATAACGGTATCGGTTTCCAACCTTGCTTAATTATGTCGCACAAAATGCATGACCAGCACCACACTTTTGCCCCAAACTCGAAATACACATATTTCAAAAACTTCTTTTGTATATTAATTTAAAGAATATAATACGACAATTACCTGGACACCAAAAATGTAGACCATTATGAACCTAGAAGACAATAATTATGAACTAAATAGCAAGAGTAAAAAAACGCACTTTATTTTGTCCGATAGTGTATGTCAATCTGTAGCTGCTTTAATACCATATATCAAAATCAATATGGCGTTCGAAAAAAAAAAACGATTTTTCATTTAATGCAACTTTAGAGATTTGACTAAGTGCAATTAAAAAATGTATATAAATGACATTGTCTTATGACTTATTTAAAAAAAATAAAAAATTATGAATTTTGCAATAAATGGATGAATATGAACAACACTACAACACTAAAAACTGAATTTTGCAAATTTTATAAGAAGGTTTAATAATTATTAAATCGCTAATATATCCACGCATACTTATCGTAATATTTTTAATTTGTATTTTAGATACAGTATTGTAGAGTACATAAATGCAATAATTTTTGATTTGGAACTATAAATAGAATTTTGGTAATTTTTTTATAAATTTTTATCTTAAACCGCCATAACATTGATGTCGTTCGGTAAAAGTCATTCACGCGAACAGATCTGTGTTCCACTAGAGCCAAGGAATATTGGTACTAAATATCGTTAATGTGCCATTTAAACATTTTTGAATTTTTTTTGAACATCAAAAGTAAACGTCCCCATACTTGATATATAGGCCATTATCAAAAATTTTTGATTTTAGCCCTTGAAAAAAATATTAATTTTATTTGATGGCACATTTAAATCCTTTTGTATACATATAAAGTGACTCGAATGCATTGAATAAAAGAAATTATAGTAACAAAAAAATTTAAAATTTTGCATGAAAAAGATTTTTTATGGACACTTATTTCAAAATAACTGTGAAACTTTTGAGCACATAAAAAAACTAAGTTTTGGTGATTTGAAGATATTTTTAGTACGCATCTTTTGGTGTATCATTTATGTCAATCGTATACACCGTTCTTGAGTTATGAAGAAATATAGTAGAGTAATGGCCTTACTATGGCGAAATATTAGACAGGCCCATAAAAAAAATCCAGACGTGATGGAAAAAAACTTAAAGCCGAATCATGTTTAGCAATCAAAATGCAAGTTCAACTATTCGTCTATGGGGGAAGAATTTTTTGTCGGCCAATGTAGTAAAAGGTAACATTTTCAAAAGGATATTATTTTTTTTCGCTGCAATATTTAAATAAATAAGCGCGAATGTTATATTCGGCCCGGCCGAATCTATATACCCACCATCAACTTTTTAAAATTTTACGTTATATGGGAGGGGGCGGGAAAGTGGGAAGTAAAGTGGGCGGACCACGCCCATTTTTGGTTTCCGAGTTTACATTGGTCCTTGAACTATTTGAACACAATTTCGTTGATTTTCACCTTATATGGGAGGTGGGCGGACCACGCCCATTTTTGGTTTCCGAGTTTATATCGATCCCCGAACTATACGTACAAAATTTCGTTGTCGTACATGCTTTTGTTGAAGAAATATCAGCAGAAAAGTATAAAACGGACACCCTGTGTTTCTAGTTTTTAGCCCATAACTTTTTGTTTATTAACCGATTTTGCCTATTTTCAATCCCAAATAAACCTTATATAAGACAAATATTTGCGCCAAATTTCGTCCCCCTACGTTGTCCGGTTCGAGCCCTATCCTGCTTTCAACAGACGGACAGACGGACGGACATAGCTAGACTCAGAATCTAACCAGGACTCAGAAAATATATACTTTGTGGGGTCTTAGATGATTCCTTCGACATGTTACACACGGAATGACAAAATCAATATACCCCCATCTTTTTGATGGTGGGTATAAAAATGGTACTATATCGTAGAGATTCTTAGCTTTCATTTTATATCTATATTGGTTTGACATAATATTTTCTTAAATATTTTTTAATTAAAAAAAATGTGTATCCTTTGAAACTTTATAGTCCTTTTTAGAGAAAACTAATGTATCTTCAATTAGAAAGACAGAAAAAATAGTTGCAAGTATTTTTAATATTTTAATGTATTATTTTTATTGTTATATTTAAGAGTGAAATTTTATTAAAATAAAATGCAATTAATAAACTTTAGAAAGTAGCAAATAATAGGTATAACAAATATTTGGGGAGCAAAAAATAAATGCAAAGATGAAATATCATCTCAGTAGCAAATGTTTTGAGCAGTACTGTAAGAAAATGTATGTTTGAATGTATTTTTATTTCGTCTATATCTTTTTTTATATAGCTTGTAACATAACAAACATCATCAGACTCCAAGCAAGTAAAAGTATACAAAAAATTTCAAAGTCGTGCCAAAACAAAAGCAAAAATATAAAAAAAAAATCTCATTCACCTTACTTTGGGGACGTTGAAGGCACATGCTGAGTTTGCTGTATGCAATGAACATGCTGCCTGCTGTGAGTTACTGAAATATTTTACTTATTCGTAAAACAACATCTACTGAAAATAGTATGAGAGCAAGGAATAAAAGTTGAATAAAAGTCGCAGAGCTTCTTACTTTACATCCAACTTTCAGTAAAATATAGTTACGAGTATGTATGAATATTTATTTATTTATTTATGTATGTATGCAAGTAAGTAGTCATTCATAGCTGTAGTCGTCATCGCCATCGTCGTCGTTGTAATGTTAGTTAAGCCAGTTACTACTACTACTAGTAGTAGCCAGTCGTCATAGTCGTATTGAAAATGATGTGCTTGCCACCCAAGATGAAGCTTTCATGTGGCGTTTTTGCTTAAAAATTTTTTGTTTTTATGTTGGAGCTGTTGCTGTTTTTGTATCTGTTTCAAACACCCCTATCGACATTCCAACAAACACGTGCCCTTTTTCCGTCATGCCTTAATACGCTATTGAGTGATCGTTTTTGTTGCTCTTTGAACAAATATTCATTAACGATACGATTTATTCAATATATGTATTATTTTATTCGAACACTATCTATGAGTACCGGTATGATAAAGAAAATAAACATTATTTAAATATTTATTGATTTCAATTGATAAATAACAGATGGTTCATTATTTGGTAGTAAATATTAAAAAAAAAAAAAAAATTACTTTAGTGCAAATTTTATTAAAATTATAAATTTTCCCATCTATAAAATTCTATAAAAGTCGGGGTTCACCAACAGTAATTTTTCTTGCCGCAATTCTGACTTTGTGGGCAATGTGAAATGTATTATATTTAAAATACATATTGCCCATAGGAAGCTAAATTTTTTTCCCATCTTTCGGACAGTTTGAGACCAGAAATGAAGCTTATTCTAGCTAGGGTATTCTAAATCGAACGAATCAAATACATAGTGGGCAATATTGAGTGGGGCAAAATTTGCCATATACTGCCAAAATCTTAACTTTTAAGCCAATGCAGAAATTTTCAAAATTTAAAATGCATTTTGAAGAGGACATTTTAGGCTTTACAATGAATACCTATAACCGTTCCTAGATCCACTGGTGGCTCTAAATATTTATGCCAACATTAAATATTTGTTTGAGTAAAAACTATACAAATTTGATTCACATTATCAAATATACTTTTTCAAAAATGTGATCATACATTTTTATTTTTCTGTATTAGAATACATTTTAATATTAATTAACCCATTTTCAAACTACAATTTAGGTAGAGGGGAAAAATTCATATAGATGTATAATTTAGGGACTTTGGATTTTATGCATAAACAAATTTATGATATTACGGGTTACCGTTCTTAATAGTAAGAGGTCAAGTCAAAATACCATATTTTTGCTTAAATTTTTTATTTGTTATAAATAATGTAGTATATAATTCATAATTATTCAAAAAGACGTTTGGAAATGATCTCAGGAAAAGGGGTGAAAATAAATACTCAAATAAAATAAAAAATCGTGAAATTATAAGGAAATTTCATATGAATGTCAAAAATATGATTTTCTAAAAAAAAAAAAAAAAAAAAAAATTTCAAAGCATAGATCCAAGCAGATCCAAGAGATATTTTCATACTAATAATACTGGAGGATTACCTGATTTGTTTTCTATCTAAGTTTTTGCGACCGTTCATAAATTCGTAAAATATAGATTCCAATATGGCTACCGAAATGTTGTATACTTTTATATGTATTAATGTATAGTCAAGTTATAAAATATAGATTGCTAGAGTTTACATAAAATATTATCCAATATGGCGTTAATCTGAAAGTATTTTTGTTTCAAACGATTATAAATTGCATTTACCGTCTGTCCGTCTGTTGAAAGCAGGATAGGGCACGAACGGGACAACGTAGGGGGGCGAAATTTGGCACAAATATTTGTCTTATATATGGTTTATTTGGGATTGAAAATGGGCAAAATGGGTTAATAAACAAAAAAGTTATGGGCTAAAAACTAGAAACACAGGGTGTCTGTTTTATACTTTTCTGCTGATATTTCTTCAATAAAAGTATGTACGACAACGAAATTTTGTACGTATAGTTCGGGGATCGATATAAATTCGGAAACCAAAAATGGGCGTGGTCCGCCCACTTTCCCGCCCCCTCCCATATAACGTAAAATTTGAAAAAGTTGATGGTGGGTATATAAAAAGCTCTTTATTTGTCGTGTATTTTCTATGTATACCAAGTACTCTATTTATGTCTAAAATTCAGGATTGAGATCCAATTTGATCGCTTTTTCGAATTCAGAAAATATAAAAACAAATTTGTGTTCAGGTACCGCAAATCTCTCAAATATAATTATTAAACATTTCGTAAAATAAAAAGAAGAACAAATTAACCGACTGATTGGATCCGCCATTTTAAATTTTTTATTTTTTCTTAAGGAATCGCAATCAGCGTCCCAAAAAAGATTATATGTGGTATTTATTTTTTATATAAACAGAATATTCCAATTACGGCCAAAATTCATCTTTAGCATATAGGCAGAAAGACGGACGGAAATTTAAGTCGTATGGTATATATTATGATGGGTACGGTACCAATTTTTTTACGTTAGAAATAACAGCATAAAAGCATTTTAACTCCACTACTCTGGTGATGTAGGAAATATAAATTGCAATTGATAGTTTTAAGAAATATTTCTATAAAAAATAATTCTCAATTTTATATCAAAACTTTAAGTTTTTGCACTTATATGAGAGGAAAAAAATATTAAAAATTATCCTTAATAAACTATAAAAAACATTAACTTTATCTATAAAAACTCCATTATATCTATCTCAATTACCATAGATTTATTTAGTTTTCAACTTACAAAAGATAATACACATTTTTGTATGTTTTTAAATTTCTTAAATATTTAAAAGTTACGTAAATTAAAACAAATGTTTCACATAAAAGAAACAAAAAAGTCACATACTTTCAATATAATTTTCTTCGTTTTTCAAATTCTTTCACCCATTTCTCTGGCTGGCATTCTTCAGTTGAATGTTGTATCCATCCATTCATTGTCATTAGACTTAAAATGCTGTGCTCATCAAAAGAACCCTAAAAAAATATCGCTTATTGTTTTTAGCATCATCACCATCATCGTCATCATCACAATCGTTGGTTGTTTAGTTGGTTGGCTGGCTGTCCTTTCCAAAAATCCACTTTCATATTAAAGTTTAAATTTTTTAAGCTTTTAATGCAAAAAGTTGATTATTGGTGTTAGGCACATTTACTTACTATTCGTAGAAGGTATTTAGGAGATAGGCTGATGATGGTGGCTGTTCCTTTTTCTTTATTTAACTTTTTTAGCTGGCATGCTGACTGACTGGCAGAAGATGAAACTTGGCATGGAGTGGGGAAAACATTTCATATACAAAGTATTGAACAAACACCTTAAAATCGCTATTGCCTTCATGTATCTGTAGTGGATTGAAACGACAGAGAACTGATAAACGCATACACAATGTTTTATTCATAATGTGTATTATATAATACAGAATTGGTAATAATTATAGGTATAACATAGTTATTTTATACTAATAAACAACAATAATAATATTGTTGGTACTTATTATATGTACTTAGTACAAATAAAATATTAACATCTAGAAATTTATTAATTAAATATTAAGGGCCTAATTTTGTAAAACACTTCTCCTCATGTAAATTGTTTTTGTTTTTCAAAAATTTGTATGGAAATTTTTTCAAAGTGAGGTGAAGGGATTTAGAAAATAAGGGGGTAAAACTAGGGTGATCGATTATTCGATTTTTTGGAGATACCGGTTTTCGAATAGTTAATATTTTAAAAAAACCGGTTGCACTTTTTAAAATTCAGAAAAAACCGGTTAACCGTTTTTTTTTTTCAGAAGTTAATATTTCTATCAAAAGACTACATTTCTTAAAGAAAAATTAATAAATTTTATAATGTTCAAGTTAAAATTTATTAAACATAATACATTTTGGAAATAACTATTAACCCAAAATAACCTAAACCATTCGGGGAGGGGTCTTTTTGGAATTGTAGACCAATACTATGGTCAATTATGGACCGATCTTCACGAAATTCGGCATATATGGAACTTATATGTGCAAAAATTCTTGCTACATTTAAGGGATTTATGAAATGAACCGATCATAACCAATTCAACACGCTTCGTCCTTGGACTATAAGAAACCTGTGTGCCAAATTTAATTAATTTATGTTCAAAATTGCGACCTGTATTAGACCAATATTTTTGGGTGTTGCAAACATCAGCACAAATGCATAATACCCTCGCTATCTATGGTGGTGTAGGGTATAACAAATATAAGAAAATAATCATAAAAAATGTTATTAACTTTTACTTAGCATAAACAGAAACCATGGATTAATATGTAAAAAGTCAGAATCAATTTTATTGAAACGATTCTGCGGGTGAAACTTTTTTAAACAAAATCTTTGAAAAATTAAGAAAATATTGAATGAAAAAAAAAAGACTAAAACATTTAACTTTAACCTTAAAATTTAGAAATAATACTTTATGAATATTTAAAAAAATATTAATAAATTTATATTCAAATATCAGTATTTAGTGCATGTTTTGTGAAATAAAAAGCTATTTTTAAAACCGGTTTTTCGTGTTTTTGTTTTTTGTGGTCTATTTGACATTCGAAAAATTAACATTTTCAAAAAACCGAAGGCACATTGACTGAAAAAAGCGGTTGGAAAACCGTGTCGATCACCCTAGGTAAAACTAAAGACTCAGATCTGATTTTTACAAAAACTATTATATAACAATATTTTGTATAGGCCAAAGTAAATATTTTTAAAAAAATTTTTAAAAATATAATAATAATAATCATAATAATTGCCCATATTTGTTTATATTTAAGTACCTACCTATTATTTTCAATCTCACTGTAAGTCTATATGTACTAGAAATTTTAAATTGATATAGTATTTGAATTTTCTTCATTTGCCATGAAAATTCGTACAATTCTTATCTATATAGAAAAGCTGTTGTTAACTAACACCCACATTGTGAAAATGAACGAAGAAAAAACTTTAAATTCTAACCCTTTAAAGTATTTTTATTTTAATCAAAAGCAACTGTGACTTGCATGAAAAATGGGTGGTTGAAAGAAGTCTGTTTACCAACTTACTACACATACATATATTTTTTAGAGAGAATTCCAAATATAAAATACTTTGAGAATTTTTTAACCACCCCACCTCCCAATGAAACTTATGAAACAATTTAATGAGAGACTTAAAACTATTAAAAAGTTTAACATAGATAAGCGAAATGGATGTTAGGTGAAGTTAAGTCAAATTTTTATTAAAAACTCTTCCGAACATTTTGAAAATTTATTTCAAAGAATTTCTATGACTTAAATTTTTTGAGTTAAACATTTAACATTAGAATATATATATATGTATATGATTATATGTTAATATCAAACTTATTACAATAGTATCGAACTTTATAAAATTATTAGCTTATCCCGATGTACTTCGCTACTCCTCTTTAATGTGTTAACTAATACGATACAATCCCTCATATTGCGTTGATTTAATTTTCGTTAATATTTTATGTATTTTTGTTTAAAGTTGTGTATCTTTCGAAACTTTGAAGTCCTTTTGAGAAAAAATGTGAAGAGCTGGAGAAAAACTAAGTACGCACTTTTACTACGTGTTCACCTATTGTTTTTCAGGTGTAAAAGGAATGTTTGAAAATTGTTACACGGTGTAATAGAACAATATTTTGGATTAAAGGTTAAATTTTTTGGTATAGACAGCCTGACTGTGATAATATGACCATATAATTTTCTAATGATCTTTGGTAAATGGTATATTATTAAACTGTTATCTCATTCAGCTCCATACAAATTTTCATTGTAATGGATTAATTCCATTCTGAAATATTAATAAAAATAATCTGATAAATAGGGAGCGGATTTTAATGCAATTTTAGAGCCCAAACACAACCTAGCGGATTATTTTTATTATATGACGATTTGACAACTAAAACAACACAGCGGAATCCGCTGGAAATTAAAATCTATCGGATTATAAAAAAAGCTCTCATTTTTTCACTCTCCCTCTCTGTCAGTGTTGCCTTTGTTGCAAAATGAATCTCATAAATTTACATTAAATTTATATAAGAAAGAAAGAGATAGATAGATTTGCCTTTTATTTTTTATGTATGGAATTTAAGAGAGAAAGATAAATATTTTTTTATATATGTAGTTTTGTTGTTGCCAAACACAAAAAATATAAAGAAACAAAAACAAAATATATATGAAATCCGCTGCTGGATTCCGTCTTCATTTAATTTGTATTTCTCTCTTAGAGCCGAAAACAACATAGAAATCCGTTTGGTTGTGTTTGGGCTCTTATGTTTGCTGAATAAATAACTCTAAAGTTGAAAGCTGTTAAAAAAGTAACGATATGAGAAAATTAAAAAAAAATAAACTCAATTAATTATTCTTCTTTCAGAATTCACATTTAGAAAAACAGCCACATATTTAAAAAAATAAATGCATAGAATTCCATCCTCTATTCCCAACAAACCAAGAAACGATACAGTATCATTAATGATATCATAATTTTAAAATTATATGATAAAATATCAAAATTATTTATTTACTTAGAAAAATAACTTCAAACATTTTCAGGAAAATTAAGTTAATTTGAAAATGTTTGTATTAGAAGAATATTTTATGTTATGCGTTATATGGAAAATATATTTTTACAGCAAAATACAAATTTAGTTGAATCGCAAAAAATAAAAGAGGATAAGATAAAGAAACCAATATCATCAGCTCGTATTTAAAGGGGAATTGTCTTCGAATTACAAGTTTCGTATTACAAGTAAAATAATTTGGTGCAGGATGAACTTTAGTTTATTATGTTTATTTTATTAATTTTTAATAAAATTTTTAGTATTTTGTATATTTATTTAATCTTAGCAGATATGTATGTATATATTCTGCAATATATTGCCAAATTATCGCGCTGCTTAAATTTAACGATATCATTACTAATATCGTTATTTTCAAAAATTATGATATCATTTTCGAGTGTACCTTTTAAAAAGCAACCTATATCATTTTAGAATTATAAATGATATCATTCTCGGGCTTATTTATCACCGAAATGATATCGTTATGATATCATTACGATATCATTTGGTTTGTTGGGTTGATAAGTAATATATTTTAATTCCATTTTAATTAAAAGAACAAAATATAAAAAAAAAAAAAAATGAAATAATAAAAATTTTGAAGATATCAAATCATTTTTAATAATAACTTAGGAATCAATTGAGTTACCATGATGAAAATGAACGGTTAAATGATATCATAACCAATTTTGGTGGTATTTTTAATACGTCCATTCGTATATAAGCATTCCATTAAAAATTATTATATATTGATTTTGTTATTCCGTGTGTAACATGTCGAAGGAATCATTTAAGACCCCACAAAGTATATATTTTCTGGGTCCTGGTTGGTTATAAAATTAAACTGTCATGACTGTCAATACTGAAAAACAGTCATCATGTAAATGGGTAGTAACTTTGAGATCTGAAGCGATTTGGAATTACAGGCCGCGGCCAAATTTAAGTACAAACTTGGTAAAAGTTTTGAAAAGTTATAAAATATTATTTCCAGAATTAGGATTCTTAATATACTTAAATGTGATCAATGATAACGATAATCGGATCAATAGCTTTTCACTTTGAAAAAATAACGCAGCATTTATTAATCGGACAAAATAAAGTGCGGTTTTTTACTCTTGCTATTTACTTCATTATTATTGTCTTCTAGGTGCATTATCTGCTCTTTTTTGAAATCCAGGTATTTGTCGTTTTATATTTTTTAATTTTATAAAGAAGAGAATTGTATTTCGAGTTTGGGACAAAAGTGTTGTATTGGTCATGAATCGAAAATTGAAAGCCAAATTAAAGAAATTAATTAAAGTGTCACTTTATTTTGTCGCACAAAATTCATGACCAACTCAACACTTTGGCCCCAAACTCGAAAGACACAGATTTCAAAAACTTCTTTTGTTTGTTAAATTAAAGAATATAAAACGACAAAAACGTGGACATCAAAAAAGTAGCACATTATACACATAGAAGACAATAATTATGAAGTAAAAAGCAAAAGTAAAAAACCGCACTTTATTTTGGCCGACAGTGTATTTCTGGAAAGTATTATTCTAACATACGAAACTATCAAACGATAGTTATAGCACAAATTAGGGATTTCAATTAAAACTAATTAAAAAAAAAAAAACGAGTTAATAGTAAAATATATGTAATTTTGTTTTAAGGCCTTTTCTTAGTTGTTTTGCGCTTAATATAAATAGTTTTCGATAGTAAAAAATGTACTTTTAATATAGAGTCATTCCATTTAAAACCAACACGAAAAATTAAAATTTTTGACACCTCTCCAAATTTAATGATATTTGGTACAATTATTATTATTGTCAAAACTAAGTTTTATTCAAAATTTCAGATAATTTCGTCAAGTGGTTCGCGAAATATAGCGGTTTGAAAGTGCAAAATAGCTCAAAATATGTACAAAGTTGCATACACAAAATTACAATTATCTTTCGAAGTATTTATTATATAAGATTTATTGAGATGTCATGTTAAAGGTATCAAAATTACCTTTAATATGATGTATAATATGATTTTTTTCTCAACATCAAAATGGTCCATATCTCGCGATTTTTCATTCGTGGGCAAATATCTCGAAAAGTGTTTTTTTTTTTAAATTTTAAAAAAATATATGTTAATGGTTAAAATGTTTTCTATAAGCGTGGTAAGTGGAATTCTGGTACTCGCAATATTTTAGAAGTTATTAAAATAAATGTCATAATAAATACGAAATATTTGTTGCAACTGATATTGTTTTGTTTGTAATAAAATTGAAAAATCGAAAATTTTTTCCAAAAATCATCCGAATTTAATGAAATTCGGTAAGAATATTAATATTGACGTTGGTAACGCGAATGCCGAGTTCAAGTTTGATAACCGCAATATTTCGCGATTTGTAATATCTCAAAAATGAGGAAAATTGTGTTTTTAAAAATACAAATATCTTCCAAAATATTACCGTTACAACGTTCATTAAAGTAAATATTTAAAGCTAAGAAAATTACCTTTAAAATGATACCTGAAATATGTTTTCATGTTGATTTTTTTTGGCGGAAAAATCGCGAATTATATTTCGCGGTCGCGTATTTAAAAAAGTGGTGTTTTTAAATTATAGGTGGTTGGGATATTATGCGTTTGTACTGATGTTTGTAACACACAGAAAAACAATGCACAAATTTTATGAGAATCGGTTTATAATTTACCATAGCTCCCATATAAACCTACTTCCGGGAATCGCCCTAGAGTGCATAAATCATATAGATGTTTTTATCAACGCATAATTCTGTATTTGTATATTTTATTTTACACTTAGTAAACCTATTGGTCCACAATTGGAAACAGGTCTAGTACAAAATGGTGTCATATATTGTATCTTTCTTAGTTGTTATGAATTGAAACTAGTTATTGAGATACAAATTTATAAGTGAAATTAAGGCGTTGCAACTCATATTGCGTTAATCCCAAGATTTCAACAAATTCGGATTTAAATAAACTGTACTTTTTATGAATTTGAACCATGTTAACTTAAAGCCGAAAGATCAAAGGTTAAATTTTTGGAATATTATTTTAATTGGGATTTCAAATAAAATAATTTTTTCTTTATCCGTGATATCATTTAATACTTTAGTAGGCACATTATCAAGAAATTCTGCAGATTTTATAAGTCCCTTAGTAATATTTTTGTTAAAGGTAGTTTTACATTTGCTTCAAAAGGTGCAATTAAGTTTCAAACATTTCAAAGATTTCAACATACAAGGTATTGAAGATATTTACACTGTAATACATTTCAAAATATGTTTGGTATTAATACAAAGTATTATAGTGTAAAACCCTCTTAAATAACATTAAAGTCTAACTAAGAATAAGAATTATTTCGTTATACATATTTTCCTTAAAAATCTTAAATATTCCAAAATTTAACCTTAGAACTTCTGCTTTAAAGGTTAACATAGTTCAAATTCTTTAGAAATTTCGTTATGTTATAATTTTCATTAATTTTTAAACTAGAAAAAAAAAAAAAAAAAAAAATAACCAAATAACACAAAAATTTCCAAAATCCCCAAAAATTCAAATTAAAGGTACAGCGAATTTGATGATTTAATTTTTTTCTTTCTGTGGCGTTTTCTATAAAACAGCATAGTATTTTTCCTAACTTTTTTTGAAATTTGTTTAACAAAATTAAAAAAAAAAAAAATTGAAATTAGAATTAACAAAACGTAAGAAAGGGATTATATTATCCTGCAGGCGTCAAAGCTTATTTTTCAATAGTAATGTTTAAAATTTTAATAAAAAACATTTTATTTCAATATTTCTAAAAAAAAATTGTCTGTACGTTGCTTATACAAGTGTTTGAAAAAACGTTAATGGTCGATGAAATTTCTAATAACCTTAATAAACGATTTTAACTCTTTTTATCTCGAAATAATTTTGTTAAGATTACGATTACTTTACATTCAATTGAAAAGTTATCTATAGAATAGAAGTTCACTAGAGTTTGTATTTAATTTGAAAAATAAAATTTATGACATATATTCCCATAAGTTTATACGCAGAAAAAAGCAAAAAATAAAATCAATCATTAAATATGTTAGGAAATAGTTCATTCAATTAACAGCTTTTTTAAATTTGCATCTCTCAACAAAATGATTGTATCAATTACTAAAAACTGTAAAAAATTAAAAACAGAAAAAAATTCCAATTAAAAAATTAATTAAATCAATTAAGTGGATGATTGAATGAATTAAAAATTCAAATGAGAAATAAAATATTAGTTAAATTTGATTCTTATTTTAGTTTTATTTGAATATATTTATTAAATTTTGATGCAAAATTAAACAACTGTGTTAATTGAAAAATATATGGTTATAATTTTTTCTGTGTATACATACATGTTCCTAATTTTGTCCATAATATAAAACATTGTATTAAGCTGTAAATCAATTAAGCTCTATTTGGAGGCCAAAATGTGTCAAAAATATTGCGAAATATTATTAAACAATAATTCATTTTTCTCATACTATTATAAAACAAGTAAGAAAAGTCTTTTGGGGTAATTTTAACAACAATACAAACGACATTAAAACACCTTTTGCTTGCAAAATTTTAAACCAATGCATTTCTTTTGAGGGGGTTGTTGGAGACTAACAATACTAAAGTTTGGCATTAATATTTCTTTGCATCGTACAACAATTTGAGAGTGTTATAAATTTAGGTGGCTAAATGAGAGGTAAATCTAAAGTTTGGTATTTTTTTTTATTTATTACACCATTAGTGATTAAATTTCACATGAGCGTGCAGTGCAACATAGATACACAATTAGTTTGTTGGTTCTTTATGTGTTGTTTTATTTTAACCTGTTTGCCTATGTTTGAAAATAATAATTTTTTATTATTTTGTCCTTCTTTCTCATAAAATTTAAATGTCCCTTGACTCTATGTCCACACTCCGTTAAAGCTGAATAAAATAAAACAACATAATTGTGTTTGCGAGGTTTTCTTAAATTTTTGTTTATTTTTTCGTTCCTATTTTTCATTATTTTCTTTTTTTTTTTTACTTCTCATTATTCTCCCGCTGTTATATTTGTACAAAGTATATTCTGTGGAACCATATTCCATCTGCAACATAGACTCTCAGCCAGTTCTTTTAGTAAAAATCAACCTTTGTTATTTTTTGTTTTAATATGTATGTTGCTGTATGGCTTTAAATAAGGAATTTGAAACAGATCTTTAAATATATTAATAGATAAAATGTAAATTGTATAAAGATTTTTTTTTTTTTTTTGGAATTTAAACAAAAAATCTTATTCATAAGTATCAATAGAAATATATACCAGTTTATTTCTCAATGTATTTTATTTATATATGTATATGTATAGATAGTAATGTATTTAAACAATTATAGGAAAAATATAAACCATAATTTCACAAAATATTTATATCTTATAGAGATTTCATTCTTTCAACGACACTTTTCAAAATATGTGTATTAAGTTTCCATCCAAGCATTTTTATCGAAAGGTTGCATCCCTTACGTAACATACGATAGATAAGAGCCATACAGCCGGGCTGATTTCTTATCATGTTAAAATCAAATTCCCGAATGAGCAATTTTTCATTCCAGCAACTAGGAAAAACTAAGTTTGAAAATTGTGTACAATATTAAGGCGTACAAAAAGGTACGAAAGAAAGTTTCTCCTCTTTCTTTTTTAATAGTACAACATTATAAAGGAAGGGAGGCAAAAATAAATCTCTATGTAAAACTAAGTAATCAAACAAAACAATGTGATCAGGAAAAAGTTTTTTTTGTCGAAAAAATACTTATATGTAATTTGTATTAGATTTTCTAAACATATTTGTAATAAATAAAATTTGGCGAAAATATTTCAAATTTGTCCTACTTTACTGCCATTTTTATACCCTACACCACCATAGGTGGTTGGGGTATAATGCGTTTGTGCTGATGTTTGTAACGCACAAAAAAAGTATTGACTCATAATCACTTTCTGAGTCGATTTAACGATGTCCGTCCGTCTGGTCGGCTGGCTGTCTGTCCATGTAAACCTTGTGAACAAAGTACAGGTCGCAATTTTAAAGATATGTTGATGGAATTTGGCACGAATAATTATTTTGACATAAGGACGAAGCCTGTTGAAATTGGTTATGATTGGTCCATTATTTCACTTAGCCCCCATATAAATGTACTCCCGGAATAGGAGTTTAACGATCATAAATGCCTTAAATATAGCAATATTTCAATGAAACTCGGTACAAATTTTTTTTATAAGTATTAATCTTTGTGCCAAATTTCATCAAGATCGGTCCATAATTGACCATATCTCCCATATAAACCCCTCTCCCGAAAATCACTTTAACGTGCATAAATCCCATATAAATGTTAGTATTATTTTATATTATTATTTATATTTTTTTTATATAAGTAAAAACAAATTATGTGGATCGGAATGGTGTAGGATATCATATGGTTGGTCTTGACCATATTTTTCTCGTTTTTTTTTTTTTGCAATTGATTTAAAATTTTTGTAAAAAATTGTTTTTTTGAGAAACTATAAATATTTTATCTATAATAAAATATTTGTTAGTTAAGACATCTCAACGAAATGGAATAAAACGTCAATATATAATTTTATTCTTTAATTACTTAAAGAAAAACTGGACCAAAAAGTTGAAAGTTAAAATATCAGATGCAAATAACTGGAAATTGATAAGCGTTTACAAATTTTCTATGTCTGATTTAATGTAATTTGCGCCCCCATAGCTCTGTACACTGGTCCAAGGTCCTTGAGTTTTGACCGTAATTAGAATACTTGGTTTATGTAAAAAATAAATACCACATATAAGCTTTTTTGGGACGCTGATTATGATTCTTTAATAAAAAATTCAAAATGGTGGATCCAATATGGCGGACAATTTTTTCTTCTTATTTTACAAAATTTTTAATAATTAAATTTGAGAGACGTGCAGTCCCTTAATAAAAAAAAAAACGATTCTGGTCAATGAATATGAATTTATTTTCAGATTTTCAGAATTCAGAAAGGCGGAAGCAATGTGATGGATTATAAGTATAATAAGCACCACATGGAAAAATATTATAATTAATCGCCAAAAAAATTTATCAATATATGGTTCATATATTTGTTAAGTTGTTAGGCCAATAAGTGTAATTTATAATATTTTGAAATTAACTAGATTTTTATTTAAAGTTTTTAAATTCACGCGTCTGAATAGTTTTATGCAATTTAAATTGTTTTTTGTTTTAATAAAAAAAATAAATAATTTCAGATTAACGGCATATTGGATAACATTTTATATAAACTATGGTAATTTACATTTTATAACTTGACTATATATTAATATAAAAGTATACAAAATTTCGGTATCCATATTGTGTTCGCCATTTTATTTCTAATTTTTTTGATCCAGAATTATCAAAAAATTAATATAACAATCCATTTTCGTATTTTCATAATTTTTATAAAAAAAGTTTCACTATATTCTACAGTATAATTGAATGAGTTTTGAGGGAACTTTTTTAGGTATTTTTGACGAATAAGACCACGGTTTCATAAGAAATTGCCTTATAATGTCAAAATTTTTTATTAAAATATTTATTTTCACCTTTTTTGTCAGAGACCATATCTAAACACCTTTTTGTGTAATTATGAATTACATATACTGTTTATTACAAATGGATAAATGGTAAAGTCAAAAATTGCGTTTTCTCTGTTATAACTTTTTAACTAATATGATTTTTTGATTTGAGACAATATGATTTTTTGATTTGAGACGTAGAAATTTATATAAATAACACTGGTAAACAAAAAATCCTCCCCAATAAACGAATAGTTGAACTTGATGTATTTTGATGTGCTAAACACGAATCTGCTTTCAGTTTTTTTCCATCAGGTCTGGATTTTTTTTTATGGGCGTGTCTAATATTTCGCCCATAGTAAAGCCATTACTCTAGTATAATTCTTCATAGCTCAAGAACGGTGTGTACGATTGATCAAAGTGATACACCAAAAGATGCGGACTAAAAATATATTCAAATTCCCCACACTTCATTTTTTTATGCGCTCAATAGTTTCGGAGTTATTTTGAAATAAGTGTCCGAAAAAAATCATTTTCATGAAAATTTTATATTTTTTTGTCACTAAAATTTCTTTTAATAAATGAAAACATCTAAAATGTTACAGTTTATCATTAAAACTGGTACTGCTGCCAATAAAATAAGGCATGTATCTTCAAAAAAAATACCCATGTTACATACAATTGAGTAGAAATACAGTGGTGGCCAAAAAAAAATTTTTTTTTTATTTTTTCTTGAAACAAAAATAGGTGGACTAGGTGCATTCACTTTTTTTTCTATCGGATACTGATTTTTTTATGTGTATGAATAATATCATCACCTTATTCAGCGGTCACACTATAAAATTCGAGAATGGATTTTCAAACTATAACTCAAGAATCTTTCACACGATTTTGATAAAGATGCATACGGAAATTATCTTCAAGGTACATATGTCAACAATAGTTTTCATTCGCTCAAGAATTTCAGAGTTATGGATCAAAATTTTCACCACTTTTCAAAAAAATAAATTCTAAAATTTTCGGTACTAATTACCGAATAACTACGGAAATATTAACTGGACAAAAAATTATATAAATTCAGCTCAAAGATAATTTAAGTCGCTATATATTAAAGTTCAATTTATCTTAATTGTGCAAACTCTTCTCGAGATATACAAGTGGGACTGGCTAAAGGCGAGGTCTAAAAGCCATGTCCATAAAAAAAAAAAATCAATGCGTGATAGAAAAAAGCAACTGCTGATTCTTATTTAGCACGTTAAATTCCATCTAATCCACCTATTTTTTTATTTAAGAAGACAAAAAAAAAATTTTTTTTTGCCCACTGGTGTATTTCCACTTAGTTATAGGTATGCATGGGTATCCAAACTTAACTGTGAATCCAATCAAGATTTGAGATAAAGGTGATAAACTTAAATATTTTTGATGTTTTTGCTTAAAAAAAAAATTAGTAAAAAAAAGGAATCTTGAATTTTGCATAAAAAAAATTTTTTCCGACACTTTTTTCGAAGTATCTCCTAAACTATTGAGCGGATAAAATTTGATAGCGATTTAAAGCTAATTTTATTCCGCATATCGTGGTATATCATTTATATAAATCGTGCATACCGTTAGCAAGTAATATTGAAATATACTCGAGTAATGGGCATATTTAGGGCACAATACTAGTCACGCCCATAAAAAAAATTTCGACCTGATGGAAAAAAACTGAAAGCAGATTCGTGTTCAGCATGGGGAATTCCATCTAGTCTACATACTTTTTTTTGAAGGAGCTCGAAAAAAAATTTTTTTGTCGACCAGTGTAATTTTTTCTTTGCAATAATATTGTGTGAAATTACCTTTCAAAACACAAATACTACATAGTGTGGTGCTTAATGATTCATTCTGATATTAGGAACTGGTATCGTTTTCAATGTCTTTAACACAAACTTTGGCTCACTATGTACTCACTCCCTTCATATTAATATAATAATTTAAAGATTAAATTTGGATTTGAAATTTTGTTGTTGTTTTCCATATAAATTGTCAAAACGAATTTTGCTTTTGTTTTATTAAAATTATTTAATAATTTTAAATTTTATTCAAATCTATACCTCTTGTTAAAAATATTTTATTTACTAATTTTTTTGTCGATTTGAAAAAATTTTATTGATTTGACTAATACTGGTGTAGATTTGAATAAAAATTCTATATTTTGGTTCACTGCGTTTTTATTGTCGTGTTATAAAGAAGTCTTAAACTATTTTCTGCAAATAGACTATTTCAATTACAACAACAAAAGTACACTCAGACCTAAGGAGTGCATTTGCAAAAATCTTAACATATATAAAATTCAATAATTTAGAAACGGTTGATCTTAGAGTTTTCATTCTTTTTTTTATTTAATTCATATTATATTACAGATTACAGAAAAATATAACTTTTATAGCTTATGAACTCGTGGACCATTCTTGGTAACCCTTCCGTTAGAGATTTGTTAATTGTTTCAGTCACTTTTTTGGAACAATATTTTGGGACACCTTTTTGTGCTTTTCAATTCACTTTTCAAAAGAGCCCAATATCCCTACGGACAATTTGGAGAATTGACCTCTCTTGGTACAAAAACTGTGCTATTGTTGGTACCACTCCAGAGCTTTCTTACCGTAGTGACATGATGCCAAATCAGGCAAACAATATGTGGACATATTGTGCTTTCTTATGAAAGAAAGAAGCTTTTTTTATAAACATTCTTTGATGTATATTTTGGTATTTATAGAGCCGAATGTAACAAATGACTTTCCTGTTTTGCCGCAACTGCAAAAAGCTTGTCATACCAGGCATCTTTTAGGAAATTTTATCAACTTTTGGGTCCTAAACTTATCTTGAACATTGCCTCGAGCATTAGCAACATAAAAGTTTTGACAAAGATGCTGGGAAAATTCTGCCAGCACATACGTTTCCTCGTCAATTATACAACGTGAGTATTTTTGTATGAAATTTGATTTTAATTTCCGTGTCCTATTCTTGGCTTCTAAATTTTTTGCAGCATTCCTGTTTGAAACTTTTTGTACTTTATATGATTTCAACTCCGCATTAGCTTTAACTTTTCGCACCAAATAGTCAAAGCACTAAGCTAACCGGGCTGCTTTTCTACCAGATGTGTTTGGAGTTCTTTTCAATATGCTTTCAATTTTCTGGCCTTCCCAATATCATGTTGATCTTTTTTTCTTTCCGAACCAGGTTTCCTATCAATGGTCAAATTCTCCTGCTACTGTTTAATAACATTGGAAACAGTTTGATGGCAGAAATTTAATTCTTTGGCCAATTATTTGTAGGACCTATTGGGATTTTTTTTGAAATTTTTTAATAATTTGTAGCACGTACATCTTTTTATACCCACCATCAAAAAGATGGGGGTATATTGATTTTGTCATTCCGTGTGTAACATGTCGAAGGAATCATCTAAGACCCCACAAAGTATATATTTTCTGGGTTCTGGTTAGATTCTGAGTCGATCTAGCTATGTCCGTCCATCTGTCCGTCTGTCTGTCTGTTGAAAGCAGGATAGGGCTCGAACTCCAACGAAAATATTTGTCTTATACAAGGTTTGTTTGGTATTGAAAATGGGCAAAATCGGTTAATAAACAAAAAAGTTATGAGCTAAAAACTAGAAACACAGGGTGTCCGTTTTACACTTTTCTGCTGATATTTCTTCAACAAAAGCATGTACGACAAATAAATTTTGAACCTATAGTTCGGGGATCGATATAAACTCGGAAACAAAAAATGTGCGTGGTCTGCCCACCTCCCATATAAGGTGAAAATCAAAGAAATTGTGTTCAAATAGTTCAAGGACCAATGTAAACTCGGAAAAAAATGGGCGTGGTCCGCCCACTTTACTGCCCTCTCCCATATAACGTCAAATTTTAAAAAGTTGATGGTGGGTATATAGATTCGGCCGGGCCGAATATAACATACGTGCTTGTTCGTTACTCATTTTGATCAAAGTCCCAACAAATCAACATGGTTGTCATTAAAAATAATAACTGACATATTTTTCAATGATAACTATATTACAAAAAATTTTAAATATTGCTTCGGAAAAAAGTTATGAGGCAAAACGTGTGTTAAGATTTTTTCGATCGCACTCCTTACTAAATTTTAATATCATATGAATCGGTTTTCAAGTGTTAAATTCTTGCACATCTATATTTTTTGTCATCCTCTGTTCAGTAAAAATCGTTTAATATTCTTAAGAAATTTGTTCCCAGCTAAACTCCTTAAATTTATGTGTATGAATGTAAATCAAAGTATATATACAATTACTTTTACACAAATCCATAAATATGTACATGTATTTTTTAAGTGTTTAAGTATTTCATCCTTGTTTTATTGAATTGTATTTTTTTTTTTTTGTCTCAACTATAGTAAATATAATACTATACATGCTCGCATATCTCATGAGATGAATTTTATTTTTATCAATCATGTTCTTTAAATTTGTCTGCATATAAGTATGTGAAACACAAATACGAGGGTAAAATGGAAAGTTATTAAACACTTTAGCAACTTAACACATTAATTTAAAAAATAAATTGTGTCATTAAAGGTTACTAGTTGCAAGAGGGTTTTAAATAAATAGAAATTATAATTGATTATTTTAATACAAATGATAGATAGATATTACACAACTAGTCACAAGTAATCCAGATGGAAATTAATCATTACCAAAAACAACTTATAAGTAATGCAGACGGAATGTTTATGTTCACAAGATGTTGAAAAGCATATTATTCGGCAACTACATACATCAGTTTTTGCAGTTGTTACTGTTATTAATTAAAATTAAAAAAGTAAGTTTATATTCGTCTTGGGTGATATACACATCACCATTAAAAATTCTCGATAGAATAGAAATTTACTATTGAGATTTCAGTATTTTTCTCCCAGCTGTGGAAATTGTTAAGAAAATTCTTCCCACAAAGATTTGTTGATTTTTTTTTTTTTTTTGACATATCCCTGAAGACCGGAACTATAGGGGGCTCAAAATAGGTTACCTCCAACATCGAGTTCATACTTTTTACGATTTTTGAAATTAAATTAACATTTTTGTAAAAAATGGTTTATGGATAAACTATAAATATTTTATCTGTAATAAGGTTTTTATTAAGATGACTTATATTGGAGATTCCGAAACTGCATTCTGTTTGAAGATTCAAGCTTTGGAATTTTAAAACATGTAGGATAATGTTTTCTATACAAAATAGGTCAAATTCGGGATAGACTGTACTAGGGCTACGTACAGTTCGGTGATTTGTTTGATTTTTAATTTTAAAATCATCTCCGCAAAGATATTTTGCGGGAAAGTCGTTTCAAATCGATTATTTTTTGAATCGGAAAATTTCTTTTATTTGATATATAATTTTGTTCTTTAACTAACGAAAAAAATTGGCTGAAAATATTTTGAACTCTTATAGCTCTGTTTCTAAGGGGTATGTCGGACATGTTATAAAAATTATTACTAGTTATTTCTTCATTATACCCTAATGAAGGGGTATTATTCGTTTGTGCTGATGTTTGTAACGCATAGAAAAAGTTATCCAACACCCAACTTCAAGTATACCAATCGACTCAGAATCACTTTTTAAATCGATCTAACGAAGTCCGTCCGTCCGTCTGGCTGTCCATGTAAACCTTGTGCAAAAAGTATAGGTCGCAATTTTGAAGATAATTCAATGAAATTTGGCACGTGGGACAAGGAAGAAGCCTATTGAAATTGGTTGTGATCGGTCCATTATTTCACCTAGCCGCCATACAAATGTCCCCCCGAAATAGAGAATCAACACTAGAAAATGCCTTAAAAATATAAATTCGGTGCAAAGAAGTTTTGTACAAGTATTAATCTTTGTATCAAATTTTACAAAGATCGGTCCACAATTGACCATAACTCCCATATAAGCACCTCTTCCGTAAATCACTTTAATTGCATAAATTTCATACGAATGTTAGTATCAAGTTAATATTCGACACAAATAAGTTTTATATAAGTAGAAGCAACATTGCCAAATTTTATTAGAATCGGTCCATAATTTACCATAGCTCCCATATAAACCCACTTCCGAGAATCGCTCTAAAGTGCATAAAATCATGTAGATGTTAGTATCAACGCATTATTCTGTATTTGTATATTTTATTTTACATTTAGTCAAAGTGTTGGTCTACGATTGGCAACAGGTCTAATATAATTTTTATGCTCATACATAATGGTGTAGGGTATCATATGGTCGGTCTTGACCGACAATACTTTTTTTCTCGTTTTTATTTATATTAGTTTTTCTTTTCACGATTGAGAGGTTACTTTTTCCATAAAGTCCACATTGGACTATCCTGTTATAAATGCTCATAAGCACAATCTCGATCTTATGTTGTTGTAGTATTAAAATTGTGTTAGTGCCAATTTCCTTGAAGTTTTTAAGAAAAGTTCCTTACCCACCCTCGTATATTAATGTGAGTGATTGTATGCGTGCATCAGTATTCTTTTTTTTTTTTTTTTTTTTTTGTAACTTTTTTGTTACAATAAGTGTGCTAAATGTTTGTTGTAGCTGTTGCATGTTTTTGTACTTATTGTCTGTAGAAAAAGTCAATTGAAAAAAAATAAATTGCTTTCTAATTGCTTTCTACGAAATAAAGAATAACAAGAGTGAGATGAGACTACAACTATGAATACATTAGGCCTCGTAGAGTAAAATGTATTTGTGAATTCAAAAATACTTAAAATTTGACTGGATGGTATACATATATATGTATGCACTTATGTATCTGTAAATAAATACATTTGCACTGTTAACTTAACACCAAATAAAATGGAATAGTTTTGAAACATAAATTTTATACCAATTAATGTTTAATTTTAGCTGCGTTCGTTTATCCAAAAATTTGTACTATCCAGTAAAAAATTTTACTGAATTTTCAGAAAAGATAGCCAAAATTGAGAGAGAAAAGTGCCAGTTCATTAGGTTAGTATTTACAAAATTTTCTTCCACTACGATCATATGTTTACAGAAATTAAACATAAATGTTAATGTAAAAAACAAAAATTCGAAAAATTAAAAAATAAAATGTTTGTTTTAAAATTTTATTTAAAGTACATTAAAATTAAGGTTTTCAATTATTCGACATGGAAGTTGATCAAATAAAATTTAATAATTTTCTGAATTATTCGTGTGAGCGAATACAATTTGAACTTTTTTCGATTAATCGAACGAATAAAGAATAAAATATATTATTTGAATAGTTAATTAAAAGTTTTAAAAATGCTAAAACTAGCATTTATTTAATTAATTTTCAGTTTTGTTAACATAAAACAAACCTAAAAATATTAATTAGAACATAGAACAATAAAAATATACGCAAATTGAGACCATATTCGAATTATAGACAAATTATATAATGAAATATAATTTTATATAATTTCTTTTAAAATATAATTTCTTTTAAAATAATCATTCATAAAGGATATCATTAATTTTTTGGCTTTAAAACGATTACTTTTTTTTAAATAAAAACAGATGTGAAAAAAATCCTTTCATACGTTGGGGTAAAATGTGTCAAAAGTGGCGATTAATTGTATTTTTAAATTTACATTTTTGTAATTAAATTGGGTATCGAATAAAAATAGACAAAATTGTGTATCAATATCAATTTAAAATCTTTAAGTTAGGTTATATTGTATTAGGAGCTGTCAAAGTTAAACATTTTTTAACATTTTTGAAAAAGGGTAAAAAATTCAATTTTCATCAACTTTCAGTGTATTTATTTTAAATAAAAAGTCTTTAAAAGTAAAAATTTAAAATGGAAACATCAACTTTTATTTTGTCCTGTTTTTTTTTTTTTTTTTTTTGAAAATTGTTCTAAAATACACTAATTTCTTCTGAAAATTTTCTGAAAAATAGTACACATTGTCCACTTTAATAATATGAAAAAAATCGTGCGCGTATATAGCCCGATTTGAGAAATTATTTTTTAGATAGGCGTAGCAGAGGATAATGAAATTTTGAGTTTAGAAGAGGATCCCATATACGTTTGAGGAGCGGAGCTATGGGGGTTCAAAATAGGGTACTAATGTCATAGAAAATGTTTAATCATTTGCGAATTTTTGTTCCTTATCCGATTTCCAAGATTTTATATATATATATAAAGTGTCCGTAAAAGGTTTTTTACCCGAAATCCATTAACGCGGGGTATTTTTTATAGCTCATGAATCTGAGGCTAAAAGATTCATTTCGTTATACAAAATAACAATTCAAAACGAAATTTCGATGAAATTGAGAAGGCAGAAACCCTAAGACTACGAAATAAAATCGTAACGATATCGCAATTCCCGCCAAAAGAGAATAAGTTTCATAATCTAAAGTTATAAAGAAAGAAGTAGCTATAAATATACTAGCCTTTACTGCCAAAAAAAAGCTCAAATATATGAGTTTTAGAAGTACCTATTCTGAGTAAAAGTCACATCATTGTTGTGATAATATAATAAAACGACCCGTAATAGAAAAATAACCGTTAAAGTTCCAGAACCATTCTAAAATACAGTTATTTAGGTGAATAAACAAAAATCTTATTAAAACTTTTCAAAAACTATGAAAATTTTTTTCAAAAAACATGGAAAGGTCTGAGGTTTTAAATTTTTGTAATAGGAGGTCGTTTAAAAAATGTTTTATTAACATTGGTACATATTAAACCCATTTGTTTGAACCGTATTTGGACAGTTATGCTAGTAATAATTAAAATTATTTCCTCCTTTATCTCTCCGCATAGAAATATGAGATTCTTTTTGGCTAGAATTGCAATATAGCTACGATTTGACTTCGCAATATTTCTGACCCCTCAATTTCTTATTATTTTCCTTCTAAATTGTAATTTTGTATAATTAAATGGTTTTTCTGGCCTCAGATTCTAAAAAGCTGCATTTTAAAGACAATTACATTAATCTTACTTCATTTTCTCTATTTGGAATCAAGAAATCTTGCTGAATTGTGGTTGAAGACTTTAGGATAATATGGCCGGATCTATCCTTATTTTTCAAATATAATAATAATTTGAATAGAATTTAATGAATAGAATATTAAAATTTAGCACTTTTTAAGCATACGCCCTCCATTTTGTATCAAAAAATTCGAAAATTGGAAGCCAAATTTAAGAAATTAATTAAAGTGTCACTTTATTTTGTCGCACAAAATCCACGACCAACACAACACTTTTACTCCAAACTCGAAATACACATATTTAAAAAACTTCTTTTGTTTATTAAATTAAAGTATATAAAACGACAAATACCTGGACACCAAAAAAGTAGACCATAATGAACCTAGAAGGCAATTATTATGAAATAAATAGCAAGACTAGTATACAGTCGAACACGGTTATAACGAACACCGGATATAACGAACTATGACTATAGCGAACACTTTTCTTCGGTCCCAATGATTTTACCAACATTTTCCATACAAATAAATACGTTTATAACGAACACGGTTATAGCGAATTTTTTTTATAACGAACACATTTTTATGGTCCCAACAATAATTTTTCATACAAAAAACTACGTTTATAACGAACTCCCACAAAAACTTGTTTTAGATAAATAAAATTACACATTTCAAAAAAATTCCAGGAAGTTAAAAACTAACAGAAATATCTTTTATTTATTTCTATTTAAATTATTAGATAAATGGAAATAATTTTCATTAATTTCAATTTAAATTAAAGATGAATTTTACATTTATATAACATAGCTTTTTAACATACATTTATCGAAAATAGCTAATAATAAAACTGAAATTATTTGAGGATTAAACACTAAATATTAGAAAATCGCTATTCCTCAAAAAGTAAGTATCTCAAAACATGCCAATTTAAAAACATCGAGTACAAAAGAAAACGTTGAATTAGTATACAAATATAATTATATCAATTTGAAAGATGAATGTAAAAAATATTTTTCCTGATATATTAATTATAAATATTTAAATATTAAAAAATATTTATATACAGCGAAAGCTCCCATAGGCGGACAGCGATCGTCACGCTGATTTTGTCCGTTATCGGGAGATGTCCGTCTATGGGATATGGTACATACTTTTGTTTTACAAGGGGTAATTCATTACTATATCTTTTTATTTCAACATCCAAAATTGATTGTAATGAATTAACTTATAGATATACATATTCTTATTTGTACTATGTATCGTCAACTAAAATGCAAAAGGCCGTAACAACTTAAAAATCAAATGTTGGTATTATTTACTGGATTATAATGTACTGACGCAAATTACATTTTCCACGAAATTTTAAAAATTAAAAGCATGTTGAAGAAAAGTTTGACAACAAAGTCATCTAGATATGTTGGCATTTAAAAAGAACAGGATTAACTTGGGAAAATGATGTTGGTGGCCTGGCCTCGGTCTTAAGAAGAGCCCAATTACTTTTTTTTATATGACTGATGACAATGTCGCTCTGCACAACAAGAGCAGAATTCCTATGTCCTTAGTTCACAAAAATGTTTAAGTTTTGTAGAAATATGCCGCCATTGTATTGTACGAAAAATCATGGACCTATCATCGAGACTGCCTTCAGGACATAGATTACTGGGACAGCATCTATTTTTAGGGATCAAGTTTTCATTTTCTTTTTTCTAGTATGAAGAATTTTTAATGAAGTGTAAAAGTCAAAATTATTTCTTTATTTAGTCTTTAGATACAGTATTATCCTTACAGACTACCATTAAAAATTAAAATAAATTGTAAAAACGTTTTAAATTCCGTACTTGAGACACTAATGTATAAAAAAATGCAGTTTTCATTATGTAAACTCATAGCTCTAGTAAGCGGTTCATTTAATGTAAAATTGTTTCTGTGCAGATCAATATAAAAAGTATATTTCTTGATCTAAGAAATCTTTGTGAAACAAGAATTTTTAATGACTGTAATAATTCAGGACAATCAATATTACCAGAAACGATGTTATATAAAAAATTTAAAGAAGCAATTTTTCTCCTTGCATCTAATGTTTTCAATGATAGTAAAGCACATTTACCGCTATAAGTAGCAGCAGAAAAATTTATAACATTTAAAAAAGCAGGAGCATATTTAACAAATTTGATTTGTATTCTTTCAATGCGGTTAATATGAACCAAAGCATTAGGATTCCAAATTACTGAAGCATGCTCTAATTTGAATCTAACAAATGAAACAAAAAGTATCTTTCTAGTATAATGATCAAAAACAGACCAAGCTTTAGGAATGATATAATTTAAATGACTACAAAATGTTAATTTTGTTTCAATTAAATTAAAAAAATATTTTTTGCTCAAACCAGCAAAAAGTTAACTAAAGAACGATTAGTAAACTATTTAATTAAAAAAATTTAAGTAAATATGAAATATGAATGCAAACTCAGACAAAAATGATAATAAGTAGCACCTTATTAAAAAATATTCGGTACATTGCTTTTACGGTTTAGGATTTTTGTCCGTCTACGAGAGATGTTTTCTCTAAAAACAGGTGTCCGCGTCCGCCCAAGAGAGCGCCCGCCTAACGGAGATTAATTTATTCTAAAAATGCCACCTAAATCATGGGACCTAAAAAATTATGGGAGCTATCCGTTAAGAGAGCTTTTACTGTATATGTATATGTAATTTAAAAATCATAAATACCGCCCATTTTTAAAAGGAAGAAATATGCTTTAATCCTAAATATTACTATTGTAATGAAATACGTGTGTTTTATTAGCAAATATTTTTTTGTGGAATTTTACGGATATAACAAACTACGTTTATAACGAACTAAATCTGTCGGTCCCTTCGAGTTCGTTATAACCGTGTTCGACTGTATATATATAAAAACTAGAAAGATATAGTAGGTCAAGCTCGACCATTTGATTTGTGGACAGTTCTTCCTGAAATTTTTTTGCACTCCGATTTATCTTTATATAGAACTTATAGAAATAGTGACATAAATAAGGCATTTGTTAGCGTTAGAACCCTATTCCGGGAAGAATTTGTATTGGGGGCGTAGAGAAATAATGAACCGATTATGACCAATTTCTATGGCTGAAAAACAAAATAAAAGGAGATAAAATAAACAAATCAAGAAATATATCGCGAATAATTGTATATATTTCCTCTATATCTATATCTTCCTCTGTAAGATATAATAAAGATTAAACTACAATTAAAAAAAAAAATCAATTTTTACTGAATCCAAATTAATTTTTTTCTATACAAGTAAATCAAATGACAAGCAATTAAAAAATAAACTACACAAAATCGATTACAAATATTTGCAAATTTTTTAAAATATTCTATGACATTCCGATCCATATACTTTTGTTTTTACTTATATAAACCTTATTTGTGTCAAATATTATTAATAGTAACATTTCTGTAGGATTTATGCGTTATACGTTAAAGTAATTTTCGGGAGATGGGTTTATATGGGAGCTATGTCATTTATGGACCGATCATCATGATATGAAAATTTCATGAAAATATTCCAATTCTTGATACCATGAGTATTAAGACTCTATTCCTAGAGAACGTTTGTATGGGGGCTAGGTGAAATAATGGGTCAATCATAACCAAATTCAAAATTGCGACCTGTACTTTACGCAAAAGCTTTATATGGACAGCCATCCAGCCAGCCAACAAGACAGACGGATGAACATGGTTAAATCGACTCAGCAAGTGATTCTGAGACGAACGTACTTTAAGGTGGCGGTCCGAAGACTTTTTCTCTGCGTTACAATTTCTGCACAAACACATGATAACCCAATTACATATGGTGGTGGCTGTAGGGTACAAAAAGTGGTCTTCTAACATATATGTAGCTTAAATTTAGAAATAAATTCATATATTTGCGTAACAAATTATATGTAAAATATACATAGCTTTATGTTTAGTTTTGATACTTTTTAAACAATATTTTATTTTTCCCGAATACACGGGAATTGCCCAGAAGGTCTAAAATAAAATCCCGATTCCCGGGAGTTGAAAAGAGAAAAGAAATTGAAAGCCCTACTCATGGTAGAGAACTTATTAACTTTTAAACATGCCCGAATAGGATCAGTAAGTAAACACAGAAAAAAGTCACCAATCACCAAATAGTATACTAGTAAATAATTCATTCAATTAAAAGCTTTTTTAAATTTGCGCCTCTCACCAAAATAATGATATCATTACTAAAAAATGAGAAACAGAAAAAAATGTCCAATTAAAAAAAATCTGAATGAATTAAAAATTTTAATAAGAAATAAAATGTTACTTAAATTTTATTTTTATTTTATTATTACTTGAATATATTTATTAAATTTTAATGCAAAATGAAATAACTGCGTTAATTGAAAAACACACGGTAATATTTTTTTTTTTTTTGTGAATTGAAGATCAATAATGTTATTATTTGATGTAATAAAAAAAAAAAATGGTTAAAAAAAGTCGGCACAGTGATAAATTTTAGTTTTCACTTATTCTATAATATTATAATATTAATAATACATTTTGTTTTAATTAAATAGTTACCTGGTGATATCATATTTTTTATTTATCTCATGAAGATCTTTACAAAGGTTTTTAAATCTTTGAAATCGGACTTGATTTGTCAAAGTTACGATGTTTTGAGACTTTTTCATACTTGAGGTTGTCAAATTTGACATCCTGTTGCTTATATTGGGAGACTACAATATATATTCTTTTTGAAAGCTTAGGTCCTCCTCTATTACTCTCAATTAGATCTGTTCAGTAGTTTAGGATAAACAAAATTTTTTTATGGTAATTTTAATGGATTTTACAGTTTATCCATTCGCCATTTTGGGAGTCTCTCCATGAGGGACATGCTGGCAATAAAAGGGCCGATTGACGTGTATTTATAGGACCTAAGCCCTTCTTTGTCATTTCCGCGGGATATGCTAAAGAAAAACTAGGATCGTGATATTCTTCTGAATTCACTAAGAACAGGGAAACCACATCTGGACTCAGACAGGCTAAGCACTCTCCAGCAGCAAGTCTCAAAAGTTACTGTTGTTAAATAAAAATGAAATTGAAAAAAGATTCGGCTGTGCCGAATCTTTGATACCCTTCACCATATTACCATCTTATTATATATATTACCATATTACCGACAAATAATAAAATTTTCGCCTTAACGTATGCTTTCATATTTTCACATACATATATAAATCTAAATTTTTTTCAAACTACGAAAATTTGAATATATAAAAAAAATACAATCATAGCAGGCTTTGCTTTTAAAAAATAAACAACAACAATTCCATATTTATTTATTTTTTTATGTGTGTATATACAAACTGGCTGCATATACAAAGAACAACAACAACACTGTTATTCATTATATTACTTCTGTTGCTAACTAAACTACTTGTCTAATAGTCATTACAATGCTTAATATACAAGTTTGTGTATGTATTTATGTATATTCTTAACAGATATGTTTTAGTTTTTAAAAATAAACAACAACAATTCCATATCTATTTAGTTTTGTACAGACTGCATATACAAAGAACAACAACAACACTGTTATTCATTATATTACTGCTGTTTCTAACTAAACTACTTGTCTATACAAAAAACAAAAAACGTCACTAATAGTCATTACAATACTTAATATACATGTTTGTATGTGTATTTATATTCTTAACAGATTTGTTTTTGGACCATAACTCTGTTGATTATAAACGAATTTGGTTTATTAAAAAAAAAAACGAAATTTTATAAAAACATTTATGACTGATCTATATAAAAATAAAAATCTGTAGCTTGAACAAGGGCTTAAAAAATAAAAAATTCGTTTTCCCCGATATCTCAGTTATTACTGAACCGATTTATTTCATTTTTTCAGAACAAAAATTCAGAAAATAATTTCCGAGGCCCCTTTAAAAATTCGAAGTCCCTGGTATATACAGAGGCTTCAGAAACAGAAAAACCGGTTTCAAAAACCGGTTTTTAAAGCATATCTCCGCCATTTATAAACCGATCCTGCTGACTCAAAAAACCGAAATTTTAAAAAAATATCTGTGACCGATTTGTATAAAAATAAAAATCTATAGCTTAAACCAGGGCTTTAAAAAATAAAAAATGCGTTTTGTCCGATATCTCAGTTATTATTGAACCGATTTATTTCATTTTTTCAGAACAAAAATTCAGAAAAAAATGCCCGAGACTTCTTTGTAAAAACGAAGTCCCTAGTATATACAGAGGCTTCAGAAACTGGAAAACCGGTTCTAAAAATCGGTTTTTTTAACATATCTCCGCATTGTATGAACCGATCTTGCTGAATTCCAATAGCAAAATTGTCGAAAGCATTTCCGATCGTTTGATATATATATTATATATGTCAGTTATCGGTGGGCTTCATAAACGCCATTTCAACCGACACACGGACGGACGGACGGACATGGTCCTATCGTCATCATTTCTTACAAGGATCCCGAAAATGTAAACTTTTTTGCTCTCCGACGAAAATTGTGGGAATTACAAACGGAATGACAAACTTATATATACCCTTTACACCTGTGGTGAAGGGTATAACAATCTAAGAGTACTAACGAGATACTTAATTGGACACTATGGCCTTTTGTATCACCAGTACATGTATATTGGGAAACATTGAAACAAAGGTCTGTAGATTTTACGAATCGCACGATGAGACCTTAGAACATATGCTCTATGACTGTCCAGTCCTTGGTTTCTACAGAATAAGTTATCTAGGGTCCATCTTAATGACACCATCCAAAGTTCATTTTTTTACCATCCAAGGTAATCAGTTTCAATCGAAAACTGAACATAGTATGGTTTCTATCTAATCTAATCCTTTCGAGTACTTTTTTTTTTAGCAGAGTTTTTAAAAGTAAAAACTTACCTTTACTCATTAAATATCCATTTTACTGGACTATAGTGGAAAATTAAACGAATGACTTTTGTTTAGTACTTTTGTCAAAGTATTATTAAAAAAATTGAAAAATATATTTATTTTTATTAAATTTAAATTATATTAAAATGTAATTTATTATAGTATTTATTGTACTAGGGTTTTCTCTTTTTTTTTTTCTTCATGATGATCTTCTCATAGTTTTTTGAAGCTGCCTGAGGGATTTTAAATGTACATGAATTTAAGAAATTACTCAAAATTTAAATTTATTAGAAAAATTTCTTCAAATCATACAAAATATTTACATACATACATACATACATACATACATACATACATACATACATACATACATACATACATACATACATACATACATACATACATACATACATACATACATACATACATACATACATACATACATACATACATACATACATACATACATACATACATACATACATACAATATATTTGTGTTTCAAAAAAGGAAAGAAAAAAAAAATCATATAAAATTCAACATATCCTGACAATGTGTATTTTGAAATGGTGTCAGATACTGCAGACGATATATTACACACACATATACATATGTGCATATATATACACATACTATATCTATTCTTATATATATACATTATTTACAGTTTTTGTATGTGCGTATATTTTGAGTTAAAAATTACTAGAAAAAGAAAAAAAAATTATATAAAAAAATAGAAAAAATTAACAAGACAAGCACTTCCTGTGATTCATTTTTCTCTATACATTTCGCTAGAATTTTATACATTCATACATAAAAAACCTCCCAGCATCCTTATAAAAGCCGTAGTTACTTTATACCAATAAATATGTATCAACAAAAAATAAAATCAAAGGTTCAAAATATTTTTTTTAATTTCTTATTTAATAGAAAAAACACAACCTACACCAAATACTTTTCAAACTAATAATAAGTAACTACAACTAACTTTAAGAAGGAGTTGAATGATTTAAAGTTTTAAAAAAATATATATATATATATATATATATCTTTGCTTCCATTTAGTTCAGTATACAACAAATCTTTAAAAATTTGGTAATATAATTTCTTAAATTTTTACCTAAAAATCTTTAAATTCTTTATGGCATATAAAAACTTTTTAAAGTCTTTAAGATCTTTAAATGCCACATAAGAACTTAAATTTTTCAACTAAAGCAACAGCAAAATTACAACAATAACAACAGCAACAATAAAAACATGAACAAAAAACTGCTGAACTAAGCAGAACAAAAAAATTTAGAAGAAACTTTTCTTCTGGGTCCCATACAAATGCTAAATATACATACAAACAAACACATACATTCATACAAAATATTCTGACAGGACATCAGCACAATGGATGCATAGAAAAATCTATACGTTTGTGTGTATGACTGCAGGAGAACAGAATAATGTGTGTATGTAAGTATGTATGTATGTATTTCAGCATACTGAGGCCTCTTGCTGCTTTCTAAGATATCCAAAGTAATATGTTGTCAATGTAAATAAAATTTATACTCAGACTGGGACAATGTTTTGGGCCAAAATACCATAATTTGAAGAAAATGTGTTATCGCTATTTAAAAACAAGTACGTACACAGAAAAAATCAAAAAATTAAATCAATCATTAAATTAATTAAGTAGATGATTGAATGAATTAAAAAATTAAATGAAAAATAAAATTTTACTTAAATTTTATTATTTTTTTTTAGTTTTATTTGAATATATTTATTAAATTTTGATGCAAAATTAAACAACTGTGTTGGTTGAAATATACATACATATATGGTAATAATTTTTTCTGTGTAAAAATGTTATATTAGGCTAGCCCAAATCTATTATACCCACCATGTGCTACTTTTTGTGCCTCCCTAATTATATGGGAAATGATTGGCAAAGTGGGCGAAAAATTCCCATTTTTTATTTTCCAGTTTACATCGATTTTTTGTTAAAAATTGTGATGGCTTTCATGCCTTTATTTAAAAGATGAACTGGAGTTACGACATCGATTTTCAATTTTTCGATCAACCGTTTTAATTTCTATTTATATAGTCGAATAATCGAACCCCATAATCGATTATTATTTGTAAAATTAGTAAAAAAATGTATTGAAATTAGTTAGATTATGTTTTAAAGGACTGTTAGAAATTTAAATATGCATATCTGTCGATACGTTTAACAACTAATCCAGAAAATATACTCTTTGAACTAAAGTGTAATGCATTGAATACAATAGTCGCACAGTTCGAAGATTTTTAAAAAATAATAAAGGGAATCGATAAATTCATTTACTCAGATCACTCCAATAACGTCATTAAATGTCTTAAATTTTACAGCATTTCTCTGGTCGAACTGTCAAACAAGGTTTTGAGAAAATGATTATTGCAGAAGTTTTTGTATTGAGGATAGGCACTTCGGAAACGCATGCTCAATTATGTTGGCGAACGTTCTCTTACGAATGAAGATTTTATATACACATCTGCTCAAAATAATAGATACACCTAGTGGAATTATATTAAAGTAGCGATAAGAGCCAAGCAAGCGGTGGCGGATGTTGTTTTCAGCTCTAAGAGAGAAATGCAAATTAAATGAAGACGGCGTCCAGCAGCAGATTTCACATAAATTTTGTTTTTGCTTCTTTATATTTTTTGTATATGGCAACAACAAAACTATATGTGTAAAAAATGTTTTTCTTCCTCTCTTAAATTCCATACATAAAAAATATAAAGCAAATCTTTCTATCTCTTTCTTTCTTATATAAATTTAATGTAAACCTCATAGTATAATAATAAAGTATACTCGTAAGACCAGCTGTTTTACAATTTTTTCATTGGCAAACCTCGCGGTACTGTCAAATTGTTTTTGTATTCACATGTAAAATATTTTTTGAGTTTTTTTCTCTTGCTCTCTTTCGTTCTCTCATTTTTCCGTTCAAAGCATTCTGATATTGTGGGCAGTAGTTTTACACTAACAAAATACAAGTAATTTTTGTTTTTGTAGATGTTATTTTACTCAGTGTTTAAAAGCAATGATTTGCTAAGGCTTTTTTAAATTTGCTTTTCCTACTGCTTCTACAAATTTCAAATTTTCTAGCAACAGCCACAGTCTTGCTTTTAATTTTATTCAAAAAATCCATTCAGCATTTTTAAGTATTAAAATTTTTGCCACGTGCTTTTTAAGCAGCTAACAGTAATAATAAATAGCCACACAAAAAGCAGTAACACGAAAATATTTCTCTTGCTTTTGCTTTTTTATTTTGCTAGAAATAAAAAGGTTAACTTCAAAAAAGCAAAAGGAAAAATTACAAAAAATGCTTTTTCAAAAAAGGCATCATAAGAAGTGCTCTAGCAGGCTAGTGAGAACACAATCAGTGCTGATAGAAAAACGACAAGGGTTAGTGGACACATGAACATGTGCTAGAAGCCGCTCGAACATTTGCTAAAAGCAGCATGAACAAGAGCTATTAGCCGCACGAACATGAGCTAAAAGCCACACAACCAAATATAGGTAGCCGGCTGAAAGGCACAGAATGAATTTACATTATATGTGCATAATGAATGCAATAAGAAATTTAAGAGAATTTATAAAACAAAAAATTCTTATGGTTTGGTACCTGCAATGCGTAAAAAAGATTTGAAAAACATTTGTATGTTGAAGTTTTCTGTCAAAAGAAAACAAGGAAATTCTTCTAAAAAATTATTTTTTTTACACTTATTTGAAAGTTGTTAATAATTTCTTCTTCAAAAGTGAGATCAAGTGTTTTAGCTAAAAACCGTACATTGTTTTTAAAAAAACTACAATATATTTTATAAACATATTCATATATATTTCAATAAAAAAGTTAACAAAAAAAAAAACGAATAATTAAAAAATATTGTCAAAACATTTAATAAAAAAATAGATATAAAATGTTCTTATTGGTTTGCACAATCATCTTCCATAAATATATTAAGTTCTGATACGGCATTATCCAGAAAATCAGGGTTTAGCTTTACTAGTAAAATATTCTCCAATGTATCTTGTTTGAGACGATTTCTATTATCGGCCAATACTATCTTTAATGTTGAAAATGCTCGTTCGACAGAAACCTGAAAATAGAGAATATAAAATAAAAATTAAGAGAATATTTAAACAAGAAATTCAAAGTATAACATTTTTGTTTCCAAAATTAAAATTTTACCTGTGTTGGAGGAATTCCAAAGCAAATGTTGCTCAGTGCATATAGCTCAGGTTCACTATATTTTCTTTCCTTCCAAAATTCTAAAACATTTGTCTTCAATTTTGTGTATGGAAGATTTAATTTTTCAATTTTTCTTATAATATTGTCGTTTTCTGCATTATTTGCGTTAAATATATTGTCCAGGAAATCATTTAAAATGTCATCATCTTCATGGTTTTCTTGCGTTGTTGTTATGAAATTTGGTGTTGGCTGTGTGTTGAGTTCGATTTTACATATAGATGTCAATTTGTCCCATAGCAATTTAAGGTATTCCACAGCGTCTTTTCTTTGGGTATCAATTAACATATGATGAAACCTTGGATCGAGGTAAAGACATGCTGCCAGAGCGTTATTAGAAAAAAGAGTGGTGGTTCGTTTTTCCATATTGTCTAATAGAAGTTTACTAATTTTGTATGATGATGCACTCTTGTTGACTTCATTTTCTTCAACAGTTTTTGATATCAGTAGCTTACATTTTAACCATTGTGCGTAAAAGTCGCCATAATGAAGTTGCTCTTCTTGAAATATGACAATTATGTTTTGAAGTGGCTTAAAAACAGTATAATATGAGGCCACAAAGTTCCAAAAGTCTTCATTTATTTCAAAATTCTCTTCAGATGATTTATTTGTTATTGATTCCACTGTTTCGACTATCTCTTTCGAATTTTGTATACACGAAATCATTAAATATGTTGATCCCCAACGCGTAGGACAATCCAGCTGAGGAATTTTTAATGACTTTAATTCAAATAAGTCTTTGTAACTATTTGAATTTTTTCTCAAAAACTTTACTAAATTTCTACACTGTCGAATATAACGCTTCATTTCAAAGTCTTTTGTTGCATCCAGTGCCACCAACTGTGCTGTGTGAGCTGCACATCTACAAACTATTATGTTTCCGACGCGTAGATCCATATTATTTTCAATTAAGGTAATGTTTTGAAAGTAGGTTTCATTGTTATAGTTTTCTTCATATTCTTCATCTTCAGAACATAAATGTGATAAAATTTTTGTACATTTCACCATATTACTGCCGTTATCACTTGTAATTGTTACAATTTGTTGTAAATTAATATCATATTTGTTCAATACGTTTAAAATTTCTGTTGCTAAATTTTTTGAAGTGCTTGAATTTTGGCCTTTTAACTCCACCATTCCAAGTATTCTAGATTCAATTTTATCACTTTTTATGTATTGAGCTGAAATTCCAAAAATATTTCTTGATAATCTTGTTGCACTGTCCACTTTAAGTGAGATCAATTTATTTTTACATTCACTTGAAATTGCATTTATTATATTTTTTGTCACTTCAGCAAGTGTTTTTTTGCAGTTATTTGCATTCAAACAAAATTTTTCTCCACTTTCTTTTTCGATGCCTTTACATATTGGATCTATTATATTTCTCATGTTATCCGAATTTAAAACATTAAATGGCACGGCATCCTCCGTTACCAATCCGATATATGATTTAATTAAAAGTTTTTTACTTATTTCGCACTTTATATTTTTCTTTTTGTATTTTTGCAAAGATGTATTATTCTTTTGATTAAAAACCACTTTATGAATTTTCTCCATATGTAATTTTAAATTAAACATTTTAACACTTTTAAATTCTTTTTTGCACAATTTACACACTGACATATTGTTGAAATTTTCATAATGTTCCTCGTACTTAAAACAACGCATTTTTAAATACTTTTAATGTTAAAGGTTTCACGTAAAAAAACGAACTATTAATATTCAAACAAGTGCTCTATATCAAGTGGCTTCAAAAAAGTCAAACTTTTACCTAACTATAGTATAACAACCCATATTACAGGAAAACTATTTTTATATTATTTTTATGTGATCAATTTCAAAAGAATTTCAAGTTTTTACAGGTATATACTAAATATTTTTATGAATGGATGCAGATGTTTCCGTATCATAAAAGGGTTTCTAATGATTTTAAATGACAAAATCATGAATGAAACATTTTTTATTATTTTTATTGATATATATAAATGTATAATGTAATTTTCCAAATTTGCATGGAATTACCTAGTATGTGCGATTTGACATTATATTTATTACCTGTAAAGTGTGCGTGAAACTATCAAGAAAGTGTATGCAGCAAATCAGAAAATCGATTAGGTAAATACATATGTTCTGCATTTCTTTAACAAGATCTAATAAAAACAGTTTTTTATGATTCAAACAAAAATTGGTTCTATTTTTTCCTTCATAATTCAAACAAAAATTGATTCTATTTCTATTATTAACTTCGAGGCTAAAACTTGCCATTTTCAAACAGAACTATTCTTGGATATTAACCGTGATTTTCAAATGCTAGAATTTTGTTTAACAAATGGCTTTTCATCAAACACACATTCAGGATACTGTTTATCATATTTGTTTTTATGTCGCAATTGCTAACATAAATTATTATTTGTATTAAAAATTCTAAGTTTTAATTCAATTTTATTAAAACAATTGAACGCTTTTTCAAAATATTCATATTTACAAATATTTAACTTAAGGAATTTTTTACGTCTTAAAAAAAAAAACACATACGGTTGTGTTAACATTTCTAATAATAATTCTACCTACATTTTGACATTCGCCTAATAGCTCACGTTCATGTGGCTTTTAGCACTTGCTCATGCGGCTATTAGCTCATGATCATACTGCTTTTAGCACATTTTCGTTTTTCTGTGTGTGCCTTTTTTGTCCGACTGCTTTTGCTTTTTATTTTATTTGAGATGGATTTTCATAAACACATAAAATGAGTGGTGCTGCTTTTGTTTCGTTTCTAAAATTTTCCATTTAGGACTTTTAGCTTTTGTTCAATTTTTGAATTTTGTCAGCAGCTAGTGCTATTAAAATTTACAAATTTAAAAAGCAGTGTGTTATTTTTGCTTCTGCTTTTGTAATGTGTGAGCTAATTTTGTTTTAGCAATTGTTAGCTCTTGCTTTTTGATGTTTAATTTAGCCACGTAAATGGCAATATTTAGATGCTTTTGCTTAAAAGGCGATAGCGATTTAAACCCTGATTTTACTATGGTAAACCTATATAATTCATTTTGCAACAACGGCAACACCCACAGAGAGGGAGAGTCAGAAAATGAGAGCTTTTGAGAATCCGTTGAAAAATAAAATTAATTTTAATTTTCAGCGGATTCCGCTGTGTTATTTTAGTTGCCAAATCTTCATATACATTTAAATATAAAATAATCCGCTTGGTTGTATTTGGGCTCTAACTTTGGAAAATTCTTCAGAAATATTTCCAATTTTTTTCTCTTAGTAAACAATTTGATCTGGCAATGATACTTTAATGAAAAATATGGCAAGTATGTGCATACAGATTAATTTACATATACGCACAGTGTCACATTTATCCAAATTAGAACGACAAAAGTACGAAAAGAAAAGCATAATTGAAGTAATTCTTTACGCATTTATTAGTAAACATATCATATATTATGGAAAAAATACTTAGAGTATTGAAAAGTGCACATGACGCGAATTATGGATCTCCAAAGTTGCAACTTATAAAAACATTTTAATTTTATTGAAAACTTTTGTGAAGAAGTATGTTCACTTTAACTTCATATAATACTGCAGATATTGATATGATTTTTTTGGTATGTAATAATAAATGTATCCAAATTATTCTGTTTTAATTTGCTAAGTTAAAAAATCAATACTGAATATATTGTTTTTCACTTAAAAGAAATCATAATATTAAAAAATATAGTTTTTGGGAAATTCTATTTTTAATGGATTGGAACTAAAAAGTTCCAACGAGTTCCAATCTATAAATACGATTGTTGTAAAAAAGAACATCTATTAAATTATATTTGAGAATATAGGCTGCGACTTTTTGCGATCTTTTAAAATATTAGAAAAAATGTGAGGTACCTCATATTAGCAATTTTTGAAGAATTGCTTAAACATTTGAAGGTAATGGCTGAACATTTGTTATGAACATGTTACACTAAGATTGGGCTTGCCACGTCTACTTTTAAAATATCCTTTATTTTATTAAAATTTACATAAATATGTCCGAAATTCATATAAACAAAGTAATTTTTTCAGTATGGGAGTGGCAGTGATTCTTCCCGCCCATTTTTAGTGGGAATGTTTACGGCCTTATCTATTAACAGAATATACAATTTCTGATCAATATTTTTTGTCATTCTAAAACTGCCAAATGTGACACTGTGATACGTTTCGATTTAAATACCAAAAACTGTTGCTCATAATAATAGATACAGTTAATTTATATCTAATTTTTTTTTTTTTTTTATATTAAGTCAAATTCTATTGTATTTTTTTGATTATTTTTACTTAACAGAATAAGAAAAGATGCATTTAGGTTGAAAATATTATAAAGAAATAGTATTTTGACACAGAAAATGGGAAGAAACAATCAGTTCACCAAATAGGAGAGAAAAATGGTTAAAAACAAGAGAAAAATGGAAAGTCGTTGCTTGAAATGGCAAATAGGAGCTTAGGAAGACATCTATATATTGCGCAAAATGCCTTATCTAAAAAACAAATGATATAAACATGTAATAGATCTCTTAAAGAACTCCTGAAACAGAAAGGAGGATTATTGTATTGACAAAAAAGGGACCCCTTCATTTCTTTGAAAGCTATTTCCGCTATAAGTTTTAATGAAGTAGGTCCGCAAACAGTTTGGCTTTGTATCTATTATTTTAAGCAGATGTGTAACTCGTACTCAAAGTTTTTCAATTGTATTTAACAATTACTTCTTGAATTGTATTTTTACTGTTTTTTTAGAAACCGTTACCAACAATTATTTTTCAGAAATTTTAAAATTTTCCTTTGAACTTGTAATTTATTTGTAAAAAAACTACTTTACTGTTCAGTGTTTTCGATTAATCAAAGACTAAAAGTCGATTTCAGTATAAATTTTGCTGGTAAGAATTAATCGCAAAATAATTGTTTTTTTACAGAAAGAATCGATTTTCGACCATAATCGAAATCGATTTACCAGTCAATAGTTTCTTATTATATAATACGTTTGTTAAATAATAACACGATACTAACATGAGTATGGGATTTATGCAAGTTAAAGTGATTTTCGGAAGAGGGTTTTATATGGAAACTATGGTCAATTGTGGACCTATTTTAATGAAATTTGGCACAATGACTTTAACTTTTATAAAACTTTGGTGATCATTAAACTTTTATTCCGAGAGGACAGGTATGGATGATAGGTGAAATAATATATGGATTTCAATTCATGCTCGTCCCTAGATACTAAATTTGATTATAAGCTGATTGGTATACATTAAGATGGGTCTTTGATCAATATTTTTGGTTATAATAAACATCAGCGCAAACACATTATATCCTTCCCACAAAAAAATGTACATATTTCTATCAGAAAAAAGAAGTAAAAAAGAATTTTCTAAAAATTTTAACATATACCTATAAGAACATAGTTCAATGACAATAAAATGTTAAATTTGTGAATGAAGTATCTAAATATTTGGGAAATTACCAAAAATAGATGGCAACTCTTATATAAATTACAATAAGAGAATTTATGTGTATTGTATTAAGGAGTACGGACATTTTTGTATGTAAGACTTTAAATATTTGTTTGTGTGAATATTCCTTTAACTATATATTCTTCTGCTTCTACTATTCCTTGTATATGTATGTATGTATGTATGTTGTATGTCCGTCCTTGCAACTTATGAGTCATACCAGGAGCGGATTTACGCAACGTTCTTGGGGAATTTTTATACCCACCATCAAAATGATGTTTTTTTGTCAATCCATGTGTAACTCGTCGAAAAACTCATTTAAGATCCCATAAAGTATATACTTTTTGGGCCCTGGTTAGATTCTGTGTCGATCTAGCTATGTCCGTCCGTCTGTCTGTCTGTTGCAAGAAAGATAGAGCTCGAACGGAACAAGCTAGGGGAACCAAATTTGGTTCAAATATTTGTCTTGTATAAGGTTTGTTTGGTATTTGGTAAATGAGCAAAATTGGTTAATAAACAAAAAAGTTATGGGCAAAATACTTGAAACACAGGGTGTCCGTTGTAGCTTTATTTCATACTTTTCTGCTGATATCTCTTCAACAAAAGCATGTACGATAACAAAATTTTGTACATACAGTTCGAGGATCGATATAAACTAGGAAACAAAAAAATGGCGTGGTCCATCCACTTTACCGTTCACATTCCATATAAGGTGAAACGTCGACGAAATTTTGTACAAATTGTTCAAGGACCAATGTAAACTTGGAAACAAAAAATGGACGTGGTACGCCCAATTTACCACCCACCTCCCATAAAACGTAAAATTTGAAATAGTTGATGGTGGGTATATGTCATTCCATGTGTAACATGTCAAAAAACTCATAAAGTATATATTTTCTGGGCCCTGGTTAGATTCTGAGTCGATCTAGCTATGTCCGTCCGTCTGTCTGTTGAAAGAAGGAAAGGTCTCCAACGGGACAACCCAGGAGGACGAAATTTGGCTCAAATATTTATCTTATATATGGTTTATTTGGTATTGAAAATGGGAAAAATCGGTTAATAAACAAAAAAAGTTATGGGCAAAATACTAGAAACACAGGGTGTCATTAATGAATTTTTGGCGATTTAAAAAATTCTTACCCGAGATGGCCATCTTTGTAGGGTCATCCACTACCCCCTTGACTCCTTCTGTATCTGTACTCCTTCAAATCAAATCAAACACATCCCACCTCTGACCATATAAAATTTTATTGAGATACATATCTCCAGTTCACAAGTTACAGAATTAAGGCTCCATTACTCTACCGTAAATGTAAATGTAAAAACGTAAATGTAAAAGGAAACGTAAGTGGATGATTACTCTAAAAACGTAAATGTAGCCAATACTTTGTTGTTGTTTTGTACACATGAACATCGGTGATGCCAATTACACATATTTCCAGTGGATCAAATTCAAATTGAAAATCGCTAAATTTATTGGTTTTTATTTCAGCGATTTGTATACAAAACGAAATTTGTGCTTTTATGACAAAAATTTTGAACTTTAAATTAAATATTCGACTCTACGTCTTATTTAAATTATTTCAACAATTTTTTAGTGAAGAAAACAGCAAAAATAATGGTCCAATTTATAAACCTATTACAGCGATTTTTACGCAGATTTTGTATATTGAAATAAAAAGCTGTCAACACTGTTGTTACAGCTGTCACGTAATAACGTAGAGCGACCTAATTTCATTAGGTTGCTACGTAACATTTACGTTTTTTAGTACACATACACACATAACTCTCATAAGCAAAACGTGTCAGCTGATTCGCTACATTTACATTTACGGTAGAGTAATGGAGCCTTTATTTCTAAAAGAAAGTTTTGGAACCATTTTGTGTTGTCAACTTATTCTCAACAGCAACTTTGGTGAGCGGTTTGAAAACCAGAAATAAAAGGGCTTAATTCTTTAATTCACTTTTTGAAATCGAATTAAATTTTCTATCCTCGTCATTCCTGTAAACTATTCATATTAACTAAATTCAGAGACTTAAATTCTTTGTGCTTTATACGAATTGAATTAATTCTGTAAAGAATTAATTCCTTAAAGAGTTCAATTATCAATTATACAATTCAAGCTCAAAAAATATATAAATCAATTAAAATCTATTACAAATTATCTTTAGAAAATTTGGAAAAAAAATGTTTGGTCGTAGCGCCAATCTAAACGAGTAGGGCTATTTTCATGCATTCTGGAACGTTTTTTAAAAAGTATTTGTTTAAATAAAAATTGAAACAAAAAAACCGCTTAAAACTTACAACTTTTTACAAGATATTTTCCTTTTTTCATCCCTATGTATCCGCACCTGAGTAATACTATACAAATATTCCTTTTCTTTTTTTTTTTATAGTCTTACATATGTACCCTGCAGTTTTAAAAGTTTAATTTCTAACTCACTATTATTACGTTTATGCGCACGATTATTGCTAATAAAAATAACTTGCAAATAAAAAACTCATTGTTTATTCGCAAATTGAAAAAAAAAACGAGTGAGGAGGTCAAGCCCGACCATATGATACCCTACACCATTGTGTACATAAAAATTCAAGCAGGGGTCTTTTATTAGACTTGGGACCAATTTTGGACCGATATTTTTATTAAGTGTAAAATAAAACATTCGAATACAGAATATAACGTCGATACTAACATTTATATGAATTTATTAATTTTTGGGTGACTCCCGAAAAAAGGCCTTATATGGGAGCTATGGTAAATTATGGGCCAACCTTCGTAAAATTTGGCACTGTCATTTACATTTTTATTAAATTTATTTGAGTCGAATATTAACTTGATACTAACATTAACATTTTAGTGGGATTTATTAATTTAATGGGATTTATGCACATTAAAGTGATTTTCGAAGAGGGGTTTATATGGGAGCTATGGTCAATTCTGGACCGATCTTCCTGAAATTCGGCACACATATTTAAACTTTTATAGGACTTATATGTGCCAAATTATTCTAAAAAATTCTAATTAAAATTGTCTTCAAGTCATTCTTACACGACTTTTTAACACGGTCCACAGTTATGGAGACATTAAGCCTATTTTCTGAAAAAGAATGAAATTGTATACAAAATTGCGATTTTTTTTTTTTTTTTTAATCATAAAAATTCTTGCACTTTCGAATTTTTATACTTTAGTCATAATTAATGTTCCCTTGTATTATCATCGAAAATTCAATGAACGTAATAGGATCCATCAAATCGACCTTTTGGTTTGTAAATCGACTTTCTTGATGCCAAAAATCGAAAAGTCATTAATAATCGAATTTATTTGTCTAATATTTTTGTACAGTAAATTGACTTATATGTAATTTTATTTTATAAAGAGTTCAAGATATAACTTCTTCTGCTTAATAATTATTTGTACTTAAATTATTAATTTGGTATGAATTTATTTACTATGGTGGAGGCTAAAGTTTAAAAAACCTATTTGAATTTTTTTTTTAATAAAAGCAAACCTAATAACTACTTATGATGATACTAACTCATTAATATGTCTGTAATCAGAATTCAAACATCTGAAATTCAAATTTTGAGTAAGTCTTTCTATTTTATCTTGAACTAACTCTATGTCCGCTAGGGAATGTAAACGATTGGTGGAGAAGTGCCAAGACAGGTTGTAGATTAGTTTAAATAATTTGTTTTGAGACACTTGCAGTTTCTGTATGTGACAATGGCCACTTGTAGACCATACAGGAACTGTATAAAACAGTACAGCTTGCAATATAAATTTAAAAATTATTTTTTTTATTGTGATCACTTAACTTTGATTTTCGATTTATGAATGGGTATAATAAACGTGTTTGAATCTTAATCTTATTTATAATATATCCAATATAATTACTAAATTTCATTTTTGGATCAAGTATAACACCTAAGTATTACACCTCTTTTTCCCACTGGACTAGTTTTCTGTCAAAATTAAAGCCATTCTGTGGTATATAACAATCTTTTCGTTTTCTGGTAAAATAAATTGCCTGTGTTTTGTCATAATTTAGCATTATTTTCCATTTGCTAAAGTAAGTTTTAATCTCCGCAAGTGCTCTCAGCTAGTTATTTATAATATCCGTAGCCAAAACTTCAGAACATAACACAGATGTCTCGTCAGCAAAGATAGACAAAGTACAATAATCCAGTTGTGGGAAATCGGAAGTATATAGATTATACAATATTGGTGATAAGCACGAGTCTTGTGGTCAACCAGCCGTTATAGAAACTGAATCAGAATATGTTGAACCTATGTAGACTCTAAATGGTCGAGAATAGAGAAAACTGTATATTATTTTGACGAGATATATTGGAAAATTAAAATTTTACATTTTAAAGATAAGTCCTTCATGCCATACCGTATCGAAGGCCGCTTTAACATCTAATAAAATCATACCGGTGGGTTAATAGTCGAAAAAGTCGAAAATAATTGGAAAAAAAAAAAATATTTTATTCAAAAGGAATAGTTTCTTAGCAGCTTTTATTTACACATAATCTAACCATTCGTATCGTAAATACACAATGATTGTATTTACGATATGATTGGTTTATATGATAATTAATGAATAAATTTGATTGCAATATGTATTCATTTTATATTCGAAAAAAAAAAAAATATCGGAAAAAGTCGAATATAGTAGAAAATATTCGGATAAAGTCGAAAATAGTCGATTATTGCAAAATTAAAATTAAATAAATCACTATTTATGAATTGAAAAAGTCGAAAATCGACTATTTAAAAATAAAAAAAATTTCGAAAAGTCAACTTTTTGTCCTAACTATAAAACCTTAGAACGTAAAAGGAAGTGCCAACGTTGAACGCTTTATTTGCAATTAGTTTCACTATTCACGATTAGTTTTCGTGAGTTACTAGTTTGCAAATAAAATAAATTCATATTAAAAAAGGTACACTATTCGCATATATTGAGCCTGGTAAATATTCCTTAAAACTATTTTTTTATTTTTTCAAATATATTTTCACAATTCTTAGTGCATAATAAAATTTTTATTTACAACTATATGCAACCTTCCATATAGTTGTAATAATATAGAGTAATAATACTCTATATTATTACAGGTAAGCATTTCAGAAAGTCATTACTTAAATAGTTTTGCTTTATAAGCAATACAAGTTAAAATATGCTAAAGCACAAAAAATGCATAGAAATATGCAAAGCTTACTTTTCAATCGATTTTGAAAAACTTCCCTGATTATGAATTTCTTACAGAAATACAGTTTTCAAGTTTCATAACTTCCAAACTATTTAATTGCAGTCAAACATTTTTACATCAATATTTTTAAAAATTTAAAAGTACTATCAATGATGAAAATAAAAAAAATAAAAAAAATATGAGATCAAACAGATCATTTTTTTTTATAACGAAAGATCGGTAAATAGTTTAGTTAAAGCTGGTACTGCAGGGTCGGTACTAGATGTTTGTCAGTATGTGTATCAGTATGTTTTTGTATGTTGAATGTCAGTCAGCTGTACTGTGTGTATTTTTGTTGCTTTTGTGTAGGAATAAGTAAAGAATTGTATATAAAATTCCATGTAGTTTTTTTGTATTCATCTGTTGTTGCTGTTGTAGTTCTTGTGCTTATTCTTAGTTTCATATTTATACCTACTGACTGGCTGCTTGCCTCCTGCTTGGTTAGTATAACACGATATGTCATGATGTCCTCGACTTTATTTTGAGCTACTATCCAACAGAGAAGGTATTTTCTTTACCAGACGAAGCAACAGCCTATGATAAAAAATATGCATATACTCAACTGTTTTAGTTATTAAAGGTATTCACCCCAAAATTTTGCAAACCTTGCAAAAATTTTGTAACTTGACGTGACCAACCAATTTTAAAAATTAGATAAACTTAGCAAAAAAAAAGTAAACACATTTTTTATGATACACTGAAAAAAGTTATAATTCATTTCAAGCATAATTTTTATTTATATAATTCATATTAATCAGTTTATTTATTGATATTTTTCTTTTTATATTATTTAATTAATTATAACTTTTTTGTTGTTCTTAAATTCCAAACACTATTTTTTTACGTTGAATTTTGTGGTGTTTTTCAGTTTAGAGTTGATATTTTACTACTATTTTTACAATTTTACAAAGTGCCAACCAGTGATGCCAGATATAATTATGTTTGGTTGAAAAATTCACTTTTTTTAGAAAAAAAAATTCCCTCCATTTTTCCTTCCTTAAAAACTAAAATTTACAACCGCCATCTTGCTTTATTCTACTTGTGTATTTTAGCCTCTCATTTACTTGCTCAGTCTCTTTGTCTCGCTCTCAATCTGAGCGCAGTAAATTTAGAAACAGGGCTAAATAAAACAGCACTACAAACTGCTGCTGACCAAAAGTAATCAATTCCATAATAAACAGTGCGTTCTAAATTATCACACTGCTGCTGACTACGCGCTATTGTAATTTGGGCTTAAGCAAGAAGTAAATACATGGGTTTTGTATACAAACATGTATGAGAATCACCCTTGATATTGTCCTATACATATAGAATAAAATTTTGCTTACAGCTTTACAACTTGTAAAGCAGAAAAATTTCAGCTCAACAATCAAAATACGAAATCAGTCTTAAAGAATTTCTTTTAAAATTTAAGACATACATATTTCTAGTAGTTTATAATTAAACAATAAACAATCAAACATTTAACTGATAGAGAAATATTTTTCTTTATTTTTTATTTTTTTTAGTTTTCAGACGATTTTCAGCATGAGCGAAATACATATTATCATTGGTGTGATGGGTTTTTGGTCTTTTCTAAGTATTAAATTTTTTCATATTTTTAAGAAATCAATTTTAAATTTTGATAAAAGTTGGATAAATTCCTAAATGAACTTTTTAGTTAGATTTCCTTTAACAAATGTTCGTAATATTGTGTTGTTAGCATTTTTCATAGAAACTTTTCCTCATGTTGTTGTTATCCTACAACATACAGCTAGCTACAAACATACCAGTAGTAGACATACCAACAGACATAACGTTAAACATTCATACATACAATACTTACAAATACTGACACACACATGCACACTTAAATGTTAGTGTACATTGCAAAATTCTTTTTGGGGGAATCTTATAATTTTTTTTTTAGTTTGAAATCATCATGAATCAATACATTCTAAGAAAACCAAACATTAGAAAAATTTCTAAATGCCAGCTGTATTCTGAATAATAAAAATTGTTTTCAGAACATATACTAAATTTTAAAGTTAACGTTTTCCTCAGCATTGTTTTGGTAAAGGTCCGATTTTAATAAAAACTTGTAGGAACAGTCCCATACTTGCTAAATTATGTAACCGACTCACCATCCAAAAAGTTGGGGGGTATATTGGATTTGTCAACAGGTTTGTAACATATATAAATATTTATCTAAAACCCTATAAATTGCGTATATTCTGGGTCTTATTGAAATTCCAAGACAATCTATCTATGTCCGTCCGACTATCTTCAGAAAGCAGGATAGGGCTCAAAGCGGACCTCCTTGGTGGACGAAATTTAGCTTAAATATTTTTATTTAATAATGTTTGTTTTGGACAAAATTGGTAAATAAACAAAAGAAGTTATGAGCGAAATATGCACAAGAAAAACTTAGTGTCTGTTATAAGACCAGCTTTTACTTTTCCGCCGATATCTCTTAAACAGAAGAATTTACTTCATCGAAATTTTGTGCAAATAATCGATTGGTCAAGGACTAATTTGACTTCAGATGCAAAAAATGTGATTGAGCAACACACTAAGGTGAAATTTTTAATTAAGGTGGAACAAAAAGTTGCAGATAAATTTCTTTTAGTTGTTTCAGTTTGCTATTGCCTAAGGAGTGACATCGAAAAATTCTTAACATACATAATATTCAATAACTTGGAAACGGTTGATCTTAGAGTTTTCATTATTTTTTTAATCATTTGATAATTTAGCACAGATCACAGAAATATATGGTTCTAACCACTAATTATAAAATTGTGGATCATTTTTGAAAACCCTTTCTTTGGAGATTTGATAGTTGCTTCAGTCACTTTTTTGGAACAGTGTGCACATCTTCTGTTAAAATCTTCAGTATTTTGGGACACCTTTTTTGTGCTCTTGAATTCACTTTTCACAAGAGCTCAATATCTCTCCACTAGTCTAAGCTATGGACAATTTTGAAAATTGACCTCTCTTGGTACTAAAACTATGTTATTGATTTGGTACCACTCCAGAGCTTTCTTACCGTAGTGACATGATACTAAATGGGTCCACAAATATGTGGACACGTTGTGCTTTCTTAAGAAAAGAAGAAGTCTTTTTTGCAAATATTCCTTTATGCATATTTTGGTATTTATAGATCCGAATGTATCAACTTTCCTGTTTTGCCGCAACTGCAAAAAGCTTGTCATACCATGAATTTTGTAAGAAATTTTTGTTGCTTTTGGGTCTTAAACTTATCTCCAACATTGCTTCGAGCATTAGCAATAAAAATTTTTGAGACACAAGCTGCGAAGATTCTGCCAGCACCTACGTTTCTTCGTCAATTATACAGCTTGAGTATTTTTGTATGAAATTTGGTTTTAAATTCCGAGTCCTATTTTTGGTTTGTATTTTTTTTTTTTGCAGAATTCCAGTTTGGAATTTTTTGAACTTTATATGTTATCAACTTTCCCATTAGCTTTAAATTTTCGCACCAAATAGTCGAAGCACTGAAAAAACTGAGCTGATTTTCTACCAGATGTGTTTGGAGTTCCTTTCAATATGCCTTCAATTTTCTGGCCTTCCCAATATCATGTGGTCCTTTTATCTTACCGAACTAGGTTTCACATCAATAGTCAAATTCTCCTGATACTGTTTAATAACATTAGAAACGGTTTTACGGACGACATTTAATTCGGTGGCCAATTATTTATAGCCCTTTTTGGATTTTTTTAAATTTTTTAATAACTTGTAGGACGTAAATCTTTTTCGTCACTTATTTTGATGAAAATAAGGACAAATTAACATGGTTGTTATTAAATATAATAACTGAAGTATTTTTCCATGATAACTAGATTAAAAAAAAATTTTGAATATTGATTCCGAAAAAAGTTATGAGGCAAAATGTGTGTTAAGATTTTTTCGATCTCACTCCTTATAACATAATTTAAAAACTTATACCCTTACTCGCGATTTTTTACAAAAGATGGGGCCATTATCGAACAATTTTTATTCGTCTAATATGTACTTTAATCCTCAATAAGTTTTGTGGTAATATTATCTTAAACAAACAGCAAATTTTTAGTACCATTAGTTTCAACCACTGTTTCCTGCGATGAAAAATAAATAGGGAACGGAATCTAAAGCATAAAAAGTATGTAACATTAAAATAAATATACACTGTCGGACAAAATAAAGTGCGGTTTTTTACTCTTGCTTTTTAGTTCATAATTATTACCTTCTAGGTGGATAATGCGCTACTTTTTTGGTGTCCGGGTATTTGTTGTATTATATTCTTTAAATAAATATATAAAATAAGTTTTTGAAATATGTGTATTTCGAGTTTGGGGCAAAAGTGTTGGTCATGCATTTTGTGTGACAAAATAAAGTGACAGTTTACTTAATTTCTTTAATTTGGCTTCTAATTTTCGAATTTTTTGATACAAAATGGAAGGAATATGATTAATTAAGTTATATTAAAATTATTATTAACTTTATAAAATAATGATGAATACGGCCATATTATCGGAAAGTCTTCAACCACAGTCCAGAAAAAAGTAAGGTAAAATTAGTGTATTTGTCTTTAAAGTGCAACATTTTAGAATCTGAGGCTAAAAGAATCATTTCGTTATACAAAATAACAATTCAAAATGAAATTTAGATGAAATTGAGGGGTCGGAAACCCTGAGACTACGAAGTAAAATCATAACGATTTCAATATTCTCGCCAAAAGAGAATGAGTTTCATCATCTAAATTTATGAAGAAAGAAGTAATTATAACTATATTACCTTTTACTGCCAGGAAAAAGCTCAAATATTTGAGTTTTAGAAGTACATATTCTAAGTAAATGTTACATCATTGCTGTTCTAATATAATAAAGTGACCCGCAATAGAAAAATAATCGTTAAAGTCCCAGAATCATTCTAAAATACAGTTATTTGGATGAATAAACTAAAATCTTATTAAAACTTTAAAAAAACTGAGAAAATTTTGGAAACTTACATAGAAAATTCTAAAGTTTAAAATTTTTGTAACAGGGGATCGTATAAAAAATATTTTCTTAACTTTGGTACATATGAAACTAATTTGTTTGAACCATGTCTGGACAGTTAGGCTTGTAATAATTAAATTTACTTCCTACTTTATCTCTCCGCTTAGAAAAATTAGATTATTTTTGGCGAAAATTTCGATAAATTGTAATTTTGTATAATGGAATGGTTCTTTTGACCTCAGATTCTAAAAAACTGCACTTTAAAGACAATAACATTAATCTTACTTCATTTTATCTAACTGGAATCAAGAAATCTTACTGGATTGTGCTCGAAGGCTTTCAGATAATATGGCCGGATCTATACTTATTTTTCAAATGTAATAATAATTAGAATAGAACTTAATGGATAGAATATTAAAATTTAGCACTTTTTAAGCATATGCCTTCCATTTTATATCAAAAAATTCGAAAATTGGAAGCCAAATTTAAGAAATTAGGTAAAGTGTCATTTTATTTTGTCGCACAAAATTCATGACCAACACAACACTTTTACTTCAAACTCGAAATGCACATATTTCAAAAACTTCTTTTGTTTATTAAATTAAATAATATAAAACGACAAATATGTATACACCAAAAAAGTAGACCATATTGAACCTAGAAGGCAATTATTATAAAATAAATAGCAAGAGTAAAAAACCGCACTTTATTTTGTCCGACAGTGTATATCGTCCATTCCATGAGAGAACGCCCAAAAATATTTTTTATGTCTTCCGATTTTATTAATAATTGGCATACTCATACCCTATGGAGACTTTTAAATATGTCCATTTTAATTTTTTTGAATTTTGAAAAATTCGCGAATTTATTCACGACTTTGATTTTCCGAAAAGTCAAAAAAATCGCAAAAGTGTCTAACTTTAAACACCAATATCTCTAAAAAATATTAACGGATTTTAATGATTTAAATTGCATATTTAAGAAGAATATGTCCACTATAAACATAGTAATTTAAAAATAATATTATCATTTAAAAATGTATTCATAATGTAAATGCATTTTTAGAATGCATTTTTCAAAAATTTCTACCGTTTCAATTTTTTTCTCCCTATAATATAAAAAAAAAAAAATTATTATGTTTGCTAAAAATTGCAATATAAATTGTTCTGGGACAAAATGGTTCACTATTTTAAAAAAATTTTTTAAAATATTTCTTCAAATTTTTTCATAAAAATTTTTTTTTTTTTTTATTTAAATTTTTGTACTTTTTAATTTTTGAGAGCTTATTTTAAAATTAATTTTAATCATAATATTTCATAATTTGTTATTTGCGATATAATACTTATTTGTCCAAGATTAAGTGCTGGTGTTTTATATAATAAACATATTTGTCTTCATTATTAAGCAAAACTATTTAAAATCAAAATGGTAGAAATTTTTTAAAAATGCATCCGAAAATTGCATTTTTTTCGTGAGTGCATCTTTAGCAATAAAAATTATTTTGATTTATATAATATAATTTACATTATTTATTGTAATAAACTTTATATTGGTTTTTAAATCAATAAAATCCGATGTATAGTTTAGGAGTTATTAACATTTAAATTTACATTTTACTAAAAGAGTATAACCAAAAAATTAAAAATCAATTTTTTTTTTTTTTTGAAAAATTAAAATTTTTGTATAAAAAAAATTTATGGAATCTAAAAAAAAATATATATATATTAAAAAAAATAGTAGATTTTATTGTCCCAGAACAGTTATTTTTGCATTTTAAAGTTAAGATATTGCTTTTTAACATATTAAAAGAAAATTCAAATCGAAAGGGTAGTAATTTTTCAAAAATGCATCCTAAAATTTGATTTGCATTATGAATGTATTTTTAAATTATAATATTTTTAAATAACTACATTAAAAGAGGACATATTCATCTTTTACATACAGTTTAAATCATTAAAATCCGTTAAAAAGCTTTAGAGATATTGATGTGTAAAGTTACACACTTTTCAGATTTTTTTTTTTTGTGACTTTTCGAAAAATCAAAATCGTGAATAAATTCGCGAATTTTTGAAAATTAAAAAAAAAAAAAAAAAAAAATGGAGATATTTAAATGGCACCATAGGTTATATGCGTACCAAATATGAACAAATTCGGATGACCATCCGTTAAAAAAATTGGCATTTTTTATAAATCTGGACGATATATTTTTTTTTGGAAGGCTTCGATTTTCATATTCAAAAATGATTAAAATTCATTTTGCATAAATTTTTAATTTCTACTCCACAAAGCCTTCCCGGACACATTTCTTGAGATTTTTGGTTTCTTAAAAAATAAGCCTGATAAATGAAATTGCGAGTTTTCGCAATTTCGTGAAACTGAAAACTGTATGGCTATTTTTGGGCGTTCTTTCATGGAATTGTCAATATATAGCGTAAAGTGCCTTGATTTGTATTGAGACAAAAAAAGGTTGTAAATGTACCCCCTAAAATTAAAGATTAATATGTTTTAAACTAATTCCCAAAATTTTAGGTTCAATTATTTAATTTACGTGAGCTGGACCATTTTTAAAATACCTCCAAAAATATGGTTTTCGATCAACAATATGCACAATACGCGACTTATTTGCAAAAACTTCTACTTTAACCTTTTGGGAACCAAATGCATAAAATTGACCCTCTAGCTCTTAATGGGTTAATTACGAGTTATCTTCATTAGAACCTAATATATTTTGAAAAAATTTCCGAAATATATAAAATTACGTGTTTGTACAAAGAAAATATGATACAAAATGTTTGTAAAATCTTAGTATTCCGCGACTGAAAAGAGGCATAATAATTATTTAAATAAATATTCAAGGTATCCCCCTATTATAATTTGAAGTTAATTTTCTTATAACTAAAATTTTGATAATGATATTGAAAGAAATAAGTAATTTTAGAGGTGTTTTGCAAATGGTCCAGCTCACGTAAATTATAACATTGAAATATAATATTTTGGGAATCATATAAAAACATACTAATCTTCATTTCTAGAGGGGTATATTTGAAAATTTTTTCCTGAGGCACTTGAATATAGTGCATATTTTTTATTTTTAGGTTATATTTTGAATTTTTAAAGCAATGCACAGTGGGGCAGAATCAAAAATTTTTGGAAATAAATCTGTAACTTCTGATCTGACTGGATTTGCATAAAATTCGGTATGGGCGTAGCAGAGGAGTGTACAATGTTAAGTTTGGAAGGGGGACCGAACAGACTCCTCAGGAGAGGAGCTAAAGGGGATAAAAATTGGGTACCTCTGACATAAAAATATTTTATTTGCTTGCCAAAGTTTTGTTTCTCGTCCGATTTCAAATATTTTTATTTATCTATTTATCTCTTATATTTTTTGAGTTATTTGCGTTTGAATTTTTAAGTACCACAATTATGCATTTTCTTGATCCAGTTTTTTTTTCATATATATATCCCAGTATTTCCGAAAATTTTAAGTCGATATCTTTACCGAGTCCAATAATAAACGATTTTGAATTTGAAAATTACAAAAATTACGATTTTTTGTGTTTTCTTTTTGGCCGAAAAAAGTATCTACACTCTTTTTTCTCTAAATCAATTTTCCTTAAAAACATATAATAATTTTATACTTTTCTGAAAGGTATCTTCACGGAGAACTTTAAAATAAAAAGTAAGCCCAATAACTCAAGTGGTAAAGGTACACATTCTCCCTAATTAGACCCATTTTATATGAAAGTTTTGACTTTAATCTATATTTTCTCAAATCCCAAATCAGATCCTTGTCAAGGACGTTAAATTTCACCTAATCCACCTATTTTTCAAAAGAAGAAAACTATTTTTTGTTCACCAGAGTATCTCCACTTCATTGTAGAAATACATGGATATTTTTAATTAACTGTGAATTGATGAAAATGTTGTTTCATAAATTTTTAACATTATTATTCGTAACTCTACTAGCTTTATGTTAAAAACAGTTTTTGTGTTTTCACTTTTTTCGGACACTAATTGCTAAAACTAACTCCGAAAATATTTAGCATATATAAAAATATTATAGTGCCTTGAAGACATTTTTAGTCCACATCTTTTGGTGTATCATTTATATCAGTCGTACCAGCGTTGCCATAACGGCATTTTAAGGACAATTTTAGCACTTATATTTCGACTTCTGCACTTTTTTGTGAAAAAATAAAGCTAACTGCTTTTAAGCACTTTTTTGTACTTTTTTATACCCACCATCAAAAAGATGGGGGGTATATTGATTTTGTCATTCCGTGTGTAACATGTCGAAGGAATCATCTAAGACCCTACAAAGTATATATTTTCTGGGTCCTGGTTAGATTCTGAGTCGATCTAGCTATGTCCGTCCGTCTGTCCGTCTGTTGAAAGCAGGATAGGGCTCAAACGGAAAAACGTAGGGGGACGAAATTTGGCACAAATATTTGTCTTATATTTGTTTGGGATTGAAAATGGGCAAAATCGGTTAATAAACAAAAAAGCTATGGGCTAAAAACTAGAAACACAGGGTGTCCGTTTTATACTTTTCTGCTGATATTTCTTCAACAAAAGTACGACAACGAAATTTTGTACCTATAGTTCGGGGATTGATGTAAAATCGGAAACCAAAAATGGGGGTGGTCCGTCCACTTTACCGCCCACCTCCCATATAAGGTGAGAATGAACGCAATTGTGTTCAAATAGTTCAAGGACCAATGTAAATTCGGAAACAAAAAATGGGCGTGGTCCGCCCACTTTCCCGCTCCCTCCCATATAACGTAAAATTTGAAAAAGTTGATGGTGGGTATATAGATTCGGCAGGGCCGAATATAACTTTCGCGCTTGTTTAAAATTAATATGAATTTTTTTAACATTAAAAGTGCATTTCTAACATTATCCATTAGGGTTTATCAAATCGACTTTCGAATAATCGAACAATCGACTTTTTGTTGTAAAAAGTCAAAAAGTCGAAATCGACTTTTTGATTTGAAAATTGTCGATAAATCGACTTTCTTGATGCCAAAAGTCCAAAAGTCGACCAAAGTCGAAAATAGTCGGAAAAATTCGAAAATAGTCGGAAAGTAGAAAAATGTTTAAAAAATTATCCTATTTAAAATGAATAGTTTCTTATCAGCTTTTATTTATATACCATTAAACTGTGTAGTTAATACATATTTTTGTGTGTAACTAGCACTCTCATTGGATTGATTTGTTTGTTAATCAATTAATATATTTGTTTTGCGTTGTATTCATAGTTCGAAAATAGTCGAAAAAAGTCGAAAAGTCAGAAAAAGTCGAAAAGTCGAAAATAGTCGGAAAAAGTCGAAAGTCGGAAAAAGTTGAAAAAAGTCGAAAAGTCGATTATTTCAAAATTATAAAAAGTCGAAAAATCGACTATTTAATAATTGAAAAAGTCGAAAAATCTATTATTTAAAAATTAAAAAAAATCGAAAAGTCGACTTTTTGTTGAAACTATAAAACCCTATTATCCATTACTCTTTGCACTTTTTTATATACATATGGATCACAAAATAGCTAAACATATTTGTATGGCTTTCCGAGCAGGTCTTGTTATGCCTGTCTGTGTAACAATATAGGAGACCGTAAATTTGATAATCATTATACTCATCTATATCAAAGGGTGCCACAGCCACCCTAATATGCGTAATTGACAAAAAATTTTATTGTAATAAAATAACCTAAATTTTAGCATACACACCGGTCTTGAATTGTAGTGAAATATACTTGTGCAATAAATAGCCTTATTATGGGCGAAGTTGTGGTAAAAGGTGTCAAAAGTGGCGATTAATTGAATTTTTGATTTTAAAATTTTTTAATAAAGCTGGGTACCAAATAAAAATTGACAAAATTATGTTAGGTAGTGCTGTTTACTCAAAAGAAGATATCAAAATTAAACATCTTTTTACATTTTTGAAAAAGAGTAAAAAAATTCAATTTTCATAAACTTTCAGTGTATTTATTTTAAATAAAAGGTCTTTTAAAGTAAAAATTTAAAATGGAACCACCAACTTCAGGTATTTAAGTCTATTTTTCTTCAAATATTTGTAAATTATATCTTGTCCTAATATTTTTGTTATTTTTTTTAAAATTGCCCTTAAATACACTTATTTTCATGTTACAATATGTTTGTCCACTTTAATATTATTAAAACAAAAATCGTGGGCATATATAGACCGATTTGAAAAGTTTTTTTTTTTTTTTCGAAAAAAATTCCGTATATTTCTTTGCTTTATCAAACATTAAACAGTGGGGCAGAATAGAAATAATTCTGTAACTTCTAATCGGCTGACTGGATTTACATAAAATTTCACATAGGCATAGCAGAAGACAATAACATTTTGAGTTTTGAAGCTAGATATACGTTTCAGGAGCGAGACTAAGGGGATTGAAATTAGGGTAATAATGTCATAGAAAATGTTTAACCACTAGCGAATTTTTGTTCCTTACTTGATTTCCAATATTTTTATATCACCTTAAAGTTCTTAATAAATCCTTTAGAAAACATGCAAGCATGTACTATGCGTCCTATATATTCTTCGAGATATATTCATTTGAAATTTCAACATCCTCAATTTTGCCAGAAATTTGAATTCGATATCTTTGTTGGGTCAAAAAATAAACGATTTTGAATTGGCAAATATGCAAAAATTAATAAACAGATCGACAGAAGGACAGACATTAAAATTCTTTAAAAAAAGTCATAAAATTCCAAAGGCTTATTATTTTTTTTTTTTACTTCTGGACCAATATAAAAATTAAATCTAAATATTAAAATATTGGTACCACCTGAATTAAGTGCCATTTTCGATCTACTTAGGCCAAATGTATAGACAAACGGACAGACATTGCCATTCTGTCAAAAAATATTTTAGAATTATAGAAATTAATTTGTTTACTAACTAATAAATAGAAAAAATAGAACATGATCATCAGAATTCGGATATTACCTTTTCCTGAATTAAGCGACATTACCATTTAGCCAAAAAACATCTTATAATTCTAAAAATGCATTTTTTTTTACGTACTGACAAATAGAAAAATTAAACGTGATCATTAAAGTGTTGATATCACCTTTCCCAAAATTATGCATAATTTTCAACCCATTTAACTCTAATGTATAGACGGACGGACATTACCATTCTGCCAAAAATAAATCTTAAATTCCAAAACTATTTTTTTTTCCTAATAATAAAAAAAAAAAAAAAAATAATAATAATAATAAAACATGATCATTAAAATATTGATATTACCTTTCCCTGAATTAATCGCCATTTTCGACCTCTTCTACCCCAATGTGCGCCAAAAAGAAAATCCAGACCTGGTGTAAAAAAACTAAAAACAGATTCGTTTTTTTTTTTTTTTTTTTTTTGCCGACTAAGGTAATAAAAGTTTTTTATATGCTAATAAAAACTAGAATTTTTATACATCGAACTTTTTCTCGTTAAATTTTTTAAAAATAATAATTTGTACAAATTGATATTTTATGAGTAAGATAATAAGCTTGCTTGGTGCAATCTCCAGCTTTTTTCTTATGAAACATTTCTAACTAGACAAATTAAAATCTTAAGTAAAGCTCAAACTGCAGGTTTCATTCACTACTCGTTATATTAGTCATTCAATGGAAAATGAAATAATTTCTAAGACTCTTAAAAAAAAAACTTAGGAATTATATTGCGAAATTAGAAAAATATATAAAGATTGTTTAATAAGAATTAGGTCAAGTTTTACAATAGTGTTCTTCTATTTTTTAGTTACGAGTATTACAAAATTTCGATTCTAAGTCTGTTCCAAATGAAAATCCATACAATTAAAAGACCCTGTATTGACAACGAAGACGATGTCTACGAAATAAAATACAACGAAGAACGTGCAGCCAGCAGTCTTTAATATACATAAATTCATACATACATATAGATAAACTTACATACAATTTATACATCCCTATGTATATACATACGAACATTCATATAAAGAGACATACCTACATACAAACATACATATAGTGTATATATTTACAAAAGACATACATACATATATACACATATCTACAATATCTACTTGCTATACGATGTCGAGTTTTTCTGGCACTACCATGGTGTAGAACAGAGCAGCGAACTGAAAATTATAAATTGTACCAACGAAATAAAAATTAGTACCTTTGGATTTTTGGTACCAATATTATTTTCAAATACATACATATTTTATTTTTTATAGTTTAGCTAATAGTATTAAATTAGGCATCATTGAAGTTTCTTTGATTTAATTTTTATAACTTCGCAAGTTTCTTAGGTACCAAAATATGTTCTTATATAGAAATAAAAAAAAAAAAAAATAAAAAATTGTGTCTTTTCTTAAAAGGTACTTAATTTTTTAGTTGGTCAAACTCAATGGTAATGGTCTGTTGAAATGGGATTGCAAAATTGGGTTATAATTGTTACCACGAATGTTTATACGTAGATATCAGTATTCGAAAAACTTTACACATTTCATGAACTAAGTGACTGGACCTGGCAAGCTTTAAGTCGAAACTAAATTAATCTTAAATCAAGATATAATTTTATGCGTTCTTTAATTGAGAACTAAAGATAATTTAACTTACTGCTGATATTTATTTCTGTTTAAAATACATAATTCCAAATACATACATCCATTTTATTGGGATATTTTAAATTGTTTCACGGAAAAAGTACTATTGTAGCAATAATTTCATCCCTAACTTAAAGTACGAACTTACATATTTACGTATAAGTTTTAATGTGAGTGTGTCTGTTTGTATGTAAGTCTATACGTATATATTTATGTGTAGCTGTGTGTATAGTGATTGTACCAGTGTGACATATACGAGCGCACATTGCTGTATAGTCATGCCAGTGATTTTCATTGTAGACCCTATAGTTTCCTTCGTATAGTTGTTCATCAAAACACTGCCATGACTATACAACTGTCGCACCAAAAATTATCAAATTCTTCATACACTACGTTCAAGTTACAAGGAATCTAATACTTTATGTACCGCACTCTATCCCCGTTCAAACGTACCATAAAGTATTGAAAACTCCAATACTAAGCGTTAAGTTTGACATTTTTCCGTACTTTATGGTGCGTCGCACCATCAAGTTTTTAAATTTTCAAGACAGACATTTTGCTGTATGATAAACTAGTCACTTTTTGGTACGGCCGCCACCAAAAAGTATCTAATATTTTATGAATACCCAAAGTGTGTTTGGTAATTCAAAAACTTATGGTTGGAATTGTACCATAAAGTATTGAGTATTTCATACAGCATAGGAGTGTATGAAATAAACGTAATACTTTTTGGTGGATATTTCAGATTGGGAGAGGTGAGTGGTGCTAGGAGAGAGTGCGTGTGTGTGAGTGAGTGAATGATGTTCGGGTTCTTTAACAAATGCCAGTGGAGAGAGTTGGTTTTGTAAGGGAGTGTGTGAGTGCAGCAGAGAGTGGCAAAAATTATCTGACTTAGTATGAGTTAGTATCTATGTGAACTGTTATGACAAAAGTATTGGTGAGCACTACCATGATGGCACATGTATCTCATTATAGTGTGAGTATTTAAACCGAAAGAAATTCCTTTAAAATGTTGAATTTCAAAACTAATAAACACTACTCGTATGTAGTCTTCAGTACAATTTTAAAAGAAATGTATAAAAGTTTTATAATTTGTATCTTGAAGATATTTATTAAATTCTTTCTAATGCTAACATTTAAACTTATTTTTTTTTTTCTAAGAACATACCTACTACAAAAGATTTTATTCAAATAAAAATATTCACAATATTTTGTAAATTCCTTTACTCAATTTGATATAGTGTATTTTATTCAGCAAATGTTTGAGTCCCTCTCTCTCTTTCTCTTTAATATTGCTGAATATTTTTACAAAAATTAATTCTCTTAGAAATTGTTTGTAAAGAGTAAAGTTTTTGCATAAACTGCATTATTATGAATTTTAGTATTTTTGTATCTTTTAAAGAAGTATTCTTTGTAGATCGTATCACGGCTGATTTCTTTTCACAAATGTAGAGGAAAGATATATGTATGTACATATTAATAAAATGAAAGAATTTAGAAACCAACTGACTCCCTTTTCTTGGCATCCAAGTAATATTACATCAAGGAATTTCGCTGAACTGTCTCGTCTACACATTGTGAATTGAAATAGATATTTTTCATAAATTCTTCCTTAAAGTAGATTAATGTATTAGACTAAAAATATAGGTATTTCATACAAATTCTTCAGTTATTATTAGAGAAGACAAAAACTGAAAAATAATTAGCGCTAATAGCAAAATAATAAAAATCTGACAAAAAGTAAAATATTGGAACAAAAAAATTACAAAAAAGGAAATTTAAAAATATTTTATTATTCAAACTTTTATGGACAATTTTTTCTATAAATCTTAATCAAATGGAAAAAAATATATGTACACTGCCGCTCACTTGAATACGACACATACAAAAACTGCTTTTGGGATTTAATATTTCGCTAGTGAATAATAAATAAAGCTAATTATTTTATATTTAAATTAAACTTTATTTACACGATATATTAAAATTCATAATAATTCAGGAAAAACAAAAAAAATTAAAATAATGACTAAAAGTGTTGGCTCATCACATTACGACATGCAGCTTTAAATTCAATAAAAGCTTTAATTTTCGAACTTTTTCAATAAAAACTTTAAAAATGTTTGTTTCTTGGTTATTTTAGTAATGTGTACTTCCTCTTTTATTAGAGATAACCTCAAAAATGCGGTTTGGAATTGAGTCATGAAGGCTTTTTATGTAATCCAAAGAAATCGTACTCCGCGCTTTGTTAATGGCTTCAATTAGGTTGGATTTTGTTTCATATTGTTTCCCAGATTCATACACTTTACGAGCTAACGATCCCCATACATTTTCCATTATATTTAAATCCGGGGAGTATGGCGGTCATCAAGTAATGTCACATTTTGTTTACTAATCCAGTTTTTAACCACATTTGCAGTATGAATAGGTGCATTATCATGTTGATATGTCCATGAGGTAAAAATATTGGAAAAATGGGGAAATGCTTTTACACGCTTTACTGTTGCTAAGCTTGCTTTAACGACAATTTTTTTTATTTTTTATTTTCACAGCAGAGTCTTGGGAGTTTGAAGCACTTCTGATAATTGCCCTTCTATCTGCAGCCGAAAGAACAGTATAGGTACCTCTTTTCATATTTTTTCCATAATTGTATGGATTACGAAGATAATTACTGACCACACAATGAGTTCGACCAATTTTATTTGCTAATATTTAGTCCTCATTCCTTATAGGCTTTGATTTTGCCAATTTCCTAGTTTGACAACGCCTTTTATAGAAATTCAAAAGGACTGCGCACGAAAAAAATCCGTGCATGCAAATCTGCCTATAGAAACTAAACCAGTGGCCGAATTTTTTATACCCACCATCAAAAAGATGGTTCAATGTTCAAATAGTTCAAGGACCAATGTAAACTCGGAAAAGAAAAATGGGTGTGGTTCGCCCACTTTACCACCCCCTCCCATATAACGTAAAATTAGAAAAAGTTGATGGTGGGTATATAGATTCGGCCGGGCCGAATATAATTCGCGCTTGTTTAAAGTGATATTTTTATTAATGACTGTTATGTTCAAGTTCTAAACATAAAAGAATAAATAATTTTCTGTTGGTTTTTAAGGAAATATTTGATATTTTCCAGAATTCTTCCAATTAAAGGTTTTATTGTGTCACTTTTTTACTTGAAAAAGTCCACTTATTTTTAAACTCCGTTTCATTTTATGTTGAGCTTTTAATGTAAAGGGAGACATTTTTTCCAAAAGCACTCGTTCACGTATATTTCTGTGTTAATGCAACTATTTTTTGAGAATGAAGTGCTTCATTTCAGCGTATGCATATGACTTCCCAAATCAAAAACTTCATAGGGAAGTTTGATTTCTTTGATACACGAAATTTTTCTGCTTTAATACCTCTAACATCTGCGACATAAGATTCCTGGCTAGGAAGTTGAAAAAAGTCACCCTGTACAATTGTTTCATCGTCTACATACAGAAATAAAATTTCTGAAAAAATTCGTCCGAAGAACTTTCATGTTATTTTTTACCTCCAAATTCTTGCTTGCGTTTCTATTAGGATTTTTTCTTACACTATAAGTCTTTAGGCTAGACTTCCTTTCAAATTTTCTGATAAAGATTCAAAGCAATTAACTTTTGTGACACTTTTCTTCCAGAGATGAGTTGAATTTATCTCAAAATCCTTTCTATTTTGCCTGAGTCCTACAGCCTGAAGATAATATTTGTCTCCCATTACCAGGTTACCTCAGTGATCATGACTTCTTTATTTAATATTATGACCCTAGAAACTGTATTTTGCTGCGCAACAGCTTTCCTTGCAATTATTTTATATGACTAATGCAAGATTTCATGAAAAATTTGAAATATGTGTTTATGTGTTTTTTGATAAACTTCCATTTTAAGAAAAAACGAGAGAAAAAGATATAGTCGGTCAAGCCCGACCATATGATACCCTACACCATTGTGTACATTATAATTCGGGGAGGGGTATTGACTTGGAGTCAGATGTGGACCGATACTCATAAGTGTAAAATAAAACATACGAATACAGAATATTACGTTGATGCTGACATTTATATGAATTTATTCACTTTTGGGTGATTCCCGAAAGAGGGCCTTATATGGGAGCTATGGTAAATTATGGACCGATCTTTGTAAAATTTGGCACTATCATTTATGTTCATATAAAACTTATTTGTGTCGAATATTAACTTGATACTAACATTTTAATGGGATTTATGCCCGTTAAAGTGATTTTCTGAAAAGGGGTTTATATGGGAGCTATGGTTGATTATGAACCGATCTTTTTAAAAATCGGCACACTTATTTAGACTTATATAAAACTTATATGTTCCAAATTTCATTAAAATATTGCTATATTTAAGGGATTTATGATCGTTAAACCCTTTTCCGGGAGGACATTTGTATGGGGGCTAGGTGAAATAATGAACCGATCATAACCAATTTTAATAGGCTTCGTCCCTGGACTAAAAGAAACCTGTGTACCAAATTTCATTAATTTTGATTCAAAATTGCGACCTGTAGTTTGATTACAAGGTTTACATGGACGGACAGACGGACAGACGGACGGACGGACGGACATCGTTAAATCGACTCAGAAAATGATTCTAAGCCGATTGGTATAAATTAAGGTGGGTCTTAGACCAATATTTTTGGGTGTTACAAACATCAGCACGAACGCATAATACCCTCCCCACCTATGGTGGTGTAGGGTATAAACAGTTTTGCTATTACCATGAAACTTAGCACATGACAAGTGAGCAATAGCAAATACAACCAGTTAACAAAACTATTAATTTTTCACCACATCAAAAGTTATAAGCCCAAGATCATGCACGGATTTTTTCGTGCGCAGTCCTTAGTTTAATTTTTATTAAAATCAATAAAAACATACTTTTCAGATGTTACTTTGTTACAAAACAAAATAGATAGAAAAATGTCGTATTCTGATGAGCTAAAAAAAAATCATTATTTTTTTTATGCCAAATAAATTCCCCTTAATAAGTTAATTACACGAGTATATTTTACAATAACTCGATTTAGACAAATGAAAGCATGTAAAAAATGATATTAAGGTGGCTTGAAGACATTTTTAGTCCATATTTGTTGGTGTATTATTTATACAAATTGTAATAGTCTCATTATGGACTAAATATTAGTCAAGCAAGACCTGAGGGAAAAAACAAAAGCAGATTCGTGTTTAGCACATCAAAATCCATCAAGTCAAACTATTCGCCTTTAGGGGAGAATTTCTTTGCTGACCAGACTTATTATTATTTATTCTTTCTTAATATCAATTAAAAATTTTAAACTTTTCAAAGAAGTAAAGAATTCTAATTAGTCTTTACAATTTTTCCTATTTAATATCAATTTCAGAAAAAATCTTAATTGTTAAAAAATCTAATTATTTTGATGAGAATACTAATGTGTTTCTTTACTGAAATTTTACATTCAATTGATTATTTTGTTAGTAAACTTAGGGCGCATAGTGGTTCCAAAACTCATTTTTTTAAATAATTCTCCCAACTTTTGAACCGTTGGAGATATCTCAATAAAATTTCACATTGTCAGAGGTGAGGTGTTTTCGAGTTTATTTGGAGGAGTACAGGCCCCTAATTTTATATATAGATAGTCCTTGTAAATTTTTACAAAAAATACGCTTACAAGTGTAGGTTATCTCATTTTTTTAACTTGGCGGGCTTAATATTACCCATAAAATTTTTCTAAAATATTCGCCAGATTCCTTCTAAATTCTAAATAATATTGCTGCAAGTATTATATAAATATATGAATCCATTAAAAAGTTATATTAATCTGAAGTTGGAACTTTAACAAAAATTACTTTTTTTGGTTTTTTTCCAAAAAGGTGGCAATATTTATTCACTGATAAAATTTGTTTTTTGTTATGGACTTTATTATTTTTTTAATGTTTTCAAAAGAAATCTTAACGCAAATGTATGTTAAGTGAATCCAGTGGAGTTTGGGGCAAAGGTCTCTCCATAAGCCCTATCCAAATTATGTCAATTTTGAAAAATGTTTTTTCTTTTTTTGTTCAGTTCTCAAATTGCAAAGCTAGGATCGACTTAAGATTATTCTAATTATATAGCTCTATATGTAAGGTAAACACCCAAAAAGTATTTTCTGAAGGACGCCCCTTATAACGACAGGGTAACCATTTCAATGAAAAAAGTAAATTTTTTAACACTTTTTATACGGACTGGGATTTTGGGTATTAATTTTAATAAAAAAAAAAAAATAAAGTAAAAATGCTAAATTTTAAATCCTTCAAGCAATTTTGCGATCAAATTACATTCCTATAATATTTTTTATAAATGATTAATCTCCATATTCTAACGTTTTCTAAGATACCAAATACTTGTATAAAAAGTTTATACTTTTACCTAAAACCCAACAGAAGCTTGGCCTCCTCTAGCCAAATTATGCTATGAAGATCACTTTCTATGCGATAAAATATTAGCGTTTTTTTGAATTAAAATCATAATCTGATAATAAAAATTCCAAAAGATCCACACATATGTATATATTAAATGAAATCTATGTAAAATCTAAAAATATTTGTTAGGAATTATCATTACTCTTTTAGTATTGTTTCAAATTTGTATATACATATGTATAAATAAATTTCTTAATGGTATTTTTACAAAGTCTTCAAAATTTCAGTGAATTGAGTTAGAGTATTCATTTTCCTCGACTTTTTCATTGCCCGAATAATCAAATAACTCGAAAATACAGTTTTTAAATTACTCGAATAATCGAGAAAATCTTTTAAGTTACTCGAGTAAATTATACCTTAAAATTTTACTCGTTTTTTAATGCTTATTAAAAAATAAAACAATAATTTTGTGTGGCTTAGTGTTTTATTTATTTGTCCCTTTTGCTTTGATAATTCCTTTGTTTGTCAATTCGAACCAAATTTTATACTAAAGGGTGGTCCGAAACGCTATAAATGACTAGATTTTACACTGTGAAAAAAACTAATGATACCCAATTAAAGGTGATTATCAATACTTTTGATAAAAATATGAATTTTAATCCACATTGGAATAATTAGCGACTTTGTCTCATAACCTCACTTTTTATTTTGGACACATACTCACCTGTGTTATATTTAGGGTTTGGGGTCTGGGAATTCCCGGGCGGGAAATCCCGGGAATTCCCGGAAAATTTTCATCGGGAATTCCCGGGAATTTTTTAAAATTTTCCCGGGAAAACGGGAAATTTAAAATTCACGTGGTTTTATAATCCTATAGCAAAAATATTTCTATTTTTTGACGTCTCATTGAAGAATTTACATTAATGTAAGCACACTACTTACTAAAGGCATTTTTACATGTTAATACTGAATATTAAAAATCCAATACAAGTAATATTTTTAATTATTAAAAAACATATCGTTGGTGCGGTGACTAATAACGTATGCGGAATAAAATTGCAACAAAATTTTCGGAGCTTGTTAAGAACATTTTACTTATTATAAAGAGCTTTTATCATCAATTTTGGAAATCGGACTTTTAGTTCTTTCAAAATATTGACAAAACTGCTTCGAAAAAAAATGTTTAATTTTTTCGATTATTTTTATATTTACCCTATACAAAATGATTAGTATTTTAATTCAGGTGGTAATGAGGATCAGATAAAAAATCTTTTTTTTCGATAGATAAGAATCCACTGAAAAATTGTAAAATTTAATAATTAAGATTTTTTCCTTTAATCACAAAGATAAATTTGTTACAAATAAAATAATACTTATTATATCCAAATCTATGCATAAATGTTGCTTTTATTGGAAAATACCTTAGAAATAACTATGTGAAATTGCATTAAAAAGAAATTTTATGATTGAATTTTTTGTTTAATAAATTTATTTTTGTATAACAAAGTTGATTGATTTCACAAAAACAAATGTCAAGGTATACTAAATTTTATGAAATTGTAAAATTTCGAAAACTCCAAATAGTTCTAAATTAAAATCGACTAATAAGTTTTATACCAATTTAAATAAAGAAGAGTTTGTAAAATCTAGATTAACTTGGAAAAACATTTTTAAATTTGTCGCAGTTTTATTCCGCATACGTTATTCATGAAAAAAATGTTTGTTTAGTCAATTCGCAACATTTCAAATATTTTTTTTTAATTACAAATTTCTATACTATTTTAAAAATTTTCATGATGATCTACCATTTGAATCCCACCTTAGCTCCGGAAGATTATAAACTATCTTAAATGATAACTAATTTTTATCAGATACAATTGAGAACCAATTTTAAAAATTTTCGAGTTTTGTGGTTTTCATCACTAAATCAGAACGAATTAAAATGATAAGAAAAACTATTTATAATGAAATTTATACCATAGATTAAGGTTTACCTTTTTTTTTAATAAATATGAGGTTTAGACTTAGATAAAGACTATTGTTTAAATGTAATTAATTCTTTATTGAATTAATTAAATTTTTGTTAATTGAAATCTTCTCCATATTGAAGGAAACTGTTTTTCTTTCATTTAATTTTTAATCTTTTACAAAATTAATTAAAACATATATTTTCTTAAACTAATTCGTAATTCGTAAACTAATAGATTTGAATGAAAGAAAATTTGAATGATTCAATATATTTTTAAGCTTGAATTATCTAATTGGTTATGAATTGTTTAAATAATTTATCCTTTATGTAATAAATTCATGCAAAGTCAAAGAATTTAAGTCTATGAATTAAATTATTGTACATACTTTTAATTAAAAGAATGACTGGGATAATAAATTTAATTTTATGTATTTTATTTGTATGAAATATTTAAAATTGCTTAATATTATTTTATTTTCTGTTAATTTATTATTATTTATAATGTTTTGTTACAGCACTGAATAGAAAAAAATAATCTTCTTCATAAAAAATCATTTCTTTTTCTTATAATTTAAGTGTAAAAAAAATCCCGGGAATCCCGGGAATTCCCGGGAAACTGAGTTTTTCATTCCCGTTTCCCGGGAAACGAAATATCACGGGAAACCCCAAACCCTAGTTATATTCTATGTTATATTCACTTATATTCAAAATGTTTCTATCAGGTATGTGATGTAAAACGATTTCGAAAACGAATCGATTTTAAATCGAAAAAAAGTATGATTTTCTGATATTTTTGTTTTTGTTATTGATTACAATTATATTTTAATCACTTTCTTTAAGATTTTATTAAATAATTTTTTTATATTTGCCTAAAAATAACTGTTATTTTTCACATGAAAATCATCAGAGTTTTTCAAACTGATTCGTTTTGAAAACGATCGGTTTTCATCACATACCAGTATATTTTTAAATATCGAAGATTTATTAAACCCAGATTTATTTTAAGCATAAAAGGTCTTTAAATGGTTTAGTTATAGCGAAAACATATCCCAACATATTTAGTATCAAAACTACAGGATAAAAGATACTAGCTTCTTAAATAATTTAAAAACAATTATGTCAAAATTTATCTTGAGACTTGAATTGTTCTAAATAAAACAAAAACTTAGGAAATCATGCTCAGAATAATTTCTGTGCACCAGGTTTTATAATGTTTTATAATTCATCGTTCAATTATGTTCAATATTTAGAAGGCATTCAAATGATCATTTCATATTACATAAATATATACAGTTTTTAAGATAATTTACTCTTATTTGTATTGTAGTGATTTCGTGACTATATTTTAATTCAATTTTGAGCAAAAATGTTTCGCAACTCTTAATTTCCTAACAATATCGGTGTAAAAATATAAGAAATTTTATAAATTTGAATAATAAATAAGTCAAATATACAATTAGTTAGAACTACCTACTTTTTTCCATTCAATGGATTTCTCCTAAATGTACACGAAAGAATTGTAATTGACTCTATTTTGAATTAAACCATAATTTTTGCCCAAAATGTTCAATATTTTATTTCTCCTTTTTTTCTATTTATACCCTACACCACCATAGGTGGTTGGGGTATTATTTCGTTATAATTTAGCAAAAGCAAATCAGTATAATATTTTACAAAAATATTACTTGGACTTTTTTCAGTTAGGCTGTGAATGAACTGTGAAAATATATTTATTAGCAGGGCAAGTTTTTCAAGCTTTTCGCTTGGAAAGTAAGCATTTGCATATTTAAAAATAATTTCACAAAAAATGCTTATATTTTAAATCTTTGCATAAATTTGCATATAATGGATACAAAAGTTAGCTTTCTTAACAAAAACACAATTTTTTGGTGATTTTTTGGAGTTCAATCGAATGATCTCTAACATTTTTTTGGTGAGCATTTTGAGTACATTGTAAATATTGCAAAGAAAAAAAATTCGGAAGCGTCAAATATGATACTTAAAATTAAAATAGTTTTAATTTTATAAACATTAGAGATTGAAAGTTAAAAAATGCATATTTGTGCATAAATTCTTTGGTTTTTATATACATAATCATTCTATTTTTGCATATTTCTGTGCTTTTTCAAGCGCATATTTCAATTTTTTTTTTTTTTTTTGTGCATATAAAAACTTGCCCTGTTTATTAGTTTCTGAGTTATTGCATTTTGAAAATGACAAAAAGCACTTTGAACCATTCTTTGTTTTAGATAAAGAAGTTCAAAATTCCTTCTATATTACAAATTTCATTCAAGCCGTCACCATCATATCCTCTTCACCAGACTGAGAATTTATTGGTATATCAACTATATACTTTCATTCGTAGAACTAATAATATGTTTTTCCAAATCAAGTTTAAATTTCTCCAATTTATTTCTTATTATTTATTTTATTTATATTAAAATTATTTGAATTTTACATTATAATTTTTTAAAGTGACATTTATATTTTTGTTTAATTTTTATAATTGAAAAACGACCTCTAACTACGTGTTGTAATTTAGGCATAGGTTCGGTTCTTTTTACTAAATACAATTTTTTTAATAAAATTCCAATTCGTGGTGCCACTTTTCGAAAACTAAAATTAAAACATCCTAAAAACTAGTCACTAAAGGAAATATTTAAAATATCTTTTACTCGAATTATTCGATTAATCAGCATAATGTGCTCGAATAAATTTTTATTAATTTTAATTTGTCGATTAATCGAACAAACAATATTCGAGTGAATACCCTAATTGAGTTGTTAATGTATCCAATAGATACATATGTACATGTATGTTTGTATGTATGTGTTTATTTCGTGGACATAATTTATGTTACCTTTACTTTTTGAAATCATTTTATTTTCATTTCATATAAAGAGCTCTTTTAGTTTTCTTGATTGTGTTTTCGATTCCCTATTTCGAAAATGCACTTTTATTTAATTCTTTGATACTCGTATTTAGTTCATTCCACTTTTGTTTATATATTTTTGTTGCTATTTTGCTAATGTTATAGAATTTTTTTTGTTTAAATATAATTCTTTCTTATCTTATCAATAGTGTTCATTTGTTGCTGTTGTTGTCATTTTTTGTTGTTAAAAAGTTTGTTGTTTTGTAAAAATGAAAACAAAAATATCTACTGCTTATGTATGGAAGTGTGTGTGTGTGTATGTATGTATGAATATATTTAAAAAAAATCGTTGGTGTTTTTATTTTTTGCTGTCATTGCTGCAGTCGCTGTTATTGTTGTGAAACCAGTACAGTGAGTCACAATGTTGTTGCCTCATCTTTAGTGAAATACTAAGATTATTAATAATATTATTAATAATACATAAAAGAAAAGAGACAAAAATTATTTATATTCGTTAAAAATATTATTTTGGAAAGTTTAGCAATTATTCATTTTGATGACAATTTAAAATAATGATTTAATTGACTTTAATGTTACTTAGAAATTTGTTTTATACCGTATTCATTAAATGGATGTGTGGTTGGGAGTATTGTAATTATCAGATCATGATATTAATTGTTGAACTTTTGTCTGGAAAAATAATAGCTTCCTTAGGATATACATAATTTGTTATTCAAAAGTTTTTTCTTTCTGCCGTTTTTCAAAAATTTTTTAGTAGATCGAGGATTTTCATATAATTCTCACGAGAAATAAAAAATTTAAATAAATTAAAAATAAGTAGAAATTAATTTTGATTACAAACTAGGATTATGGGAATTACAGACTCGAATGTGATATTGAAGATAATTATTTCCACTCATATCTCTACCCAAGGAATGTTTTTTACCTATGCACAGTGGTCCCAAATCGATTTTTTTTTTTTTTTTTTTGGAAATAATTATGTATGTAACTTGTGAACCGTTGGAGGTATCAAAAATTTAGCATGGTCAGAGCTGAGGTGTTGATTTGGAGGAGAACAGGCTCCTAGCGGGTCACGGGCGTAGAGGGTAGACCTTCAAATTTGGTCACCTTAAGTATGTATTTTTTTAAAAAACTCGCTAAAAATTCATTTATGACTTGAATGTAAAAAAAGTAGCATATGGGTAGTCCTTATAAATCTCTACATGCTTACATGTGTAGGTTATCTCTTTTAGTTTAAGAGATATTTGGGTCGAAGCAAATTTTACCCTCACTTTTTTAAAGATTTTAAACTTGAGGGGCCTTAATTTGGACCCTAAAATTTTTTGAAAATAATCACTAGATTTTTTACAAAATTCTAAATAATATTACTGCAGAATCATATCAATTATTTTGATTTTACATTCAAGTCATAAATGAATTTTTGGAGAATTAAAAAAAAAAAATTACATGTCCGAGGTGACTAATTTGGAGGTCTACCCTCTACCCAGGTGATCCGCTAGGAGCCTATACTCATGCAAGTCAACTCGGAAACACCTCAGCTCTGACCATACGAAAATTATTTAGATATCTCCAGCGGTTCATAAGTTACAGAATTATTAAAAGAAAAAAATCTATTTGGGACCACTGTGCTATGTATTTAGGTTCTTAAGGAGATAAAGCGAAAGAACATCATAACAAGTACGTCAACTTTTTGAGAAAAGGTAGAATTACTTGAAAGGAAGCCGATGTCATAATTACTTCCTTATAACTGGGACATGGGATGTTACCTAATCCAAAGCAACATATTTTGGATTCATTGCCACTAACAGCTTGGGTAGTCTGACTCAGGGCAAAAGAGATATCTCTTTACATCGAATCTTGTTGAAAATCTTTGCCGGTTTTTTTCGATATCAGGTGAATGAAAATAAATTGGTGTAAATCGTAAAAGTGGCGGTTAATTGAATTTTGAAATTTAAATTTTCGTAATTAAGTTGGGTACCGAATAAGAATAGGCAAAATTTTATGTCAATAGCAATTAAAATCATCAAGCTAGGTTGTGTCGTTTTCTTGTACGGAGTTATCAAAGTTATTTTTTTTGTTTACATTTTGGAAAAATAGTAAAAAGTAAAAATATTTTTGTTATTTTTTTGAAAATTGTTCTAAAATACACTAATTTTCAACTTTCATGGAAAGCAACTTTAAATGTTACTGGATGTTTGTTCTGAAAAATTTTACATATTATCTGCTTTAATGATATGAGAAAAAATCGTGCGAATATATAGCCTGCCGCCATTTTCAACATATTAAACCCCAATGTATGGACGGACGGACATTACTATTCTGACAAAAAGAATCTTAAAATTCTAAGAACGCATCTTTAAAATATTGATATCACCTGAATTAAGCTGCATTTTCGAACCCCTTTAACCCCAATGTGCGCTGTGGTAAATGACAGAATAGCTGACAATTTTTTTTTTTTTAACTATTGAATTTCGTTGAAATTTTACCCCCTTATTTTGTAAATACCTTCACCACACTTTGAAAAAATTTCAACAAAAACTTTTTGAAAAACAGAAACAATTTACACGAAAAATTTTCAAAATGAGTGGAAGTGTTTTATAGAATTAGGCACTTAATTTGTATTAAAGCTTAGAAATTCCGAATTATAATGAGTAAATATTAGGGTATTCATTCGAATATTATTTGTTCGATTAATCGACAAATTAAAATCAAACAACTGTTCGATTAAATTAAAATCCAGAATTTCGAGTAACAATTTATTCGAGCAAATTATGCCGATTAATCGAATAATTCGAGTAAAAAATATTTGAAATATTTTCTTTCTTAACTAGTTTTTATGATGTTCTAATTTTAGTTTTCTAGAAAATTTAGCTTAAAACAATGTTTCAAAATTTGTATAGAATGTTTCGAATCTAAAAGTGGTACCACAAACTTTAATTTTGTTAAATGTATTAAATAAAATGAACCGAATATATGCATAAATTACAACACATAAAAATATAAACGTCATTAATTATAAAGTAAAATTCAAATAATTTTATATAAATTTGATAAATAATAAGAATTAAATTAAAGGATTTTAAACATAGTTTATATAGCAATCTGCTCAGTCTGGTGTATAGGATATTATGGTGATGGTTTGAATGAAATTTGTTATATAGAAGGAATTTGGACTTAAAATTAAGTTTAGCATGTAAACTTGGTCTTTATGTTAAGAATCGCTGAACTACTTTATCTGAAAAGGATAGTCCATAGTGCTTATTTTTCATTTCTTCTTTAAAATAAAAAGAAATGAGAAATAAAATATTTTACGTTTCGGTAGAAATTGTGGTTTAATTCAAAATAGAGCCAATTATATCGAACATAATTGAACGATGAATTATAAAACATTCTAAAAATAAATCTGGGTTTAGTAGATCTTTCCATATTTAAAAATATTGTACAAACATTTTGAATATAACTGGAAACCAACCTCTGTTGTACATAGTGTGTGCCCAAATTAAAAAGTGAGGTTATGAGACAAAATCGCAGTTCGGACTACCCTTAATATAAAATTTGGTTCAACTATTTATTTAACTATCAATAAATATATTAAATATAGAGAAACAACAGCATTATCAAAGCAAAAAAGACAAATATTCATAAATAATTACGGAAATTTGGACACTGTCTCTAATTGACTAGAATCTGCTCTAAAAACCCTTAGTGACTGGAGCGTCACATGTGGACTTGGAGTAAATCCGGCTAAGACGGAGTTAGTTCCTTTCACTAGGAAGTATAAAACGATTGAGTTTAATATTCCAAAATTGAATGGGATCTCCCTAAAGATCTGCGATAGGGCCAAATACTTGGGTATTATCAAAGAATATACAACATATAGAAAGCGCATGACAATGAAAACTGAAATACTTTTTAAAAGTATTTTTAGATGCGGGAGGGAAGACAAAAGGAAAAGAAGCTTGCGTGTTTTTTATCTCTTTTGATATGCTCTTGAAATGAATAAAAAACACACAAGAAAATCAGTCTCGCACGAGCATTCAAGCAAGGATGTTGTGTTACTGCTTTTTGATTGAGATACACTCATGAAAAATATTTAGTATTAAGTAGGATTAATTAATATGATTTATTATTAAATAACTATCTTTTTTTTAATTAATAATTTATTACAATTAATTTTTTATTATAAAATACAAATTTGAAATAATAGTTTGTGTTGAATTATTCGATATTTTTTAATAAGAAATTAAAATCCTATATTATTAATTTATCGTTATACTTTTTTAATCAAAGAATAGAAAAAATAAACATTAAATCGTAATTTTTATGATTACTATGGTAATCGTTGCACTCCCTGGTTTTTACTATTCAAATTCTAAACTACTAACGTGTATTTCCACTTACAAGTCTTGAAGAAACTTTCAAATTAAATTACTATAAAAATTATGTTATTTTTTTTTTTGGTGTATAATTTAATAAGAAATTAAAATTCTAAATTAATAATTTATCGTTATACTTTTTTAATCAAAGAATAGAAAAAATAAACATTAAATCGTAATTTTTATGATTACTATGGTAATCGTTGCACTCCCTGGTTATTACTATTCAAATTCTAAACTACTAACGTGTATTTCCACTTACAAGTCTTGAAAAAACTTTCAAATTAAATTACTATAAAAATTATGTTATTTTTTTGGTGTATAATTTCATAATGGGACAGAAAAACAAAACATACACAAATTGTGAATGTATGAAAGCAGAAACAAGAAATTGTTATTTTATTTACTTAAGCAGATATAATACGATCGCGTATGTTAGTGTAGGGTATAACATATGTGTTTTGTTTTTTTAAAAGTAGAAATACTTTAATCAGCAACGAACTAGTTATGCCTTTTTAACGTCATATGAACTTATGTAAATATACTTTCAGAATATCAAATTTATATTTTAAAATTTGATTTGTCTAGTTTTGTTACTTATGCATTCAAAGTAACATATGTTAAAAGTTAAGTATATTAATTAAATAAATAAAAACAAAAATATAACATTATATCCACTTGAATAATATATATAAAAAAAATATTTTTATTTTTTTTATTCATATCGGATTTGTCACCACAAAAATTAGATTTTTCTTTAATAATTTTGTTTTATTCTGTGAAAAAGGTGGATTTCTATTGAAAAAAGATCTTTTGTAAAAAATATTTAATTTGTATATAACTACTATATAAAAAATTGTTATGACAAAAATTAATAAATGAATAAATAAATAAATTTTTCAGGATTTTTGTTTACAAAAAAAAAAAAATAAGTCTATAAATTGAAAGATTGCTATATGAATATTTTTTTCTTTTTTTATATAAAAAAATTATAACTTTTTGCTTAGAAAAAATAAATCAAAAAAACTTCTTTATTTTTCAAAATAAATATTATTTCTGCCCAAAAATAAAAGAAATGAAATACTTTTTTTTATTCAAAACAATTTTTTTACTAAATAAAATATATATAATTTAAAAATAAGTTTAAAAATTAAAAATATTAATATTATTTATTTCTATAAAAAATATATATTTTAATAACAATTTCTTGTTTCAAATAAAATACAACCCAAAAACTTGGAAAAAAATCACAAAATATTTTTTTTTTTGAAATCCAATAATTTATTATTTTTTTCTAAAAATCCAAAAAAATGAAAAAAATATGTACTTTTAAAAATGAATTATTTTTTTTTAATAAAAATTTCTAAAATTAAAAATTCTCTATAAAAACATTTTTTTAATTGCATTTTTTTTTAATAATAATAGTAAAAAAACACCAAAAACAAATTATCTGCACATTTTATGAAATATATAAAAATATAATATATAAAAGTAAAACATAACAATTATTAGTTTATCAAAAATATAACTATGAAATATAAATTGACAACTTTGAAATCATACACAAATTTGTATGTAAGAAAGGTATAAGCACGTCGGTGTAAATCAAAGTATTTCTACTTGTAAAACAACAAAACATTTATGCGATGCCCTACAGTAATATTAACGTTCATATCTTTTCCATTAGTAAATTAACAACTAAAATTTCTGTTGGCACTTTTTATTTCAAAATAAAAGAAACAAATATTATTTGTTTCTTTCAATTTGAAATAAAGATCTTTATAACATGTACAAACTTATACATGTGTGTGTGTACATTTCTTTATAAGGAATACACACATGTAAAAACACATATATTTAAACTCTCTCTCTCTCTGTTTTGGTGGTGGATTTTGTTTCTCTTGTTACTTATCCCCCTCATCATGGCAAAGCGTTGAGAGCGAGAATTACATGAGAGCGGGTACTATGATTAAAACCCGCCATAAGAAATTTTGCTTCTACATGATGCGCCTTCTATATATGAATATTCTTTGGTATTATTCTCGATAGAAAACTATCATGGGGACCTAATATCCAATTTAGGGCTGACAAGGCCACTATGGCTGTTTACACCTGCAAGAGGGCCATAGGTACTTCCTGGGGGATAAATCCAAGGAGTATGAGATGGATCTTCGAGGCGGTGGTTAAACCTATACTCCTGTATGGAACTATTGTCTGGTGGCAAGCAATGGATAAGGATATCTATCGTAAAATCTTTGTGAAAGTCCTTAGGTCGATGGCCAATCTTATTACGGGTGCAATGCGCACGACGCCGACTAAGGCTCTTTTCACACTTTTGCATTGGTTGCCTGTTGACCTGATGGTCAGGCAGGCTGCTTTCAATTCAGCAATAAGGCTGAATGCAGGATGTCCATGGAGTAGGTGGGACTATGGTCATTCTCGTATTTTAGGCTTCTCTACCAGTGGCCATGCACATATTGATTACTGCATCCCAAGACCATTCTTTCATGCACATTTCTCCGTTATTATTCCTGAACTTAACGATCCGGCTGTTATTCATTCATCTCCTGGGGCTCTAAGGATTTATACCGATGGCTCGAAAAAGATGGATAGGGTCGGATGTGGTTTCTATGTTGAGGAATATGATAGAAAGGTCTGTTATAGACTTATTAACACGTGCAGTGTACTCCAAGTGGAAATATCCGCTATAAAAAGGGCAGCAAACTGGCTGAAGTATCACAAGATATCGAGAGATATCTGTATTTTTACTGACAGCAAAGCTGCCATTATATCTATATCAGGTGTCTATACGACATCTTTGTTAACAACCGAATGCCGGGTATCTCTTAATGCAAATATGATAGCACTAATTTACCTAACTATGTATCAGTTACTTTCACTTTTAAAATTAAAAGAAAATTAAAATTCTATAGGAATTGGAATAAATTGTTTATTAAAGAATATACATATATCTTTTTAATAGTAATAGTTGTATTATATGATATTGTAAGAGATAGCGAGACGTTCAAGAGTTAAGCTAATTTGGGTTCCTGGGCACGGTTACAGTGCTGGGAATATTTTGGCTGATACTGCAGCCAAACAGGGATTGACTCTCAATGAAGAGTCTATTGATCATCTGATAGGTATTCCCGTAACGGAATGTAAGACTTTGTTCTACAGAGTACTACTAGGTATTGCTCAAACGAGATGGGCGAATGAACCCACATGTCGTACTGCTAAAATTATATGGCCCACCTATGATAATAGGAGGACCAACTCCCTTTACTCGCACTCTAGAGTGCAAGTGAGACTGTTAGTGTCGGTAATTACAGGGCACTGTATTTAAGTGAGATGTCTGCCAAGGACACTGCCCGTACAACCTAACCTGATCTACGGAAATTTTAATTTTGGAATGACTATTTCTTATTTTAAGCTATTTTTTTTTATAAGCATTGAAAAATCGAACAAAATTTTAAGGTATAAATTAATCGAATAACTCGAGTAACTTAAAAGTTTTACTCGATTATTCGAGTAATTTAAAAACAGCATTTTCGAGTTATTTGATTATTCGAACAATGAAAAAGTCGAGTAAAATGAATACTCTAGTAAATATTAAAAATATATTTAAATAATTTTCATCCTTTTTAATTTAATTATAAGTTTAATAAAATATTATTGAATAATATGTATGTGAATAAATTTAACAGAAAATATTTTGAAGATTGTTGATGCAAAATGACTTAAATATCTTACAGTACGTACGAGCAATCAAGTAGGATCAAAGGGAATCTGTTCTTAGTTTTTTGCTTATTTAATTGTTCAGGTGATATGAATAATTCTACCGACAACAGTTTTCACAGTTGTCGGTTTTCATTAATACTTATGTCCTACGAATGGTGTGGGACTATTACCAATTACAAAAAACAAAATCTTTGCACTAAATTTTATATCTACTAGTTCGGCTTATTTTTATTATATTGGACTCCAAATTATATTATATTTTTGAAGCTTTGGAAGTATTGAGAAGAGGTTAGGCAGACTTCGAACGACAATTTCAGCCTATATACCGCAAATTTAATTTATACCAATCGGCTTAGAATCACTTTCTGAGTCGATATTACGATGTCCGTCCGTCCATCTGACCGTCTGTCCGTCCATGTAAACCTTGTAATAAAACTACAGGTCGCAATTTTGGACAAAAATTAATGAAATTTGGCACACATGTTTCTAACAATCCATTGACGAAGCCTATTGAAATTGGTTATGATCGGTTCATTATTTCAACAAGCCCTCATACAAATGTCCTCCCAGAAAAGAGTTTAACGAGTTTCATATAAGTCTAAATAAGTGTGCCGATTTTTAGAAAGATCGGTCAATATAGCTCCCATATAAACCCCTTTTCAGAAAATCACTTTAACGGGCATAAATCCCATTAAAATGTTAATATCAAGTTAATATTTGACACAAATAAGTTTTATATAAACATAAATGATAGTTCCAAATTTTACAAAGATCGGTCCATAATTTACTATTGCTCCCATATAAGGCGGTCTTTCGGGAATCACCCAAAAGTGAATAAATTCGTATAAATGTTAACATCGAAGTAATATTCTGTATTCGTATGTTTTATTTTACACTTAATATGAGTATCGGCCCATATTGGTCTAATAAAAGACCCCTCCCTGAATTATAATGTACACAATGGTGTAGGGTATCATATGGTCGGGCTTGACCGACTATATCTTTTTCTCTCGTTTTTTTTTTTTTTAATATATATAAATCCCAATAACAGCGATGTTTTCCTGTATTAGTTTTGAGTATAAAATATAGTGCTTCTTACAATATCATATAATACAACTATTACTATTAAAAAGATATATGTATATTCTTTAATAAACAATTTATTCCAATTCCTATAGAATTTTAATTTTCTTTTAATTTTAAAAGTGAAAGTAACTGATACATAGTTAGGTAAATTAGTGCTATCATATTTGCATTTAGAAATTATAAAATAAATATTATTATATATTTTTAATAATATCTTTAAAAAAACTTAACTGACCCTTAAATGAATACACGACTGCAAGTTTTCTCATACACATGTATGTATTTAAAATTAAAAACCAGTTCCTAAAACTGGTTGACAAGTACTCGTGTTAAAATTTTATTTTAAAATTTTTATCAAAATACCTTTTTTTTTTTTTATTTGAAATCAAATGATTCATGGTCTTAGATGTAGAACAAAGAATGCATGGTCTGTCTGACAGTTTTTTCTTTAGTTTTTGAAACAAAAGTCATGCATGCACCAGCAAAGGAAGCAGGTAAATGGGTAACTAAATAAGAATGTATTACAACAAAAAATCGACAGTGATTTGTTTTATTTATAGAAATAATAGTGGGTAAAGTGAAAATTAATTTAAAAAAAATAATAATAAAAAATATGAACAATTAGAATATATTTAATTATTACGGGTTAAATTAAATAGATATGAGAATTTATCCTATAACTAAATTTCGAAAGATCTTAAAAAAAAATAAATAAAAAAAATATTAAATTAAATTTTGAATCAGAAATTCAAAATGCTTTATATAATTTGCACAAAAACATTATTTTGTAATATATTAATTTAAAATTCTGTGCACAGAAAAAAAAAAAATATGTTCGAATAAATTTCATTTAAATTATTAATCAGAATTTTAAACTAATTTCAAATATTTTTGTTATTGAACAAATTACTCAAAATAAAAGTATTCTAATAAATTAAATTCTAATTTTAAATAGAAAAATCTAAAATACAATTTCGATTACAAATAATTCGTATTCAATTACTTTATTGATTAAAATGAAAATATTGTCCAAATTCAGTTGGTGAAACTATTACTTATTTGTATTTACACTAAGGGAAAAAATTCGATTCAAAATCAATAACGGTTGTGGTCACATTAGTAATTTACGGTAACAGCTTTTTAATACCTTTCGTTAACAAATTTAATAGAAAACATATGTAATTTAACAATTTGATACCGAAATGGTTTCAACTTGGTGCCAATTAGGTATTGATTTTCAATAAGAATTGAACACGCAGTGTTTAATTTAAACACATACGGTGTAGATTCACTATTGACACAGAATGGTATCGTTTTCAACACGTATGTGATTGATATTTCTCTGGGTGTATGATTAAATTATTAATTGATACTATAATAATAATAATAATAATTGAAAGCAAATAAATTGTTTTATTTTTAATAAAAAAAATATTAGAAAAAATTAATATTGATCAATTAAACAATTGATACAATTGTAAAAACAAGCGCAAATATTCGGCCCGGCCGAATCTAAATACCCACCATCAACTTTTTCAAATTTTGCGTTATAATGAAAGGGGTGGTAAAGTGGGAAGTAAAGTGGGCGGACCACAGTCGGACGGACATAGCTAGGTTAGGTTAGGTTAGGTTATAAGGGTCGCCCGCCATAGCGAGTGCACTCGGAGGCCATTAGGCCCATTGTGATGCCCTATTAGAGAAGAAAACTCCTCTCCCTTTCCATAAACAAAAAAAAACTAACTTTCCGTTGATCTATCCAGAAACCAACCCGTACTCCTAACAAATCCAATCAGGTTTGAAAGTGGCATGTCATTGAGACAATCCAGATCATGGAAGAGTTGTCTACCGAGGTGTCTCAGTCTACGCCCTTTCAGTGCTGGACATTCACATAACAAGTGCTGTACGGATTCCTCTTCTTCCTCATCTAAACAACTTCTACAAAAGCTATTCCCTGGGTAACCCATATGTTCCGACATGCGCCCGATCATACAGTGCCCCGTGATTATACCTACTAGAAGCCTTATCGATGATCTATCAAGAGAGAGTAATGCTCTAGTTCTACTCCGAGACCGGAGCGGCCAGAGAGTTCTTGATAGTCTACAAGTGGTGATTGAGGACCACCTGCTTTCCATCTCATTCACCGCCCATTCATCAAGAGCATTGGATACAGTAACGAAGGGAGTGAGAATGTCCTCGCAAGCGAGTGCCTCGTCCACAGACGATGCATTTACTGCGCATTCATCCGCCATTTCGTTACCTCGTATACCTGTATGGCCCGGAACCCATATCAGCTCCACCCGAAAGTGTCTTAGCTGAGTTAAGGAGCGTATACAGTCGTCAACACATCTTGATCTTACAATGGGGGAGTTCAGAGCCTTGATTGCTGCAAGGCTGTCCACATATATATCAATGTTCGAAGCGCAGAAATTAAATTCCTGAATTCGCTTCGCTGCCACGTTAATGGCATATACTTCGGCCTGAAAGACTGTGCACGAATTGGGTAATCTGAGAGACATCGAAATGTCTAAGTCATCAGAGAATATACCGGAGCCAGTGCCAGTATCTGTCTTAGAACCATCAGTGAATACTGAGATTGCAAATTCCTTAAAGACGGAATTTGTTGCCCAATCTTCCCTAGATGGGATTCTGATATCGAATGTTCTATCAAAATTCATTCTCGGTATTAAATAGTCAGTCCCCTGTATACGAGCTGATCTGCCTATTACATTCAATATAGTGCCGTGACCAACGCGGCAATGCCTGAGTTCGCCCGACTCTTTGAGCCGTAGAGCGGACTTGGCGGAGATATTTCTAATAAAAATATCAAGGGGAGGGATGTCAAGCATAGTCTCCAGACTGGCTTGGGGAGTGGAACCCATTGAACCAGTAATTGAGAGACAAGCCAGTCTCTGCACCTTATTCAGAGTAGAGATATGTGTCTTCGTGCCTGCAGCCTTCCACCATACAAGAGCACCGTAGGTAAGAATGGGTCTAATAACCGCAGTATACATCCAATGGACGATATACGGTTTTAGACCCCATCTTTTCCCGAATGTCTTCTTGCATGTGTAGAAAGCACACAGTGCCTTCTGCATGCGACTCTCAGCATTACGTTTCCACGAGAGCTTAGAGTCCAGAATCACGCCAAGGTATTTGGCTTCCTTCGAAAGTTCCAGAGTGATACCATCAAGACGTGGTTTCCTGAAAGCCGGAACCTTATATTTCCTAGTGAAAAGCACTAGTTCGGTCTTTGTGGGATTTACTCCCAGACCGTTGTCCCTAGCCCATGACAATAGAACATTTAGAGCTGATTCCATGAGTTCACTAATCGTGGAGAGAAATTTTCCCCTGATGAGGAGCACAACATCATCAGCGTATTCTACTGCCTTGGTGCCTCTATTTGTAAGCTCAAAAAGGACTTTATTCACAACAAGGTTCCACAAGAGTGGGGATAATACCCCTCCCTGTGGAGTGCCTCTTGTCACGACCTTCCTTGAGGTGCTCAGACCTAAGCTGGAATTGATGGCCCTGCTTTTCAGCATGTTCCCAGTCCAGTTCCTTATTCGCCGATCGACTCCCAGGTCATCCAGTGCCATAAGAATCGACGATATGTTCACATTATTGAAGGCGCCCTCTATATCCAGAAAGGAAGCCATCACGTACTCTTTCCTGTCGAGCGTTTCCTCTATCGTGCCGACCACGTCATGCAGTGCCGTTTCGACTGACCTACCCTTTAGGTAGGCATGCTGTGCCCTGCAAAAATTTGCCGGCGAGAGAATGCCCCTGACATGGACGTCAACTAGTCTTTCCAGAGTTTTCAACAAAAACGATGACAGACTAATCGGCCTATAATCCTTCGCGGTACTATGGTTTATTTTTCCCGCTTTGGGGATAAATACCACTGTAACCTCTCTCCATTCCCTAGGAATATATTCTAATTCAAGACTACCCCTAAATATTCGGATCAGCCATGGCATAATGACTGATATAGACTTCTGCAGTAGCGCTGGGAAGATCCCATCTGGGCCCGGTGATTTATAGGGTTCAAAAGACGATATCGCCCACGCTACCTTTCTGTCATCAACAATAGAAGCTACTAATTCACTAAAGTGGGTTGGTGACGCCGGGAGGTTTCCAGTTACAGATTCCTCGTTCGTATCGTCTCTGCAGCCCGGAAAGTGAGTGCTCATCAGTAGTTCCAGAGTCTCCTTACTGCTCTCGGTAAAGGTACCGTCAGGGTTCATGAGGAAACCGGGCGTGCCAGGATCCTTGGATAGTACCTTACGTAGCCTAGATGCATCCGTAGTGCTCTCCAAGTCTCCACAGAATTTTTCCCAAGATTCCCTCTTAGCCCTTCTGGTCTCTCTCTTGAAAGTGTTGAAACTGTGACGATAATTGTCCCAGTCTACTGCAACTTTCGACCTTTTCGCCCTATTAAAAAGTTTCCTGCATTCATTCCTTAACTGCCTAAGTCTTGGACACCACCATGATTGTTGAGGTTTCCCAAGACCATGCCGAGCCCTACATGAAGAATAGTAAGCGGCCCTTAGTGTGCTAGTCAAAAGACTTACGGAGTCGTCCAGGTCCTGTGTGCCGGCCAACCTTTCCGTTTGAGGCGGTTGAATGGTCCCCACAAGTTCGCTGAATTTACCCCAGTCAGTTTTCCTAGGATTCCTAAAAGGTTTTGCCCTATCCAATGTAAGTTCTATCGTGAAGAGAATCCGCATATGATCGGAGAATGAACATTCCGAAGATACTTTCCAATCGAAAATCCTAACCGAATCTGTGTTACCTGCCAAGGTTATATCAATGACCTGTTCCCTGATTCTATTGAAAAACGTTGGTCTAGTACCCTTATTACAAATACTAAGATTAGTACATAAAAGATACTGAAGTAAACACTCACCTCGGTTGTTTATGTCTGTACTCCCCCACAGAGTATGATGGGCATTGGCATCGCATCCCATGACGAGATCGTGGCCCCTTGTACTACACCAATTTACTAATGTACGTACGGCACGTGGGGGTGGGTTTTCCTCATCGTACGGTAGGTAGGCCGATGAAATTATCAGGGTTGGTAACCCTTGTCGCTCTAGCGCCGCCACCGTTAAATCACTCGTGCTGTAATTGGATATGAGAAAAAGCTTTATATCTTTTCTGACCATAATACAACTTCTAATTTTACCTTCTGTGTTGGGAGATAGGAGCATATAGTTCCGTGACCGGACGCCTCGAACTTTACCGGCTACAAGCCAGGGTTCTTGGATTAAGGCCACGTGGATAACCTCCTTCTCCATGAAACGCAGCAAATCACCCGTCGCTGCTTCGGAGTGATGCAGATTAATCTGCACCACTTTCAGGCCGCTTGGGGTCATTGCTGGTTCCTCCTGGAAGAATCAGCCGAAGCTGATTCAATCCGTATTTTACGACGCCGTTTGAGAGACGTAGAAGCCGGAGGGATTCTGAACCGATTTTGATCCAGAGATCCTTTCCTTCCCCTTTATCTCTCGCGCGTCCTCTTTCGATCGTCCAATCCTCCGTTCCAAGCCCCTTGTTCTGTCGCTTGATGAGAGTAAGTATGGCTTCATCCTCCAAGATTGGAGGAGGAACCCATACTCTCACCGTCGTTCGAAAAGGGACTTGATCCAGGGGGACGATCTCGATCTTGGCATTGGGCCAGAGTTCGCCAAGTCCTCGGATGCAGTTTTTGAGGAAGTCGAGTGCTTTCTCGTTACCACATCCGATGATTCGAAATTCTGTGCACAGAAAAAAAAAATATGTTCGAATAAATTTCATTTAAATTATTAATCAGAATTTTAAACTAATTTCAAATATTTTTGTTATTGAACAAATTACTCAAAATAAAAGTATTCTAATAAATTAAATTCTAATTTTAAATAGAAAAATCTAAAATACAATTTCGATTACAAATAATTCGTATTCAATTACTTTATTGATTAAAATGAAAATATTGTCCAAATTCAGTTGGTGAAACTATTACTTATTTGTATTTACACTAAGGGAAAAAATTCGATTCAAAATCAATAACGGTTGTGGTCACATTAGTAATTTACGGTAACAGCTTTTTAATACCTTTCGTTAACAAATTTAATAGAAAACATATGTAATTTAACAATTTGATACCGAAATGGTTTCAACTTGGTGCCAATTAGGTATTGATTTTCAATAAGAATTGAACACGCAGTGTTTAATTTAAACACATACGGTGTAGATTCACTATTGACACAGAATGGTATCGTTTTCAACACGTATGTGATTGATATTTCTCTGGGTGTATGATTAAATTATTAATTGATACTATAATAATAATAATAATAATTGAAAGCAAATAAATTGTTTTATTTTTAATAAAAAAAATATTAGAAAAAATTAATATTGATCAATTAAACAATTGATACAATTGTAAAAACAAGCGCAAATATTCGGCCCGGCCGAATCTAAATACCCACCATCAACTTTTTCAAATTTTGCGTTATAATGAAAGGGGTGGTAAAGTGGGAAGTAAAGTGGGCGGACCACAGTCGGACGGACATAGCTAGATCGACTCAGAATCTAACCAGGACCCAGAATATATATACTTTGTGGGGTCTTAGATGATTCCTTCGACATGTTACACACGGAATGACAAAATCAATATACCCCCCATCTTTTTGATGGTGGGTATTACAATTGGAATAGTTTATATCCTTGATGAATCGTATTTTTTTTAGATTTTTTTGTAAACAGAATAAATATGGTCTATTATATCTTGTTTGTACAAAAAAATCTATAATTATATTTCAATTACGAAAAATTCATATTCAATTAGTTAATTAATTAAATTCAACCTATCAAAAAGATTATGTGACTCAAATCGTGACTTATTTTTTATTTATTTTTGATTATTTTATTAATCAATACAATAAGAAAATTTATTGAAATCTGATAAATTGTTTTATTTTAAAAACAGTAAAAAGTACTATGAAAGTTTAATTTTGCAATAAAAAAAGTAATTGGAATATTTATCGTCTTTTTGGATAAATCGTTTAATTGATAATATTTTTATAATATTTTGTTAATATTAATTAAAAAAAAAAAAAAAAAAAAATTTTCAATATAAATTGTGTAAACTGATCATTCCACCCTCGCTAAATAAAATGCTGCTAATATCTTATATAAAAATTCACCTTCTAACAAATAACTTCTAAAGGTTAGAACTTATATGAAATGAAAAAAAAAATCATACAACCACCAAATAACATCTAACAAGAATTTACAGAATAAATGAATGAAATGAAAATCAACTTACAAACCTCTATGTCTATATGAAATACATACTTGTATGTATGTAGTAAGTATAAGTATAGAAATACACACTCACTGGCATATATCTTTTATAAAAGAAACCTTTTATTCAGGCTTTTTTGTTTTGTTTCTTATCACATCTTGGCATCGATACTTTTTAGCTGAAAATAATACAAAAAATAAAAAAATAAAAGTAGGAAAGAAAGAACAAAAGCCTTACAAAAGGCCATAATGATCAGCCCAAAAGTAATTCATATGAGTTTTATTAATACATACATACATACATACATACATACATACATACATACATACATACATACATACATACATACATACATACATACATACATACATACATACATACATACATACATACATACATACATACATACATATGATCGTATATATGTATGCATGTATCAGTTTGGTGTGTGTGTGTATTTAAAATTATTCTTAGATGTTTGTACTGGCAAGTAGTAGGTAACTAACTAAAATATTCATACCATAATGCACCATGGGATGATGAAAATTGCTGTATTATTTTACTGTTTCTAGAGAATAAAATAGAGCAATTTTTGTATAAAATATTTTAAATTCTTCCCAATTTTGAGTTTGTCAACGTTTTTTAATTTATCGACATAGAAGCTTTAATAAAAAGTTATTTTATTCATTAATATTTCCTGATTTGATAATAATTGGTTCAAGTTTTCGAGTTCTCCCGCATTGAGGAAATCAGGTGTCATAACGAATTTTTAATGTTGATTTAATTTTAATTGTATTCTTCAAAGACGATTTAATGTACTTTTATTATGTTTAGGGGAGATTGGGGGGAGATCATACTTTAATTTAACTATAATTAAATACCATCCAATAATCTTTTAATCCCTCTAATGGAACTGTTATATAGAATGGATTATTGCCTAACGCTTTGCATACAATTATTAAGATTATTTTATATTTTGATATTATTTTTCGGCGTTTTTTTTTTAGCGTCGACCCTGACATTTTATTTAAAAATGGAAATGTTGTTGTAAAATAGAAAATATTAAAAATGTAAAATTTTAAAATATTTACGGCCGTATGCAAAAAAACTTAACACAGTTTTACAAATCATTTTTAAGCTAAATTCCTTAAAACTGCAAAAACGTTTATTACAGAACCAAAAATTTTATTGAAAATTTTTTTGTAATTTTTAAAATTATAATTGTTTTTATTGATATACCCAGCAAAAACTTGGTAATGACATGTAGTTAAGGATGTAGTTACTTTGTAATGACAACAACATACTGTCTGCATTACATAGAAATTGTTTAGTAATTAATTATTTATACCCCGACTGTAAATAATTATTTATGATCAGATTTTTAAAAATATTAATTTTTATTGATTTTTATTATGCAGTTACCAATTCATATATTTGAAGAAGGGATACATAAATGAAAGGCAAAATTTGCGTATGAATTAATTTGTAATCTAAAATAGTTTATTTTTATTACATTTATATTAATTACATTTTTGGTTGCTGTTAAGTTTTTTAAATTAAAATTTAAGAAATCTTTTTACAACAGCAAAAACTCGATTTGCTCTTCATTACTTTCAAATGAAATTCATCTTGAATCCAGTTGTTTATGTCAGCATTCGTGAAAAGATGTTTCGTACCAATTTGAGCTACAAAAGTACCAATAGCTAAAAGATCTTCATTTTCTCTTCACTCCATTCACTACCGAATTCGAGCAACGCGTTCCAGGATTTTTAAGATGGAAGTTTTTTGGTTTCAACTACAAGTTTGTTCCCTTCTCGCCAAGCAAGTGGGTGAATAGTTGTTTTTTATAATTTAATTTGACCAAGTTGATAACATTTTGATCTAATGGTTAAGTAAGCGCAGTGGTAGATTCGTTGCTATAATTAACCGTCATCACTTTTTAGTTCCTCAACTGGGTGAAACGTCAAGTTATATAAAATCAAAACTGCTTTTTGCGGCAGACTTTTTGAAGCCAAGAATTCTCAGACCTAAAAAAAATTTATTATGAACAACTTACTTTTACTAATTGCTGAAAATTAACTTACGTGGGGAACAAATTCGTAATGGAAACAGTCTTTGAATATAAATGATGTCATCCAAGCGTTATTACTGGAGTTGTATATTACAGCATTATTGAAAAAGCATTTAAAGGCGCATGAGTTTTTCGATTTTCCAACAACTAACAATTTCAGTTTGTCTGTGCCATTCGCATTTGAACAGGGCAAAAAAGTTATTAATTTTTTACATATGTTTCTTCCGGGAGCCGTTTTTTCATTACATATAACGATTGTGATTTAGAAGCATCCTAAAATATAAACCGGATTCGTCGGCATTGTAGATTTGGTGAAAAATCAACCCATGCTCATCAACGTAATCCTTAAACTCTTTCACAAATGGATCAATAAGAAGAGAATTTCTCAACCGTAATTTTTAAAAATCTAATTCCATGTCGACACTTAAATTTCTTCTACCATCCTTCACTGGCATTGAAACCTGAATTGGAATACAAACACAGAAAAAATTATTACCGTCTTTTTTTCAATTAACTCAGTTGTTTAATTTTGCAGCAAAATTTAATAAATATATTAAAGAAAAAATAAAATAAAAGTTAATTTTGGTATGATTTTATTCCCTATAGACATTTTTAATTCATTTAATCATATACTTGATTGATTTAATTAATTTATTAATTGGGAATTTTTTTCTGTTTTGTATTTTTTATAGTTTTTAGTAATTGATATAATCATTTTGGTGAGAGGTGCAAAATTAAACAAGTTTATAATTGAATGAATTATTTTCATATATATTTGTTAATTGGTGACTTTTTTCTGTGAATGACTGGCTTTTGATCGTAAAATCGCTACTGATATTGGAACTTTCCCTTTGTTTTACAAGCTACTTGTAAAGCATTTTTTTCATTCTTGGGTACTCAGCTTTCTTTAAGGTGCAACGTTTGCCAGTGCCACTTTCTCTTGCACGAACGAACTTTTTTAATGAATTTTCTTGCTTTATAATGCGGTAAACCGAAGACTTATGCAACTCCACTTTTAATTTAATATTTTTTTTTTAAATCTCAAATTTTTGAGAAATTGTTGGCTTTAAAATATGTTGAACTTTTCCCATATTAAGAGAGGTATTTACACAACAAATGACACGAATAAACTGACAAAATTGGAGATCAAAATTATCCAAAAGGGTTAATATACCAAAAAACGAGGATTTTCCTTTTTTGATTATAGACATTGTAATCAAATTTAAAAAACAGAAAAATATCGCTAAAATAGAACCCGTTTTTCGTAAACTGTCGCGATTATAGAACCTGCAATTTTAAAATTAAACCATCGCGATAATCGGGCCGTCGCGAATACCGAGCTTGTCCTGTATCTCATAACCAGGGCAGGTTTAAAAATTTTAAAGCAGCTGTTCTTACGAGTATACTTTATAATTATACTATGAAAACTGCTTGAATTTTAGCAAATAGTTATACATTTTATTAATTTTTTAAACAAAATTAAAATAAAAATCCGGCTAGGAACTAAATCTTAACAACAGTTCCATTAGTAAGTTTTTGTGTATAATTTATTAAACGGTTTATTTGGGATGACTTTATGACATTCATTCAATTCAGCACTTAAAAATATAATTAATTGAAAGAATATTGTTTACATTTTAAATAAGTACCTATACTTTAAAAGTTTTCAGCAGTATAGACAATATGCGGAATTTGTCTTATAGAAATTTGACAAAACATTAACATTAAATGTTAAAGAAAAAGTACAAAGTAACTCCGACAAATCCTTAATTATTCATATAATTTTCAACTGGAAGGCTACAGATAATATTATCTGTTAAGTATGAGAACGTCTGATTGGATCTATAATATGAAATCGACTATTCTATTAGGAATATTAATAAACAAGAAATTGAAGCTTAATAGTCTAAAGTTCTTTTTTTCACGCTACATTTAAACCCACCTTAAACAATTTATAACAATTTCATTTATAATATTTTCAAAATATAACCTATGTTAAAATTGGATTACGATATTGAAGCTAGAAACAATTTAAACCGTTTGAACTCATTTGAATCACCCCTAAGGGTTTCGGAAAAAGTGATCATCAGCCACTACTTTAAGAATTATTAACTTATTTGTAGTGGACTTTTAATAAATTTAAATTTCGGGAGGTTGTGTACCTTAACCGCTCAGGTTATTGGGCTTGTTTTCTATTTTAAAATCATCTTCGTGAAGATACCTTTCAGAAAAGTATAATTATATGTTGTTAAAGAAAATGTTAATTTATAGAAAACTGTAGACTTTTTTCAGCAAAAAAAAAAAATAATTTTTACAATTTTCAAATTAAAAAACCGGAAATTGAACTTGCAAAATTGAGGTACCCTGTATTTCAAACGCAAATAACAAGAAATTTCAAACGCAGGACAAAAAACAAAATTTTGGCAAGCGTTTATAAATTTTATATGTAAAAAATACCCTACTTTCAGCCCTCTTAACCCTTTGAGGGGTCTGTCCCCGTTCCAAACATAACATCGTACACTCCTCTGCTACACCTATACCAAAATTCACGCAAGTCCAACTAGTAACAGATTTTTTTCCAACAATTTTCGATGCTGCCCTGTGTCGATATCCACAAAACTCTTTTACGATTGTCAGTAGTCGAATTTAATTTTCTCGCTACATTTACAATCGTGTTTCAAATCTACTAATGCAAAGATTCATATCCTATTTGGGTCTCAGTTGTTAAACTAATAAGACTAATGATAATTATAGTTTTCACTCCGGGATCCCGGGAATAACAGGAAGTCGAAACAAAACATGTGGTTTTAAATTCATTGGAAACATGGTATAAATTTAAAAAAAGTAAATTTGAAAGAGCACATTTAACAACTATGTAACTATGTTTTGACGTAGTATATACACTGTCTTTCAACAGAATAGGTTCAAGATTTTCGTTCCATTAAACCTCTTGTTATTTTTAAAATAATAATGAAATTATATTTTTTTATAATAACTTTTAAAGTCCTCAATTCTAAGATATTTACAAAGAAAATAAATTTAAGTAATAGCTCAGTGCGATTTTTAATGATTTTTTTTTTTTTCGAAAATCTAATTTTTTAGGTAAATTTTTTGTTTCATCTGAATAGGTTCAACATTATTTATTCAATAAAACAACAAGAAATTTCCATACATTTCCTATTATATTAATGTCGAGAGTGTATGATGGTCACTCCAAAGTGGTAAAATTTTTACTTCGAATTCATTGTTTTACCGCTCCTGCGGTGTGAACAGGGGCATTGTAGAGCTGGAATGTCCATGGAATGAATTAAAATTGTGTTTAAAATATACAAATTCTTTTCCCAGTAAAATTTCATTAGTTTTTCCGTAATTCTATGGGAAGATTTACATTAAATTTCACATAGGTGTAGCAGAAGGCAATGACATTTCGAATTTTGAAGCAGGATCCCATATACGCTTCAGGAGCGGAGCTATGAGGGTTCAAAATAAGGTACTAATGTCATAGAAAATGTTTAACCACTAGCGATTTTTTTTCCTTACCCGATTTCCAAGATTTTTATATCACCTTAAAGTCCTTGATAAATCCTTTATAAAACATGCTTACATGTATATATATTCGTCGAGATATATTCATTTGAAATTTCTCTGTTCAAAATAATAGACTTATTTTTATTTGGTAAATATTTTCCATTATGAATGATATTTAAATTTATTTTTTATTTATTTAAAGACTGTACTAAAAGATATACCAACCACTGTTTCTGTTTTTTATGACTTTATTTAAATAAATAAAAAAAAAAAAAAATAATAATTTTCCTATGATTCAAAATAATAGACTTATTCAATATTTCTTAAACAAATATATATTTTTTTCATTAAAGACTAAAACAAATTAAATTTTCTACTAATATTGAATATTATAATAATATGCCAAGTTAATTCAATAACCTGAATGACCGCCATTATTGTTTAAAATGCACTGAACTCTTCTGGGCATTGATTCTATAAATTTTTGTAATTTTTCTATAGAAATTGCCTCCCATTTTTTTTTAACATCTTTCCAAAGTTGATTTTTATTCCGAAATGTCTTCCCATCGAGACCTCTATTCAGTTCAACCCAAAGGTTCTCAATAGGATTTAGATCCGGTGACTGTGAAGGCCATTCTAAAACAGATACATTGTTAGCACTCAGCCAAGATTTAACAAATTTTGAGGAGTGCTTAGGATCATTGTCCTGTTGTAAAGTCCATTCTGGTGGCATATTATTCTTCTCATAGGGTAGCATAATATCCTTCAAAATATCACGGTACATTTCTTGGTTCAATATTTTTGTGATCTAATAAAGAGGGCCAACACCATGCCAACAAAATTCACCCCACACCATTATACTTCCTCCGCCGTGTTTTACAATCTTTTTTTGTATAACGATCATCTAGTTCCTTTCCATTTGGTCATCTAACATTTCTGCGACTATCTGACCCGAACAAGTTCATTTTTGTCTCGTTGTTCCATAAAATGTTCTTAAAATTATCAACTTCCCTATTTTTAATTTTTGTAACAAATTTTTTTCGAGCTGCTTAGTTTTTTGAGCTTAAAAATGATAACTTCCTGGCGATTCTACTTGGCAAACCTTTCTCTAAAAGTTTTCGTCGGACTGTTGAAGCACTAATTATGTTACCTATTTCTTCAGAAACGGATTTTGAAGATAGAAATGGCTGCTTCTTCACTAGAAGAGCTATCTGTGAATCCTTGGTAGCGGTTATTTTGCAAGGTCTACCACGTGTTTCTTTTGATAGCTTCCACTTGATCGCGTTTCTTACGAAATGATGAGACTTTCCAAGCAATTTCGCAATAAAATCAAGTGTTTTTCCTTGGTCACGTAATTATTTCACTATTCGCCTTTCTTAAGGAGTGCTATGTACATTACAACCCATCATTTCGTAAAAATAATATTATTTTATAATATTTTTTCAACAATAATATTTCATTTACCTTATATTTAATTATTTTCAGAAAATTTATCCAAATTATAATGTAAATTAAAACAAAAAATATAATCCTTTAAAATAAGTCTATTTTTTTGCACAAACTATATTTTAACTTTTCTTGAAATGTTTACGAAAGCGCATAAAGGAAAGAAAGAAACTTCTTAAAAATACCCATTATTTTTAGTATTGACAATATCAAAAATAACGGTACTAAATATTCCTAAGAGAATGTTTTTTTAATAGTGTTAAATCGAAGAGAAAATATTTAATATACAATAGCCTATTATATTGCACAACACTGTATATATCTCAAAATTTTTAATCGATTTTATCATATTTTTTTGTAATTTATTAAAGAATAAAATTGTTTATCGAATAAAGAAAATTTTTATTGAGTCAAAAAATAAACGATTTTTAATTGACATTTTAATTCTTTAAAAAAATATTAAAATTCCGAAAATATATATTTTTTTCTTCTTATATTTTCTTTACTCTAATATTCAGTAAAAAAATAAAACGTGATAATTAAAATTTTGATATCACCTTTACCTGAATTAATCGCTATTTTCGACCCCTTTTACCCCAATTTTTAGTAGTCAGACGATGTAAAGTCCGGTCTAGACGGTGGATGCATTAAAACTTTCCAGCCAAGTGCGATAAAATTTTGGTGGGTCATCGCATTTTATACTTTTCCAAAAATGTATAAATTAACGATTTTATGTAAGTAGTTTTTAAAATGACAAAAAGCATTTCGGATCAAGTTTTAGGATGTTCAATATTAAAGATCTCAAAACAATGGAGAATACTTTTTGTCCCTTTCCTATTGAAGAAATTCACACTAACAAATGCAAAAATTAATTTCAATCAAGTACCTTTTCCGTTCCAAATTTAATTGTAACAGTTTCCACACCATTCGTAAAGGTGGAATATGTGGATATTCCTTGATGAAAAACAAATAAATAAATAAATGTAATGATGTGGTCATCATAACCTCTTGATCTCAAATCGATTAAGAATATGTGAAACTTAAAACTTAGGATAGAATGTATGCTTGAAGTACGAGTACATATAAATTATAACAAAAAATTTAATGCAAATGCTTTGAACGGAACTGTATTTTAATGAATTTTGGATGAAGCCTGTTGAAATTGGTTGTACATGTAAGTAAATACATACATATTAAATTATATTAAAATTTATATTATGATAGAAATTATTAGAAAAAAAAAAAAAAAAATAATAATAATAAATTTTTCTCAACCCATTGTGCTGTGGTACAAGACAACTGGTAACAGTATTAGAATTAAAAAATTCATGGACAGACAAGGGACCACATAACGCCTCTTGGGTTACGCTGGATTATGTATCATGACTTGACTAATTCAAGGTGATTTTTAACGTTTTTTTCTATGGTATTTAAAATACCAGAATTTAATGTACGAATTTATACAAATTCACTTGCAAATCTATGTTTGTAGTCACGCAATCTCAACTCTTTTTTAGTTTTTCTATTTGCTGTTTTTTTTTTAAACTACGAAAACAACAACAAGAAACCTTCAAAATCGCAATTTAAAATATTTCCTAACAAAATGAAATTTTCATACCAAAACAAATTTTAGTGAAAACGAGTACAAGCGATTCTTAAAAAAAGGAGAAGGAAAAACAAAAATGTAAAAAATGTTTTCTTTGACTTTTCATTAATTGAAGGGTTGTTGTAGTTGTTTTTGTAATATTGTTTCTATTTTCGTTTTTTTTTTTGTAGATATTTAATCGGGGAGACTTGAAATAAAAACACCCTGTACCCCATTCCTAAAATATTTCTTTACCAACACTGTCCGTGCGTATCCATCTGGGTTTTAATTTATTTTGTTTTATTTTCTATGTATTTGTAAGCATGTTAATGTACATACATATGTATGTGTCTGAGTGTGGATGTGTGTTTGTTACTCTTATTTTGCAGTTTAATGCAGCAAGTGCCACATCGATTTGAAAATTCGTTTCATATAAGTTACGCTTTTTAATGTTTATCGTATCGTATAGTATTTTACTCTTGTAACGTAATGTAAAGTATGTATTTGTACGATTGTGTATCTTCAAATTCTTGTAGTATCCGCTTCTAACGTTCGTTTAAATTTGGTTGATAAATTAAAGGCAAAGAAAGAAGAAAGTAGGCAAAAAAAAGCACCCCTAAATATTTTAGTAGAATATTGGAAAACTTACGACTTTTCACATAAAATGGGCTCATATGCAGACAATTAATGTACAGTATTGTTTGAAATTCTAGTACATTTAGGAACAATATTAAAGTTAAACAAAGTAGTAGGTAGATACATATTTACATCCCCTTCTCATTTCTTTTTTATAGCTTCAAAATTTCTATAAAAGCATAGATTTCTAGCGGGTCAGAAGGGGAGTGGGCAGATCTCCAAAGTTGGCTAAAAAAAGTCAAACATTAATTTATGATTTGACAGAAACAAATTTTATATATAGATAGTCCTAGGTTATGTATTTTAGTTTTAGAGATATTTAGGTCCAAATATTTTTTTTATTTGGCGGGCTTTATATTGGCCTTTAATAATAAATGTTGTTCCAAGAATCATGTAAATATATGAATGTCATAAAAAGTTATATTTATCAGAATTTTCATTGAAAAAAAGTTTTGTTAAATAAATACGCTCATATTACAAAAAGTATTTTCTCATGGACAAGGTGACCATTTGATTGATAAAGGTACATTTTTGAAAAACGTTTTTCCAGCCTGGGATTTTTGGCTATTTTATTGAGTTTTTTTTTTTTTTTAATTCTCTAATTTAAAGAAAACTTTAAGTATATAATGCCAAAATTTCATTGAAATTGTATTTAGGTACAAATATTAACATTATGTCTCAAATATATATAGTCAAACACGGTTAGAACGAGTTCGTTGTAAATGTAGTTCTATATATCTGTTAAATTCCAAAAAAAAAAAAATATATATATATATATATATATATATATATATATATATATATATATATATATATATATATATATATATATATATATATATATATATATATATATATATATATATATATATATATTCGCTAACAAAATACATGAATGTATTTCTTTATGATACTGGAATTAAATTCTATTTCTTTCCTTTTTAGATATTTACTTTTTTGAGGAATAGCGGTTTTCTAATATTTAGTGTTTAATCCTCAAATAATTTTAGTTTTATAATACTCTATTTTGTATAAATGTATGTTATGTTAGAAAGGTCAACAACTATAAAAATAAAATGCATATTTTATTTGCCGATAATTTAAATTGAAATTATTGAAAATTATTTCCATTTTTCTAATAATTTAAATTAAAATAAATAAATGTTGTATTTGTGGGAGTTCGTTATGAACGTAGTTTTTTCTATAAATAATTCTTCCTGAGACCATAAAAAAGTGTTCGTTATAAATTCGTGTTATTTCTATGGAAAATATTGGTAAAATCGATGGGACCAAAGAAAAGTGTTCGCTATAGTCATAGTTCGGGTCTTGGTCTGGAGAAATATCATCGCATTTTATTTATTTTAACTAATTGCTATTCTCACATGTAAGCATATCGTACCCTAACCGCGAAAATGTCGTAAGTGCGGAACGCAAAACTTTACAGGAAAAGCATTTTTGTGATTGTCACTTGCGATAAAATTGCTTTTGCTATCTCTTGATACGTGGATGAAATTTTGATAGATGATGTAGATTTTCATCAAAACATGAATTTTGAAAATGTTGTCAGTTACAATATTTTGGCGATCAAAGCTCTATATTTTTTATGGAGATTTACAAGGAAGAATATATATATTTTTATACCCTTCACCACAGGTGTAAAGGGTATATATAAGTTTGTTATTCCGTTTGTAATTTCCACAATTTTCGTCGGAGAGCAAAAAAGTTTATATTTTCGGGATCCTTGTAAGACCACCGATAACTGGCATATATAATATATATATATATATATCAAACGATCGGAAATCATTTCGAGAATTGAAATTCAGCAAGATCGGTTTATACATTGCGGAGATATGCTTAAAAACCCGGTTTTCCAGTTTCTGAAGCCTCTGTATATACCAGGGACTTCGTTTTTGCAGGCTCGAACATTTTTTTTTTAATTTTTTTGCTAAGAATTAAATAAATGGGTTCATAATAACTGAGATATCGGGAAAAACGAATTTTTGATTTTTTGAAGCCCTTGTTAAGCAGAGTTATGGGCCAAAAACTAAAACAAATCTTTTAAGAATATAAATACACACACAAACATGTATATTAAGCATTATAATGACTATTAGTGACGTTTTTGTTTTTTGTATAGGCAAGTAGTTTAGTTAGCAACAGCAGTAATATAATGAATAACAGTGTTGTTGTTGTTCTTTGTATATGCAGTCAGTTTGTATATACACACATACAAAAATAAATATGGAATTGTTGTTGTTGTTGGTTATTTTTTAAAAGCAAATTTTCGTATTCAAATTTTCGTAATTTGAAAAAAATGTAGATTTATAAATGTGAAATAATGAAAGCATATGTTAAGGCGAAAATTTAATTATTTGTCGGTAAGATGGTTAAGGTTATCATTTTTTTAATTTAATTTTCTTTCAAATCATAAATTAATTTTAGACGATTTTTTAACAAAATCATATACCCGAGGTGACAAATTTTGGTGGTCTATCCATTCCCTCTTGACTCGCTAGGAATTTGCGCTTCTCCATATCAATACAAAGTACCTTGTCTCTGGACATCTGAAATTTTATAGACATATTTCCAATTGTTCACGAGATACAGAATTATTGGAACCACTCATATATCTGCTTCATTGTAGAAATACATGGGAAACTTCACTTAACTGTGAGTAAAATCAAGATTTGTGCATTAGTTTGTATGCTACATGGCTTATTTTATTCGTAGCACTACCAGCCTTATGTCATAGATAAATTAAAAAAAACAGAAACATTTTCACTTTTAAAAGGGACTTTTAAGAAAAAAAAAGTCTTCAATTAAGCAAGAAATAATTTTTTCAGACACTAATTTCTAAATAACTCTGAAAATATTGAGCAAACATACATAAATATATGTCGTACACACCGTTCTTGAATTATGCTGAAATATACTTTTATAATGACCTTATTATGGGTGAAATATTAGACACGCACTTAAAAATAAAATCCAGTCCTGATGGAAGAAAAATTCAAACAGATTCCAAATTAAGATTTTAATATCTCGGCAAAAAAAAGCAAAAAAAGGTATTCATCTCGCCATATAATTCTAACTTTTTTATTACAAAAATTTTTAACTTTACTTGAATTAAAAAAAATATAATTACTGTTTTATATTTTCAATGTTATCCGTTTTGCTTTATTCTAAGTTTTAAATCCAATAAATTTCCTTCATTTCTTTACAATACTATAATTTTTAACTTTATTGTGAATATAAGCCAAATGTTATCAATGCTAAATGAAATTTCAGTTCAGTTTTTCTATTTCTATTTTTTTCTTTTCTTTCGTTTTCAGCCATAAATCAGTATTACGAAAATAGCACCCCTTTTCATACTCTAGACATATACGAAACGAGTATACAAGTACCTACAATATTTTATAATATTTAAACAAATTAAAAAAGTCTTTGATACATAGACATTGAATATGCAGAGCAAATGGATAAATGAAAATCCTAACGATTAACAAAAATAGGCATTTCATAAAAATTACACTTGTATTATAAAAAAATTAACATTTGCTTTCGAAGAAATATATGTAGTATGTTTAGAGAATGAATCCCAGTTGTCATTTGCCATTTTTTATATCCCGATTTCCCGGAAATTTAAAAGCACTAAAATGTATGTTTTGTTTAGTAAAATAATGCTCATCTTTTAATTTATGTACCAAAAGTGGTTTCTAAGATTATTTAGTTACACAAACAACAGAAATTCTTGCGTGAAATCGAAACGAATGAAGTTAGTTTTCATCTCAGATCTAAAAGTTGACCCGAATTTGCAAACACGACTTATGTAAAAGAATTATAAACCAGAATAAAATCTAATTACTTATAACTAATTACTCTGAACTATACACAATCAAATTTTAGTTTTGATATCATTATAGAGATGAAGATATTGCCTTCAAAACTATACGTAGTATGTTGGTTAAATTCGAAAGTTCAAAGGTCAAAATTAGACTTATAAAAATTAAACCTTTATATCTCCAAAAACGATATTTATAAAATTCTTAAAAAATTATATGACGTTAACACAACTCTTTTCCATACCCGTGCAAAATTTCTTATTAGATTCTGCTTTAGTTTAGAAGTTAAGTTACAAAATAAAAACTAAAGTCAAAAAGGCATATAAAATTAAATTTTAAATTTTCATAAAAAAATTACTTTAAATTAAATTTTGTAAATATTTTAGATTTTTACATGCAAACAAATTGCTTGTTACCATACTTTGCTACAAAATTCCTAATCCAAAAGAAACTCCAACTTGGCTCGAATATAGAATAGAGTTAAATTATCAACCCAGCAAAAAAACGATCAAGAGCTTCCAAAAAATAATAGTTTCACCTAGTGTTTATAAAAAACCGAGTTTTCAAAAAACCGGTTTGACGGTTAACAGAAAATTGGGTAAAATTAAAAAACCTGGTTTTTGGTTAACCGTCTATTTAAAAACCGGTTAAACCGGTTAACCGACATTTTAATAATTGCTCTAGTTTGAAGCTTAATAAAATTTTTTTTGGTTAAAAAGTGGTTTTTCAGCTTATAGGTTTAACCATGCACCAAATAATAAACACTGTCCTTTGTAAATAGCGACTGATTTACATCGAAAGTTATAATACATTTTTTCAGCCTTTAGACTAGTTAGTTTTAACATAATTTATAGAAACATTTTTTTTGCATATTTTATCACAGCTATTATAATGAATTAAAATTTTTCTATAAATTTTTTTAATATTAATTTTTTTAAAAATTTTCTAATTTAAAAATTAAATTATAGAAATTTTAAAGCATCTCAACAAAAAGGAAGCTTAAGACCTAGGATAATGTACTCTATATTATGATTTATATTCACCGCTTTTGAAGACTTTCTCTTAAAGAAACGTTTATATAATTTTTATAAAAAATTTTAATTAAGTAATAAAAATATATGTATAAAATTTGAAAAACAATTAACCCTTTTCTGCTATAAAGAGATTTATTTTTAATTTTCAGAATTATTAATAATTTAAAAGTGCATTTTCTGCACTTATTTAGTTCTACTTTTGAAGTCTTTCTTTTTTTTCCTATTATCCAATATAAAATCTTATTTTTCTTTTAAGCTATATATTATTAGGTATGTTTTTTCTTCTTGGAAAATTTCATTCGCATGAAATTAAAGTTTTTGTAAATGGAATGCTTAATTATCTATCTGATCTTATCATAATAAAGTATTAAAAAATATATTGAATTTCAAAAATGTAAGTATATCACCTGACTACTTGTTAACTCAAACAGCAAGCATTTTTAGCAGGGACCGTAATGATTATCAACAAATAATCATTATCTTTGATTTTTATTTTTTTGCTTAACTTTTAATGATTATTTTTGATTTTTACTTTTTTTGCTCACAATTTAGTAAAAAATTTGATATATTGCAAATAGTTTTATTTTTAATAAAAAATAGATTTTTAATTAAAAAATATGATTTTTAGTAAAAAATTAAATTTTTAGTAAAAAAAAAAATCGGATTTTTCGTAAAAAAATTTATAAAAAAGATATCATCACACTTGCCTTTTAGTAAAAAATCTAATTTACGATGAGAAATCTTTTTCATTAAAAATTGCGTAATAGTTTCATTTCTCATTTTGTTTTATATTGTGAGCGAAAAAATAAAAATCAAAAATAATCATTATGAGTTGAGCAAAAAAAATCAAAATCAAAAATAATGATTATTTGTTGATAATCATTACGGTCCCTGCGAATTTCATTAAAATCGGAAATATCAAATCCGAAAATGCCTGTTTTTTGTCCGTTTTGATATGGAATTACTCCACTACTTTAAAAAATATATTTTTTCAATTCTGATAGTAATAAAATTTCATAGGCTTTTTTCGAATAGCCTATGAAATTGGCTATTCGAATTGGTAAAGTGGTGTCATGACACCACTTTACGTCCACTTTTTTAAAACACTCAAACGGCTGAATCGATTTGCTTAAAATGTTCGCAGCATCATCTCTAAATTAAAATATGATATTTTATTTCGTGATACAAATCATATATTTATTATGGTATATCTAAGGAACTATTATGGTGAAAGCTCTCAAACGTCGTGTGAACATATAGCTCATCATATCGCATTGACAAAATGAAAATATTACGGATGGGTCCAGGGTGAGAAGTAACCCCCATACAAAGAAAATATTAATTTTCAGATATCTAAACGAGTATTACAGTGAAGGTTTTAAAAAGTTGTAGGAGTAATTTTCATATTAAATTTAGACCTTGTATAAAAGTACAGAAAATTAATTAATAAAAAGATAAATTTATGTTAAATTTTCTTATATATAAATCTCTAAATTTACAATAATCAAAATTATTATAAATAAATTATTTTATTATTAATAAAATTTTTTGTTTTTATCAAATAAGGAGTGTGCTCGAAAAAATCTTAACACACGTTTTGCCTCATAACTAGGGTTTGGGGTCCGGGAATTCCCATGCGGGAAATCCCGGGAATTCCCGGAAAATTTTTATCGGGAATTCCCGGGAATTTTTTTAAATTTTCCCGGGAAAACGGGAAATTTAAAATTCACGTGGTTTTATAATCCTATAGCAAAAATATTTCTATTTTTTTGACGTCTCAATGAAGAATTTACATTAATGTAAGCACACTACTTACTAAATGCATTTTTACATGTTAATACTGAATATTAAAAATCCAATACAAGTAATATTTTTAATTATTAAAAAACATATCGTTGGTGCGTTGACTAATAACGTAAGCGGAATAAAATTGCAACAAAATTTTCGGAGCTTGTTAAAAACATTTTACTTATTATAAAGAGCTTTTATCATCAATTTTGGAAATCGGACTTTTAGTTCTTTTAAAATATTGACAAAACTGCTTCGAAAAAAAATGTTTAATATACAAAATGATTAGTATTTTAATTCAGGTGGTAATGAGGATCAGATAAAAAAATCTTTTTTTTCGATAGATAAGAATCCACTGAAAAATTCTAAAATTTAATAATTAAGATTTTTTTCCTTTAATTACAAATAAAATAATACTTATTATATCCAAATCTATGCATAAATGTTGCTTTTATTGGAAAATACCTTAGAAATAACTATGTGAAATTGCATTAAAAAGAAATTTTATGATTGAATTTTTTGTTTAATAAATTTATTTTTGTATAACAAAGTTGATTGATTTCACAAAAACAAATGTCAAGGTATACTAAATTTTATGAAATTGTAAAATTTCGAAAACTCCAAATAGTTCTAAATTAAAATCGACTAATAAGTTTTATACCAATTTAAATAAAGAAGAGTTTGTAAAATCTAGATTAACTTGGAAAAACATTTTTAAATTTGTCGCAGTTTTATTCCGCATACGTTATTCATGAAAAAATGTTTGTTTAGTCAATTCGCAACATTTCAAATATTTTTTTAATTACATATTTCTATACTATTTTAAAAATTTTCATGATGATCTACCATTTAAATCCCACCTTAGCTCCGGAAGATTATAAACTATCTTAAATGATAACTAATTTTTATCAGATACAATTGAGAACCAATTTTAAAAATTTTCGAGTTTTGTGGTTTTCATCACTAAATCAGAACGAATTAAAATGATAAGAAAAACTATTTATAATGAAATTTATACCATAGATTAAGGTTTACCTTTTTTTTTAATATTAATTTTTAGCATGAAAAATTAACCTAAAAATATGAGGTTTAGACTTAGATAAAGACTATTGTTTAAATGTAATTAATTCTTTATTGAATTAATTAAATTTTTGTTAATTGAAATCTTCTCCATATTGAAGGAAACTGTTTTTCTTTCATTTAATTTTTAATCTTTTACAAAATTAATTAAAACATATATTTTCTTAAACTAATTCGTAATTCGTAAACTAATAGATTTGAATGAAAAAAAATTTGAATGATTCAATATATTTTTAAGCTTGAATTATCTAATTGGTTATGAATTGTTTAAATAATTTATCCTTTATGTAATAAATTCATGCAAAGTCAAAGAATTTAAGTCTATGAATTAAATTATTGTACATACTTTTAATTAAAAGAATGACTGGGATAATAAATTTAATTTTATGTATTTTATTTGTATGAAATATTTAAAATTGCTTAATATTATTTTATTTTCTGTTAATTTATTATTATTTATAATGTTTTGTTACAGCACTGAATAGAAAAAAATAATCTTCTTCATAAAAAATCATTTCTTTTTCTTATAATTTAAGTGTAAAAAAAATCCCGGGAATCCCGGGAATTCCCGGGAAACGAAATATCACGGGAAACCCCAAACCCTACTCATAACCTTTTTCGGAAGCAATATTTAAAATTTTTTGATCTAGTTATCTTTAAAAAATATTTCAGTTATTATTTTTAATAACAACCATGTTGATTTGTTGAGAGTTTGATCAAATGAGTGACGAAAAATATGTACGTGCTATAAATAAAAAATTAAAAAAAAAAATTCAAATTGGTCCTACAAATAATTAAATGTCTGCTGTCAAACTGATTCCAATGTTATTAAACAGTACCAGGAGAATTTAACCATTGATAGGAAATCTAGTTTGGAAAAAAAAAGGTCCACATGATATTGGAAAGGCCAGAAAATTTAAAACATATACAAATTTAAAAAGAACTCCAAACACATCTGGTAGAAAAGCAGGTCGATTAGCTCAGTGTTTTGACTATTTGGTGCAAAAAGTTAAAACTAATACGGAGTTGAAAACATATAAAGTCCAAAAAGTTCCAAACAGGAATGCTGCAAAAAATTTAGAAGCCAAGAATAGGACACGGAAATTAAAATCAAATTACATACAAAAATACTCATGTTGTATAATTGACAAAGAAACGTATGTGCTGGCAGATATTTCGCAGCTTCTGGCTCAATATTTTTATCTTGCTAATGCTCGAAGAAATATTGAAATAAGTTAAGGACCCAAAAGCAGACAAAATTTGCTTAAAAATTCCTGGTATGACAAGTTTTATGCAAAAACAGCAAAATAAATAATAAGTCTGGATCTTTGAAACCACTGAACCGATTTAGATGAGTCTGTAGCTGCAGCACGTACGCCGCTACAGTGGGCCAAAGTTGACCACATCGAGGGTGAAAAACATATCGGAGCTTATAACTTTTACAAATATAAACCGATTTTTAATATTTTTGTATTAACCTAAGCAACACAAAGAAAAAAATGCTTAATGTGATAAATTATCTCGTATGGTTTAAAAGATATTTAACTTCAAAAAATAAATTTCTCATTTTTGGCCTTAACTTTTTGCGATTTTGCCATATAATTTTTAAAATAAAATTTCAAAAATTTTTTTAAAAATATGTTGAAATTCTTCATAATTTTTTAAACTATGTTAATACAAGAAATTTTTTGTTATCTCAATTCGATAACAAGAAACAAATTTTCAAAGTCAAAATTTCAAAACCGGTCTCAAAAATTGCAAATTTTTGCCAAAAAAGTAACTTTATATATTTAACTTTTTTTAAAAATTTAGTTTAAAAAGCTTAATGTTTTTTGTAATTTTCTGAAAGACGAGACCTGAACAAAACAAGTAAGTGTAGTTTTGAAAAGTTCTGAACGTTCTCCCTACATTCAGCAGTTGTTAAAAATTATCAATTTTGGATGAGAAGTTGAATTTTTTGAGTCTGTAAAAAAAATTAATTGTTGATTTCGGTACTTCTGTGAATTAAACTATATAGCCCAATATGTTCTTAAAAATTTTGCAAACAATTATGACAGCCTACCGGTAAGTTTAGTCACACGAGGCAATTTTCCGAAAATACCCATATTTTCAATAATAAAAATTTCGACTTTTAAAAATATTATAGTAAAATTATAATATTTTTCTGATTTTCACATTTATCAATTCTCCAATAAATATTTTATATCATATACAAAAATTATGTTAATAACTATAAGCATTTAGAAAATACTCAATCTCAAATTTTTGAAATATGTCGCTGTAAACATAATTTGTTTGTTTTCTTTTAAGAAAAGTGTGCTAAAAATTTTAAAATAATAAAATTCGTTATACATAGCTTTAAAAAAGACACAATTTCCTTTAAAATGATATATAATATGACTATTATGAGTTTCACTATAGTTAGAAAGCTCTGGATTGGTATCAAAACAATAACATAGTTTTTGTACTCCAAATTGTCCGGAGCTAAGAAAGTGACCGAAACAACTATTTCACTATTTCTTACTTTCAAATCGCTATATTTCGTGAACCACTTGATGAAATTATCTGAAATTTTGAATTAGTCTTAGTTTTAATGAGCGTAATATTATTTTGTGACAAACCAATATGTAGGTTAATTAAAATATGTTAATATATTTGATAGTTTCTAAGTTCTATTTTTGCTGAATAATTGAAAAAGAAAAAATTAAATTCTGCAAATTTTTTCATTGTAGTCACAAATAATATTTTCTAAAATTACTAACAGGAAGTTAAATTCGACATTTGGAATGTTTATTTGTTAAATAATTTGAGGATGTAATTTGCACGCGCATGTGAAAATTGCACATGGACTTTTCGTTAGCGCATCAACGATATGAATTTCTTATCAGCTAAATTATATAATGTTCACTAATAAGACTATGCAATTTAAAGGGAACAATTGCCAAGAACTTAACCTAATGTAAATTAAGTTTTTGAGCTCAGATTTTCCTTAGTGTAACATAAACTTGAACTTGATTATACTTTTGTATGAGAAAAACCATTTTTTATAAAAATGGGTTATAAACCTGGTTAGAATAGGGCTTTAGTAATCTGTAAAATTAATTTGACTTGCGTAAAAATATCGAGAAAAGTTTTACCCACAGGATAATATGAAAACTAAAGTAATGATTTGACTTTCGGATGAGTTATTATATACTAAGAAGTTTTCATTTAATTTTCAAAGTATCAATATAATATTTCAAAAACAACTAAATTAGTGTATTGTTTATTTTAACATTATTTTTCCTTCATTTAACTGAATATTAAAATTTATATTTCAAAATTTTTAATTATTTTTTTTTTTTTTTTGGCTGGAATTCCCGAGAAATTTAAAAATCAATCACGATTTCCAAGGAGCAGTGAAATTCCGGGAAAAGAAAATCTCTTATAACCGCATTTTTTATTTTACAATAGTAACGTTTGAAGATGGTACTGCTAACCACCAAACTTTAATTTTTTACATCAAGATTTGAAAAACATAATAAATCTAATTTTTATAAAAATTTTTATTTTAATTTTTTACACCTATAATTTTCGATAAAGATAAAAGGCCATCTGAACATTTTTAATAACTTTGCAAAGAATGGACTTGAAAGAGTTTTAGTAGATGTATTACATATTTATAAATCGTTGAATACTGATTTGCAAAATGATGAAAAATTAGCGAAGAAACAGTTTTTATGTTTTCCTGAACAATTCGTGTTTAGAGTAATTCCATTTGAAATTAAAACAAGCGCGAATGTTATATTCGGCTCGGCCGAATCTATATACCCAGCATCAACTTTTTAAAATTGTACGTTATATGGGAGGTGGGCGGTAAAGTTTACATTAGTCCTTAAGCTATTTGTACAAAATTTCGTTGACGTTTCACCTTATATAGGAGGTGTTCGGTAAAGTGGGCGGACCACGTCCATTTTTGGTTTCCATGTTTATATTGACCCTTGAACTATCTGTTATCGTATTTCGTTATCGTACAGACTTTTGTTTAAGAGATATCAGCAGAAAAGTATGAAATGAAGCTAAAACGGACACCCTGTGTTTCTAATATTTTACCCATAACTTTTATTTATGAACTCATTTTCAATACGAAACAAACCTTATGTAAAATAAATATTTGAGCCAAATTTCCTCCCCCTATGTTGTCTCGTTCGAGCCCTATCCTGCTTTCAACAGATAGACAGACGGATATAGCTAGATCGACTCAGAATCTAACCAGGACCCAGAAAATATATACTTTATGGGGTCTTAAATGATTCCTTCGACATGTTACACACGGAATGACAAAATCAATATACCCCCATCTTTTTGATGGTGGGTATAAAAATATGGACCTGTCTGAAAATTTCTATAGCAAGTAGTATATCATTAAGGCTTCCTAGCAAAAATATATAAAAATTAAAGAAAATTCTAAAAAAAACATCCCATGATTGTCATTGGTAGAATGTTTTCCTATTATTCTTCTAGTTTATTTCTTTTGTAGAACTTTTCTTAAAACTATGTTTATAAATATTTTAATAAAAATTCTGTTTTTTTTTTTTTTTTTTTTTTTAAATAATACTTTAAAATATTTTCTTAGAAATTATTAATTTTTTTCTGTAGAAATACATTTCTTTAAAAAAAAACACAAAATATTCACGTTTGAAGTGGTGAATTATTATTATATTTTTTTCCCCCAACGCTTCATTTTTGTTCTTAGATACTAAAAGTATTTAAAATTGCGATTAGATTTTACTTTCTTTGATTTAGTAAGAGAAATACTTTTATGACATCATTGACACATTATACAAAAATAAGGTACAGTGGTTTCCCGGTTTAACGAATACTCAGTTTAACGAATTCGCTATTTAACGAACGTCCCAATTTTTAACATTGAATACTTTATATACGAACAATCTATATATTTTAGTACTCGATATAAAGAATTTTTCCAAAGAGTGCGATTTGAAATCTGTAAAAATAAAACACATTTCTCATCCTATTGAAAGAGTACTACTTTGATTTGAAAATTATTTTCTAAATAAAAAACAGTAAAAAACAAAGTAAAAATACGTTACAAAGCTATTATTTCAATTAAGAATTACTTATTCAGCAGATTTAACATAATAAACAGTTCATAACAGTTGCAGCCAAAGGCCTACTCTCTAGTATTTGACAAGCATAGTAAATTCTTCGGAATTTTCCAAAAAAAAAAAACTGTTATTCTAAGTTTGTTTTTTAATAATTTCAATTTTGCTAATTTTAATTATTTTTTTTTTTTTAATTTATTTTTTGCTTTTGTTGTTATAAGGTAACTAAATTGTGTTTTGACGTTAAAAAGAAAAAATTCAGACTTTATTAGTAAAATATATTCGCGATTAAACGAATTTTTCGATTTTACGAATTGGCCTGACAATATACCATTCGTTAAACTGGGAAACCACTGTATATCTTAAATCGTACTTACTGTTTTTTATGCACCTTCACATGTGCATTAAGGTGGCCCCATTTATAAGTTGGAAATATATTGCCTTAATGTTTCTAACTAAAATTAAATTTCACTGTATTTTAAAATGAGTGATTGCTGGGATAAATCGAAAGAAAAAAAATTTTAATAAATATTGAAAGTATTAAATATGTTTGAAAATAATATAATTTTATTTTAAACGTGGAAAGATTTTCCTAATTTTAATTTTAAAAACTTAACAATAAAAACCATTTAAGATTAAAAATTAATTCCTATGCATTAAAATTTTGTCCCCTTCAAGTTTCAAATTAGTTTTTACTCAAATGTTTAAATATTTTTTTACTACAATCCAATATATTTTAAATGGATTGAATTTTGGGCAGTTTTGTGGATTGGTCTCACTTTATACTCAGATATTTATACCCTATACCCTCATAGGTGGTTGGGGTATTATGCGTTTAGGCTGATGTTTGTAACGCACAGAAAAAATTATCGGATCCCCATTTTAAAGTATATCGTTCGACTCAGAATCACTTTCTGAGTCGATTTAACAATATCCGTCCGTCCGTCCGTCTGGGTGGCTGGCTGGCTGTCCATGTAAACCTTGTGAACAAAGTACAGATCGCAATTTTAAAGATATCTTGATGAAATTTGGCACGAATAATTATTTTAACACTAGGACGAAGCCTGTTGAAATTGGATATGATTTGTATGGGGGCTATTTCACATAGCCCCATACAAATGTCCTACCGGAATAGAGATTTAACGATCACAATGCCTTAAATATAGCAATATTTCAATGAAACTCGGTACACAGGAGTTTGTATAAGTGTCAATCTTTCTGCAAATTTCATTCAAAATACGCACAATTACAACATGTATCAATCCCTATCCCAAATTTTGTATTCGGTTAATAGCGCACAGACCCCAACTAAAAAACTGAAAAATTTTAAAAACTATAAAATGTCATCAAAACTCGACTACCCTGTATTTTACTGTTGAAAGTCTGCACAATAACAGAGATGGTGCAGAATTTATCCGCAAAGTCCGATAAATTTACTTACGAGAGAATGAGATCAAAAGGTATAAACGCGCGAACAAAAATTGTAGTATGTTCTTGAACTTTGAACAACAATTATGATTATAAAAAGAAACATATGGTGCTAAAATTTTAATGGTTTAAAAGATATTTAACTTCAAAAAATAAATTTCTTATTTTTGGCCTTGACTTTTTTGCAATTTTGCCCTATAACTCTTAAAATGAAATTTAAAAAATTGTTTTAAAAATATGTTGAAATTCTCTATAATTCTCTAAATTTTGCTAATAAAAAAAATTTTTTTGTTCTCAATTCGATAACAAGAAAAAAATGTTCAAAGTCAACTTTATATAACTTTTTTAAAAAATTTAGTTAAAAAAGTTTAATATTTTTGGGCATTTGCTGAAAGACGGGACCTCAAGAAAACGTGTAAGTGTAATTTTGAAAAATTCTGAACGTTCTACATCCAGCAGTGGTCAAAAATTATCAATTTTGGATGAGACGTTGACATTTTTGAGTCTGTAAAAAAAATTGATTGTTGATTAGCCCAATATGTTCTTAAAGGTTTTGCAAAAAAGTATGACAGCCTACCGGTAAACTTAGTCACACGAGGCAATTTTCCGAAAATACCCATATTTTCAATAATAAAAACTTCGACCTTTAAAAATATATAGTCAAATTATATATAATTTTCTGATTTGCGCATTTATCAATTCTTCATTAAATATTTTATATCATGTGCAAAAATTATGTTGATACCTATAATCATTTAGAAATTATTCAGTCTCAAATTTTTGAAATATGTCCATATAAACATAATTTGCATTTGTTTCCTTTTTTTTAAGAAAAGTGTGCTAAAAATTTTTAAATAGTCAAATTTATTATACATAGTTTTAAAGAAGGCAAAATTTCCTTTAAAATTTACTTAAAACGTAATAAGTTCAAAATAGTCACATTATATATCAATTTAAAGGGCGTCCGTGCTGCATCTGCAGACTATATCCAACAATATTCTGAAAGCCTAACTCCTTCTCTATCGATGTTCCAAGTTTCATCTAAATCGGTTTTGTGGTTTCAAAGTTCCAGACTTATTACCATTTATTTAGCTTTTGTCCCCATTGCGTACTGTAGTATGTATGGCCTATAATAAATTATTTTCCAAAAATTTGTTCATTATACACAGCAAAAGTTTTGAAGAAAAGCTTACAAGTTTTATTAAAACCAATAGAAATTTAAAACATGCTTTCATAAACAATTAACAAGGATGTTTTATTGGTATAATTTTTATAACCAGAATTGTATTCGTGTTGACTTATAAGTATTTCAATCACAAAATATATTTTATTTGGAATGACATGTTTTCAAATACCAAGATTAGGAATAAAATTTTAAAGAAAATTTTTAGATAATTTAAATTAAACATATAAGAACAATTTCCAATTAAAATAATAATAATAATAATAATAATAATAATTTCTCTAAAGTTATATAACGTGAATAAAAAACTTCTGAAATTACGTACATCAAAATTTATTATTTTTGCAGAGTAAAATTTGTATGCACGTATAAATTTAGGCTTTTGTTTAAAACAATTACAAACAAATATTATTTTCTTGTTAAAACATTTAAATGACTGAAAAACGGTTAACCGGTTTTTCCAAAATGAGACTTTTCGGTTAAACCGAAAACCGGGTTTCAAAAAATGTCGGTTTATTTGATACTCTAGTACCTACGTTATATTGCCTTTTAGACGCATACTTATTAAAAAAAATAATAAATAACCTCAATATCTTTCGTCCTCTCCTTTACCTTCAAATTTTTCTAGCGTTCCTATTAAAAACACTTTTTACTTCGTGGGTCTTCAGATTACCTTTTTAAAACTTTTTTGATAAAAGATACTGAGTGGTTTAATATTTGAGTCACATTTCATCCAGAAATATACGAATTTTCCTTCAAAATACATATTATTTTGTATTTTTTATGACTCAAAAAACTTTTTTCCCACCTCATCTCCAATCCATCAGATTGCTTTATTTGGTCAACATGCGTTTTGACTATTAATTTAAATTATGCGTTTGCATGAATTTTGTAAAATTTTCATTTTAAGAAAAACTAATTACGCTATTACAACAAAATTTAGTACACAGTTACTGGGGTATTCACTCGAATATTGTTTGTTCGAATAATCGACGAATTAAATTCAAATAATTGTACGATTAAATTAGAATCAAGATTTTCAAGTTAATTCTGACGATTAATCGAATAATTTGATTTTAAAGATTTCCCTTCTTTGCTTCTATTAAAGACGTTTGAATTTTAGTTTTTTATACCCACCATCAAAAATATGGGGGATATATTGATTTTGTCATTCCGTGTATAACATGTCGAAAAAATCATTGAAGACTCTATGGGGTATATATTTACTGAGTCCTAGTTAGATTCTGAGTCGATTTAGCTATGTCCATCCGTCTGTTGAAAGCAAACTAGGGCTCGAACGGGACAACTTAGGGGGACGAAATTTGGTTCAAATATTTATCCATATATATAAAAGAGTAACGTGACTGACTGACTGATTCATCATCCCACAGCCCAAACGGCTGATGCTAGAGAGACGAAACTTGGAACGTAGGTAGGACGGGATTTTTGGAAATTTGAATGTTTAGTAGGTAAAAAAGAGTAAAAACGGGTAAAATCGGTAACTTTATATCTCCCAAACTTATAAAGATACAAAAAAGTTCAATAGTTATCGTTATTCATTTAAAAAATAATTGGACAGGTGAGTGGTACTTTTTTGAAAATCGGCCGTTTTAGGGAGAAAACGGGTAAAAACTGTATTTTGGTACTTTTTTGGCACCATATGTATCTTTGAAACCAATCAACATACAGATAAAATTTATATCGTATTCATAACTTATCAAAAAATGAGAAATACAAATTTGGTACTTTTTAGAAATTCAAACGTTTAAGGGGTAAAAATCGTACCTATTTTTGGTACTTTTTTCATAAAACCTTTTTTTATATTTATTGAAATATTCATATGAGTATTTTAATACGGGATACCGCTACAATTTAGAAATTTATTGGAATACAATTTTTGATACTTCGATGGGTGAAAAAAAAGTACCAAAAAAGGGGTAAAGGCGGGAAATTAAATTTTATTCAAACTTAATAATGAATTTGTACTTTTTTCTTCTTCTATAGAAACATGAAAATAAATACGCATGGTCCAATGTTGTAAAGAATTCACAAGGGGGGACTTTGTGGTACTTTTTCGTTCTTCTAATGGTACTTTTTGAATTTTCTATAATTATGAACCTAGAAACATGAAATTAGGAATTATTAATTTCATATTTCTAGGTTAAATATAATAGAAAATTCAAAAAGTACCACAACGTCCCCTCTTATGGATTCTCATTAACTAAGGACCAATGAGAATCCATAAGAGAGAACTTTGTGGTACTTTTTGAATTTTTTATAATATTTAACACATAAACATAAAATTAAAGATATTTGGTCCTAAATGAATGAGAATTCATTAGAGGGGACTTTGTGGTACTTTTTTGTTTTTCTAATGGTACTTTTTGAATTTTCTATAATATTTAACCCAGAAACTTGAAATTAAAGATATGTGGCCTTAAATGAATAAGAATCCATAGAGAGGTTTTTGTGTTACTTTTATGTTCTTCTAATGGTACTTTTTGAATTTTCTATAATTATGAACCTAGAAACATGAAATTAAGGATATGTGGTCCTAAATGAATGAGAATTCATTAGAGGGGACTTTGTGGTACTTTTTTGTTCTTCCAATGGTACTTTTTAAATTTTCTATAATTCTGAATCTAGAAACATGAAATAAGGATATGTGGTCCTAAATGAATGGGCATCCATAAGAAGGGACTTTGAGGTACTTTTTTGTTCTTCCTACGGCACTTTTTTAATTTTCTATAATTCTGAATCTAGAAACATGAAATTAAAGATATGTGGTCCTAAATGAATGAGAATCCATAAGAAGGGACTTTGTGGTATCTTTTTTCGTTCTTCTAATAGTACTTCTTGAATGTTCTGCAATTTTCATCCTTAGAAACATAAAATTGAAAATGTAAGGTCCTAAGTGAATCAGAAACCTTTAAATGGATTTTGTGGTCCTTTTTCTTTATTCTAATATACTTTTTCGTAATTCTGATATTTATTTTTCATTATTCTAAGATTATAAATCTGAAATTAAAGAGATATTGTTATTTATGGATGACATAACACCATTATTAAAAATGTTCCCAAGGGAGTTAAGAATCTTAGTTTAAATTTATTATATAGTATAGTTTTTATAAAAAATTTCCGCTGACGAAGTATCGGGTTTACAGCTCGTCTTATATAAGGTTTGTTTGGTATTAAAAATGGGCATCAGAAAATTCTCTTTTTCTGAAAAATAATTTTTCTATTATTTATTAGATATTAATGAAATTGTACTACAGCTTCCAAAAATAAGGATAGTTATTTCCCATTTTTTTCGATTCTTATTTTTTTCTGGGACTACCCTAATATATATCTAACGTAAGTAAGAATATTTTTAGATACTTTTTTTTATTTTTTTCTTAATGTGTGCATGATTTTTCGGACTTCAAAATATGACATAAAATGACCTTGTGCTTTAGTATTCTAAAATAAAAAGCGAAAAAAACCTCACATAAAATTGATGAAATACATTTGTTTGTCTGTCTGTTGGTTTCATTGTTTGAATGTGTCTGTTTGTACGAACCCCATAAAATAAACTAAAATTTCATGCGGAGTTCATAGAGATACAACTGACTTCCACTATTCAAAATAGACAAACAAACAAATAACATCCGTACTATACTACACAGCAACATACATGCAGATCTGGCAAAGAATTTATTCATTAAATTAGGTTTGTCCCCATTAATACTTTTAATTATTATACATTTGAAGAATGATTAATAATAATTGAACTCATAAATATATACAAGTTTTTTTTTTATCCCAGGAGCCCCATAAAAATCTAATGTCAGAAAACAAACAGTTAACCTAATGTTCAAAAATTTGACAGATCGGCGACAGATTCTGATCTGTCACAATAATATATTAGGTATCATTTGTTATATGAAAAAAGTTTAAAAAAATTTGTTTTCAAAGATAAAAATTCATAAAATGAAATACATTAGATCCCATTTAATTGAGTTAGATTGACAATTAATTATTTACTTTATTTTTAAAGATAATATTTTATGATAAAATCCTAATCTAAATAAATGATACAATTAAATTGCGATCCCTTACAGAATATTGCAAAATATAACTTGACTAACTAATGATGGAATATGTTAATTCTTTTAGATATCTGATCGTCTAAGTGTATCTGAATGTAAACTACGTATAGTATGTCATGTTGAGTTATTATGACGTTGAAAAGAACAAAACATTGTTGTTTTTTTTTTTTTTCGTATTTTAAGTGAACAATTTTACGAATCGTGCACTTTGAAAACAAAACAACAAACATAATAACAATAAAATTTCATATATATAAATACTACACATAATAAAAAGGCAAAAAAAAAAAAAACTAACAAATAACAACAATAATAGCAATAATGAAAACAAAAAAAAAAAAAAAAAAAAGAAAATTATTTCAAGGTCTTGTCTAACCATTTGAAACATTCATTATTCAACAACTACGAGTTGAACTTCAACGTCAGGCCAAAACAAAACCAAACAAAAACATCAGGCAAAATTATTTTAAAAACAACTTAAGGTTTCAAAGAGTCAATGTTGATCGCTGGATTCCAAAGATCCCCAACCACAATTATTATAACAGACTCTCTTCTAAAACTAACTTTATTTTTAATATATTTAACTCAAAGTTTTCAATATCGTAGAGTATATTGAATTAAATTCTCTTTATTGTTCTCTTATTGCTGTTGAAAAATATACAACTGTAAAATGCGTTGTAAAAATTAGATACATATGTACATACATATATGTATGTATATAAGATTCAATTGTATCTTATAAAATTATATGTAAAAAAAAATGTTCGTTTTGTTTAAAAATTAAAACCACAAAAGGTAGACAAAATTCAAAGAAATTTACTTGGATGCACTTAAATTATAGGAAAAAAAAAAGACCGAAATACAGAGATATTCATGAATATATTAATAACAATCAAACGCTAGCTGTGTGATCTTGTTTTACCCTACAATCAAATCATATTACTTCTCTGCATAACTTCATCGAAATGGACTAGAAATATTAAGTATTGAATACTTTCAAAAATAAGGCTATTGGAAGCTCTCAAACCATTTAATATAACAGTTTGAATTAAATCAAACCAGCTGAATTTTTAGCAGCAAACTTGTAAGATTAACACAGGAACTAGATCGGGAACATTTTTGGAAGCCTTGGGTTTTTTAATGTATAGTGTTATTAAATACGATTTACGATTTCGATCGATTAAAAAAAAATTAAGCAATTTTTTATTTTTTCTTTACAAAATAAATTTCATTTGAAAAATAATTTATGAGAAATATAAACAATTATGTCATAAAATTTGAATAACGGCCTTATTCTGTAACTTTTTGTTCCTTCTGGTAATGTACAGAAACGACAACTGTAACAGTTATTTTTTGTATTCTGTATCATACCTTACGTTTAACATTAGTAAATTATGTTAATATTAAATTGATCTCGTTTTGTCATTTTAAATATTGCCAGTTAAAAACTTTGCACCTTTGAGAGGTGATTCAATGCATGATATAATTACAGAAGGTAGAATCATTAGAAAGAGTGCAATTTATTTTACCCTGAATTGTCAAACAATAAAAAATGAAAACAAAATGTAAAAAAATTAAAATAAAATATCAAAAAACTGAAAAATAAAATAAAACAAAAATAATAAATTTTTTTTTAATAATTTTTTTAATTAATAAATTATCTTCATGGACCGATTCTACGTTAACTACCAACAACTCTGAAGCCAAGTATATTCCTTGTCATTGGTAACTACTGGACCAGCCGGAACATCAATTTGCAGCTCCAGTAAATGTTCTTTTGCGACAACTCCATGGCAGGATATAGATGACATCATTATGATTCAATGTAAACTTTATTTTAAAAAAGATATATTTACAAATCTGGCAACAATTTTAAAATTTGTATTCAATGGCAATTATTACTTTGTGTGACAACAAAAATAAAACGAAATTATTGAAAAATATTAAAAACTTTTAAATTTTTCAAAATTGTTCAATATTTTGTGCCAAGATCAATATACAAAAAGTTTTCCGATAAGGACAAGTTTCTCCGTCTGTGAAATTAGTAAAGTTTGGCCATTGACGCAAAGTCACCATAGAAGGATTGTGTCAGAAGTCCAATTGAAAACAATTTCCGATTTCTTTTGGGTTGATTTAACAAACATGAACATAGACGATATGTTGATGGAGGTCGCCACTACATGTCACACCATTCTCACAATGGACATTCCTTCGTCTGCGAAATCCTGAAAATTTGGCCATTGACGCAAAGACACCATAGAAGAATTGTGTCAGAAGTCCAAATGATAACAATTTCCGATTTCTTTTAGGTTGAATTAACCAACATGAACATAGACGATATGTCGATGAAGGTCACCACTACATACCACAAAATCTTCACAATGGACATTCCTTATGAACGATTTGAGGGTAAGCTTATTTATCACATATGTTACGTGAATTTACCACCAACATTGTGCTATTTCCCAACTAGACTCTTTTTTGAAGGTTTTTCTGAAGTTCTTTATGTTATAATCAGTACTCTAAAAAAAACGCGAAAATATGCACTTAAAAACAAAGATTTTGTAGAATTTTTTAACAAAATTATGTTTTTCATTAAAACATAGGGTTTTATTAATATTTCAATGTTATAAAATAAGGCAAAACTAAAAATTTATCAACCGCGTCGAAATTTGATTCCCCATTTTTTACTTTATCTCATAAAAACGTTATTGATCTAAATATTTTCTTACCCATCTAATTCTAGACACTATTGTCAGTTCAGAAATTATCATATCGATCACTGACCGCCAAAATATCGAAATCGATAACATTTTCGAAATTCGTGTTTTGAAAATCTATAATTTAGAATCATTTAGATCATTTGTCAAAATTTCATCGACGTATCAAGTGTTATTTCACATTTATAGCGAAAGTGATTTTATCGTAATTGACATTTTTCATACATATAACAATGTGTAAACAATAATGTGTAAAGTTTTGTTTTCTGCACTCACGACATTTTCACGGTTAGGGCTCGATATGCTTTTATGAAGAAAATCTTGTTTTACAACATAAACTTCAATCATAATATTCAATCTTGTTTCTACAAAACAAGCTTCTCAACGATAAAATGGTATCCATTAGTTAATTTAATTTTTTTTATTATTATTATTTTTTTTTTTTTTTTGTTTTCTAATTTTTTTATAAAATCAAATTCGAAAAGCATTTCATGAGGTATAAAAAAAAAATGATCCTTGAAATATCAAAATATGCTCTAAAAGGGTTAAGTATAACCTAAAAATAACAAAATGTGCTATAAATATGCACTAAAAATCTCCAAATGCAATAATATGCAGTTAAGAGTAAAATATGCAAAAATATGCACTAACAAATAGATGCCAATATGATTTATTTGTTCTGAAACGGATAAATATTTAATTGATGGCTTCATTCAACGTTCAGGAAAAAACATGCAATTGCGTATTCTGGTTTCCCTGGTTATAATAATGGAGACAATCGCTTAAATTCAGTCGGAATTATGCAGTATAGTACTTCAAGTTACAACTGTTAGTTGTGTCATTGTAAAAAGTTTTGGATAGAGGAATAAATGCAAACAAAATATATATCGTCCATTCCATTACAGATTAATAGAAAATGCCAATTTTTTTACGGAAGGTCATCCCATTTTGTTCATATTTGATACGCATATAATCTATGGAGCCATTTAAATATCTCCATTTTTATTTATTTATTTTTTTTATTTTTTTTTAATATTGAAAAATTCGCGAATTTATTCACGATTTTGATTTTCCGCAAAGTCAAAAAAATCGGAAAAGTGTGTAACTTTAAACATCAATAACTCTAAAAGTTGTTAACGGATTTAAATGATTTAAACTGCAAGTAGAAGATTAATATGTCCTCCTTTAATGTAGCAATTTATAAATAATATTGCAGTTTAAAAATGCAATCATAATGCAAATGCAATTTTATGATGCATTTTTGAAAAATTTCTACCCTTTCGATTTTAATTTATTTTAATATGTTAAAAAGCAATATCTTTACTATGAAATGCAAAAATAAATGTTCTGGGACAATAAAATCTACTATTTTTAATATTTTTTTAAAAAAATGTTGATCAATTTTTTCATACAAAAATTTAAATTTTTCAAAAAATTTTGATTTTTAACTTTTTTTGATTTTATACTCTTTTAGTAATATGCTTTAAATGTTTATAACTCCTTAACTATACGTCGGATTATATTGATTTAAAAACCAGTATAAAGTATATTTCAATAAATATTGCAAATTATGTTGTATGAATCAAAAATATTTTTTGCTAATGATGCACTCACCAAAAGAATGCAATTTTCGGATGCATTTTTAAGAAATTTCTACCCTTTTAATTTTAAATATTTTTGATTAATATTGAAGACAAATATGTTTATTATATCTACCGCAAATAACAAATTATGAAATATTACGATTAAAATTTATTTAAAAATAAGCTCACAAAAATTAAAAAACACAAAAATTTAAAAAAAAAGTAAAAAAAAAAATTTATAAAAAAATTTGAAGAAATATTTTGAAAAATTTGTTTAAAATAGTGAACCATTTTGTCCCAGAACAATTTATATTGCAGTTTTTAGCAAACATAATAATGTTTTTTATATCATAAGAAGAAAAAAATTGAAAGGGTAGAAAATTTAGAAAAGGTAGAAAAATGCATCCTAAAATTGCATTTGCATTATGAATACATTTTTAAATTATAATATTATTTTTAAATTACTACATTTATAGTGGACATATTCTTCTTAAATATGCAATTTAAATCATTAAAATCCATCAACAAATTTTAGAGATATTGGTGTCTAAAGTTAGACACTTTTGCGATTTTTTTTCTTTTCGAAAAATCAATATCGCGAATTTTTCTAAATTCATAAAAATAAAAATGGAGATATTTTAATGGCTCCATAGGGTATGCGTATGCAAAATATTATTAAAATCGGAAGACATAAAAAATATTCTTGGGCGCTCTTTCATGGAATGAACGATATGTTTTTTGTTTCTTTAGTACCTAACAGCATCCAGTTCATATTGGGAAACTTTTGGTTTTAAAAATTATGAAATTATATTTAAAATTGAAAATAAAAGAAAATTATTCTGAGTGCATTTGAAATATTTGATTTAATAAGTATTATTAGGGCAAGTTTTTATATGCACAAAAAAAATTTTAAATGTGCGCTTGAAAAAGCACGAAAAAATGGTGTTGTATGCACAGAAATATACAAAAATAGCATGAATATGTATATAAAAACCGACGAATTTATGCATTCTTATATATTAATGTGTAGAAAATATGCACAAATATGCATTTTTTTAACTTTCAATCTCTAATAGATTTCGATGTTTATAAAAATATAACTATTTTAATTTTAAGTATCATATTTGACGCTTCCGAATTTTTTCTTTGCAATATTTACAATGTACTCAAATGCTCACCAAAAATTTTTTAGAAATCATTTGATTGAACTCTAAAAAATCACCAAAAAATTGTGTTTTTGTTAAGAAAACTAACTTTTGTATCCATTATATGCAAATTTATGCAAAGATTTAAAATATAAGCATTTTTTGTGAAATTTTTTTTTAAATATGCAAATGCTTACTTTCCAAGCGAAAAGCTTGAAAAACTTGCCCTGGTTATTATCTATCCATTATACTACATAGCTCCTATTCAACGATTTAAACGTTTAAAATAGTAATATTTACAGAAAAGCATCTTTAACAAAATATATTAGACTCATACCCTTATTCTATAACTAAAACGTTCGTTCTGTTAACGTTGATAACATGAATTTTCTGATATTTGTATTCCATAAACTAATTATTTTATTTACAGAACGAAAATCTGTTCTTAACATAAATTACGTTAATTTAACAGAAATTCATATTTTAAAAGCAATGTTAGAACGAATTTACTTGTCATTTTCAACGATAGCTTTTATGAAGGTGATGAGTTATTTTTTTCGTAAATTGTTACTAAATAAATAAATTTTGCAAGAAAAATGGAATGTTTTATGCATGAAGGTGTATATTAATAACATTTGAATAAGAATAATGGACTTGTTTTTCTGGGAGGATTATTCACTGCGAATAATTATGGTTTGATGATATCATGGACTAAGTTTTCTGAATAGATTTATTAATGTCCGTCTACCGCTACTGAAATGTTGTCTGCCGATGTCAAAATGGAATAAATGTTTAGTTTTAGAAAAAAGAAAAATATATGTATATAAAAATAACCATATATTTTGTGCAATTTTTATTGACTCTGCCTTAACAAATTTAGCATAATTTGCTCAATTATTTTGAAAATCGGACAGCCCACAATGAGGAGTAAATTTGCATCACGACTTTCGAGTCAGTTTCCATCATTAATACAATAGATAGTCATGCATAACAACACAACACGATCAGATTGGAAAATAATCGGCATGTTGATAAAGACCGGTAACAAAATCTCTAGTAAAACGAATGAATGAATCGGCCGAGAACCATTCTTTTTCGTGAAGTTAATCATATATTTTGTCAAAAGTTCTAAAAAGATGATACATGTTTCACATAAAAACAAATGTAATAATTTTCGAAATTCTTTCATTTATTAAAATTTCGCAAATTCTCTGTCAATTTGTCGATTATTTTGCAAACTGCTTGTATCGTTTGTTGAATACTCCGTCATACTGCATAAAACGAATGATTTTGAATTAAAACAATTTTAGAAAAAATTGCTTTAAAACATTATTATTTTTTATGGTTTTTAAAATTTTTAAATAAATTTGATATACATATATATTTTTTTTAACAATAGAATTGTCCCTACAAACATTTGGAAGATATCTTCCTAGAAGATATTTACGCAATATCTTCTTTTTATTATTTGGAAGAAAATCATCAAAGCAATATTTTTATAATATTATATTTTTATCAGCTTAGAGAAAATTAGGAAACAAATACAAAAAATAGATAAAATTTTTGTTTTTTGTCATTTATAAAATAAAATTTATCATCAAATTATCGTCGTTTTTTCAGTAAGGTGATTATCCTCTCCGCAATAAATTGATGATATTTCATGGAAATCATCTAGAAGAAATTAACGCAATACATACTTTTATTTTTCAGTCACATTTTTTCATTTGTCGAAAAATTATTTAGAAATTAAATAAATATTGGAAATTTTATGTCTCTTAGCAAAATAATGTATATCTAATGTGCGCGTGCAAATTTTACATGCTTTATAATGTAACGATATTTATGCATGATGGTAAATCATTGTTTATCATATTATTTACAGATTTCTTTAGCAATTTATTATTCATAGATTTCTTTTGCAATAATATTGTTATTACATCTTCCGGAAGATTATCTGGCGTTATCGTCTTTTTTTCACATAGATGATTATCTAGCAATATTGCCTAATTTTCTTCCGGGCGTATTGATTTCTTATTGCTTAGATGTATCGCCGGTGACGCACAAACTCTCCCGATGGGGGAAACTTCCGCAATACGAATATGAACATTGCGGCGATAAATTTTTTCTTCTAAGCAATACGAATTCGAATCGTTTTCGTATTATTTTGCTTGTAGGGGTCATTCAAATGCATGAATATTGTTACCATATTACAAATATAGAATTTTTTAGGATATAGTTTTCTTTGAATCAACTCTGAAAACAACAAAATTAGAAACTGGCAATTACATAAAAAAAAAAATCAAATAACATAACGTAACCAGCGCAATATTAACATATTTTATTAATGTTAAATGTAACGACTGATACAGAATAACAAAAATAACTGTTAACGTTTTCGTTTCTGTGCATTAACAGAACGAAAGAAAAGTTATAGAATAAGGCTATCAGAATTTCATGGAAATCGGTTCATAGTTTATAAAATCCATACAAAATTTGGTATATAGATGCAATTTCATTGCAAAATGTCTTTTAATTAGCAACAATTTAAGGAAAAAGTAACTCGTCACCTTCACAATAGCTATTGTTGAAAATGACAAGTAAATTCGTTCTAACATTGCTTTTAAAATATGAATTTCTGTTAAATTAACGTAATTTATGTTAAAAACAGATTTTCGTCATGTTAAATAAAATAAAATAATTAGCTTATGGAATACAAATTTAAAAAAATTCATGTTATAAAGGCGAATAAAATTTAATTTTAAACAAAACAGAAAATGAAAATAACAGGCATCAAAAATGTTTTCGATCATTTCCATTGGCCAAATGTCACAGTGCATAGTGCTTCTATTAATCCATTCCCTTATCGTTTGGAGGCAAAATGCTGTAAGGGTCGCTTCATAACGTACAAAAATGTCTGTCGTTTGGGCAAATAGTACTGTTGAACCCCTGCGATGTTCGTTTACCTTTTGAACAGACCTTTCCGGGTTTAAGTTCTGTCCTCTTGGACAAGCCCAGATCAGTGCTAACTTTTAATGGTTTTCCAGTTTTGATTTTAAATTTATGGAACTTACTCTTGTAATTGTTTTATTTAAAAAAAGAGGTGGTTCTCGATTTTTTAAAGAGTTTTTGGTACTATTTGCTATTTCCCCCTCTAAAATGTTCCCCTTCTTTTAACCTCCCCACAATTTTAGCCGATAAAATTATATTTTAATATATCGCATTTATTTTTATTTTTACTATAAAATGACATTCCTATTTTCTAGATAAATCATTTGTTAAAGCTTTTGTTGTTTACTCTTTTTTAAAAATAAAACCTTGAACCTATAATACTCCTCACACTAATGTAGCGTACAAAGAATTGAGAAAAAAACCATAGCTTTATTTTTAATACCGATGAATCATCTACTACAAATACTGGCTCACATCATCCAAACAAACTCACAGCATCAACAATGGATTTGTTGTTTTATTATTATTATTTTTTTTGTCTAAATCTAAATATAAATAGATACACGCACACAATGAAATAAACGCCAACTATAAAAATAAATATTAAACAAATAAATACAGACTGCATAGCAAAACTAAATATGAATATGAGAGATGCGATCATCTTCACCGTCACATTACCGCATTTGAATTGTATCGTTTTTCTCTTGTGCATTTTTTTGCATTTTAATCAGACTGACTAACTGAACTAAAAACAAAGTACTATATTTCAGCACCGAAAATGCAAAACAACGTAACATCACTTTTCATAACTTTACAGGAGGCACAAAAAAAAACTATCTAAAATCAAAACAAATTATCCTACAAACCAGATTTTTGGGTTATTACATCCTAAAATATCGCCTAATATATTGGTGATGAAAATTTTTATTTTTATTAAATATTTTTTAAGTTATGTGGGTTTCAATTTCATGGATTCTCATTAACTTAGGATCACATATCATTAATTTCATGTTTCTAGGTTAAATATTATAGAAAATTCAAAAAGTATCATTAGAAGAACAAAAAGGTACCACAAAGTACCTCTTATGGATTCTCATTCAATTAGCACCACATGTCCTTAATTTCATGTTTCTATGTTCATAATTATAGAAAATTCAAAAAGTACCATTAGAATAGCAAAAAGTACAACAAAGTCCCTTCGTATGGATTTCCATTCATTCAGGACCACATATCTTTTATTTCATGTTATTAAATTTATAATTATAGAAAATTCAAAAAGAAGAACAAAAAAGTACCACAAAGACCCCTCTTGTTTCTAGGTTAAATATTACAGGAAATTCAAAAAGTACCATTAGAAAAGTCCTCTCTTATGGATTCTCATTCATTTAAGACCACATATCTTTAATTCACGTTTCTATGTTCATAATTATAGAAAATTCAAAAAGTACCATTAGAAGAACAAAAAAGTACCACAAAGTCCCTCCTCTTGAATTTTTACCCACGGGGTCATGTATCTTTAAGTACCACAAATTCCACTCTTGGAAATTCTTATCCACATAGGACTATATTTAATTAATTTCATGTTCCTAAGTTTAACAAAATTGAAAATTCATTATTGACTTTGAATAAAATATAATTTGCCGCTCTTACCCCCCTTTATGGCACTTTTTTTTCACCCATCGAAGTATCAAAAATTGTATTCCAATAAATTTCTAAATTTATACCCTAATTCTGTAACTCTATCGTTCGTAATGTTATCGTCAATAACATGAAAAATTTAAATTTTCTATTCTGTAATTATTTTATTTCAATATTAACAGAATAAATTTCTGTTATTGACGAAAAACTGTAAAAAACGTAAAAAAATTATATTCTGTAAAACATTTAACATAAAATTAAATGTCAAATCGAACGATAGGCATTTATGAAGTGATGAGAAAAAACATGTACGAATTTAAGAGATTTTCTTAAAATAATAACTACACAGATGAAACAAACATTAATTTTCATTATTTATTATTTTACTTTTTAAAATCTGCATTATTTTTCACGTTTTTCTTATTTTCTACTCAACATTTTTTTCTATATATGGTAAGAAAAAATAAATAAAATAGAACACATTTTTGTTTACTTTTTTATTTTATGCACATAATGCCAGAAAACTACATAAATGCGAAAACTTTACACTGTTAAATTGAATTTGCATTATATATTTGTGGTTCAAGTTGAATTTAGTAAAAGAGGAACATTTGGAGAAGAAACTTAAAAAAAATAATTTTTCACATTTTTTCCATTAATAAAAATAAACAAAAATATTTTATTTATTTTGTCAAATTATTTTTGTTACCATTTAAAACAGAATTAAAAATATATTACCAATACAAAAATAATTAAAATTAGGAACGAAAATATTTTTAGTTATACATTGAATATTACAAAAAATTGGATCTGGTAATTTTTATTCATTTTACTAATTCACAAACCAAAATGGTAAATGTTATTAATCACGATTGTTACAGAATGCAAAATTTGTCTGTTAACGTTTTCGTTACTGTATATTTACAGAACGAACGAAAAGTTAAAGAATAAGGCCATTAATTTCCCATATTAAAATACTCATATGAATATCTCAATAAATATAAAAAAATGTTTTATGAAAAGAGTACCAAAAATAGGTACCCCTTAAACGTTCGAATTTCTAAAAAGTACCAAATTTGTATTGGTAATTTTTTGAGAAATTATGAATACGATGTAAATTTTATCTGTATGTTTATTGGTTTCAAAGATACGTATGGTGCCTAAAAAGTACCAAAATACAGTTTTTACCCGTTTTCTCCCTAAAATGGCCGCTTTTAAAAAAGTACCAGAACCCTGTCCGATTATTTTTTAAATGAATAACGATAACTATTCAACTTTTTTTGTATTTTTATTAGTTTGGAAGATATAGGGTTACCGATTTTACCCTTTTTTTACCCCATTAACATTCGAATTTCCAAGAATCCCGTCTTAGTGGATCTATGTGGAGGGAGACCTACCTACGTTCCAAATTTCGTCTTTCTAGCTTCAGGAGTTTAGGCTGTGGGATGATAAATCAGTCAATCAGTCAGTCATGTTACTCTTTTATATATATAGATAATAAATTAAGTATTTTAAAAACACGGTAATAAGTGAACAAAACAAAGTCGATGAAGTTTAGTCGTTATTTTACTTTTTGCTTTTTATTTACATAATTAGAGAACAAAATTATCTATTGAATAAAGTCGATAATTTAAACTGTTACTTCTTATCAAAAGAAGAATTTTGATAACCATATGGACTATGCTTATGTAAAATTTTAAATCAAATTAACTGACAGATAAAAAATGTTTGAATAAAAATTAAACAGACACCAGCAACTCGTATCTAAAAGCAAGTAAAACTTTTCATCAAAAATAACAAACAATATTGTGAAAAAAAAACTTGAAAAATATGATGTTTTGTGGAAAATAAAAATATTAAGGTCACTCTAGGAAGTGTTTTATATTTCAAGGTTAAATTGGAAACATTCAGTAGAAAATTAGATGAAAAACTCAGTGTACTGAAAGCACAAATTTCCTTGATTCATTTATGTGATCTCAGCAAATTGATAGTGAATTCATATATACTCGTATAACCAAAATCGAAAAATACACCAGTAGTGTATAAAAAATAATTTTCAGGATCTGTGCAGAAAAAAAACGAAAAACAGTGGACGTTCGCTAGTACGAATTATATATTGTCAGGCCCTTTCGTAGTACCGAAAAATTCGTATTATTGAACAACGCATTTTTATGTTCCAATTCAAATAAATCACATAAAATATTTAAATTTTATTAATATATATGAATATATATGAATATATATATATATATATATATATATATATATATATATATATATATATATATATATATATATATATATATATATATATATATATATATATATATATATATATATATATATATATATATATATATATATATATATATATATATATATATATATATATATATATATATATATTTTTTTTTTTTTTTTATAAAAAACTACATAACGAAACAAGATATAATTAATTTGTATTATTTTGAATTAATTTTTTGTACTTAAACAGGCATGAAAGAACATACTAATGTATGTACATATACATATAACAAAAAAAAAAAAAAAAAAAACAATTTACTTATTTAAAAAATCCGTCATTAAACATTGACGTTTACTACTTTTTAAACTGATTTCCACAGCCCTTTCATGAAGACTTCTAAATAATAGTATTTTCGAGATTTCAATGTTGTTCTGAACAGCCCATTTAATACATGTGTCATAGCAGTTTATTGCATCTGCATGTTTTACTTTTGTAGAAATATTGTCAGGAACTAATAAAATATTATCCTCATCGACATCATCATCCAATTCAATTTCTTCACTTGGATCATCAAGATTCCATTCAAATAAATCAAGAAAATCAAATTGTGAATTTGGAAAATTTGCATGTAGTAAATTGTGTATTTTGGAAATTGGTCTTATCTCCTCTCTGTCACGCACTACTGATAGTGGAATATCATCCTCGTCCTCAAAATTGTCATCGCCCAAAATTTTCTTCCAACATTTCTTTATGGAATCACTGGATACTTTTTCCCAGGCTAAGGCAACCAATGAAACGGCTTCAAATAAAGTGGTTTGTTTGAGGGACGTTTCTAAATTTTCGTTGGAAGATAAATTTTTTGACAGTAAACTGTTACGGTAATGCAGTTTTAAGAGCCTAATTGCATTCTGGTCCATGGGCTTTATTAGTGGAGTTACATCGGGGGTCATATACATTATCCAAATCTGTCCATCTTTAGTATCATGAACCAGTTCATCTGCCGGTGGATGACTTGGAGCGTTGTCTAATATTAGAAGAGCCTTAATTGGCAGTTTTTTTCTTTTAAAAATGTCTCTACCTGTAAATATATTTTGAATTTTTTTAAATCATTAATAACATTAAAACAATTTACTAAAACTTATGAATAAAAAAATATGAATTTTAAACAAAATATGCACAAAAAAATGCACTAACATGCCATTTTTTTAGTAAAATATCTGATTGGGATAAATAACAACATAAGATCATTTTTAAATGCTCCAAAAAAAAAAAAAAAAAAACATGCATTTGCATATAAATCCGCCCCCTAGTAATCAATATAGAGAAAATGCCGCAAAAATATGTTCCTTATGCAACTTAAGTAAAGCAGAAACCAATCAAAACTTTATTGGTAGATGTCCCATATTTAAATATATTAGTGTTTTGGAAATATAATATTAAATGAAATTGAAAAAAGATTCGGCTGTGCCGAATCTTTGATACCCTTCACCATATTACCATATTACCATCTTACTATCTTATCGACAACATATTACCATATTACCGACAAATAATAAAATTTTCGCCTTAACGTACGCTTTCATATTTTCACATATATAAATCTAAATTTTTTTCAAACTACGAAAATTTGAATATGAAAAAAAAACAATCATAGCAGGCTTTGCTTTTAAAAAATAAACAACAACAATTCCATATTTATTTATTTTTTTATGTGTGTATATACAAACTGACTGCATATACAAAGAACAACAACAACACTGTTATTCATTATATTACTTCTGTTGCTAACTAAACTACTTGTCTTATAGGCAAAAACGTCACTAATAGTCATTACAATGCTTAATATACATGCTTGTGTATTAAAGGGCTGCGCAAACACATTCATTTTCTTGCCGGCGTAAAACATTCACTTCAATGAACTCTGTTATAGTGAAAAATTATGTGTATAGATAAGTATACCATTCATTCATTATAAGAAAAAACAATTCTGTGTATGTTTTGGCAATGATCGTAGGCTAACAGTTACTTCGTTGTGAGTTTTTTTCGCTGTTCGTATCAACTTCACTCAGTGTACGACCATTTTCATGAATAATTCGAATTATAAGTAGATACTATGAATGTTTATGCTTTATGTGATGGATATTATGTTTTGCTTGTTTGGTGTTTGCTTTATAACGTAGTAAAAAAAAAAAAAACAGAAGTTTATGGTAACATTCTAAAGATTTTACATATTGATATAGTTACAAAATGAAATATTTTGATATTTTAATTGTATTTTTATTTATAATACATCAATTAAATTTGTTATAATTTTCTATTTTATTAAAAAAAAAAATAATTAAAGAAGAACATATTTAATTTAATCAAAATTAAAACAAATATTTTTTTCTTAAGAAGATATTCATACGTTTTTATATGATTATTGTAATCTTAAATAATTTTCATATATATTTTATTTAAATGAAAAAAATTCAACAAATTTTTATGATTTTGATTGCAAAACAATATATTTAAATAGAAAAAAAAAAAAAAAAAATTATTAAGCAAAAATTCCAAAGAAATAAAAATATTCAGCCACAGAAGGTTTGAAAAAAAAGTTACATAGTTTTTTTTCAAATATTTAAGTATAAAAATGAAAATATTACTTATTTTTATTATTCCAGTCAAATTTAAAATTATTAAAAAATATTAATGATGATCAAAAATATTCAAATATTTTCTAAGAATAGAAAAATTTAAATGTTTTGAAAAAGATTTTTTAAAATTGAATATAAAATATAGATTAATTGTATTCAACCTAAGGAAATAAGATATGTATATTTTCAATTTAGTTAAAGACTTTGGAATTTGATTTAAAATTTTTATTTTATATGACAAATAGAAAAATATTTAAAAAATTTTATTTCAAATTATTTTCAAGCAATAATATTTTACATCTAAAATATAAATAAACTACATAAAATAATTTATTTTTAACAAATATTTTAGATGAAAATATTCACAAACATTCAAAACTTATTATATTATATATAAAAGATTGAAATAATAATTATTAGTTTAACAGAAATAAAACTTATTTTCATCAGAGAAATACAAAACAAAATAATGGAAAATTTTACTTTCAATAAAAATCAAATAATAATTTCTTAAACAATTATCAAATTTTCATATAACATTTAAATTAAATTTATAAAGTTTAAGATATAAATTGACCTTTTTAAAAGTAGATATGTCACTGAGAAAGGTATAATCAACTCGGTGCGGATCAACGTATTTCAACTTGTAAAACAACAAAACACGTATGCTATACCCTACAGTAACAAAAAGGTCACAACTCGTCCATTAGTAAACAAACAACCAAAACTTCAAATTAAAGAACGTTATAAAAAGAACACACATGTATAAACTAATGTATTGCTCTGTATTTTTTGTATTTCTTTATGGGTAGTACATGTACGAACTCATATATGGCTTTTGATATTTTTTTGTGCTTCTTTGGTGGTGGATTTTGTCTTTGCTTTTGCCACGCACTTTTTATATACAAATCAAAACAAAAGCGAAAAAGAAAATACAATGAATTATCTATTTCATTGCACAATGAAATCGTATACAACATATCCCCACAACTCACATAGGTTCTGTACTATATGGTTTTGCATTCTCTACTCATATGTTTTGAGTTTTCGTGGTCAGTTATTGTTGATAATACTCATTCATTCATTTCACAATGAAAAAGCACACAACATGAACTAACTGTTTTTACGATGAATGTATTCAGCATTCATGCAGCCCTTTATTGTGTATGTATTTATGTATATTCTTAACAGATATGTTTTAGTTTTAAAAAATAAACAACAACAATTCCATATCTATTTATTTTTGTACAGACTGCATATACAAAGAACAACAACACTGTTATTCATTATATGACTGCTGTTTCTAACTAAACTACTTGTCTATACAAAAAACAAAAAACGTCACTAATAGTCATTACAATGCTTAATATACATGTTTGTGTGTGTATTTATATTCTTAACAGATTTGCTTTTGGGCCATAACTCTGTTGATTATGAACGAATTTGGTTTGTTAAAAAAAACGAAATTTTATAAAAACATTTATGGCTGATCTATATAAAAATAAAAATCTGTAGCTTGAACAAGGGCTTCAAAAATAAAAAAATCGTTTTCCCCGATATCTCAGTTATTACTGAACCGATTTATTTCCTTTTTTCAGAACAAAAATTCAGAAAATAATTTCCGAGTCCCCTTTAAAAATTCGAAGTCCCTGGTATATGCAGAGGCTTCAGAAACTGAAAAACCGGTTCCAAAAACCGGTTTTTAAAGCATATCTCCGCCATTTATAAACCGATCTTGCTGATTCAAAAAACTGAAATTTTATAAAAATATTTGTGACCGATCTGTAAAAAAAAAAATAAAAATCTATAGCTTAAACCAGGGCTTCAAAAAATAAAAAATGCGTTTTGTCCGATATCTCAGTTATTATTAAACCGATTTATTTCATTTTTTCAGAACAAAAATTCAGAAAAAAATGTCCGAGACTTCTTTGTAAAACGAAGTCTCTAGTATATGCAGAGGCTTCATAAACTGGAAAACCGGTTCTAAAAACCGGTTTTTTTAACATATCTCCGCATTGTATGAACCGATCTTGCTGAATTCCAATAGCAAAATTCTCGAAAGCATTTCCGATCGTTTGATATATATATTATATATGTCAGTTATCGGTGGGCTTCATAAACGCCATTTCAACCGACTCACGGACGGACGGACATGGTCCTATCGTCATCATTACTTACAAGGATCCCGAAAATGTAAACTTTTTTGCTCTCCGACGAAAATTGTGGGAATTACAAACGGAATGACAAACTTATATATACCCTTTACACCTTTGGTGAAGGGTATAAAGATAGTGAAACCATACAAAATATTAAATGGAGATGAAGATATGAATTGGTCAAACCTATATAACTTTATAAAAAATGCTTTAAAATATAGGTATATGCTTATAAAAGAATTTAATTACTAATTTTGTAATTTATATTATTTTCAAGCTGACGGTTTTAAACCAAGCTTTTATTCTTTATTGTAAAAATTTATCTATTTTGTTTGCCTAATTATAAGAATTTTTTTATGAAAATAAAGAATCTAATATATCTAGCAATATGCCAAAATCGACTTTTTGCGAAAAATTGAATTGTTGAAAATGGTTCTTTTGGGTTTCAGCAGCAACTTTTGCTCTGCGATTTTTTCATAATTCCGTTATTTACAAAATTACCGTTATTTTTAGGTTATTGAAGAAAATCACAATTTGGATCTTTAAATTTCCAGAATTTGACCAAATGATGGCAACTTTGTAAAAAATCCTTCGGCGAGAATTTTTGCTGAATATATGAACTCATAATATTTGCAAATACAGGGTGTTTTGATGCATTTTTAATACAAAAAATTAATTTTGCGCCATCTAGCGGCAATAATTTGTACTAACTTTGTTCAGCAATTAGAAAGGTAATTTGAATACCTTTCCAAAAAGAGCTTTGTTTTGAAAATCGGTTGAAAAATAACCGAAAATCTTTAAAAAATGTTCTAAACAAAAACATTGATACAAAGAAAAGCAACAAAAAACAATAACATTACAAATGTAAACAAGCGCGAATGTTGTATAAAAGGTGGGCGGTAAGTGGGCGAACCACGCCTATTTTTGTTTCCGTGTTTACATTTGTCCATGAAGTATTTTTACCTTATTAGGAGGTGGGCGGTAAAGAGGGCGGACCAAGCCCATTTTTTGTTTTCAAGTTTATATCGACCCATGTTATATTACATGCTTTTATTTAAGAGAGATATAGCATAAGAGAATGAAATTAAGCTACAACTTTTTTGTTCATTTACCGATTTTGCTCATTTTCAATATCAAACAAACCTTATATAAGATAAATATTTGGGCCAAATTTCGTCCCTTTCGTTGTGCCGTTCGAGCCCTATCCTGCTTTCAACAGACGGACATAGCTAGATCGACTCAGGATCTAACGAGGACCCAGAAAACATATACTTTATGGGGTTTTAAATTAAACACAGTGTGTATTAGATTACCCATAAAATGTATGAATTTTACAAAAGATTTGATTTTGCTTGCTCCACCGGCAGTTTCTGATAGATGGGGCTAAAAAAATAATATGTGTGCAAAAATTGGGTCGATCGGTCGTAAACCGGCCAGTCGACTTTGACCTTTGTCCTAAAACAAGGCTTAAAAGTAACTAATATCTTTATTGCGCTATAACTCTTTAATTTAACATTTTCCGATAAAATACCATATAAGCTTTTTTATTCAAAATAAAATGCAGAAATTTTTGACATATAATTTTTTAGCCTACTATGACTTGTTGTGATGTTATAAGTAATCAAAGTAAAAATTTTTACATGAACTTTTTTTAAAAAAGCCCTGGTTTTAATATGGGCCTAGCCTGCTAGAAACGGTTTTTATTATTTTGTAGAGCAGGGTTTGTAGTTTTTATAAATCGATACGTGCTGTCACATTTGGTTAATATATTAGGGTAGATGGACCAAAATCTGAATTTGGAGTATCAACTTTTTATTTATTATACAAATATTGGTACTAAATGTAGGATGTAGCATGCAATTTTGAATCACTACAGAGTATTTTAAATTGTTATCGAATTAAATAGTTACTCTAAATTTAGGTGTTGCCGATTAACCAAAAAAGTTGACATGTTAATATTTTTACATATAAACCACTTTTTTATTTCTTCTGCCTTAAAAATCGGCGAAGTATATTAAAAACATAAAACTTTTTTATCAACAGCTCGCATATAGGTTAATAATTATGTGTAATATTAATAACAATTTTCTTTATTATTCGTAAAAATTTTAAATTTAAACAGCAGGTGATGATGAGGAATTTCTAAAAGTAGAATGGAAGTAATTAGTTTATAAAACCTTGTATTTAAGTAAATATTTAAATAACATGTATGTACTTCTTGATAAAAACATAGGAACTGAGATTAAAAATTACAATTTAAGTGATCAAGACAATTCATTACGGAGATAAAATGGTTTACTTTTAATTGACCTTTATTATGTTATGTACCCTCAACAGAGGTAAATTATAAAATAAATTGTATAATTATTCCTTTTTGAAAGAAAACTAAACAACAACAGACAAAAAATATTTTTTATGGATTCGAAACAAAACTTAATTCCGTTATTTTATGAATTTAATTCATATATTTTTATTTATTTCCAAGTCATTGTGAGAAGTGTTATCTTTTTTTTAATATATATTACCGATTTTTAAGGTAAAAGAGATAAAAAAGTTGTTTATATGTAAAAATATTAACATGTCAACTTTTATAATTTTTGGTTAATCGGCAACACCTAAATTTCGAGTGACTGTTTAATTCGATAGCAATTTAAAAATACTCTCTGTAATGATTCAAAATTTCATGCTACACCCTACATTTAGTACTAATATTTGTATAATAAGTAAAAAGTTGATACCCCAAATTCAGATTTTGGTCCATCTAACCTAATATATTAACCAAATGTGACAGCACGTATCGATTTATAAAAACTACAAACCCTGCTCTACAAAATAATAAAAACCGTTTCTAGCAGGCTAGGCTCATATTAAAACCAGGGCTTTTTTAAAAAAAGTTCATGTAAAAATTTTTACTTTGATTACTTATAACATCACAACAAGTCATAGTAGGCTAAAAAATTATATGTCAAAAATTTTTGCATTTTATTTTGAATAAAGAAGCTTATATAGTATTTTATAGGAAAATGTTAAATTAAAGAGTTATAGCGCAATAATGATATTAGTTACTTTTAAGCCTTGTTTTAGGACAAAGGTCAAAGTCGACTGGCCGGTTTACGACCGATCGACCCAATTTTTGCACACATATTATTTTTTTAGCCCCATCTATCAGAAACTGCCGGTGGAGCAAGTAAGATCAGAAATGTTGTATTCATGGGTAATCTAGTGTGTATGGTCTTAATTACTAATGTATAATTCATTTCAGTAACATAAACTCCCATTTATTTAAATATGCACTCTATTTTTTAAATGAATGAGTAAAATTTTCCGAAAATAGGCTTTATTGTTTTTTATACGGCACAAATTGGACTGAATATTATGCCTTGAAACTCAACATAGTTGTTGATGACAAAAATATCTAAAATTCTGCGGTAGTGCTTGAAGTTTATATTCCTACTTCAAAAGTTATATATTAATGAAGGTGAAAAAACCGCATTTAAAAAATTTTTTTTTTTTACATTTTCCAAATTTTCTCGTAAACGAAAAATGCGATCGTCAAGCACCACCGCAGAATTTTAGACATTGAAGTCATTAATAATGGCAAGACATAATATTCAGCCCAATTTGTGCCGCGTTAAATGTTAGCAGTAGTATTTTCTTACTTCCATGTGTTGTTGTTGCCATTTTATTTTTCTCAGTGTATTAATGCAACAATATCCGAAAATGGAAGATTACGACCCAGCCTAACTCTCCAACTAAAAAAACATTGAATTTGTAGCTGTTAACATAAATAATGCGTTAAATTCATAAAAAGTTGAGAAATCCAAGTTTAAAAGGCCACCCTATATATCCGTTTTAGGACAAGTGAGGGACACCCTAATTAGATATTAAGGTAGTTGACTCTACCCCCGAAAAATTAAAAATCATTCGGCATTCATAGCTTGAAAATGAAAAAGTACTTTTTTTTGGCATATTGCTAAATACAGTGAAAGCTCCCATAGGCGGACAGCGATCATCATGCTGATTTTGTCCGTTATCGGGAGATGTCCGTCTATGGGATATAGTACATAAATTTTTTTATACAAGGGGTAATTCAGTACTATATATTTTTATTTCAACATCCAAGATTGATTGTAATGAATTAACTTATAGATATACATATTCTTATTTGTACATATGTATCGACAACTAAAATGCAAAAGCCCGTAACCACTTAAATCAAATGTTGGTTTTATTTACTGGATTATAATGTACTGACCTAAACTACATTTATACAAAAAAATTAATGTTCATATCTTCAAAAATTATATCAATATTGACAAGTCAAAACATCGTAACATTAACTTCATAAACGAAACACTTCATAAACATAAAATTTGTTCAATTTAAGAAGAATTTTATTTATCTATTTTTGCATTAAGTTTACGTTTGAAAAATTTTACTTAATAGCTCAATTTTATTTTCTTTTACTTCTGCGGCATACGACGTTTTGCATTTTTATTTAGACATTATTTGTAATAAATTATGATTTCATGAAATTTATTTTATGGAATTTATGGCTACAGTTTGCTTCTTTCTCTCCGTTTTCATTTTTTCCTACGAAAAAAAAAAAATCATCTCTTAATTGGCTAAGGGTCAGACTTCTTTCAACAGCATTTTTACCAACGATTTTTCCATGAAATTTTAAAAATTAAAAACATGTTGAGGACATGTTTGACAACAAATTCATCTACATATGTTGGCATTTTGTTGGTATTTTAAAAGAACAGGATTAACTTGGGAAAATGATGTTGGTGGCCTGGCCTCGATCTTAAGCAGCACCCAATTACTTTTTTTATATGACTGATGACAACGTCGCTCTGCACAACAAGAGCAGAATTTCTATGCCCTTTGTTCAAAAAAGTTGTCAAGATTTTTAGGAATCTGTCGTCATTGTATTGTACGAAAAATCATGGACCCATCATCGAGACTGTCTTCAGGACATAGATAACTGGGACAGCATCTATTTTTAGGGACCAAGTTTTCATTTACTTTTTTTCTAGTATGAAGAATTTTTAATGAAGTGTAAAAGTCAAAATTAAATTAAAAAAATATTTTTTGCTCAAACCATCAAAAAGTTAACTAAAAAACGATTAGTAAACTATTTAATTTCAAAAAATGTAAGTAAATATGAATGCAAACACGGACAAAAATGATAATAAGCATCTTATTATAAAATATTCGGTATGATTTTTGTCCGCCTACGAGAAATGTTTTATCTAAAAATAGGTGTCCGCGTCCGCCCAAGAGAGCGTCCGCCTAGCGGAGATTAATTTATTCTAAAAATGCCACCTAAACCATGGGACTTACAAAAAAATTCCGCCTACCGAAGATGTCCGCCTATGGGAGCTGTCCGTTAAGGGAGCTTTTACTGTATATCTAATCAATATACTAATGGGCACGCCTTCAAAGTACCTTTTAAATTATAACACATTTTATATCCGTTGCTTTGGAAGAAAATACAAAATTTTTTAAAAAACTAAACGGTCATCAATATTTTGGGGAACATTAAAAAATATACCAATTAATTGCAGGGGTAAAAAACACTTTTTTGAATGAGTCACCTTAATGTACATACATATGTAGGTATAAATATGTATGTATGTAGTTCTGCAGTACAAACAAGCTTTATATTACGAATGAAAAGTGAAAGAAAAATTTTTAAAATATAAAAGAAATGCTTTGTCCAACCATTTATAGCCGAAAATTAAAATTGTTATGTACACATACATCTAACGGATATTGGGATTATAGAAAAAAAAAAAAAAAAAAAAAATTCAACAAATTTCTCAGAATTTTTTAACGAAGTCTACACACTTCATAACAAAATAAGGCTGTTAAATATTGTGGATGTTATTGTTGTCTTTAAAATTTGAATATGTTAAAATTTTATAGCGAATATATCGAGTCCAATAGGCAACATTTGCGAAATTTGTTTTTTTTTTATTAAAGCCTGCAATTTAGAATTAATTACAACAACTGCTAAAATTGTTCATAAATTATCGTATAGAAAGTAAAAAAATATATTTGCTATATTTCTAGTGCGATTTTGTAAAACTACAGTTCTTTTTTTTTAAATAATGCATTAAGTTTATTCATACAGTGGCTAAAAAAACTATTCGACATAAGCGATGCAACTTATTTCTTTAAAAAAATAATAAAATTTTCTAATGGCTTAAAATTTATGAGAACATAAAGATTTCAATTCTGCAAAAATTTTAAAGTTAATACAAATAAAAGTTAATTTAAAAAGCCATATATGTATATTAAAGTGCCTCAGGAAAAAAAAGTTGCAAATGTATCCCTCTAGAAATGAAGATTAGTATGTTCTTATATGATTCCCAAAATATTACATCTCAATGTTAAAATTTACGTGAGCTGGACCATTTTCAAAACACCTCTTAAATTAAGTATTTCTTTCAATATCATTATCAAAAATTTAGTTATAAGAAAAGTAACTTCAAATTATAATAGAGGCATACTACGTCCTTCAATATTCATTTAAATAATTGTTATGTCATTTTTCAGTTGCAGAATATTAAGATTTTACTAATATTTTTTTTATCATATTTTCTTTTTTCAAACATGTAATTTTATATATTTCGGAAATTTTTCAAAATATATTAGGTTTTAATGTACCATAGGAATGGTCTATCCTGTTACTATTGAAGAAAACAAGTAATTAACCCTTTAAAAGCTAGAGGGTAAATTTTATGCATTTAGTTCCCAAAAGGTTAATTTAGCCACTTAAATATTGATAAATTTATGAAAAACATAAAAAGTCCATTTAAAACAGCGATAATAACACAGGTCAACACTAAAAAAGTATCTGGAAAATCATGTTGCAGATATTGTAGGTACAGTCATCCCAAACACCAGGAACATTTTGGTTTTTTTCCATCACGTCACATTTTTAACCCATTGAGGACCAAAGAAAATATGGTTTCATGATGAGTTTTTAGGTTATAACATTTTTCCAGTAAGAGGTAGAGCAGATAAGTTAATCATGTTGTATAGCCAAGACATGGGGCTTTAAAAATTTAGTACTAGTTAAGTCTCTTACTTATATACATAGCCCCTAGATGTCTTTAAAGTTGTAAAAACCAAGAATTTCTCAATTAAACCTCATCAAACCATGGAAAAATGAGGGGTAAAGAGTGGATGTAGAGGGGAAATTTGTATTTCATATAACAGAAAACAAATCACAGATATCAAAAATGGTAAAATTTTTTAAATCACACTGACAGAAAATGTGTATCCATCAAAATTACGAAAAAAATAAAAATCCAAAATTAAATAACAAAGTTAACAAAAAATTATAAGAAAAATATATCGCGAATAATTCGGCCTAATTTTAACTCCTTAAACTAAATACAGTGCAGAAAATTAAATAAATAATTTCCGTGACGTCACAATTTTAAAATATATAATGTTTTTATTCTAAACTTCATTGAAAAATTTTTAGATATTTTTTTCTTTAACTAGGATTTAATAATATACTATTTATAAATTTTTTCTCATATTAAGAAGCTGTAAAAGTCGGTCACCAAAGTAGGATGCCATATGCGTTGAAATAATCTCTCAGTAACAGTATTTCGGTTCAAAAGCTCCCATTGTTCTTCGCATATTTTTCCCATTTTTTCAGTGCTTTTAGCAACTTTAAAGACTTTTAGGTGCTATGGAAGGCATGTTAGAGACATGACATATTCTTCACTTTTGTTTTATTGTTCCTTCACTATAAAACGGATCCATAATTTACTCTATCTAGTACCCAGAAAATTATATAACCTAAACATTTCTTAGAGGTACATAATTATATATATATATATATATATATATATATATATATATATATATATATATATATATATATATATATATATATATATATATATATATATATATATATATATATTTTTATATATATTTTTTTTCCTAATTTTTTGTTACCATTGTTATTTAAACTTGGATTTTTTTTTTTTTTTTTTCAAACTTTTGGTGTCTACGCATTTTCTGTCAATGCGATTTTAAAAATTTTACCATTTTTAAAAACTGCGGGCTTGTATCAGTTATATCAAATACAAATTTTCCCTATACACCCACTCCTTATCCCTCATTTTTCAATGGTTTTATGAGGGTTAATAGATTTTTACAAATTTAACGACTTCTAGGGGCTATGTGTAAGAAGTTAGAGACCTTACTAGTACTACATTTTTGTAGCCCCATGTCTTGCCTATAAAACAGGTGTGAAAGGTTTCCTCTGTCTATTACCTGAACAATTTTATAACTTAAAAACTTCTCAAGGAAACAAATTTTCTTTGGTCCTCAATGGGTTAAAAATGTGACGTGATGGAAATTTTTCATTTGACATTCTACACTATATCAAACCTAAGGAATAATAATATTGTAGACTTATTCCAGATATAAATTTTTTTTGCGATTTTGTTGACCTGTGTAATCGAACAAAAAGGAGTTATGTTAAATTTAGCCGCTATTTTACACTAATTTATAGCTTTTTTGATCCATTTATGCTTTCGGCGACATTTATATTCTTAACTAACCATTTATTTGCCATTAAAATTCACTTAACCGGAAGTTCCGGAATTTGTGCAACTAAAGGGTTAAATGAATGCACATATCAATAGTATTTAATGAAACCTTTCCAATGATGCCTTAAAATATAATTAATGATGGAAAATATTCAAAATATTCAAACTTCAATAAAATGCTATTTAAAATAAAATCATTGAAAATTTTACAAAAATTTTAATTTCGCGAGAATGAAAACAAATTTTAAAATAGTTTTTGCTCAACATGTATTAGACGTCATTTTTCTATCAATGTTGTAATTTTTTTGACAATTATATAAAAACTGTATACACTGTTGATTGAATGAATGCATATATTTTTGAGGTATTTTAAAAATGGTCCAGCTCCCGTAAATGAAATAATTGAACCGAAATATTTTGGGAATTAGTTTAAAACATATCAATCTTTAATTTTAGGGGGGGGGGGGGGGTACATTTTCATCTTTTGTAGTCCCCATACAATTCAAGGCACTTTAATATATATATATATATATATATATATATATATATATATATATATATATATATATATATATATATATATATATATATATATATATATATATATATATATATATATATATATATATATATACAGCTGTGTGTAAAATAATAGTAGCGCCATATGTAACATTTTTACATTCAATAAAATGAAGATGTTCTGTTCATTTCACGAAATGTTTTTTGTTGGACTTTATTGTATATTTCCAAAATTTTATAAAAATTAAGTAAATCTTAAAATTAAACATCGTTATTAAGAAAAAATACTTAAAGAGATTGAATACACAAGAAATTATCTGTGCAAAATAATAGTAGCATCGATAAATACCTGTACAGACAAAACTATGTGATTAAGTTTTTCTTTTTTTTGGCATTTAACCCTTTAGTTGCACAAATTCCGGAACTTCCGGTTAAGTGAATTTTAATGGCAAATAAATGGTTAGTTAAGAATATAAATGTCGCCGAAAGCATAAATGGATCAAAAAAGCTGTAAATTAGTGTAAAATAGCGGCTAAATTTAAAATAACTCCTTTTGTAGGCCTTATTGGCTTTGACAGCGACGCAGCGGCGGGCACTAAGTCCACTAATAACCCCTGGTCCTCTCGGTGGGAATATTTTTCCAAGCTGACTGCACTGGCGTCCACGATTCTTGCAAATTTTCCGGTTTCTTTTTAAAAAAAAGCACCTCCCCAAAGTGACTGAGTCGGTCACTCCAAAACATGACTTTTATTTTCGGAAAACCATTTTTTTTTTTTTGTCAATTTACTCGTTTCTTGGGAAAATTTTCCTGCTAAAACACCCATTTAAGTGGCATATTCTTCTCTGAATAAGACAATATGACTGTTCTTACTATATTTACATACATTGGGTCATCCGTGTTACCACTTATCCAAAATATAGACAATGATATGTTGATTTTCCCACCATAGTACTTGATGGACTGGAACAAATTTTGGGTCATATTATTTGTCCCATACGCACCAAAAATAACTACTTTGGACGCATTTGTGCAGAGAATGTGCGCTATTTCATATGGGACCAGACCACGTTGGGGTAAAATGTGTCAAAAGTGGCGCTTAATTGAATTTTAGAATTTAAAGTTGGGTACCGAATAAAAATAGACAAAATTATGAATCAATATCAATTAAAATCTTTAAGCTAGGTTATTTTGTTTTCTTATAAGGTACTGTCAAAGTTAATTTTTTTTTACATTTTTGAAAAATTGTAAAAAAATTAAATTTTCATCAGATTTCAGTGTAATTATTTTAAATAAAAAGTCTTTTAAGGTAAAAATTTAAAATGAAACCATCAACTTCAGATGTTTAAGTGTATTTTTCTTCAAGTATTTGTAAATTATATTTTGTCCTAATATTTTTGTTATTTTTTTGAAAATTATCTTAAAATACACTCATTTTCAACTTTCATGGAATGCAACTTAAAATGTTACAAGATGTTTGCTCTGAAAATTTTCTAAAAAATAGTACGTATTGTCCACTTTAATACTATGAAAAAAAAAATCGTGCGCATATATAAAGATTTCATAAAAAAAACAGCTAAAGTGCCAGACATTTGCTTTGCTTTATCAAACATTAAACAGTGGGGAAGAATCGAAATAAATCTGTAACTTCTAATCGATCTAATGGATTTGTATAAAATTTCACATAGGCATAGCAGAGGATAGTAGCATTTTGAGTTTAGAAGCGGGATCCAATATTCGCATCAGGAGCGGAACTATAGGGGTTCAAAATAGAGTACTAGTGTCATGAAAAATGTTTAACCACTAGCAAATTTGTGTTCCTTACCCGATTTCCAAGATTTATCACCTTAAGTCCTTAATAAATCCTTCAGAAAACATGCTTACATGTACTACTTATCTTATATATTTTTCGAGATATATACATTTAAAATTTCAAAAATCTCAATTTTACAAGATCTTGGATAAGATTTTTCCATATGTAGCCAAATATTTTAATCCGATTTTATTATATTTTATGTAGTTGGTTAAAAATCAAAATTATCTATCGAACAAAGAAGAGTTTTGGTAATTATCTTTATTGAGTCAAAAGTTAAACAATGTTTAATTGGAAAGTTTGCAAAAATTAACAAACAGACGGATAGATGGACGGACATTAGAATTCTTTCAAAAAAATCTCAAAACTCGAAAAATATTTTTTTTTCCACTTCTTGATAAATATGAAAACCAAATGAAGGTACTAAAATTTTGATATCACCTTTCCCTGAATTAAGTGGAATTTTCGACACATTTAACCCAACTGTATAGACAGATGGACGGACATTGCCATGCTGCCAAAAAATATTTTAGAATTCTAAAAAATGCAGTCGTTTATTAACTAATAAATAGAAAAAATAGAAAGTGGTCCTCAAAATTTTGATATCTCCTTTTCTTGAATTAAGCGTCATTTTCGTCCCATTTAACACAAATATATAGACGGAAGGACGGACATTACCATTCAGCCAAAAAACATCTCATAATTCCAAAAATACTTTTTTTTACTTACTAATAAATAGAAAAGTTAAACGTGATCATTAAAGTGTTGATACCACCCTTCTTTGAATAATACATAAGTTTCGACCTATTTAATTCTAATGTATAGACGGACGGAAAACATTACCGTTCTGCTAAAAAAAAAATCTTAAAATTCTAAGACTGAATTTTGTTTACCTAATAATCAATAAAAAAATAAAACGTGATAATTTAAATATTGATATCACCTTTCCCTGAATTAAGCGCCATTTTCGACCCCTTTTACCCCAATGTGCAGTCGAAGTAAAGTATCGCGAAATAAGGGCGATTGCGTACCTGTCTGTAGTTTAGTAATAGGACTTTCCATTGGAATCTTGCTTACAGATTTTGTTCTTGGAGATGTCAAGAAATAGTTGACGTATCAACTTTAAGCTCTAAGTCCTCTTTTATCTTAGTGGACGTCACAAATGTGTTTGAGTTAACCATTCGCTTTATACACGTAGAGTCACTTGGAAGGTTTTTTTTACTTGCGAGTTCGTGTTTCTTGATTTGGATTATATTTTTTAAAATTTTCCATAACTGCGGGAGAACATTCCACAAAATTTTTGTAGAAATTTGTATGTTTTACCTTCAGAAAGTATTTTTACCAATAAGGTACGGGTTTCGAGTTTGCAGAAATGCAGTGATCCTTCGCAATATAAATAATTATATTCTGTTAAGAGAGGCCTAAATGTGTCATAATATTGCAAATACTGATATTTACAATGTAATAAGTAAGACGGAAATCAACAAAGGCACACCAAATTATTGTATTATTGTTGTAATTGTATTTGCTGAAGTTTTTTTTTTCTATTACAAATAATACTAAAAACTATAAAAATAAAAAAGAAAACTTAAACCACAGTTTCGTTGTAGTTGCCGTCGTCAATGATCATCAGACAACAAAAAGCAACCGCGGCGGTATTCATGACTTGTATAGAATATGTGACGTGTACAACAAAATCAGTATGCAACAAAACCAGCAACAAAAACAAAATTTTTAACATAACAACAACAATGACATCATACAAACTGCACTCGTGTACGGGGAACAACTTAAGTAACATAAACCTGCGCGTGTAGGATGGAAGGCCTCCAAAACTAAACATCGACAGCAGAAGTGAAAATATTATAATAGATAAGAAATAAAGTAATATTGAACAAAAACGACTATAAAATAACCTACACTTATTATGACAATAGAGGATTTAGTAAGTTGAAACTTGTTATTTAGGGATTAATTTCATTTTCAAAAATATTATTTTTTGCTGCGAGACTAACCGTTCTGTCGCCTTTGTTAAGAAATACATATATAGAAATAGATTAGAAAGAGTTTAACAGGACACTTTAAAGCGTAATAAACTACTTAGTTAAGCTAATCGTCAATAGAATTTGTCCTATTAAAAGAAAAAAAAAAAATAATGATTTCTAAATTATGAGATATAATTCTGGGTACTTCTTAATGTGTAGGGTCTAAAAAATATATAATAAACGCAACGAAAGAAATTTGTGTTTTTGCGTTTTTGTTGTTGCTTTCCGCTTGACCACAAACTTCGATAGTGATACCGTCTTCGAATATTTCTAGAATATTTCGAGAATGTATGTGTGACCTCACCTGTCGTTCAGCTGGTAGTAGCAAATCGATCGATATCGAAGGTTCGTTTATGATATATATTATTACGTTTATACGTGCGGTTATTGCAAATAAAAACGAGAGAAAAAGATATAGTCGGTCAAGCCCGACCATATGATACCCTACACCATTGTGTACATCATAATTCGGGGAGGGTCTTGACTTGGAGTCAAATGTGGTCCGATACTCATAAGTGTAAAATAAAACATACGAATACATAATATTACGTTGATGCTGACATGTATATGAATCTATTCATTTTTGGGTGATTCACGAAAGAGGGCCTTATATGGGAGCTATGGTAAATTATGGACCGATCTTTTTAAAATTTGACACTATCATTTATGTTCATATAAAACTTATTTTTGTCGAATATTAACTTGATATTAACATTTTAATGGGATTTATGCCCGTTAAAGTGATTTTTTGAAAAGGGGTTTATATGGGAGCTATGGTAAATTATGGACCGATCTTTTTAAAAATCGGCACACTTATTTAAACTTATATATAACTTAAATGTTCCAAATTTCATTAAAATATTGCTATATTTAAGGGATTTATGATCGTTAAACCCTTTTCCGGGAGGACATTTGTATGGGGGCTAGGTGAAATAATAGACCGATCATAACCAATTTCAATAGGCTTCGTCCCTGGACTAGAAGAAACCTCTGTACCAAATTTCATTAATTTTGGTTCAAAATTGCGACCTGTAGTTTGATTACAAGGTTTACATGGACGGACAGACGGTCAGACGGACAGACGGACGGACGGACGGACGGACATCGTTAAATCGACTCAGAAAGTGATTCTAAGCCGATTGGTATAAATTAAGGTGGGTCTTAGACCAATATTTTTGGGTGTTACAAACATCAGCTCAAACGCATTATACCCTCCCCACCTATGGTGGTGTAGGGTATAATAACTTGCAAATAAATAATTCACTGTTTATACGCAAATTGCGCAAAGAAATATATTTCCTTATTTGTCGTGCCAGATGGGAAAAATTAAACTATTTTCATCGAAAATTCTATGAACGTTAAAGGAAGTGGCAACGCTGTACGTTTTATTTGCAATTAGCTTCACTAATCAGGATTATTTTTCGTGAGTTACTAACTTACAAATATAGTATTAACTCACTGTTTATGCAGCGAAATTTTCATATCGCAATATTTTAAATTGCGAGTAAATGGTGCGTATAAACGTAATATATATCGAATTTAAGGTGATATCGTTAACGAAACGAGAAAACGAAAATTGTTCAATATCGATATTACTAACCAATCGTTGGTAATAGTTTCATTTTGTTCAATTTTCATTTCGTTTTTCATTTAAAATTAAAAGCTGATTTAATTTTTAAAACTATTTTTTATTTTAAACTTAACACAATACACCAAATATTCAAAAAGTAAAGAAATAGAAAAAAATAAAAGAATTATAACACTTAAAAATTTCATCTTTCTAAATTAACTACAAATACTACAGTCAACATAATATTAGTTTTTCTGTTGTCCTAATCCACATTTTTTTTGGGACAAAGTTTACTGAATTAATCTAAAAAAATAAATTTTTCTTTTAGATAATAAATGTTATTTTACAAATACATTTAAAAATGTTGCAATGGTACTTACCATTTTTTTAATTATTTAAAAAAAAAAAGGTTTTTAAAGTTAAACTAACATCATAAATTAAGTTTAATTTATAACCGAACTACGACATGCACAAACAAGAAAATACATAGTATTTTTATACCCTACACCACCATCGGTGAGGGGGGTATTATGCATTTGTGCTGAATATACTAGTCTAATGTCCAGCTTAATTTATACCAATCGGCTTAGAATCACTTCTTGAGTCGAATTAACGATGTCCATCCGCCCATGTAAACCTTGTAATCAAACTACGGGTCGCAATTTTGAACATAAATTAATGAAATTTGGCACACAAGTTTCTTATAGTCCAGGGACGAGGCCTATTGAAATTGGTTATGATCGGTCCATTATTTTACCTAGCCCCCATACAAATGTCCTCCCGGAAGAGGGGTTTAACGATTATAAATCCCTTAAATAAGGCAACATTTTTTTGGCACATATAAGTTCCACATAAGTTTAAATCTGTGTGCCGAATTTCATGAAGATCGGTTCACTTTAAAGGGCATAAATCCCATTAAAAGCTTAATATCATGTTAAAATTCGACATAAATAAGTTTTATATAAATATAAATAATAGTGTCAATTTTTACGAAGATCAGTCCATAATTTACCATAGCCCCATATAAGTCCAACTTTCGGGAATCACCTAAAAGTGAAAAATTCATATAAATGTTAGTATCGACGTAATATTCTGTCCTCGTATGTTTTATTTCACACTTAATACAAGTATGGGTCCGGAATTGGCCACAGGTTTAAAAAAAGATGACCCCTTCTCGAGTTTTGATGCACACAATGGTGTAGAGTATTATATGGTCGGGCTTGGCCGATTACTAATTTCTTGTCTCAGGTCAAGCGGGTTATAAAAAAAGTATAATTTTACACGGCGCAGTTGAAAAATTAAGGGGAAAAAATTTTAAGATATAAAAATCAAAGACTACTCGAATACTCTAATACTATAAAAAATGTGCATTGAATTACAATCGAATGATACGACAATCACATACATATATACATACATACATACATACATACATACATACATACATACATACATACATACATACATACATACATACATACATACATACATACATACATACATACATACATACATACATACATACATACATACATACATACATACATACATACATACATACATACATACATACATACATACATACATACATACATACATACATACATACATACATACATACATACATACATACATACATACATACATACATAGTACATACATACATACATACATACATACATACATACATACATACATACATACATACATACATACATACATACATACATACATACATACATACATACATACATACATACATACATACATACATACATACATACATACATACATACATACATACATACATACATACATACATACATACATACATACATACATACATACATACATACATACATACATACATACATACATACATACATATATACATACATATGTACATGCATACATACATATACTATAAGTACACTGTGATTAAAAAACAACAACAAAAACCCAGCATGCAAACAAATACATACTTAGATACTTTTAAAGTAAAAGAAATGAATAGAATGAATATAATATTACAGCGATTACAATTTAAATTGTTTTTTTTTTTCGGGAGTTTATATCAGGGTCTTCAATTACATGATATTTACACTCATTTACACATACAATTAAATTTTTATATATTCACCTATAGACTGATACATACATGTACGTATATTTCTTTGTTCGTATGAAATTGTAACGAAAAAATTGAAAGTTTATTTAATTTTCTAAATCCAAGATGATCTAAAAAATATTTTACAAATATAAAACCTTAAAGACTGACAAATACATATTGATGGAAGAGAACATGCATATTTGAAAATTCATACAATTAAACGGAAGTGTCTCTATCTCATATTTAATATTTGATGTATGTATTCTAAAGCTAAGTTCAGACTAGACTTATATTTGACAATTTTTGCAAAAATTATATTCGCCTAATGTGAACACCAAATATTTTTATGGAACAAACAATAAAACAGAAACAAAAATATTTACCATAAGACAAGTGTGAACATTACAAAGTAAATGTATGATCAAACAGGGACAAATAACAGCTGAAGTGGCGGACAGCTTAAGTTTAACACATTTTTGTTTTTATCTACATAAACGTAAATTAACAAAAAATAAATTAATAATTTATATTTAATCTATTAAAATAACAGTTTTTAAATAAAAGTTTCAATATATTTTATATAAACATAAATTAATCATAAAAAAAAATTAAAAATTCATTAATTTTTAAAGTAATTTTAATAATCGGATACTTGGTATTAATAAGTACTAAGCTTCTAATCCACTTTTTTGATTTGACTCTAGTTCTCATAAATCGCGATTTGTAAAATGAAAGTGGTTGCAACATGCATTGAAACATGTCTCGAAAACGACTTGTCTGATTTTATTGAAAAAAAAAAAAAAAAAAAAAAAATCTAATTAAAATTGTCTTCAAGTCATTCTTACATTACTTTTTAATACGCTTAACAGTTATGGATATATTAAGCCTATTTTGTGGAAAAAACTAATTTTTACAAAATTAAAAAAAAAAATATAAAAAAAATCATAAAAATTTGAAAATGTCAAAAATTCTATTTTTTATTCTTTAGTCATAAAGATAAATTTATTGCAAATAAAACAAATCAATGAGTAAATCACAAACATATTTTATTTTATTATTTAATATTTCTATGTAATTTGTAAATGAGTGTCATTAATTTTTGTGCATTTATTTAAATGAAATATGTCTTGTTTTATTTGAAATAAATTTATCTTTATGATTAAAGAATAAAAACTTGAATTTTTGACATTTTCGAATTTATATTGAAATTTTTTGATTTTTTAAAATTTTGTATAAAAATTCAATTTTTTTTTCAGAAAATCGGCTTAATATCTCCATAACTGCTAACCGTATTAAAAAGAATTTTTAAAATTAATTTTAAATATCATCAGACAAGTCGTTTTCGAGATTTGCTTAATAATATTGTGCAACCTCCTTTATTTTACAAATCCCGATTTATCGCGAGAACTAGAGTCAATTCAAAAAAGTTTAGAGGCTAAGTACTTATTAATACCTTGTATCCCAATTGACAGGGAAATTCCCTGCCGCAGAATTATTATTATTTATTTATTTTTTTTAATTTTGTAAACCTTGTATTATTTATATTTGTTAAAATTTTTCATTTATTATCTAAATACTTTATTGTATTTTTTTAATATTTCCCTTAAATAAACAGCACTTTCACTTTATATTAAATAAAAATACTACAAACATTGCTTTGGCATTCCCATATTATAAAATTCTCTCTGAAAATTATTATAAATCGATAAAAACAAAAAAAATAATACGATTTTCCAACAATTTAATTTCATAACTGATGTCAAATAAATAAAATGCTAGTTGTGTATTTGATCAAACAATTTTGCATCTAATCTGAACACGCTTAAAATAACGTCAAATAAATGTGCGTAATGTGAACAAATAACACTGGTAGACAAAAAAAATTGTTCGTGCTCATTCAAAAAAAAAAAAATGTGGACTAGATGAAATTCCGCATGCTAATCTAGAATCTGCTTTCAGTTTTTTCCCATCAGGTCGAAATTTTTTTTATGGTTGTGCCTAATATTGTGTCCTAAATAAACCGATTACTCGAGTATAATTCACTATAACTCGAAAACGGTATGTACGATTTATATAAGTGATACACCAAATATGTAAAATAAAATTGGTTTTAAGTTGCTATGCCATCAAATTTTTATCCGCTCAATAGTTTAGGATATATTTCGAAATAAAAAATTTGTTCATGCTAAATTCAAGATTTTTTTTAATAAAATTTCTTTTTAAAAGTAAAAACATCAAAAATGTTTCAGTTTATCATCTTTATTACAAAGCTGGCAAAACTACGAGTAAATAAAGCAACGTATCATAAAAATTGATGCACAAATCCTGATTGCATTCACAGTTAACGAGCTAAACAAGAATCAGCTTTCACTTTTTTTCTATCACGTATTGATTTTTTTTATGGGCATGACTACTATGACCCCGCCTTTAGGCAGTCACACTTGTATAACTCGAGAACGTGTCGTCCAATAAAGATAAATTAAACTCCAATATATAGCGACTTAAATTGTCTTTGAGCTGATTTTACATAATTTGTTGTTCAGTTATTATTTCCGTAGTTATTATGAAAATTGGTACCGAAAAAATTCAATTTTTTTTTTTAGAAAATGCTGAAAATATTGATCCATAACTCTGAAACTCTGAAGCGAATAAAAAATATTGTTGACATACCTTGAAGACAATATGCATCTTTTGGTGTATCATTTATCAAAATCGTGTAAACGGTTCTTGAGTTATAGTCTAATTTTGACAAACCATTCTCGTGTTTTATAGTGTGACCGCTGAATAAGGTGATGGATAATAGTCATGCCCATAAAAATCAGTACGTTATAGAAAAAAAGTGAATGCAGATTCTTGTTTAACTCATCGAAATCCATATAGTCCACATATTTTTGTTTTAATAAAAAATAAAAAAAAAATTTTGACCACCACAGTTTTTACTTAACTGTGAATAAAATCAAGATTTGTACATCAATTTTGAAGATACATGCCGTATTTTATTCGCAGTATTACTATCATTAAGATAAAGATGATAAACTGAAACATTTTTGATGTTTTCATTTAATAAAAGAAATTTTAGTAACAAAAAAATCTAAAATTTTGCATGAAAAAAATATTTTTTGGACACTTATTTCAAAATAACTTCGAAACTATTGAGCACATATAAAAATTAAGTTTGGGAGATTTGAAGATATTTTTAGTCCGCATCTTTTGGAAATTTGTGTTTGCCCAGCAAAAACTTTGCTTGCCATGTAATGAGTTAAGAAGCTAATATAATTGCTCTTCAGTACTTTCACATTAGATGAATAAGTCATTATTTTAACACGGTGATGTCATTAGAGGCAACTACTTACTCTATATTATTACAGGTAGGCATTTCACAAAGTCATTACTTAGATGTCATTACAAGAAGTAATAACTTTGAAGCTATTCAATAACTCATTAATTTCAAAGTATTACAGAAGTCATTATTATCAAAATGAATAGTAACTAGTTACACTATCGGTTACAAATAACTACTGAAATATGGAAAAATAAAAACTTGATATTTTTTAAATTTATTTACTTAAAACATAAACAATTTAATATACTAAAATTACAGAGTTCAAAAACTTAACTTTATATACAAGAATTTCTAAATTTAAAAAGTTTTTAAATAAAAAATAAATTTACTATTTAAGCAAATTTTATTAAAATAGGGCATTTGCGAAAGTTGAAATAATAGAACAAGTATAGCTAGGCTGCCAAAAGGAGGAACGGACATCTTGAATCGATTCACAAAGTGATCATAAGTCAAATTGTATGGGTCCTCCTTAAAAATATGTACATATATGGTGGAGAAAAACATTAAAACAAGAAATTACTTTTTACTTACATATAAGATTCTAAATTTATTAATGTTTTCCCAGATTGGAAAAAAACGCCGCAGAAAAGAAACAAGGTTTCAGCATCTGCCATAGGTGGAGACCATATAATTAGTAATTTATGTCTCAAAATAATAATTGCTACAGCATGTTATTTGTTCAAATCTGTTGGAGGAATATTTTCTGCCCAAAAGTTTGGCATAAATAGCGACCAAAATGACAGGAATTTAATTGAAGTAGAACCACTACTAAACGACCAACTTGATTTTCTTAAAGAATTCCACAAATTTTAATAAAAACGCACATTTTTTTTTATAAAAAGTAATAATTTTTTTTTTATTATAATTATTTATTGACAGTTCATTGGAACAAAACTAAAATGAAATCGATGAAAAATGAAATCGAATGTAATTTTATTCGATTTACGGAACAAATTAAAAGCGATAGATCGATTTCATTTCCAGTTTCGATTTAAAATCACTTTGAAATGCGGAACATGGCCCTACAATTTTAAACTGAATTGTCGAAATGAAATTTTCGTACGACACAGAATAACAAGTAATTAATGTATTTTTCTGTTTTGCTTCACTCTTAAAATATATTATTTTTATTTAAATGAAAAGATTGATAAAAGTAACATTTTAAAAAATTTGATCTCTAGTAATAGATTACATATCAGGTTAAAAGTAAGTAGTTAATAATCTACTTTTATGTAATGCAGACAGTATGATGTTATCATTGAAAGGTAACTACATCTGTAACTACATGCCATTACCAAGTTTTTGCTGGGTGATTGAAAGTTGAAATAAAATATCAAAAAAACGGAAGATTTTTCAAATTTAAAAATTAGTTTTAATAATTACATATATACCGTCCATTCCACGAGAGATTTATAGAAAATGGTAATTTTTTTACGACTGGTCATCCGATTTTGTCCATATTTGGGGGTAGAAATTTTCCCAAAATGCATCCAAAAATTGCATTTGCATTATGAATGCATTTTCAAATGATAATATTATTTTTAATTTACTATATTTATAAAGGACATATAAGTCTTTTATATGTAATTTAAATCAATAAAAGCCGGTAACAACTTATGGTGATACTAATGTTGAAAATTGTATACTTTTCCGATTTTTTTTTTTTTTTTTTTTGACTTTTCGGAAAGTGAAAGTCGTGAATAAATTAGCGAATTTTTCGAAATTTAAAAAAAATAAATTAAAAATGGAGATATTTTAATGACTCTATAGGGTATGCGTATACCAAATATTAGCAAAATCGGAAGATATGAAAAATATTTTTGGACGTTCTTTTCGACTACTCTTCATTTTCTATTTTTATAAATTTTAATTGAATAAAATTGTCATTATTCCAAGTATAGTAAAAATTATATATTTGTTTAACATCTCTAAATCTAGGACTTATTTTTAAAAATATATTACATATTCGAATTCAGCACCCCGTATTACTTTAAAAACAACTTTTGGTTGCTCAGATATATGTAAGTATATTTGTGTAGTTAATGAAGGTAATGTAAAGTGGAGCATACTTTAGTCATACTTCAATAAAATACCAACCAATAATCTTTTGAATCCACCAATTGATTAGAATGGATTATCGTCTAGCATTTTACCTAAAAATAATAAAAGTTTTGGGTTTTCAAGTCAACTTTCGCACACTTCAAATGTATAGACCATTTGCATGAGTTTTATGATAAAACTTTTATCATATACATATGTACAGCATCCAATATTTCCGTGATTTTTAAATCCAGATTTTCTTCCTTTAATAATCTAATACAATGGTAATTTTGGGTTTGATGAGTTATTTTAAATTTTCATATGTTCTATTGCTTATCTAAGACATCATTTACGTAAATTATACATCCCATTTTACCTCCAATATATGTTTACCACATTACCCCAAACCCATAATTTTTGTGTTTAAGAGATCTCAAAAAACATGTTTTTTGGAATAAAACCTATTTCCAATTTAAACATAAGCAAATAACAATAAAATCATAGGTTTAATGGATGAAATATAATTTTGTGGGTGTAATGCATTCAATACGATAATCGTATAACTGTTGAAAGAATATCAAAGAATAATAAAGAAAATCGATAAATTTTTTATTAACTTACTACCTCAGATCAGTTATATAACGTCATTAAATGTCTTAAATTTAGCAGCATACATGGAATTTAAATGTATGTATTTTGTAAAAACATAAGAAGTAAATTAAACATTTGACCGAATATGCAGATATAAAATATTACATATAAAACTGAAACTGGAACCGAGTCAAAAATATTTTCGGCTAGGAGGGACCGAAGAGATAGACAATCGATTTTTATTTGAACGGTCATGCAGCGATTAAGGGTCTTGAGAAATGGATTGCAAAATCAAAATCTTTTAAAAACTTGTCCCAACAATTATTTTTTTGGAAAGTTTAAAATTTGTCTTTAAAATGTTTGCAACTTATTAGTGCAAAAAAACTACTTCACTGTGCAGATTTGATTTTTCGATTAATCGAAGCCTAAAAGTCGATTTCAGTAAAAAAAATATATATACATATATTTTTTTTGCAAGTTTCAGATTCTAAGTAACATAACTTTCTATTGAAACGATATATTTATATGATTCTTGCTGCTCCAATAAGCATTATGGCCATTATTGGTCAATATCTACAACAGCAGTTAAGAAAAAACATTTGCAATTTTGATGCTCCCTAGGTGTGGGAAAACAAATATCCCACAGCTTAAAAAACTTTTAAAATTATACAAATTTCTTTAACACAGATTTAAATTACATCATACAATTGACATAAAAAAATCATGCTGCAAGACATAGTAGTCTGTCTATCACTACCAACTGTCATCACTCGTCAGACATCAGCTGTGATTATTTGTCAACCATGAGAACCCTGTTATAAAATTTAAAGTTCCCACAATAATTTTCATCTCGTATCCTTTTGTTTTCTTTATGCACTCTTCGTGCAAGAGTTTAGTCAAAATTTACATGAATATTATGAGTGAAATTCAATCCGGATGCTACCAATCAATAATGAATATTATAAAGAAATATGTATACGTATATGTATGTACAATTTTAAAATGAAACAAAACAAAAAAAAAAAAAAAACGCTTGTTTAAAAACATTTTCATAGCTGGTGGACTTTTTGTAACAAAATACTAATATAGTGGCAAAGATTTGTTTTTGTATATTTCTGCAAAAATAATGACGTTTTTTATGAAAACTAATGCATTATTGTGGGGCAAATAATATCTGGTTTTAAAAAATTAAAGAGTTGGTCCCGAATATTTCGCTTTGTGTATTTTCTGTTACAACTTTCTTAGTTGTTGGGTTTTAATAAAAAAAAACTTATTTCCGTAAGCGCGGAGATAAAGGAAGAATAAATTTTAATTTTTATTACCCTAACTATACAGATAAAGTTCAAGCAAATGGTTGCAGAAGTACCAATCCTAAGAAAATGTTACCTATACCACCTGCTATTATAAAAATTTAAAATTCCATGGCTCTCTTCAAATTATTTTCAGTTTTTACATATTTTTGATCAAATGTTGATTCATTCATCCAAAAAAATTTATTTTAGAATGATTCTGGTACTTTTATGATTATTTTTCCATTACGAGTCACCCCAGTTGGAAATTTCTTGAAGACGTCTTATAAAACAATTTCATGACGCATCAGAATCACTGCTGACTTTGTCATTTGTGCCCATACAATATATTATGACAACTATTGACATATTCATATATTTTGTCAATTTTCTTCAAGATTTAATCAGCATGTTGTCAATAGTGCTGACAAATTTGTTACATATCTTAGTGATGTCTACATGATTATTGAATTTAAAAATTAAATGTATTGTCAGTGATACTTTTTCCTTTTTTGGTCAATACTGCTGAAATGTCTATAAGATGTCTTGACGAATAGAATTAAAAATATAAGCATTTAGTCAATAGTGTATAAGTGATGCATTCTAACCTTTATATTGATTATGATGCTTTTATTAAAAGAAATACAATTTCTGGAAATAATAGAAATTCATTTATTAAAGAAGTATTCTAATATAAATTCAAAATTTAATAACAATAATATCAATATTAAACCCAATTGCATTTTAAACACATTAGTCTCTTCAACAATATTAGTAAAAACTGTGTTCAGGCTTAAAATACTTTTTATGTCCGTCTACAATACATTAATTTCCTCTTTAACTTCATTGTTGTTGGTAGCAATGGCTTCATTGTGACTCAAAGCAGTCTTGATGTCTGCACTGAAATTGATTTTTCAGATGAGATAACTCGATCGCAATTTCTAAAAGAGTAAAACAAATCAAATGAATGTTTTATTTATTTTTTATATAACTATTTTTTCCAAAAGACTTACGTGAAATTTTATTTTGTTTGCTCAATTTTATTATTTTATATTTTTTAACAAACGTTTGATAGTTTATATTTTTTAACTAAATTGTCAGTCTTTGTTAAATAAAATTTTACTAAAATATTTTTTATTTTTTAAAGTTGTTGAACACAGAAAATCAAAATATTTTTTAGTGAACCATCTCTTTAAATGGTTAACTATTTAAAAATTTTAATAAATGTATTAACTTTTTAAAAGTAAAAAAAAAAAATGTGAATGTATTAATGAAATTAAATGTTTCTTATAATTTAGATCTGCCTTATTTTCTGCTTTATAAAAGAATGAAATAAAGTCATATTTATTTCGCTGTAGTTTTTAATATTTTTTCTGTCTAATTGTAGATTTTCTAGCTATCGAAGTCATTCAGACTTGCACCTATTTTCGTATGATAGTAATCTGAAGAAAAACTGTTGACATGTCATGTAGTCATCCCATATAAATGTCATCACCTAACGACTTTCACAATATAAGGGACTTTATTATATTAGCAGCATGTAGAAGTGAGCTTTCTCCTGGCAGTAATAGTGAAAATAATTATAAATACTTTTTTTATCTTTTTGAAAGATAAAACTCACTCTCTTTTGGCGGGAAATGCGATATCGTTACGATTTTACCTGCTCCCTCAATTTCTTCTAATTTTCAACTTTTAATAAACAAATGATTTCTTTGCCCTATATTCTGAATTTTTGTATTTTAAAGACAAAAGTATCTATTTTACTTAATTTTCCCGATCTGGAAATGAAAATAATTTAGAAAGAAGTATCTGGACACCAAAAAAGTTGCCTATAATGCATATAGAAGAAAAATATTGTGAAGTAAATAGCGCAAAGCCGCAATTTATTTTGTCCGACAGTGTATTTGCATTTAAAGTGCCATTTTGGCGAGCTTTCGTCATACTGTCGGAACTAACCTATTCTCCAGAAACTTCGCAATTAGCTATAAGGTACTCACTTACTAGCTGCAGATTTTGTACTGTACAAATATAATCACTAGAAAGATTATAAAATTTAATTAAACAAAAATCATTTCGTGATTTTCGCAATTTTTAATCTGCATTAATAATTTTTTTTATAATTTTTTTTTATAAAACGAGAACTGGAGTTAAAAAAAAGTGTTGAAACGCTTATAACTGGTCATTAGAGTGTCCCATTGGAAAAAAATATTGGTAGGAAGACCCCTTAAAAGATGCGTAATAATGTGCTGAATATGTAAAAAAAATCCCATGTGTAAAAAATTTTAAATTATTTTTGCTATAACAAGACAAAACATACCAGACTTGAGATTTCCAAACGCTGCACATTGAAATAGAATCGCATTATTGCAGAGAACGCACAATTTATAATTTTGTTGTAATTACTATGTTATTAGTACGATAAATAAATATTTTCTGAATTTATAAAATTTTTTTTGAAATCACTGTCGGTCCGGCTGTCTGTATCATCAATAACCAACATTTAATATAGTCTGTAGTTCGTCGTTTTAAAGATAATGAAAATGAAATTAGGTACGTGAGCTTTTCTTGGTCTAATACCATAACATGTTAAAACTGGTTATAATCGAACTATTATTTCACTGAACCTCCATATAAATTTTTTCTCGGAAATGGGTCAAACGTTTTTAAATGTCTTAAAAATATCTATATTTTCACAAAGTTTCATAGAGCAGATGAGTTTTGCCCAAGCTAAAATCGTATTAATAAATTTCGTAAGGATCGGTCCAAAATTTATCATAGCTCCCATATAAAACCACCTCCCGAAAATCACTTTCCCGCACATAAATCTTTGTATAAAGATAAATTAAGTACATACAAAGTATGTATATTTAAGTATTAGTCTAACATTCAAATTTCACAAGGATCGGATCATAACTGACCATGCCCAAGCCAATGTGAATTCGACAATATTTTTTTATTTTTTTATTATATTTTTTTTTTTGCATTAAAGTGATTTAATAAGGCAAAACTTGCACGACTTTCTTCTTACTAGTTTTCAATATTTTCGTAAAATTCTATATAGATCTTTTTTTTTTTAACTGGTCGACAAAAAAAATTTGTTTGTGCTCCTTAAAAAAATAAAAAAAAAAAAAAAAATATGTGGACTAGATGGAATTTCGCATGGTAAACTCGAATCCGCTTTCAGTTTTTTTCCCATCAGGTTGATATTTTTTTAAGGGCGTGTATAATATTGCGTCTTAAATAAGCCGATTTCACTATAACTCAAGAACGATATGCGCGATTTATATAAATGATACACCAAATTATGCGGAATAAAATTGGCTTTAAGTCGTTCTACTTAGTTATGCCCATAAAAATCAGTACGTGATATAAAAAAAGTGAATGCAGATTCTTGTTTAACTCATTAAAATCCATCTAGTCCACCTATTTTTGTTTCAAGAAAAAAAAAAAAAAAAAAAAAAAATTTTTTTTTTACTCAATTGTACATATACATGAGTATATTTACTCAACTGTGAATAAAATCAAGATTTGTGCATCAATTTTGAAGATACATGCCTTATTTTATTCGCAGCATTACCAGCTTCACTTTTAAAAAGAAATTTTAGTAACAAAAAATCTAAAATTTTGCATAAAAAAGTTTTTTTTTTTTTTTTTTCGAACATTTATTACAAAATAACTCCGAAACTATTGAGCACATAAAAAAGTGAAGTTTGGTTTGAATATATTTTTAGTCCGCATCTTTTGGTGTATCACTTATGTCAATCGTACACACCGTTCTTAAGTTATAAGGAAATATACTAAAGTAATAGCCTTACTATGGGCGAAATATTAGACACGCCCATAAAAAAAATCCAGACCTGATGGAAAAAAACTGAAAGCAAATTCGTGTTAAGCTCATCAAAATGCATCAAGTTCAACTATTCGTCTTTGGGGGAGGATTTTTTGTCGACCAGTGTAATTAAGTTATATATACAGTTAGGGACAAAACTATTTGTACACCCCATGCATTTCGTATATCTTCAATAATTTATAAAGAATAAAAAATTATTATATGTAGTTTTAATTCAAGTCCATTTTTATTGAATTATTTGATAAAAAATAAATTAATATATAACACATTTTTAAAAAAAAAGTACAATTTAAGTAAACATCTTTGGGACAAAAGTATTTGTACATCAGTACTTTGTACAATTATTTGTACGTTGGACTTGTATGATGATTTTTTTTAAATACCGTTATATTTTCTTCGTTAATCGAGTTTTATTTTACAAAATAAGAAGTTGGTTTTAACGTTTTGAATAATAAGCACATCAAAAATGGGAAAGCGAAAAGAGTTGAGTTTGGATATTAAAAATTTAATTATTGATGAACATAATTTAGTAAATTTGCAACATTCCACAGTACAATACATTGTAAACAAGTATAAAAACAGCGGATCTGTTGAAAATGTGCCAAGAACTGGACGGCAAAAAAAGGTTTCCAGACGGGAAGCGAACTTGGTGATAAAAGAAGTGGCAAGAAATCCAAGAGTAACTCGGGCAAAATTAGCGGAACAAATCGCAAATACTACCGGAACAATTGTTCATCCAAAAACAGTAGGGAGGATCTTACATTCTGCGGGATATGCAAGTAGAATTCCCCGCAAGAAACCGCTGATTAGTAAAAAAAACCAGCATTTGCGTTTAGAGTTTGCCAAACGATACATTGATAAGGACGAAGAATTTTGGAATAGGGTTTTGTTTACTGATGAAACCAAAGTCATTCTTTTCGGAAATAATAGCAGGGTAAAAGTGTGGCGCAAAAAAAATACAGCGTTAGATGTTAACAATTTGACCCCAACAGTGAAACATGGTGGGGGAAGTGTTATGGTATGGTGGGCAATAGCAGCCAGTGGGGTAGGGCGAATGGTATTTATAGATGGTGTAATGGACCAGCATCAATATAAACGTATATTGGAAGACAATTTGAAGGATTCCGTAGATGGTTTGGGTCTTGGCCAAAGTTGGATATTCCAACAGGACAATGACCCAAAACATACAGCGCGTTCAGTGAAGGAGTGGTTGCTTTACCATGCACCAAGACAACTTAATTCTCCTCCCCAATCATCTGACTTAAACCCCATCGAGCACTGTTGGGATATTTTGAAACGTAAAGTCGCTACAAGGCACGTCCGAAGCAGGGATGAACTTAAAATTGCTTTGGAGGAAGCCTGGAAGGAAATATCTCCAGATGAAACGAGAAATTTGGTCCGATCGATGCCCAGAAGATTACAGGCCGTGATAGATGCAAAAGGAGGACCCACAAAATATTAAATTTTTTCCAATATAAGTATTATAAGTAGGTGTAGATTATATGTACAAATACTTTTGTCCCAATGAATTTTCATTATTTTGTATTTTTTTAAATAATGTGTTGGATATTAATTTTGTTTTTATAACTTAATTAAATAAAAATATGTTAAAAATAATACTGCATACGACAATTTTAAATTCTTTATAAACTACGAAATATATGAGGTGTACAAATAGTTTTGTCCCTAACTGTACATTAATTGGAAATATTTATATGATAATTTTAGCATATTTTCATCGCAATTTTTTAGAAAACATTTTTTTTCTTCAAAATCGCTAAAAATATAAGATTTTTATTTTCACCCAAGTTTGTCTAAAAGCTATTTGAATTTTTATACAAATGTAAAAAATGTATTTAATTTTTTTTTTTTTTAATTTTAAAAATATTTCTACAAAAAAAAAAAAAAAAAATGTAACAAAAAATGCGTAAATATGTTTCTAAATACTTATTTTGAACAACTTCATTGCATAAAACCTCTTTTAAATGAAATTAAACGCAAAAATATAAAATTGAAAAAGATAATTATTTTTAGCTTTTACCACTGTGATTAATAATTGAGAAAATTTCTGTGACTTTGAGGACGCATTATACAAAATTACAGAATTTTTTTAAACAGAGAGTGATGTTTTATTTTATCTACTTTTACCTAGCATTAATGATGAATTAATTTTTTTTTCTTATATTCAGCCCCTAAAAAAAGGTTTCAAAAAAGCGTTTTCATGGGACACTCTAATGGTCATGTGTGTTGGGTTTTCTGTGAAATTCTGTGCCGCAGAAACAATGTTGCCCTGTGTAATTTATTTTTGTTGATTTTTTTTTTTTTTTAACGGCTAAAAAGATTTGAATGTGAAAACTTTTAAATAATTGGAAATAGTTTTTGATAATATTATAACAGTCAGGATAGAAAGATACCCAACAAGTATACATATTTTCTAGAAGCTAAACTAAAAATCCTCATCAGAGTTTTAGAATAGCAGCAAGTAAAGAAGTATCCACAAAATATTGTATACATACAGTTAGGATTACCACATGCGTAGTCATTGTAGGCGAACAAGTGGCTTAAAATTAAAATGAATCAAGACTTCCAAAATATTAATGTACTTATTTCTTAAGTCTCGTCTCAAATTGTTGTGTGTACGTATTTGCTACTGCAAAGTTATTTATGCTACGCATTTCAGGGCGTTAATATCATGATAATGAAAAAAATTTAAAAAAAAAATTACACGAACACTAGATGCAACTCTATATTGTATTGGAAGAGAAAATTTGTTCAAAAACTGTGTAATAAAAGAGACCTGAAGATGAAAATAGAAAAAAAAACAACAACTTCTCGAACTTGTATACCCTGCACCACCATAGGTGCTTGGGGTATTATGCTTATGTTTGTAACGCACAGAAAAAATTATCGGACCCCCACCTTAAAGTATACCGTTCGACTCAGAATCACTTCCTGAGTCGATTTGACGATATCCGTCTGACTAGCTGTCTGTCCATGTAAACCTTGTGAACATAGTACAGGTTTCAATTTTGAAGATATCTTGATGAAATTTGGCACGAATAGTTATTTTGACACAAGGACGAAGCCCATTGAAATTGTTTACGATCGGTGCTTTATTTCACCTAGTTCCCATGCCAATGTTCTCCTGGAATAGAGCTTAACGCTCATAAATACAGTGATTTCCCGGTTTAACGAATACTCAATTTAACGAATTCGCTATTTAATTTTTACGTCAAAATTTTTAATTTGAGTACCTTATATTACGAACAATCTATATATTTTTGTACTCGATATAACGATTTTTCCCAAAAAATGTTGTTTAAAATCCATAAAAATAAGAGGAAGTAAATAAAAAACATTTCCCATCCTATTGAAAGAGTACTAATCTCTCTTTTTGTGCAAAAGGAAGAGAATTAGACATTTTCGTTTGGACAATATTTTGTCTATTTAAAAAATAGTTTTCGAAATAAAAAAAAAAAAAATTTGTAAAAAAAACAATGTAAAACGAGACAAAAAGGTATAGTCGGTCAAGACCGACCATATAATACCCTACACCATTATGTATGACCATAAAAATTCGGGGAGGAGACCTATATTAGATCAACACTTTTATTAAATGTAAAATAAAATACAAATACAGAATAATACGTTGATACTAACATATACCTGATTTTATGCACTTTAGGGGGATTCTCGGAAGTGGATTTATATGGGAGCTGTGGTAAATTATGGACCGATTTTAATAAAATTTGGCAATGTTGTACTTATATAAAACTTATTTGTGTCGAATATTAACTTGATACTAACATTAGTATGAGATTTATGCACGTTAAAGTGAATTTCGGGTTTTATATGGGAGCTATGGTTAATCGTGGACCGATCTTCATAAAATTCGGTACAAAGATTGATACTTATACAAAACTTCTTTGTACCGAGTTTCATTAAAATATTATTATTTCTAAGGCATTTTTTAGTGTTGAAACTTAATTCCGGGGGAACATTTGTATGGGGGGTAGGTGAAATAATGGACCGATCATAACCAATTTCTTCCTTGTGTCATAAAAGTCCCACCTGCCAAATTTCATTGAATTATCTTCAAAATTGCGACCTGTACTTTGTGCACAAGGTTTACATGGACAGCCAGCCAACCAGCCAACCAGCCAGCCAGCCGTCCAGCCAGACGGACGGACGGACATCGTTAGATCGATTTAAAAAGTGATTCTGAGTCGATTGGTATACTTTAAGGTGGGTGTTGGATAACGTTTTCTATGCGTTACAAACATCAGCACAAACGCATAATACCCCAACCACCTATGGTGGTGTAGGGTATAAATACTTTACAAAGCTGTTATTCGAAGAAAAAAATTTGTTCTTTAAGAATTTGAATTTTGCAAATTTTTTATTTTTTTATTTTCTTTGTTTATTTTTCACTTTTATTGTTATAGATAACTAAATTGTGTTTCAACGTTAAAAAGTGAAAATATAGGCTTTAAAATAAATCTTTTAAAATAATTTTTTTTAGTAAAATATATTCGCGATTTAACGAATTTTTCGATTTTACGAATTGGCCTGACAATATATCATTCGTTAAACCGAGAAACCACCTTACCTTTAATATAGCAAATATAGCTCCAATATAAACCCCTTCAAAAATAACTTTAACGTGCATAAATCACTTTAACGTTCATAAATAAATTACATTTTGTAAAAGTATTTGCCCACAATTGGCTACAGGTGTAATATGTCCCTTCCCGAATTTTTATGCTTATACAAAATGGTCTAGGGTTTCATATGGTCGGTCTTGACCGACTATATCTTTCTTACTTGTTTTATTATTTCATATTTTTTTTTTTTTGTTATTGTATGCTTCTTATATTCAGTACATGTTTGAAATTGTATATATTAGGGTAGCCCAGTTTGTTTGGTGCAAAAAAAGAAACGAAAATATTTCGCATAATTTTAATAGGAAATTTTTAGAATAATTTTCATCATACAAACGATGCCACACTAATATATTTACGTACATATCGTCGGTGCGCTGACGTTTTTTTACTATTTTTCAGGAGTGTAATTTCCACAATTTTCGTCGAAGCAAAAAAGGTTATAGTTTCTGGTTCCTTTTACGAAATAATGTCGATAGGACCATATCCGTATGTCCGTCCGTCGTTTGAAATGGCGTTTATGAAGCCTCCCGATAACAAAAGATCAGAAATTTTCTCCAGAACTTTTCTATTATATAAATCATAAAAAATAGGTTCAAAAATGGTAGAGATATAAAAAAATACAAGCGCGAATGTTATATTCGGCTCGGCCGAATCTATATACCCACCATCAACTTTTTCAAATTTTACGTTATACAGGAGGTAGGCGAAAAAGTGGGCGGACCACGCCCATTTTTTGTTTCCGACTTTACATTGGTCCTTGAACTATTTGAACACAATTTGTTGAAGTTTTACCTTATATGGGAGGTGGGCGGTAAAGTGTATACAAAACTGTGTATACAAAATTTCGTTGTCGTACATGCTTTTATTTATGAGATATCAGCAGAAAAGTATGAAACGGACACCCTGTGTTTCTAGTTTTTAGCCCATAACTTTTTTGTTTATTAACCGATTTTGCCCATTTTCAATCCCAAACAAACCTTATATAAGACAAATATTTGTGCCAAATTTCCTCCTATGTTGTACCGTTCGAGTCCTATCCTGCTTTCAATAGACGGACAGACGGACGGACATAGCTAGATCGACTCAGAATCTAACCAGGACCCAGAAAATATATACTTTGTGGGGTCTTAAATAATTCCTTCGACATGTTATATACGGAATGACAAAATCAACATACCCCCCATCTTTTTGATGGTGGGTATAAAAAATATATAGGCTAGGGACTTCGTTTTACAAAGAAATTTTTGAACATCTTTTTTGATTTTTTACGCTGAAGTTTCGGCACAGCAAAATATAGCACTCTAACTTGTTTTAATTTTGTATTTATCGTTAGGATATTTATTATTTATTAAAAAAAAAACTGTATATTTTGGTGTCTGCGAATGGCAAAAGAAATTAAAACATCCGCACATAGGCTTTTTTGTAAAGTAAACTTTTCATTTTTTGTTTAATATTTTTATTTTTCTGTTCTTCAAAAAGTCTTATGTGTAGCAAAATATAAAAAGAGTTTTTCTTTTTTCAAGGAAATCTACACATATGACTTCTAAACCCGTTGAGATAATAGAAAATGCTTTGGTTAATGAAAATCCCTGCGGGAAATTTGTGGCAGTACCGGTTAAGTACCAATTGACACCGAACTCGTCACCAAAGTTCCAGTTGAGAACCAGTTGACATCACCACACTTACTAAATATCAGTTGAGAGTCAATTTCTAACAGGCAAGTTAAGTGCGCAATTGTCAACTCGCGCGAAATAACAATCTGTGGCTGAGTGGTTAGAGTTGAAGACTATAAAACGTAAGATACACGTCAGAAAAACGTGTGTTCAATTCGTGGTGCCACCATCGTCATTAACGAAAAATTATAGAATAAAAATAAATATAATTTTATAAAAATAAATTAAAAAAAAATCAATTTCTTTTTAATTAATCGACTCTGAACATGTCTTATTGGCATGTCCTATCCCAAGGAGCTATGTGGCCACCTGCAATGACAACCCCATGTAAAAAATGAAGTTTTGAAACTGGAACCGGTTCTCTTTCCTCTAGGGATATGACTAATAATGATATAAAATGCTATAATAAAAAAAATAATAATACAAAATTTACACATAGGACTTCTCGTTAGTATACCGAAGATATATGTTCTTTAAAATTTTTGTTGTTACTACTGATGTTAACTGCCTTGCCTGGACTGTCTTGTCTGCTTGCTTGTATGCGTTGCCTGGCTTCGTTTCTGTTAATTATAAGATACATGCAACCAACAAACCAACCATCCAGCCGGCAACAAAAAGGGGAAAAGTAATGCAAACCAAAAATACAAAGAACACAAAGATTTTCTAATATATATAATGTTTTTGGATAAAGTTCTGCTTTTAATAAAAAAATATTTATAATATATAAGACCCATATTTCTATAAGTTAATGTTTATTTCTTACCAACTTCTTCTGTGTAGGTAAGAACCTAAAATCAATCAATGAAAATTAATTTAATGGTCTCAAAGTTTATATTTTAGAATTTTGGTGATCATTTAAAACAAACTCATGATATCAAAATGTTTTGAATTTAGTAGAATATATTCTGGCCCTTTTTCGTTCAATACTCTTTTCATACGGATCAATTTTATTCGGCATAATTCTTTCGTAATAGATGTTACATTTCTGATCTTATTAAATACAGAGCAATACCTGTGTTATTCAGCATTGGTGTCGAATTTTTCGGTTGACCAAGCTCTATATACGATCAGCTCGTGTGGCAGCCAATTTCCTTGCTTTTCCTAGCAAAAACTTGTTAACTACACATAGTTACCGATCAACATGTTTTTCAACGCAACGCCACAATTGGCATACCGTCCGCAATACCTAGAAGTTGTTTTGTGTCAATAGTTAACTTTTCTTTGCATTACATGTAACTAGTTGCGTAACTATTGAGCAGATAAACAGGCATTTATATTAGAATAATTAACTTTTTAAGACCCTATTTGGAAGCATATATGGTAACTAGTTGTCTCTACTAACATCACCATTTTAAAATAATAAGTTGCTAAAGTGTAAGTAGTTTATTGTTATTATAATAGCATTTTAACTCATTACTTGGCAATGGAAGTTTTTGCTGGGTTTGGATTAAAGAGCTTTTAAAACCTGAATATTGTTGCTTGATCTACTCCCAATGTCATTTTTGAGAATTAGAAAATAATAAATATGGCAAATTATTAGGAACATTTAAAACCATGTTTCCCAAAATTGTTTTTGTGATCCATCTACACCATTTCCTTTTGCATGGAACCAAAGTTAAAAAAAAAATTGTTAGAAATTAATTTTATTGAAGGGCCATTTTGGGGTTTTGCTACATATTTTATAACAAATCAATTAACATCTGAATCGACAATTATAGCAAAAATAACTCGAATTTAAATTATATATATTTTTTTTAAATTTTAATCGAATAATTTAAAATTTGTTTGATATTAACCTTCTTCCAAAAAAATCCTCATGAATCTTTAGTCCGATAAAAGCAATTTTTTTCTCTGTTAGTTTTTGAAAAAAGTTGCCCAAACTTGCTCCAAATAATAAATGGCCAATCACACCTTTTTATAATAGTGTTCTAGATTTCAAAATAACATAAATTTTAAGAAGACATTTAGATATTTTTTCAAATAAATATTTATACAGTGCATTTATACAAAAATGGATACTTTCAATATAATTATAGATGCAATAAATTTTCAATCTCTATTTAAAAGAAGTAAGAAAGTATGGAAGGAAATTGGTTATGATTGGTCTATTATACACCTCGCCCCCATACAAATACCCAAGGAATAGGGTTTTAACGCTTAAAAATTCCTTATTTATATCACTATTTCAATAAAATTCAGTACAAATAAGTTTTATGCAATATTAAATCGGAGTAAAGAATGTCAGGAAGATCGGTCCACAATTAGGCATAGCTCCCATATAAAGCTCACTTTCGAAAATTACTTTAACTCCCAAAATCGAACATAAATTACAGTATTGTGGTAATATTTGAAACAATTGAATTTAAAATCAATAAAAATCATATATACTAATTTCATAATAGGTCCATTTCCGAAATTTTCGGAAATGCACATTTTAATGCACAAACGCAATGGTATAGGGTGTTATATTGTCGGGATAGACCAACATAACTCTCTTACTTGATTTTTTTATGTTTGCTCTTGAATTCAGTAACCTCAAAGACAAACAGAAAATTAAATTTTAGAAAGATACGGCAACAAAAAAATTGTGGACGCCATATTGTTTCCGCCATTTCGGAATTCTAATATTTTCGATAATTTTATAGAATACAGATTTCAAAATTTTCTTGTATTTGGTTTTTGACAAATTAATCGATTATATAAAAAAAAATAAAATTTTTGAAGAAATTAACATAATTTAAAGAAACATGTTGAGTCCGCCATTTTGTTTTTTTAAATTCTGATTTCAGTTTCAAATTAAGTAACTCCAAAACTGACTATATACAAAATTTCTTAAACATTTTGCCAACCATTTTAGTTCCGCCATTTTGAATTTTTATTTTTTAGTTAATTTTTGCAATCAAAAAGCCCAATAGCCTTGAGATATGAATTTTTTGCCAGGACACCACAAACAAATTTTAGACAAAGTAATCGAATTTTAAATTGATACCTGAACATATTTTTATGTCGAATTTTAATGGTCGATAATTCGCGAATTAAACTTCGCGATTGCGTATCTCAAAAAATGGCATTTTTATATTGGTGAAAAATATATATGTAGAGGAAGGAGCCATTCTGAGTGTTCTCTTTAAGTATCGTGCTGGGACTTTCAATAGATATAGTTCGCAAACCTAAATTTAAAATTTCTTTATTAACCATTTATGATGCCTTGTCTTTTGAAATATCAAAAAAAAAAAAAAAAAAACACTTTTTTATTAAAACAACTTTGAGAAAAAAAAGTGAAAGAGTATTATTTCGAAATATATTCCAAAATACACAATATTTAAAAAGAAAAATCCCTCTTATACCTCAGGACTTATTCCCGAAAAACGAAATAAAGTCGATCCAAAGAATAAGAAATTCAAGCGTAAATATATTTTTAACTGCAAGAGATGACTTAAGTGAGTAAGCTTATTTTTGCTTTATCTTGTCAAGCACTTTACAGGAATATAATACACACATACACTCATACACACACACACATATTCTTAATAAAATTTGATTGAATTATATGAGTAGTAGGCGTGGCAGTTGTCCGATTACGCCCATTTTTTCATGAAAAAATGGGCGTAATAGTTTGTACCAAATTTCATCAATATAGCTTTCTTAATTACAAAAATATAGACTTTTGATCACTCAGAATTAGGGTGATCGATTATTCGACTTTTTTGAGAAACCGGTTTTCGAATAGTTCGAATAGTTGGTATTTTAAAAAAACCGGTTGCACTTTTTGAAATTCAGAAAAAACCGGTTAACCGGTTTTTTTCAGAAGTTAATATTTATATCAAAAGACTACATATCTTTAAAAAAGTCAATAATTCTTATAATCAAGTTAAAATTTATTAAATACAAACGTAAAAGCCTGACAATGTCAGGAAAAATAATATAATAATGAAAATATGCACAAACAAATCCGAAAATTAAAAGAAAAAATATGAACAACATTTAGACACCTTCCTCTCCCTAATCGAAGTAAATTATTGGAAGCCGTTAGAATTTATTGGGATAATATTGATAAAAAATTTAAATTCGTAAACCTTTCAAAATAAAAAAAAAAAAAGAAAAACCGTCGTAAATGCGCTCCCTGGCCGAAATACAGAATCAGTTTTTGATAGGATTTGGAGAGCAAACAATAAGTATAGCAACTCAAAAGTTCTTAATACCAAAACAGACTTTTCGATCCCTGATAGAAACATCTGGCTCTGTTAGAATTTGTAGAACGAATAGTTTTATAAGTAAGTCGATTTTTAGTTTCTTACGTCGTCTGAGAGCTTCAGAAAGCTCTGGAGAGGAAACAATGCTTAGGAAAGATATATATAAATCTATATATATAGATCCACGTATTTTCCGTTCCCTGATAGAGATTCCAAAATCTGGCTCCGTTAGGATTTTTAGGACGAATAGGATTATAAGTTAGCCGAATTTTAATTTTTTACGTCTTCTGGGAGCTTTAGAAAGCTCTGGAAAGAGAAAAAAATTCTTAGAAAAAGACTTATATTCGCTCCCTGATAAAAATTTCAAAATATGGCTCCATTAGGATTTGTTGGACGAAAAGTTTTATAATTAAGCCAAATTTTAATTTTCTACGTCGTTTGGGAGCTTCAGAAAGCCCTGGAAAAAGAAAAAATGCTAAGCAAATTATATATCTAGATGACTAGAAGATAATTATGTTTCAAAATTGTTGAAAAAAAAAATCATCTAAATTTTAGTTAGCATAAACAGAATCCATGGCTTAATATGGAAGCCTGTCTCAATTGAAACGATTCTGCAGGTGAAACTTTTTTAACACAACACCTTTAAAAAATAAAGGAAATATTGGATAAAAAAAAAAATTAAATTGGATGTAAAAATATTACAGATATTACAATAGATTAAAAAATTCATACAGGATAATTATTAATTATTTATTTGTTTAATATTACAGAATAAATTCCAATTTAGATTTAAAATATATTTTTAAAACATAACAAATCAGTCTTTATGAATATTTAAAAAATTATTTCTAAATTTCGACTCAAATATCACTATTTAGTACATGTTTTCTGAAATAAAATGCCATTTTTAAAACCGGTTTTTTGTGTTTAAAAAAATCGGTCTATTCGACATTCGAAAAATGAACATTTCGAAAAAACCGACAGCACATTGACTAAAAAAACCGGTTTTAAAACCGGTTGAAAAACCGCGTCGATCACCCTACTCAGAATGCGAAAATCTCACACTGTGCGTAGGATTAAATTGCAAAAACTTTGAAAATTCACTTTAAATTAAGTATCTGAATTTTCTCCAATTTCCTAAATTTATTGTTCGCTTTTTTATCTTTTGGAAGTTTTTCAATGCTATATAAACATAATGGACTATGGGGATAAATTTTAGTTCTTCTTTGTTACCATACAGACCTTCGATAGTTACATTAAGGTATTCGAATTTTGATCTCAAAATGTTTTAAATTTTAAAATGTGTTTTTTTGCTTTTGGGTGGTCTGTACTTCTCTCAACGAAACTGGGGTTAATATCTGTAGTAGTTATACTTATTTTGTGCTATATCCAGTTGACGTACACTAAATAGTCAATGCGATAGATAATCAAGCATTCAATATAAGGACTGCGCACGAAAAAATCCGTGCACTAGCTATGTGCTAAGTTTCATGGTTATAGCGAAACTAGTTTTCATTATGGAAATTGAACAAAAAAAACCGAAACACATAATAGACATTTTTCATGAAATCTTACATCGGTCATATAAAACAATTGCCAGGAAGGCAGTTGTGTTTAAATAAATACAGTTATCTTTGAAATCTGACTTAATTTGTAGAAGTTACGATTTTTTGAAACTTTTAAATACTCGAGTCAACTTTGACACACTGTAACTTATCTCGTGTTATCACGGGGTGACTACAAGATGATTTTTCTGAAAGTTTAGGTCCTCCTCTATAACTCATCCATTTCAATTCGATCCGAGCAGTAGTTTAGGAGATAAAGCTTTATTAATAGTAAAATTTGCATTTGACCCCACTGTGCAGCGTGTTATCTACCAAATAAGATAAAAATAGTTGAAATGGATTACAAAATATTAATTTTATTAGAAATTCCCCAGACTATTAACGTGTTTTCGAACACTTGTGTAAGCGACAGACAGACAAATTTTTATTATACCCTACACCACCATAAGTGGTTATCATAAATCAACGCCCAAAAATATTGGTCTAACACCCACCTAAATTTATACCAATCGGCTTAAAATCACTTTCTGAGTCGATTTAACTATGTCCGTCCGTCTGTCCGTCCATGTAAACCTTGTAATCAAACTACAGGTCGCAATTTTGAACAAACATTAATGAAATTTGGCAAACAGGTTTCTTACAGTCAAGGGACGAAGCCTATTGAAATTGGTTAAGATCGGTTCATTATTTCACCAATACAAATGTCCTCCCGGTTTAACGATCATAAATCCCTTAAATATATAAATATTTTAATGAAATTTAGCACGTATAAGTTTCATATAAGTCTAAATAAGTGTGCCGATAATGATATTGCCAAATTTTACAAAGATCGGTCCATAATTTACCATAGCTCTCACATAAGGCCCACTTTCGGAAATCACACAAAAGTGAATAAATTCATATTAATGCTAACATCGACGTAATATTCTGTATTCGCATGTTTTATTTTACACTTAATATGAGTATCGGTCGATACTCATAGGCCCCAAGTCTAATAAAAGACCCCTCCCCGAATTGTCTATAAAACAACATATTTCTTTTCTTAACTTTTTAGAAATTCGTTTAAAAACATTTGAAAAAAATTTTAATGGATGATTTGAAATACCCATAATAAAAACCAAAATAGTTTAATAAAGCATTAAATGGGGATTATAACATCCCGCTGGACACAATGGTTATTTTTCATTTCTAAAAATTATTAAAAAATTAAAACTGTAGAAGTTTTTCTTTGTTTAGCATTGTAAAAACATTATTGGGATTGAATTTAGGTTATTAGAATTGAATATCTTTTGCTTCAGTTGGATTTTGTCGTTACTAAACTTAATATAACTTATTTGAAAATTACAACCGAATTAAATTCAGCAACTTATGTGTTACTTTCAAATATTGGTGATTGCAACCGAATAGTTCTAATAAAAAATAAATTCTGAAAAAATATTCAAACAAAATTGACAATCAAGAATAATTAAATAAATTAGAAATACAAAAATAATTTAAATTGTTTTAAGGCAAATATCAAAAATTAATTTTAAATATTAATATTGTTTCAAAATATAAAGGTATGCATGCGTGTTTTTTCAATATTGTGTTCTATTTAATATTAAAATCATTTTAATAAGTTTAGTGTTATTTAGTTTTCCTTAACGAAGTCTTCAAACTTTCATTCTCATTATATGGGCAAATAATTTTTATAAAGAAACCAGACGGCTTTGGAGTAATTTTAAGATTATATTGGACAACCTTATATACTATATATGGATAACAGTATGAAACAATTGTAAGTATAATTTACCAATAGCACTGGCTGCACCCATTACATAAAATAAATTTTCTTCTCGACAGGACCAGTGCATGTCTTCCAGAACAAAGACATTTTACATGTCCACAGATTAATCTCAATCAAATTGTTCCTAGTCTAAAAATTTATTCTTAATTCGTATTTTTTATAATTGTATTTGTGCTGTTAATATTATAAATAAATCTGAAAAGAAAACTAAACATTTTTTACTAACATACATAAAAAACTAAAATCGTTCCAACTGATATTTTCTGTTCCCATCATCGAATTGTTTTTATGATTCAGTTGTACGTACAGTAAATTCAGCAATCGAATAGTAATTGTAATCGAATTTGAGTTAGTACTTGGAACCGACAAAATTCGATTGGCAAAAAATTCGGTTGCCACAAAGAATCTGTTTTTTCTGTGTAGTCTAATGTCCATGTTCGAAGTTCTAATAATAAGAATTGATTATAAATACTTTAGATGAGATAAAATGTATCATAAATAAATAATGTGCCTATAAGTTAAAATCGAAAACTAAATGGATAAGACACCACGAATGCTGATGAAGTGTGTAACGGCATAGAAAATACGTATTCCATTCTGCTGGTCCACAAACTCTGCTTTAGTATCGCCAAACGGAGACAACAAGGCGATTTATGATTGCAAACTTGTTTAGACCTAATTCAAAAGAAGATAAAATGGATCACTTTAATCTACAAAAATATAAGAAATATATACAAAAATATATTAACGTTCGGAAAAAAGTTAGATGAAAATAAAATATTAAAGAAGACTGTTGTTTGTGCGAAACCGTTACTATTTTGCATATTTTTAAAAAGATGTGAAATTATTGACTCGACTAGCACTTTTAAATGAATTAAAAATACATATTCACAGTTTTCCATTTAAATCCATTGCGGTTTTGAATATTCGCAAGGCGACTACAATGTTTCAGTTTATTTCGGAATGTTGATTCACATACAGTCGACACTCAAGACATTAAAAATAAAAATCCATGACAGCTGCATGAAGTCACAGTGAAACCGAAGAAACCAAACGAAACCCAACAACCAAACAGCCAACTGACACAACTCTAAGCTTGACTTTCTGTAGACATTGACTATCAGTTTTTTAGTTTTTTGCTGGTAGAATTTTTTATTGCAACGGCTTTAAGTTTTGTTTTTTTTTTCTTTTTCATCTACGCTGTTGCCTGGTTACAGTTGTTGTATTTTCTAACTGAAACAACAACTATAAAACACCTGCATATTATTTTGGCTGAAAAAAATATACAGACAACATATACAATTTGTTGGTTTTTTGTAACTGCAACTGTTACTTCAAGTTTGTTTTTTTTTTATCGAATACGAATTTTGGTTTCTTTTTTTTTTATCAGTTTCTTATTGTTATAATGGCTTTTAGGTAGAACATATTGTTTGCAAACCGACTTTTACTTAAGATGAGAATAATGTTTTTTTTTTTTGCCAATTGAAATTTTATAAAAAAAAAAATATGCAAGAATACATAAAAATTCACAGACTTCGTACAAAACGCCTAAGGTTGCATTTAATTTTATGAGAAAAAATTAAATAATATTTTGTGAAAAATGAAATTTTATGCCAAATACCCTTAACTTTGTTATTAAGTGGGTTGTGAATTCTAAATAACATTATATGCATTCACATTTTTATACTCTTTTTCCGTGTAAGGAAATCGGCTTTAAATTTTACACTTCTGTAAACTGCTGAAAATTTCGGAAAGTTTGTCATCTGGTGAGTATCATTATCTTCTTCAAAGTTTTGCCATTTCTTGAAAAAGGACATTCATCCAATAGGTGAGGTATAGCAAGAAAAATGTTATAAAAAGAGCATTTAGGTGGGTCTGATTTCTCATATTAATATTTAGAGTTAAGTAATGCCTTTCCATTTTTAGACTTACTAGCATGAAACATTGGATCAAGATAATGTTGTTTATAGGACTTATAGTTTGTGGATGTTGTTTCTTAAACGGATTGAATATTTTGGGAAAAATGATGTCTGGTGAGTAGAAATAATTTCCATCAGCATTTTTCTAAAACGTAATGTATTGAACTGATCATGGAGGATGTCTGATGGGATAGTAAATGCTTTTTTATTAAATTTTATAGTTTTTTAGAGCTTTTTTCTTCAAATTGAAAATTAAAAATGGGTTTTTATTTATCTCGTATCTTTTACAATAAAAAAAATATGAAACATTTAAAATTTTACAATATTTTTTCATTCATTATTTGTAAACTTAAATCTAACTAGTTCTTATAATTTTTAGTAATAATTACTTCAGCAATGCTTTACAATCAGTGGGTTATTGAACAGAATGGAAGTAATTAGTTCTTGTAATGATATCTAGGTAATGACTTCCCAAACTGCCTTCATGTAATAATATATGGTAAGTAGTTGCTTCTAATGTCATCACCGTGTTAAAATAATGAGTTATTCAGCTAATGTGTAAGTAGTGAAGAACCATTATATTAGCTTCTTAACTCATTACATGGCAACCAAAGTTTTTGCTGGATCGTAAAATCCCTAGTGAAAAAACTGCAAAATTTTAAAATTTTTTAAAAATAGGTTTCACGACTTTTGCACAACACAATTTGACACTGGTTAATGGCACGCTAATTAAATCCATGCTGGTTTTTTTGTACAATTGTTTATAACCTACATTAGAAGAATTGGACACTTGTGCTACGAGTCAAATCCGCGATTACAGAAATCAAAAGAAAAAAAAAAAAAAAAAAAAACTTGTTAATTTCAATTTTTTGACTTTGAGTGCCTGCCGGCACTACATGGAACCATTTCACTGGGATAACAGCGCATAGAAAAAATTTACTAAAAACTATACAGGTTGACAAAATTAATAAAAATTTTCATTTTTGACAACTACGAATATAAGATATTTTTTTAAATAAATTTTTTACACTTTTTTAAGAAATTTAATATTTTTTTTAGAAAATTCCTCCATAACTGCTGATCGTAATAATAAAATATAAAATCAGACAAGTCGTTTTCGAGATATATTTCAATCTATAGTGTAAACTTAATTTTACAAATCGGGATTTTTCGCGAAAACTATAGTCAATTCCAAAAAAAGTGGTTTAGAGGCTTAGTACTTAATTATACCATATATCCAAAATCTCAGTGTTTTCCTTTAAAGAATCAGACTATTTTGCAAAAATAAAAAAAACAGACTTAATCTGTAGAGGGAAATAAAGATTTTTTGAATTTTTTTCATGCACGAGATGGTAAATTTAAATTTTTCGAAATTTATAGTTCTATCGATGTAACAAACGGTCCAATTTTTCACCCTGCCACCAATTAGCAATGAGGCTAAATCTGATACAAACAGGTTTCAAAATCGAACTACGTAAATACATGTCTTTTTATAGTTGATTATTCACTTCAATATTAATGAAATAAACATTGTTGCAATTGTGGTGGGTGTATTTTTCTTTTTTTTTATCAAACTTTGTTGATTTTTTTATGCGTCCGCTTCTTTTTTTATATGCGTAGTTGTTTTTTTTATATATATATATATATATATATATATATATATACAAAATATATAGAGTTCATCAATGTATAGATGAAATTGTGTACATACATACATACATATGTGTATTTAATACAAATTTTTATTTAAATTTTCTGATGTTTGCAATTATATAACGCATTTTGCTGCAACACCATAAAGACCAATACCGACTACAAATCTTTATTTGTTTCATATCTATATATATACATACAAACATGCATGATTTTGTACATAAATGTATACATATAAATATTTATATGCATTAGACTGCAACAAAAATAAAAAAACACTTTCGAATTTCGAGCGTAACTCTCCCTAGGATTGTTCTTTTTAATGCTGCGTCGATCCTGAAGTTTGTAGGGTAGGTGCACTTGTATGGAGAAATTTTTTTTCACAGTTTTTATTTTTTAATTTTGCTATTATGAATACTTTTTGCAACTTCACGTAAATTAATTGAAATTTAGACACAGTTATCGATCAAACAAGATTAAAAAAATTTAAATCGGTTCGATAATATTAGTTATTAAAAATTTCCTGGCAGTCTAATGTATATATACATATAATTCACATATAGTAAATATATACACATAATTTTATACATAAAATTGTATAAGCTTTAGTTAAATCTAAAATGTAAATAATGAAAAAAATATAAAATTTATTTTATTTTAAAATTGATGTTGAATTATAAAAAAAAAAATAATAATAATAATAGTAAATTTATATAAAATATATAATTTAAGTAAAAATATAGAACTGACATACACAATTTGCATTCAACTATACATACTTTATTTGCACATAAATAAATAAAATTCTTTATTTTTCTTTAGCGATATAATAAGTTAAAATTATCTTTATAAAGAGTTTTGAAAGTCAAACTAAATATCAGATGTGGATATTTTGAAATTATATTTTATTTAACGCTTTAGTTAAGAAGAAAAGGACAAAAATGCGCGATAACTTATATAATTTGCCAAAATAAATTTTTTTTTTCTAAAAAACTCAGAATAAATCTAAACTTTTATTACTTTTGAGAGCAGTATTGCACGGAGATGAGAAATTGTACTTTAAACAATCGCGAATGTTTTTCAAATTTTACGTTATATGGGAGATAATTTTAAGATAATTCAATGAAATTTGGCACGTGGGACTTTTATGATATAGGGACGAAGCCTATTGAAATTGGTTGTGATCGGTTCATTATTTCTCCTAGCCCCATTCAAATGTCCCCCGAAATTGAGTTTCAACACTCAAAAATGACTTAAAAATAAGAATATTTTAATGAAATTCGGTGCAAAGAAGTTTTGTTCAAGTGTCAATATTTGTACCAAATTTTAGGAAGATCGGTTCACGATTAACCATAGCTCCCATATAAACCCCTGTTCCGAAAATCACTTTAACGTGCATACTAATGTTGGTATAAAGTTAATATTCGACACAAATAAGTTGTATATACGTAGAAACAACATTGGCAAATTTTATTCGAATCGGTCCATAATATACCATAGTTCCCATATAAAACCACTTCCGAGAATCGCACTAAAGTGCATAAAATCAAGTAGATGTTAGTATCAACGCATTATTCTGTATTTGTATATTTTATTTTACATTTAGTAAAAGTGTTGGTCTAATATAAGTCCCCTTCCCGAAATTTTATGGTCATACATAATGGTGTAGGGTATCATATGGTCGGTCTTGACCGACTATACTTTTTTTCTCGTTTTTTTTTTGTTTATTAACCAATTTTGCTCATTTTCAATACCAAACAAACCTTATACCAGATAAATATGCCAAATTTCGTCCCCCTACGTTGCCCCGTTCGAGCCCTATCCTGCTTTCAACAGACGGACAGACGGACGGACATAGCTAGATCGACTCAGAATCTAATCAGGACCCAGAAAATATATACTTTGTGGGGTCTTATATGATTCCTTTGACATGTTACACACGGAATGACAAAATCAATATACCCCCCATCTTTTCGATGGTGGGTATAAAAAGGTCAGAAAAGGCTAAAAAAGATGAGGCCAGAAAAAAGCTAATATTTTTTTAATATAAAAATTTATATAATAAAAATTATTAGTTTTTATTAATTTTTTTTTTATATTGTAGTATAATTTATTAATAAAACCTAGAATACCTGTGGTGAATGAAGTAAGGACTGCGCACTAAAAAATCCGTGCATGCTCTTGGACTTATAACTTTTGATGTGGTGAAAAATTAACAATTCTGTTAACTGGTGTGTATTTGCCATTATCCTCACTTGCCATGTGCTAAGTTTCATGGTAATAGCAAAATTGGTTTTTCTTAAAATGGAAGTTTAACAAAAAACACCTAAACACATAATTCGAATTTTTCATGAAATCTAGCATTAGTCATATAAAATAATTGCAAGGAAGGTTGTTGTGACGCAAACTACAGTTTTTTTGGTTCATAATATTATATAAGGAAGTCATGATCACTGAATGGTAACCTGGTAATGGAAGACAAATAGTATCTTCAGGCTGTAGGACTCAGGCAAAATAGAAAGGATTTTGGGAGAAAATCACCTCATCTCTGGAAGAAAAGTGTCACAAAAAGTTAAGTTAAGTTAAAGGGATTATGGCAAAAAATTTTGTGCATCAAAGAATTCAAAATTCCCAAGAAAGTATTTGATTTGGGAAGCAGTGTTGCCAGGACTTGAGAAAAAAAAGAAGCTAAATTAGACTTTAAAAAAGGTCAGAAAAGGCTAAATGTCCCAAAAAATAAAGCCAGAAAAAAAAGTAATATATTGTTTTATTAAAAAACGCATTTATTTTTTTGTTCTTATTAGTTTTTGGTATTTCTTAAAGATATTTTAGAGATTTTATAAATATAACCTAAATAGTATCTATGGGTAATAAAGTTTGTTAAAAAATAATCATAATATTTTTGTGGAACGATGCGCCGCAGCCGAAAATTTTCGCTAAATATAAATAATTTCGATTTTTTCTGCAAATTAATATAAAAAAATGCTTAAATATATGATTCTGTTAAAATAAATTTAGTAAGCTTTTAGCCTTTTTAAGGCTATATTAAAAATCAAAAAAGGCTAGAAAAAAAGCTAGAAGCTAATACGAAAATTTTGAGGCTAAAAGCAAAATAAAAAGGCTAGATTTAGCCTTAAAAATGCTAAACTGGCAACACTGTTGGGAAGTCATATGCTTATGCGGAAAAAAACACTTTATTCTTAAAACATGGTTGCATTAACACAGAAATATACGTGAATGAGTGTCTTTGGAAAAGACTTCTCCCTTTCCTAATAAAAATCAATGTATCTGCTGTTTTCTGGCCTGTTCCCGTTTCTTCTCATTACAACAACAAAATAATGGAGTGGTAACAAAGAAATTGTAAGAATTTGTACCGAAAGAGGCTAATCCATCAAATTGTTCGAAACTCCGCGCAATTTAAAGATATTGGACTCTAGTAAAAAATAATTTAAATTACATTAAAAGCTCAGCATAAAATGAAACGGAGTTTAAAAATAAGTGGACCTATTTGAGCAAAAAAGTGACCGAAATACAATAAAGCCTTTAATTAGAATAATTCCGGAAAAGATCAGTCAGATATTTCCTTAAAAACCAACAGGAAATAATTTATTATTTTATGTTTTGAACTTGAACATAACAGTCATTAATAAAAATATCATTTTAAAAAAATTCGCTCACTGGTTTAGTTTCTATAAGCAGATTTGCATGCGCAGTCCTTATATTAAAAAATAACACTGGTCGACAAAAAAGAATAGTGGCACTTGATATATTTTGATGTGCTAAACATGAATCTGCTTTCAGTTTTTTTCCATCAGGTCTCAATTTTTTTTTATGGGCGTGTCTAATATTTCGCCCATAGTAAGGCCATTACTCTAGTATATTTCCTCATAACTCAAGAACGGTATGTACGATTGACATAAGTGATACATACACCAAAAGATGCGCACCAAAAATATATCCATAATTTTTTTATGTACTCAATAGTTTCGAAGTTATTTTGAAATAAATGTAAAAAAATTTTGTTACTAAAATTTTTTTGGATAAATGAAAACATCAAAAACGTTTCAGTTTATCATCTTTATCTTAAAGCTGGTAATACTGCGAATAAAATAAGGATTGTATCTTCAAAATTGATGCTCTTTTATTCACAGTTAAGTAAAAATATACAATTGATTAGAAATACAGTGGTGGGCAAAAAAAAAAAAAATTTTATTTTGTCTTGAAACAAAAATAGGTGGACTAGGTGAATATTGATGATTTAAATAAGAATCTGCATTCACTTTTTTCCTATCACGTACCGATTTTTTTTGTATGGGCACCTAATTCAGCGGTCGCACCATAAAATTCGAGAATGGTTTGTCAAATTTAGACTATAACTTAAGAACCGTTCACACGATTTTGATATATATATATATATATATATATATATATATATATATATATATATATATATATATATATATATATATATATATATATATATATATATATATATATATATATATATATATATATATATATATATATATATATTTTTTTTTTTTTTTCGCTACTACTAATTACCGAATAACTACGGAAATTAACTGGACAAAAAATTATGTAAATACAGCTCAAAGACAATTTAAGTCGCTATATATTGGAGTTTAATATATCTTAATAGGACAAACCGTTCTCGAGTTATACACTTCCGTGACTGCCTAAAGGCGGGGTCATAGTAGTCATGTCCATAAAAAAAAAAAAAATCGATTCGTGATAGAAAAAAAGTAAAAGCTGATTCTTATCTAGTACATAAAATTCCATCTAATCCACATATTTTTTTTTTTATTTAAGAAAAAAAATTTTTTTTTTTGCCGACTAGTGTATTTCCATTTAACTGTAGGTATGCATGGGTATACTAACTAGATTTGTGCACCAATTTTTATGAAACGTGTCTTTATTTATTCGTAGTTTTGCCAGCTTTGAGAAAGAGATGATAAGCTGAAAAATTTTTGATGTTTCCACTTTTAGAAAAAAGTTTTAGTAAAAAAAGAAATCCTGAATTTAGCATGATAAATTTTTTTCCGAACAATTATTTCGAAATATCTCCAAAACTATTGAGCGGATAAAAATTTGTTAGTAGAACGACTTAAAGCTAATTTTATTCCGCATATTTTGGTGTATCACACATAAATCGTGCATACCGTTCTCGAGTTATAGTGAAATATACTCGAGTAATCGGCTTATTTAGGGCGCAATATTAGACACGCCCATAAAAAAAATCTCGACCTGATGGGAAAAAACTGAAAGGATATTCAAGTTTAGCATGCGGAATTACATCTAGTCCACATATTTTTTTTTTTTTTTTTTTGTCGGCCAGTGTTATTTTAACACGTTGATGACGTTAGAGGCAACTACTTATCTTAAATTATTACAAGTAGGCAGTTAAAGAAATCATACTTAGATGTATTTACAATAACTAATTACTTCCCAGTTTAACAACTAATTGATTTTTAAAATATTACTGAAGTCAATACTAATTCCTATTGACATTTTAGGTTACAAATAAATAATGAAAAGCCAGGATATAAAGAGAGCTTTTTTTATTTTAAATTTAAAAAAAAAATTAATTTGCTAAAGTTTACAATAACGAAAAATTTAATTAAAAAACCTGTAATAGATTTTAGATTAAAAATTAACTCATACGCAAATTTTACCTTTTCATATATGTATCCCTTTTTTAAATAAAAAGTAGTATTTTAAAAAATCTGACAATAAAATAGTTATTGTAAACCGGGTTATAAATAAGTGGTTACTAAACAACTTCTATGTAATGTAAACAGTGTGTTGTTGTCATTGAAATTTAACTACATCCGTACCTACTTGCCATTACCAAGTTTTTGCTGGGTAACTATTGAAATTTAAAATGTAGGATTTTCCATTTTTATTAACGAGTATTTTTAGTCCAATAGACGCTCACTTATAGTAGAGTTTATAATGGACCAAATGTATGTTATAAATTTTCCCGCTAAGTATCCGTATAACTAAAAGTAGGGAACCTTCTCAAACAGTGTTACCGTTGAGAATTTTTGAAATGAATTTCAAAATGAAAAGTCGCCAAAAAAAGGAATTTATGAAAAAAGGAATCAACTGCTTTCAAACCTAAAAAACTCTTTAAAATTAGTTTATTTGATAAAAACAGAAACAAAAAATGTTATATTTTAAGAAAAAAACTACAAAGTAAAAACAAAGATGTGTTGATAAAAATAGCACAGGGAAACACTGATTCTGTGGCACGGAGTTTCTTAGTTAATTCGGATACACGATATTAATAAGTATTTACACTAGTTATCGTATTGAATTGACTCTAGTTCTCGCAATAAATCGCGATTTGTAAAATTAAGGAAGTTGCACTATATATTGAAGCATATCTCGAAAATGACTTGCAATCCGTATTGACTGAGAAACCCAGTGCCACAGAAATTTTCATTTATCAATTCTCCGGGGTTTTTTTATATCTCAAAATTGTGAAACAATCTCAAAATAATTAATTTACTTGTTGGAATTAATATATAATGGGTCAATATATTTGAAACAACTTAGTATCTTTGATATGAAAATTATTTAAAAACATTTTTAAGACTTTCATTGTAATATCCCATTAGATATTACAATGAGTGGGGACTTCCTCTCCCCCTAGACTTAAATATCAATCATATTGTCATTTCATAAAGGCAATATGATAAGATAGTGGTTATTCCCACAAAATGTTGAAACATTTGCTGTAATTGTACTTACGATTTAGGATATTTAATATTTTCTTTGTATGGCGGGTACCATTTCCCCTGGTACCGTCCTTTCCATTTTCATTCTAAGTTTGGAGACTTATGCAAAATTTATTCCCGCAAATTTTTAATACTTTGCTGCAATAGTATTTAAGTTATCCGATAATAAGTACTTAGTTTATATGGGGGATACTATTCCCCCTAGCCCTATCGTCTCCATCTTCATCTTAGTTATAAAGGATTATAAGAAAATTAGTTCCTTAAAATTGTAAGACTTTTGCAGAAAAGAAATTTGAAGTCATGGTGTATCGTTTTTACACCACCATGAATTTGTGCTGATGTTTGTAACGCAAAACTCATCGGACTCCTACCTTAAAGTATACCGTTCGACTCAGAATCACTTTCTGAGTCGATTTAACGATGTCCGTCCGTCTAGCTGTCTGTCCGTGTAAACTTTGTGAACAAAGTACAGGTCGCTATTTTGAAGATATCTTGATGAAATTTGCCACGAATAGTTATTTTACCACAAGGACATGGAAATTGGTTATGATCGTTTCATTATTTCACCTAGCTCCCATACAAATGTTCTCACGGAACAGGGATTTAGTGGTCATATAGGCCTTACATATATCCGGAAATTACATTAACATGCATAAATCCCATACGAATGTTAGTATCAAGTTCATATTAGACACACATAAGTTTTATATAAGTAGAAACAACATTGCTAAATTTTATAAGAATCGGTCCATAATTTACCATAGCTCCCATACAAACCCACTTCCGGGAATCGCCCTATAGTGCATAGAATCATATACATATATGTTAATTCAACGCATTATAATGTGGTATTTGTATATTTTATTTAACATTTAGTAAAAGTATTTGTCTACAATTGGCACAGGTCTAATATAAGTCCCATTACCGAATTTTTGTGTTCATACACAATGGTGTAGGATAACATGTGGTCGGTCTTGACAGACTATCTCTTTCTTACATATTTTATGTGAGGAAATAACTGTTACAGAGTGCAATTAAAAAAAAAAAAAAAAATAATAATAATATAAGCAAACGGCTCTGCGAACTGTGGCCCCAAAACACTAAACGAAAAATGTCCCTAAAAATTACATGGGATACAATAACACGCAATTTTGGGGAAAAATTTCTTCGTTTGTGGGGCATTTTGTGACTTGTTTTTTTGGGTTGAATTTGCACGAAATTGGAATGAAAAGATGCACTAAAAAGATCAAATTAAAAAAAGCCCCATAAAAAAGCTTTATTTGTACTTTAGGACGATTTTTCATTTTAATTTCACAATATGTGTGGCAGAAATTTCATATTTTGAAGGATAATGATGGTCAAAGAACTTTCCCTACGGCTTGTTAGCGAAGAAAAGTTTTCTTATTATATTATTTGATCTTAAAAAAAAAAAAAATTAATTAATTAAGGAAATAAATTAAAATTTATAATTTTTGAATGAAAGTCTTTTAATTAAGACTATGAAATAATATTTTCGTTTTATTTTTAAAGCCAATAATTTCACAAAATTTGAAGAATATCATTTTGAAATAATACTCCTCAACTCTTTAAAATCTAATTTTTCAGGAGGCATTATAAAATATTTTTTTCGTTAATAAAATTTTTTCTGTGTTGCCGGCCTTCGGCCGGGCTTAAGGTCTTTCTCCTCTGGTTATGTCGAAAACCGGCTTCGCTAAATAAGCTTTTTCGAATATAAAAATATGTTTAAGGTTCCACCTTTTTGATAAAAAAATTATAACTTATTCCAACTCAAATGGGACATGTAATAAAGATACATATATATATATATATATATATATATATATATATATATATATATATATATATATATATATATATATATATATATATATATATATATATATATATATATATATATATATATATACATTGAATATTTAAAGGACATAATTTTTTATATCACAAGTAAAAAATCCCTCTATTTTTGGAAATCATGTTTTTGACTGTGAAACGTTAATACGGTTCCTTTACTATTTGCTGTACATATATTTTATATAGTTAAACAATTTTTATTTTTTTTTTTTTTGTTTTATTATAATTTGTTGAGGATTTTTAATATTATTTTTGGTTATTTTTTCACTAATGAAAAATTGTGTCATTTCTAGTTTCAGTTTAGGGTAATATTTAATTTGTTTTTTTTTTTTTTGGAAACTCTTCGTTATGAAAATTTGTCCCAATAATTGGGCCAATTTTTCATTTCAAGTTTTGGGTAATATTGTTATATTTCCAAAAACTTTGAAGAAATGATTAATTATGAAAAATTGCCCCATAATTGGGACCATTTTTCGTTTAGTGTTTTGGTGCCAAATTTCCTGGAGCCACAGTCCCCAGCGCCAAACAAACAAATATTACTGGTTAATTGTTAACAATTTATTCGAGTAATTCCAATATTAATTACACTGGGAAACACTGAGTATGTGGCACGTAGTTTCTTAGTCAATTCGGATAAAAAGTAATTTTAATTAAAATTTTTTATATTTTTTTCGAACAAAATCAAAGAAGTCGTTTTCGAGATATGCTTCAATATAGTGTGCAACCTCCTTAATTTTACAAATCGCGATTTATAACGAGAACTAGAGTCAATTCCAAAAAGTGGAGTAGACGCTTTGTACTTATTGATAACGCATAACCGAATTGACTAAAAAACCTCGTGCCGCAGAAATTTCATTTAATTTTGTAACTCTGTTATTATACATCCAAAACAAAAAAGTTCTGATGTGAATAAAGATTAAAATTCAAACATAACCGATGTATTAATTTGGATTAGATATGCATTGCTTATCACAGAAAAAAAATATATTTCAGAATTGCTGATCTACATTAATATGAGATTTGCAAAAAGGAGACGAAATTATACCATTTTTAAATTTATTTAAAAACAATACCCTTATTAAAGAATTTATTTTATCGACTTAATTTAAGTAAAACAACAATCGTACATGAAATTATACAAAAACCTTCACACTTTAAAATATAATATTCTACATACGCACCGTTGCACGTTCATTAATGCATTAAAATATATACAATCATATACATACGCACATATTTCAATTATGTACATATACTTATATGTATGTGTTTATGTAAATCACACACACATACATTTATACACATAACTGACCACTGCGTACACAGCATAAACATGAATTATTGATATTAAAGTCTATTGACTAAAAAAACAAAGAGAAAACATCATGAATATAAATAATTTGCAATACACCCTACTGAGATACACATGCACATACATAGGTTTCTTGGAAAGAATATATTTGTTCTTTGAGTGTTATAAAGAAATGAAATTTTCTCAGAATGATACCAGCCAGTTAACCGGAAATACTTTACTTTCCATTTGTCCTCTTAAACTCTTCAGCAAAAAGTATGTTGATTCTCTTTTGTAAGTAAAAACTTATTCATGTATTGTGCGCACACATGATCATTTTATTTTGTAATAAATACTTATATGTCATGTAAATGAGGGAAATTGGTGGGTACTTAATCCTATTATCATGCTCTTTATAACATTCCAAAAATTGGTCGATCTCTTACTCATAGTTAGTTATTAATATTAATCTTGAAATAGAACTTTAACATGTATAAAAGTCCTATATATATTTTTAGCAAAAAAAAAAAAAATATATATATATATATATATATATATATATATATATATATATATATTAGTAATGATTGAAGCATTTTGTAGATTTTTGTTCTAAAAATCGACTTTTTTACGAAATCTTTTGAATGAATTACAAAAGTTGCCTGTTAATTAGTTTAATTTTCTCCCAATTTATATACATACATACTGAATTCTATGTAGTCTTTCAATAGTAGGGACCACATAAACCTAAATGTATATAAATATTGTTTGTTTAATACAAATATAAATAAATAAACAAACACATACACATAAGAATACACCTACTATATATACTTTTTAATGTGTATGTATGTATGTATGTATGTATGTATGTATGTATGTATGTATGTATGTATGTATGTATGTATGTATGTATGTATGTATGTATGTATGTATGTATGTATGTATGTATGTATGTATGTATGTATGTATGTATGTATGTATGTATGTATGTATGTATGTATGTATGTATGTATGTATGTATGTATGTATGTATGTATGTATGTATGTATGTATGTATGTATGTATGTATGTATGTATGTATGTATGTATGTATGTATGTATGTGAGTTTACAAATATACATGCATGCGTGCATTTTGTACACATTTCAATGTGTTTGTTTAAGGCTTTAAAACGCCACAAAGTATGCTGCTCCTTTTCTACTGTTTGTTTATTTTCTAGCAGTGGCAGTCAGTAGTTGATGTTGTATTTTTTATTGTTGTATCACAGTAGAATAGTGGTTGCTTATTTGCCCATTTTGTTTATTTATGGTAGAACTAAAATAATATTTCAACTAAATTTTAATGAAATATTTTTAATGTTTAAAAAAAAAGGAAAATAAAAAACAAAAACAACACCTCCAATAGTAGCAACAAAAACAACTACTAAAGCAAACATATTAAATTTATATTTATGTATGTATTTTTTTTTAAATGTACCCAGTTGACCATGTCTCCAAGACAACATCGACGACGCGTACAAGACTCATAGTAAATTCTTGGCGACAGCCCATACAATTCGTCGACGACTTTTTCAAACAAATGTTCAATTTAAACAAAAATGTCTTACAAATTGTCGTCGACGATTTTATGAAGGACAATAAACGACACTTTTAAATTGTAGATGACCATAATAACAACAATGTGGGAAATTATTAAAAATATTTACTTTTATTGTATAGACCAATGAAAGTCATTATGTAAGAAATACATTTATATGCATATATGTATGTGGAATATTACTGCCTCTGCTGCATACCTTTGTCTATATATATACGGCGTCTTATGTTTCTTTTTCAGAATTTTCTTAGTAACATCTTTCGCCATCATGTTGGAACCAATATCGACTATTCCATTTCATTTAATTCGGGCCGCCGACCAAAAATCCACGCGAAATGAATGCATAATTTGCACAATAACAATCTTCATTTATTTTTATTTATTGTAATTTCAACACGCGCTAAATAATTAGTTATATTTTTTTTTTTTTTTTGTAAAAAAGTTAATATTTTTTCAGAAATAAATAATTGTTTGACAATTGAAATAATGTTTAAATATTACGAATTAAGGACATTGTCGCTCATATAGTCGTCAATGGTCTGGAAGCACGACAATATACATACAATTGTTACTTAATTTGTCTTGAATAGAATTTTATAAACGACAAAATATACAATTTCCTGCAGACAACGCCGACGACAATATCGTCTATGATCATTTGGCCAACTGGGTACATTATCTATTTGTATGTTTGTTTCTGTATGTTCTCAGAACCTACACATTAAAATTTATACGAATTCATTTTTTTTTTTTAATTTTTATGAAAAAATATTAAATATTATAAATTTTAAAGTTTAATTTTTTTTATATTTTTTTTAAAGCGTATTTTAAAAGCACTAAATTTATTGCTATCTAAATAGAGGTAGATTTGAATCGTAGAATAAGCGATAAAAGACAAAAAATGTTTAGAATTTTTGAGACTTTTGCAATGGAGTTTAAAATTTTCGTAAACTTATTTCTACACCCTAGTAGTTGGAATATTATACATTTCTGCTTATGTCTGTAACTAACAAAAAAATCTTCGAACCTTCATTTTAAATTGCAAATTCAGAATCACTTTCTGACTCGATTTAACTATGTCCGTCCGGCTTACTGTTCATGTAAACCTTGGAAACAAATTGCAGATCGCAATTTAAAATACAGTAAAAGCTCCCTTAACGGACAGCTCCGGTAGGCGGACAATTTTTTAGGTCCCATGGTTTAGGTGGCATTTTTATAATAAATTCATCTCCGCTAGGCGGACGCGGACATCTGTTTTTAAAGAAAACATCTCGCGTAGGCGGACAAAAATCATAAATGGTAAAAGAAATGTACCGAATACTCTATAGTTAGATGCTTCTTATTTTCATTTTTGTCCTTGTTTGCTTTCATATTTCATCTTTACTTACATTCTTTAAGTTAAATAGTTAACTATTCGTTTTTTACTTTACTTTTTGATTAACAATTATTCATACTAGAAAAGAGAAAATGAAAACTTGATCCTTAAAACAGATGATGTCCCAGTTATCTATGTCCTGAAGACAGTCTCGATGATGGGTCCATGATTTGCGGTACAACTAGGGTGATCGACGCGGCTTTCCAACCGGGTTTAAAACCGGTTTTTTCTGTCCATCTGCTGTCGGTTTTTTCAAAATGTTCATTTTTCGAATGTCGAATAGACCGGTTTTTTTAAACACAAAAAACCGGGTTAAAAAATAGCATTTTATTTCAGAAAACATGTACTAAATAGTGATATTTGAATCGAAATTTAGAAATAATTTTTTAAATATTCATAAAGACTGATTTCTTATGTTTTAAAAATATAGTTTAAGCTAAATTGGAATTTATTCTGTAATATTTAACAAATAAATAAGTAACAATTATCCTGTATGAATTTCTTAATCTATTGTAATATCTATAATATTTTTACACCCAATTTAATTTTTTATGATCCAATATTTCCTTTATTTTTTAAAGGTGTTAAAAAACTTTCACTTGCGGAATAATTTCAATTGAGACAGGCTTCCATATTAAGCCATTGTTTCTGTTTATGCTAACTAAAACTAATTTTTGATGATTTTTTTTCTACAATTTTGAAACATAATTATCTTCTAGTCATCTAGATATATAATTTGCTTAGCATTTTTTCTCTTTCCAAAGCTTTCTAAAGCTCCCAAACGACGTAGAAAATTAAAATTTGGCTTAATTATAAAACTTTTCGTCCAACAAATCCTAACGGAGCTATATTTTGAAATTTTTTATCAGGAAGCGGATATAAGAGGATTTATGTGTCTTTTTCAAAAATTTTTTCTCTTTCTAGAGCTTTCTAAAGCTCCCATAAGACGTAGAAAATTTAAATTCGGCTTACTTATAACTCTATTCGTCCTACAAATCCTAACGAAGCCAGATTCAATGAAATCTCTATCAGGGAGCGAAAACACGTAAATCTATATATATGGATTTATATATATCATTCCTAAGCGTTGTTTTCTCTCCAGAGCTTTCTGAAGCTCCCAGACGATATAAGAAACTAAAAATCGGCTTACTTATAAAACTATTCATTCTACAAATTCTAACGGAGACAGATGTTTCTATCAGGGACCGAAAATTCTGTTTTGGTATTAAGAACTTTTGATTTGCTATACTTATTTTTTGCTCTCCAAATCCTTTCAAAAACTGATTCTGCATTTCGGTCAGGGAGCGCATTACGACGATTTTTTTATTTTGAAAGGTTTACGAATTTAAAACTTTAATCAATATTATCCCAATAAATTCTAACGTCTTCAAAAAATTGACTTCGATTAGTGAGAGGATGGTGTCCATATGTTGTTCATATTTTTTTTTTTTTTTTTTTCTTTTAATTATCGGATTTGTTTGTGCATATAATATTATTTTTTCCTGGCATTGTCAGGCTTATACGCTTGTATTTAATAAATTTTAACTTGAATATTATAAGAATTATTGATTTTTTTAAAGAAATGTAGCCTTTTGATATAAATATTAACCGGTTAACCGTTTTTTCTGAATTTCAAAAAGAGCAACCGGTTTTTTTAAAATACCAACTATTCGAACTATTCGAAAACCGGTTTCTCAAAAAAGTCGAATAATCGATCACCCTAGGTACAACACAATGGCGACAGATTCCTACAGATCTTGACAACTTTTTTGAACAAAGGACATAGAAATTCTGCACAATAAGCAGAGAGACATTGTCATAAGCACGGAAACCAAAAAATGCCCTAAAAAAAGCGCATTAAATATTCAGTAAGAAACGAAAAATATGCTCTAAAAACGCGAAAATATGCTCTTAAAAAGCAACAAATGTTTGTTGTTTTTAAACAAAAAATAATTTTTTTAATAAAACAAACTACTTCAAAAAACTTAATTATTTTTACAATATTAACTGTTGCTGTTCTGGCAAGTTGAAAAGCTGATAGGTGCTCTATATTATATTCCAAAAATGGCTCTAATAAAGATCAGTTAAATAGCTCTAATTTACACTTCATGATTTGTTACTACAAATTAAGCTCCTCAGAGATTTTTATCGAACTTTAGCAGTATCCATTAAAATTAATCATAAACACTAAACATTTTTGGATTTCAAATTTTTTCTTTACATCACAAGCAAAATTATAAAAACCTCCCAAAATATGCTCTAAAAGTGTAAAATATGCTCTAAAAAGAACAAAATATGCCATAAATATGGTCTAAAAATTACTATACGCAAAAATATGCCGTTAAGTGTAAAATATGCACTTACAAATCGATGCTAAAATGCTTTATTTATTCTGGAATAGATAAACATTTTATCGATGGCTTCATTCGACGAACAGAAAAAAACATGCAATTGCATATTTGTGGTTTCCCTGGTCATCTGTCATATAAAAAAAGTAATTCGGTGTTGGTTAGCATCGAGGCCAAGGCACCAACATCATTTTCCCAAGTTAATCCTGTAATTTTTAAATAGAGTAATATGCCAACATATGTAGATGACTTTGTTGTCAAACTTGTCCTCAAAATTTTTTTTTATTTTTAAAATTTCGTGGAAAAATCGTTACCAAAAATACTGTTGAAAGAAGTCTGACCCTTAGCCAGTTAAGAGATGATTTTTTTCGGGTACGAAAAATGACCAAATTTAGAAAGTAATTTCAGGAAAATGGAATGAAAACTGAGAGAAGTGAACTGTAGCCATAAATTCCATAAAATAAATTTCATAAAATCATAATTTATTGCCAATAATGTCTAAACGAAAACGAAAATGCAAAACGTCGTTTGCCTCAGAAGCAAAAGAAAGCCATTAAGTAAAATTTTTCAAACATTCCTTAATGCAAAAATAGATAAATGATGAAATACCTTTCAAATAAAATTTTTCTTAAATGGAACAAATTTCACGACTGTTTCGTTTATGAAGTTAATCCCTAGAGTAAAGAGAACCGGTTCAAAACTAGTCACCGGTTCAAAACTAGTCAGGGCTAGTGACCGGTCCCAGTTCCGGAACTTTATATGAGAAGAACCTGTCACTTTTACATGGGGTTGTCATTGGAGGTGGCTAATTAGGACAGGTTCAGTAACGATTATTGTAATAAAAATTTTATAAAAATTCGGTAATTTATTTTTTAAACATTATTTTTATTATTATTTTTATTAAATTATGTTTATTTTAAATTTATAATTTTTCGTTAATGTCGATGGCGTCTGTTTTATAGTCTTCACTGCTTACCACTCAGCCACTGATTGTTATTGCGCGCGAGTTGCTAATTGCACACTTAACGAGCATGTTATAAATTAACTCTCAACTGTTAAATAGTGAGTGTGCTTGTGTCAACTGGTTCGTAATTGGAACTGGTACAGAGGAACCGGACCATTACTGCAATTGTCACAAATTTCCCGCAGGGATGTTACTATCTTTTGACTTTTGTCAATATTGACGTAATTTTTGAAGATATGAGCATGAATTTTTTTGTATAAATATAGTTTGGGTCAGTACATTGTAATTCAGTAAATAAAACCAACATTTGATTTTTTAGCGATAACGTCCTTTTGCATTTTAGTTGACGATATATGTATAAATAAGAATATGTATATCTAGAAGTTAATTCATTACAATCAATCTTGAATATTGAAATAAAAATACTGAATTACCCCTTAATAGACGGACATCTCCCGATAACGGACAAAATCAGAGTGACGATCGCTGTCCGCCTATGGACATATATTTCCATATACAATAAATTTTCTGATACAAACATATATATAACTCCATATATGTATGTACAGTTACGGACAAAAAAAAAATAGGTTCAAGAATGTTTATTTGAAATTTTTTGAGTTTTCGGAAACATTTTATGCAAGTGAAAAAAATGAAATTAACCCTTAAACGGCCTTGGGGTCAATATTTATTTTTTATTTATTTATTTATTTATTTATTTATTTATTTATTTATTTATTTATTTATTTATTTATTTATTTATTTATTTATTTATTTATTTATTTATTTATTTATTTATTTATTTATTTATTTATTTATTTATTTATTTATTTATTTATTTATTTATTTATTTATTTATTTATTTATTTATTTATTTATTTATTTATTTATTTATTTATTTATTTATTTATTTATTTATTTATTTATTTATTTATTTATTTATTTATTTATTTATTTATTTATTTATTTATTTATTTATTTATTTATTTATTTATTTATTTATTTATTTATTTATTTATTTATTTATTTATTTATTTATTTATTTATTTATTTATTTATTTATTTATTTATTTATTTATTTATTTATTTATTTATTTATTTATTTATTTATTTATTTATTTATTTATTTATTTATTTATTTATTTATTTATTTATTTATTTATTTATTTATTTAATTTGCCAATGAAATATAATTTCTTACAGGCTAAGGTACAATATATATATTAATTTAAAATTCATATAGGATTACAAATTTTATAAAAACAAATACTTAAAACTAAAAAGAACTCATAGGTTCAAAAAGTTACGAATTTTTTCTTTGATAGCATTTACATCATAGGAAAAATCAATATGATCGTAAAACATATTAAAATCGTTACACATTCTACGAAACGGATCAAAATTGGAGTAATTGTTACGGAAGTATTGTAGTTTAAGCGGGATGTAGTTCCTTGTTGGACGAAATGGGATATGGAATTCAAGTTTATGAACAAGAAACTCGGAAACTGTGACCCCATTTATTAAATTTATAATGAATGAAATGTTAAGATAAATTCGTCTATTCTTAAGTGTGGGAAGTTTAATTAATAATAAACGACTTTCATACGGGGGAAGATTTATGTTTGGATTCCAAGGAAGTGATCGTAGACAAAACAGCATAAATTGCTTCTGGACTGATTCAATTTTCTTTACGTGAACATCATATTGAGGATCCCAAACAACAGATGCATATTCCAGGATAGGTCTTACAAGGGATACATAAAGCTGTCTTGTAATATAAGGATCTTCAAATTCCTTTCCCCAACGTTTTATGAAACCTAAAACTCCTTTTGCTTTATTAACTGTTTGCGATATGTGAGAGTTAAAACTTAATTTGTTATCAAGGAAAACCCCAAGATCAAGAAATGATTCAACTTTCTCTAACTGATGATTATTAAAAGTGTAACTACAGAGTACTGGACTTCGTCTGTAAAATGACATATATTTACATTTATTCAAATTCAAATCCATCAAATTGATATTGCACCAATTAAGGAAATTATTTAAATCCACTTGAAGTAGGGAGCATTGATTGGGGTCTTTAAAGCTAAGGAAAAGCTTTACGTCATCAGCATACATTAATATTTTTGAGTATTTGATGCAGGATGGTAAATCATTAATAAAAATAAGGAATAGTACTGGTCCTAAGTGGCTACCTTGAGGCACTCCGGACGGAACTGGAATAGATTTGGATTTATGATTCCTGAACAGAACGCATTGTTGTCTATTTATAAGGTAGGTTTTAATCCACTTTAGAAATAATGGAGATAATCCTAAAGTATGTAGCTTATATACAAGAAGATCATGATTCACTTTATCGAAGGCCTTGCTGAAATCAGTGTAAATGGTGTCAGTTTGCATATGATGATTGAAAGAACTTATAATATTACTTGTGAATTCCAAAAGGTTTGTAGTGGCGGAGCATCCTTTTCTAAATCCGTGTTGGGCAGGAGAAAGGGAAGATGATATTTGGTGTGATAAAATATATGTTATTATTTTTCAAAAAGTTTGGGAATGACGCTTAATTTCGCTATACCCCTATAATTAGAGATATTGGACTTACTTCCAGATTTAAACAGGGGAATAATAAATGACTTCTTCCAAATCTCTGGAAAATAGCCATTGGAAAGGGACATATTAAATAAGTATGTTAAAGTTGAACTTAATGGGGCTATGCATTTGATTAACACGCAGCTTGAAATACCATCGGGACCATATTTTTCGGAGAATTTTAGATTTTTTATTTCATTCATAATAGTGGATATATGTAATACCGGACAAATAATTGGAGTCGATTCTGTAACTTTATATGGGTAGTTTAAGAATTTACAAAATTTTTTATTAGAATATGAGGAGGAGAAAAAGTCTGCAAACATGTCACAAATTTTAGTATCCTGTGATGACTCGTTATTTTCATATTTCATCATAGGTGGATAACCTGAAACTCTGCGTTTTGAGTTGACAAAATTGTAGAACGACTTCGGATTGAGTCTAAAATTTCGTTTTATTCTGGAGAGATAATTATTATAGCATTGGTTATTTGTGGAGTTATAGATAGATCTTGAGACAGAATATCTAGAGTAGTCAGTAGTTAAGCCAGTTCTTCTATATATCTTATAATGTTTATTTTTTAAGTTTTTGAGCTTGGATAGATATTTAGTATTCCATGGAGGACCCTTAAGAACAGTTTTCTTCACCATTGGGATTGATTGTCTAAAACAATTAAATAAACCATCATGAAATTGTATAATAATTGAGTCAATTTCATATGGTTGTAGATTGTTAGTTGGATAATGCTGGAACCAATTATTTGTTGAAAGAAGTTGTGTTAGTTTTAAATAATCAGCTTTCTTAAAGTCGAACACAAATTCATCGCTTATGGAAGTTTTTTGAGCAAGGTGTGTATTAACCAGAATATTGATTTCAAGTGTTGGATGATAATTATCTTCTGGAGTAGATACAGGACTACAGCGGTGAATACTAGTATCTGAGGGTTGATCAACAAATATTAGGTCTAAAAATTTTCCCAATGAGTTTGCTACTCTATTAACTTGGAAGAGTCCTAGATCAGCGATAGAATCTAATAACTGTATGTTCGTGTCTGTTGAAGGATTTAACTAATTTGAGTCTGGAGTTCTGATCCATGAAACATTTGGAAGATTGAAATCACCGAGTACAATAATCATATCATTTGGTTTAGATTTCTTTACTACAAATTGTATAGCTTCTAAATGAGATTCATAAATATCCATGCTTGATGCTGGAGGAATATAGGAGCATGTTATAAATATTTTAATATTTATAAGTTTAACACAAGTAGCAATGAATTCAATATTTCGAAATTCATTTGTCACAATTTCTTCCGATGGTAAAAGAGTCGAAATTGCTATCAAAACACCACCACCATCTTTTTCCACTCTATCTCGCCTGTATATTTGAAATTTATCACACATTATCTCGGAATTGTGGATCTTCTTTGCTGGTTTATCACGGAGCCATGTTTCAGTCAGAACTATTATATTTTGTTCAAGGCCAAAACTTTGGAGATAAAAAGATTTCAATTTCGTATTCATACCTCGAACATTTTGATACACAATGGATATTGTGGAGATATTTTTATTAAAAGAATGACAAATTGGATAAACATGATTGGATTCAGAATGCTTATTTAAAGAATTTAGTTTTTTTGGATTCAGATCACCGGCTTTTGGTAGTGTAACATTTGTGTCTTCATGGTAAATAAATTCCCGAACTATAGTATTTTTTGGCCAGAAATTTGGATTTACAATGTGGTCAAAGATAGCTTCAGGTACTATTATTTTAAAGGATGCTCTATTACGTGCATTTATTCTATAAATTTGCACATCTTTATACAGTTCTACGCCAAGGTTTGTTTTGATATGATGTTCTACATCGTTTACTGATGTGTCATAAGCAAAGCGTGTGGCAAATATTGTTTTTCGAGGAGGAATAATCCTAAGGGGTTTAGGAGTTAAAACAGCACCAACAGGGTTTGAATTCTGAACCACAACCGGATTAATGTTAGTTGAAGTATTCATGGATGAAGATGGAGTAACATTTATTGGAATCGGAAAAGAAGTTTGTAAGTTGGTAAGAGTCGTATTAGAATATTGTTCACGAACTGTATTTGCGTAGGACACAACATTCGACGGTAATAAAGGACTAACAGAACTAGTTTTTTTAGAATTCGAATTTTGAATTTCAACAGCTGGAGGATTAGTATTCGACAAATCAAATTCTTTGGAAGGAGGTATGTTTAAATCTTTTGGATAAGAAGGAGAAATCGAATTTGTTTTAGAAGTTCAACAAGTCCACTGAAGGTATTTGATTTTATCAGCTAGAGCATCAGCATCTCTTGGTTTGAGACCACTACATTTTAAATGATAATGTCCCAAGCATAACCAGCAGCACACCATACGCTCATCACCGGAAATTGAACAATTTGTACTTAAGCAATCCATTTAGTACGAAGAAAGAAAACAGTTGTAAATAGTAAATACACAAACCGAAATAATTTCACAAGAAGAAGTGATAACTTAAATGGTTTAGTAATCTGTACTAAAACATGACACCGATGTTTTAAAAACACACCAATTTGAATATATTTCAATAAAACCCGTTTACAATCCCATTAATTCAGAAAATTTATAAAAAAAAATTAGGCATTAACCCTTCTTTGAATATGGTGTCACATTAATTCAGCAAATTGATAACAAAAAATTGGGTATTAACCCTTTTTGAAAGGTTCACCAAATTGAAAATTGAAAGGTTTAATACCCAATTTTTTGTTATCAATTTGCTGAATTAATGTGACACCATATTCAAAGAAGGGTTAATGGCTAATTTTTTTTTATAAATTTTCTGAATTAATGAGATTGCAAACTGGTTTCAAAATTCGAAACTTCGTTTTTTTGGAGCACTCTAATGTCTATACAGATTTCCGTTTTCAGATTCGCGAAATTAAGAAAATTTGCGATTTTATTTAATTTTTTCACTTTTGAAAAAACTTAATCTCGAAAGTATACAACTTTAAATAACAATATTTCTGTGAAGGCTTTAAAGAAATCAATGATTTAAACGGCGTTTGAATTGTAGTTATATCAGCTTAAACAAAGAATATTTCGCCTTTTCTTCAACTAATTTAAATTATTTCATATAAAAATTATATTTTTCTGGTATTATGAGTATCTTTACATATTTTGTTAAAAAAAGGAAAAAAATGTATTGAATTAAAAATTCATTAAAAATAGTAAAATATTATAGCAGATTAATTATTGCATTTATATTTTTAAAATATTGTGGAACGAAACGGAGATTTTGGAAATGTTGACAGAACTACACCAAAAAACTACAATGGGCTTTTGAATCTTTTGAAATTACAGAAATCCATCAATAACTTCAAGAGTTATGAATATTTAAATTTGCATACTTTTTATATTTTGTTAACTTTTATACAAATTTTAAAGAAAATTCAAAATACATACAAGAAAAAATTTTATTTTTATATGAAAAATTGGGAACATGTTTTTATAAAAATTGGATTATGCATACAAGATTTTCGCGTCCCCAAAATTTGACACTTTTATTTTAATGTAAAGATTACAAACTGTTCAATTACGTTAAAAAATTAAAATATTTTAATAGCATATTTAAAGAAAAATGCATTTAAAAAATGCAATTGCATTAAAATGCATTTTTAAAAAATCTTTCTTATTTTTAAAATGTTCGTATCAATGCCGACATACGCGAAATTCAAAGGTCGTTTAAATCATTAAAATTCACAAAGCCTTCCCAGAGATATTGCTATACAAAGTTATATAATTTTGAAATTTTTTTGGTTTTTGAGAAATTCAAAAAGCGAAATAAAATCGCGAGTTTTTGCAATTTCGCGAATCTGAAAACTCAAATTGACAAAGGGCATAATAAAGTTTGCATATATAAATTTTTATAGAAATTGAAAGCCATCAAGTAAAAAAATGCGCTTTTTCGGGCGTTCTTTCATGGAATGGACGGTATATATTATTGCTCAAATTTACACATATTTTTTACTTAAAACCTAAAAATTCCTTAAATTTGATGAAAAAATTAAATTTTAATACAAAAATTACATAAGTTCGATGAAGTATTAAAAAAAATTATAAAAAATTATACAAATTTTTCTGCTTGATTCTACAATTTAGTATTGTTTTTTAATATATAAAAGAATAATTACTTCCTATTTTTTGCCACAACTAAAAAGAATAATAATTCAAAAAATTTATAATTTTTTTTTTTTTTATTATTACACAAAAGTCAAAAAATTCTTTATATTGAAATATTTCGTGTTGTTAAATCGACATTGTTTTAAAATTTAATACAATATCGAAAGCTAAAAACAGTAAAAAAAATGGACCGGAAATCGGGCGAAATTAGGCAAATTAATGATTTACTGAACATAAAATGTGGGTGCAGAAATTAAAATAATATTTAAAAATTATAGGGCTTGAGAGAGGTAAGTATGCCCTTGCTCTTATTAAATAAAATATTGTTTGACCCATAAAAAATCATTTCCAATAGCTATCGTAAATTTTGATACTGTTTTGAACCGTATTTTGGAAGAAAATGAGTTTTTCACATTTCAGAATGTATGGGAGGTAGGCGTGTTCTTGTTACGATTTAAATTAAAATTTGGCAGAATCATAAATAATCTATATTTAACTGCAATCACAAATTTTGGTGAAATTCTGACCAGTATTCACGAAGAAAATACGTTTTTTAGTTTCAGGATATATGGGATTAGAAGACGTATAAGAAATCTATTTTTAATGGCTGGCACAAATTTTGGTAAAGTTCAAAGCAGTACTTTAGAAAAAAAATAGTTTTTTAACTTCAGGATATATGGGAGGTAGGCGTGTCCTTGCGCCATTTCGTATTTATTCATTCTAAGCCTAAAGTAATATGTTTACCAAGTTTCAATTTGCTACGACAAGTCCTTCCATTTTTGTCCCATCGTTGTATGGGATCAAAGCACTGTGCCCTGTGTTTTTAGTATTTTGCCCATAACTTTTTTGTTTATCAACCGATTTCAATTCAATATCAAACAAACCTTATATAAGATAAATATTTGAGCCGAATTTCGTCCCTCTATGTTGTCCCGTTCGAGCCCTATCCTGCTTCCAACAGACAGACAGACGGACGGACATAGGTAGATCGACTCAGAATCTAACCAAGACCCAGAAAATATATACTTTATGATGATTCCTTCGATATGTTATACTATGTTCACATATAAAGGTTTTTTGATAAACGAGTCGTTTTCTTAAAAAACACAAAGAAATTAACTTGTTTTTTCATATATTTCAAAGCGAGAAAACATCTCGATTCGAGTTGTTTAATTATTTAACACAATAAAAACATACTAAATTTCCATACAGGGAAGAAATTTTAAGTATTTTTAGTACATAGAAAATTGTTGAAAAAAGAATTTGTAAAAATTGTCAGTTTAAAAACAAAAAATTATGAATGAAATTTATATTTGTTCATAAATTTTATTTGTTTGAAAATTTTATTTTGTTAATTAGAAAGTGTCTGTGTGTGTAATTTTTATTTAAATTTAAAATTTGTGAAAATATTTTCACAAAAGAAAAACAGGCCAAAAGGAAAAGCACAATAAACTAATATGTGAACGGTGATGTTTAAACTCTTTGTGTTTTTTGAAAAACAAGTCGAAAACTAGTGCACTAAGGGAAAAAATACGATTCAAAATCAATAACGGTTGTGGTCATATTGGTAATTTACGGTAACAGCTTTTTAATACCTTTCGTTAACAAATTTAATAGAAAACATATGTAATTTAACAATTTGATACCGAAATGGTTTCGATGCCAATTAGGTATCGATTTTCAATAAGAATTGAACACGCAGTGTTTAATTTAAACACATACGGTGTAGATTCACTATTGACACAGAATGGTATCGTTTTCAACACGTATGTGATTGATATTTCTCTGGGTGTGTATGTGAACATAATATTATTCACTGAATGACAAAATCAATATACACCCATTTTTTGGTGGATATAATAATATCCTTTAATATTATCTCAATAACGAAATCGGCAAAACTGCGTTAAAGTAATTTTCGGAGCTATGGTCAATTGTGGACCGATTTTCATGAAATTTGGTGTGAAGATTTATACTTATATAAAATTTATTTGTCCCAAATTTTATCAAAATATTGCGATGTTTAAGGCATTTATGATCATTAAACCCCTTTTCCGGGATTAGTATGGGACTAGGTGAACTATTGTACAGATTTCAACTAATTTCAATAAATCGACTCAGCTTGTGAAACTAAGCCAATTGGTATACATAATGGTGGATCTTGGATCAATATTTTTGGGAGTTTTAAACATCAGCACAAAAGCATTATAGCTTCTCCACACGTAGTGTAGGGTATTATAAAATAAAATTTAAATTAGAAATTTAAATAAAACATTAAATTACAACGTTGTAGATATTTAGTTGTTATTAATAAAACGTTTTCCAACATTAGTTTTTTATTTTCCTTTTGTACTTAAATTTGTATAAAATTCTTTACAAATTTAATACAATTCTTAAATTTAACATTATCTATAAAATGTTCAAGTTGAAATACTTATACATACATATTTTATGCAAACACACATACCCAGCGGTAAAATTTGCGAGGCCTCTACCGCGCAGGCCTCCTAGAAGGCCTTTTTTCAGATGTAGTTGCTCATGCTGACACGCCTTCTCTAATAAGGCCTGCATGAATGCCTCATCCCTGCCTTCTAAAAGATCCGATAGACCTTCCGACTTCGCTTCTCTTGGAAGGACCATAAGAAGGTGTATTTTTTTAAATATATTTTGTTTTAAACAACAACAAATCTATTTATAAAAAGTACATTGTTTTAATTCCCTTCTCTTAGAAGGAAAGAAAGACTACAGTATTTGAAAAAGCAAAACCATGCAGAAACCGTTACAAAAACAATATGAAAATTCAAAGCAGAAATTCCAAAAAAAGAATAATAAATCATTTAGTTGTCTCCAATTCTTTGTTTGAATAGGATGTGATTTTCTAAGTTAATTATATTTTTTATTATAAGTATTTTATTAAAAACTTAATCGTTTATATTATATATTTATATTTTTGACAAAATAATTTAACAAAAATTTTAAGTTTTTTCAAGAATATTAAATAAAAAATCAACAATTTCTATACAAATGTCATTTTCAAATAATTTGTCTTGTATCGACTTAAGATGTTTTGTCAAAAGTTAACAGAAATGTTTTTTAGTATTGAATTTTGTTTTTTTAAGTTTTAAACATTTTACAATAATTTAAAATAAAAATAATATATATTTTATATAAATAGAAAAATATTTTATTAATAGTGTAGAAGGCTTTCTGTAGAAGGACTCTTTTTAGTACTTCCACAGAAGGCCTGCTTGCAGTTTTCAATAAAAAGGTCTTCTAGAATGGCTGTATCGGGTCGCGAATGTGTAAGGCCTACCTCCCAATGACATCGCGTGTAAAAATGAAATGAACATGGAATGCAGGGAGAATGTCTTCTGGACATAAAAAAGGCCTTCTAGTAGGGCTCTTTACCCCTTCTTTTTACCACTGGGTATATACTGTAACACATATATATATAAGTATAAATATTATAGAAAATACATTTACACACAGTCGTGTACAATAAACAATGGCTCTGACTGTTATTATGCATATTTTATGTGAAAAACTTTTTCAAATAAATTTTAAATTTTAATTTAATTTTTTATAATAAAACATACATATTTTCATATTTACATACATATAAATATATATATGTATAACTTCACACACACATAAGTACATGCAGTTTTGTTATTGTAGTATTTGAATTTTATTTTATTAAAAAAAACGCCTACACACATACATACATATACATAAGTATATGTATAATCATTGAAAAGTTTTTGAAAAATGAGTTGCATTATCGCACGCATAATGTTGATGCTGAAGTTGTCATTGTTGCTAGTGTTGTTATTGTTGTTGCTTTAGCTGTTGGTGATGATGATGCAGGACCTCTGTACATCCTGTTTGATATCAGATTTACACTATACAATATAAATATATTACATACATTTACTTGTATGCATATATATATTTACGCATTTATACACACATACAATACATATGTATGTATAAATATATGTGTATAGTATATAGATTAATATGTATACGCACATAAATTATATGCGTACGGAAGTGTAACACAAGTACACGCACACAATTGATATGCAGTACAAAATAAAACTTCACATGCACTTACCCTTTAAACATTTGGAAGATACATTTGTTGCCAATCTTCCAGACGTAACTTCTTAGTGACTTCCAGATGTTTGTCAGAAGTATGTACGAAATTTTCAAAAACAAAATACATTATTATCGTCCTTTCATCTTCCAATAGTATGCTTTAAAGTCACTTCTGGAAGATAATACGATTATAATTCGAATTTAACAAAAACAAAACACATTACTATTGCGCAATAATCTTCTTGGCGTGTGTTGGGAAGATTGTCAGTTTTTTTTATAGAAAGAAAACAACACAATAAAGAAGCAGGTAAAATCATGCATTTCAGTAATAATTTAACTTTGGTACAGTTTGGTTGCAATATTTATTATAAGAAGAAAAATGTTCCTGATAACTACATAAGTGTTTTTTATTGTTAATATCATAATTTGGAAATAATTAACAAAGGAAATGTTTAAAAGGTAAGTAAATAGTCTCAAACTTTTATTTAGTAATATCGCATTTTACTCACAATTTAAATTTATTTTAGTGACAGACAAGTATTTGCATATTTAAAGAAGTCCAAAACTTTGCCTGTAAAAGTGTCTTGTCGCATTCTTTGGACAAAAGGTAATCTAAATACAATTTAGCTATAAACCTTTTCTTTTTAAAGGTACCGGATTTCACCAGAAGTATGTCATAAAGATTTTAATATTAAATGTAAAATTTAAACTTAAATTTTAATTATAAATACAGAAATAAAAAAATGCAAAACCATATTCTAAAAGAGACTAATACGACACTTTTGTGATCATCTTCGGGTGGCGTCCAGAAGAGTCTTCTTCAACACTTCCAGAAGTGTCTTCTTTGAGTCGTCACTTGAGACACTTCCACGAGGACGGAGGATGATTTTAATGATACTTTGGCAATGAGTTTCAAATTCTGGAAGACTCTTCTTAGCCACTTCCGCAATAGAAAATGTTTGCAGGGTAAACTCATACATACATATGTAAATAAGTAGGCACTTTATAAATGTATGTACATATGTGTATCACTGCATGTGTCGCCATGTATACATGTGTGTGTATTTTAAAGTTTAAATATAAAATAGTATTGAATATTATTTTATATACTTACACTTATTGTATATACAGAGGAAACTTTTTAAAACTGAATTGAGTTTGATTTAAAGATTTAAAAGCAAACCTTTAAATTAATATCTTTTGGAAAAAATCCTGGTTATAATTTATTTTCCTTCCAATTCGATATCAATAGGTATTAATTAAAAAGACCAATATAAGCAGATTTGCCTGTTTTTATATTAATTTTTTATTCTTGCGTAAAATAATAAAATCACATAAATCGACTTGCATGTATGTATATGTATAATAACATAGCCCGGTTTACTTCGCTACCCCTATTAATGCAATAACTAATATTTACTTTGAATTATTGTTTACTCTGTATGGAATCTACCTCTCCCCCAAGACCAATCCGCCTTAATTTAATCTCAGTTGTGGGTCTTGATAAGAAGATTTTTGCCACAAAATTTTAAGACTTTCACTGTTAAAGTTTTTTAGTTACGTTTTAACTAAGATTTAATACCCTAGAAATTATTTGGATATAAATCTATAATTTCTAATCGGCTGGTTGGATTTTTACACATGCGTAGCAGAGGAGTGTACAATTTTAAGTTTGGAAGAGAGACCCCACTTACCCTTCAGGAGCGGAGATATGGAGGCTCAAATTATTGTACCTCTGCTATAGAAAATTCTAATTCTAACCTTTTTCTAATTTTTCAATTGAAGTAAAATTTTTGTAAAAAATGGTTTTTGGAGAAACTATGAACATTTTATCTGTAATAAAATTTTTGTTAGTTACTTTGAGTCTACATTAGACAAATTTTTATCAAGACAAACGTCAAAATCGGTGCGAATCTATACAAGGTAGCCTCAGTTAAACAGCTGATTATTATTTTTGGTTGTTACAGCTGTCATACTGCATACATAAAAAACATTAATGAATTCGCCATATTGTTGTTTTTGCACAATTGTTGCCACCTTCCATAAATTCGAGTTAATTTTGACGTTTGTCTTGATACAAATTTTTCTAATGTAGACATAAAGTTAAATTCTAATGAAATTTTCCGTTGTTGTAGACTTTATCGATTAAAATGATAAAGTGTAAAAGACTTTAAGATTTTTGTAAAAGGAATCGTAAAATTTTAAACACATAATGAAACACTTTGTGAAAGCTCTTGACAAAAGTGGGAAAATTTTCTTTCATGTAAGTTTCCAGGATTAGATACAGAACAATTAAAAGCTGGTATTTTTTATAGGCCACAGAATAGTCAACTCATGAAAGATCCTTATTTTGTCAAATCAATGACTGAAGTCGAGTCCAAAGCTTGTAATTCATTTGATTTGGTTACGAGTAATTTCCTAGGCAAAAAGTAATCTGACGACCATGTCGAGGAGAAAATCATTTGAGTTAAAAAAGTATTGTTCAGCTATTTTTTTAGATGTCGCACAAGCATTTGACAAAGTATGGCACAAAGGTCTAATATATAAAATTAAATGTTTACAAATTACAAACTGCTGGAATTTTATCTATCTGACCGTCTATTCAGAGTAAGGTATAATGAGTTTGTGACAGAAGGTTCTTGGACCAACCCTCTATTTAATTTACGCATCCGACTTGCCTATATGCGATGAGTTGACTATTTCCACATTTGCTGACAGCAATACTTATTTCCCATAAAAAAAACCACACATAGCAACTACACTGAACCAAAAATGAGCAGTAAATACGGTAAAATGGGGTGCAGAATTGAAGAAAAGTAGATTAAATATCAACCAACAAAATCGTTATTCAATTCAACAGATTTTTAAAGAAATTGTTTGTTAAATTGAAGAAAATTCGTCAATATGACTAATGACAAATTTTTAGTCAAATTGAAGAAAATATTATTCAAATTAACTAAAAATTTTATTCATATTGAAGAATTTTTATTAAATTTAACTAAATTATTTTATTTAATTCTACTAAATTTTAGTTAAATTGAATAAAAAATTTATTCAAATTAACTAATTTTTTTCTTCAAATCGAAGAATGTTTATTCAATTTAACATTTGAATTTTATTCAAATTGACAAAATTTCGTCAATTCCAAAGTGCTGTTCAAACACTTGTAGGAAAATTTACTATAAATTGCAATCATCAAAATAAAACAAATAAGAAATTTTACACACTTTAGTAATATTTATTGTGTAAAAAAATATAATTCATGTTAGAAATAAGTATTTTAAAATATATAGAGAAAATTATTTAATTAAATTTAGAATAAACTTACGTAGCTAAAGTTTTAATTAAAGTAATTTTATAATAAAGGTTAGACCCTTTAAAAAATGTAAAATAAACCAAATAAACTACCGTCTGAAATATAAATAAAGAAATATTTGAGAAATAAGAAACTCTGTTATTTTATAATTAAATTGTAATATATTACCTTCAGGTATATTATCTATTTGTTTCATATTTTGTTACAAAAGTTTATTTGCTGGGTCCTTAATATGATCGTTATATAAGATGATGTTTTATTAAAAGTGTTTAATCGATATCGACCTGAGAAAATAAAAAAATATACATTTATTAAAAACATTATTTAACATAACAAACTACATATTTTTGTACCATTTATTAAGTACATTGGATGTGCACAACCAGTGCACTGCATTCAATTTCAGCCCATACAGATTTATAACTTAATATTTTTAAAGTTTATTTCTGGATGATCTATAGCAACATATAATAAATGTAAAGAAAACGAAAATATAAATAAAAAAGTTTATATTTTATATTTATTTAGTACAAAAAATATTTACCTACATTTGTAAATCATTTGTGGTCACTTTTAGTAGGTTTGTTTTTAGGTTTTCCAAGGAAATTTTTGACGTGCAGTTCTCCATAATCCAAAACGGCTCCTTGAGTTAATCATGACAGTGGTCTGGTAGTTAATTAATTTAATTTGTTTATATTTGCTATCGAAATGATTTATAAAATAAGTAAATATACCTAAAATATTAAAAATTTAAAATGTTTTACATTACCGTCAAAAGAATGAAAAAGTCTTCCAGATGTCCTTACGTTTAACAGTGCTTTAGTTGGTTGCATTTTGTGCCATCCGTGAATCTGCACATAAATTAACATTTTTTGCAGAAGAATTATATATTTATTGATCGAAACTTGCTTGTTCTTGAAGTATATCTGATTAAACACTCATTTTTCACTATGTTTTATTTAATCGAGTATTTTTGTAATTATATAAAAAAAAATTTAACAAAATTTAAATCTATTGACACAAAAACACGTGCACAACCTTTATTGTTAGTCTTTCAACTGATCTTCTTCACTATGCGTTTTCTGTATTGAAGAAATTTCTTCAGTTCTACACATGTTTCTTCAATTTGACTAAAATAAATTATTTAATATTAACAAAATTTCTTCAATTCTACATGTTGTTAGTAAATTTGAAAAAATTTCTTCAATTTGAAGAATTTTATTCAATTTGAATACTATAAATTAAATTCTTAAAATGTGTATGCTTTTATTCGATTTCCAAATTTTTAGTTGAAGAATTTTATTCAAATTGACTAAAAAATATTAGTCAATATTAGTTAATTTAACAGATAATTTATTCAAATTAACATCTTCTTGGGATGTTAAATTGATTAAAATTGTGTGTTGTTTTTCTTACTGCCAATTGTTAAAGAGTTACTGCCAATTAAACAAAATTTTCTTCGATTTAACAGATTTTTCGTCAATTTTTTAACGAAATTTTATTAAAATCAACATATTTTACAAAAAAATATTTTTGACAAAAATTTTTTAGTAGATTTGAAGAAAATTTGTTGATTCGAAGAAAAATTCTATTGATTTGAAGAAAAAATCTGTTAATTTAAATATTTTTTTTCGTTAAAATTCTACGAAAAATTTTCGTCAATATTACCTACGAGATTTGGTTCAGTAAAAGTTGTCATTCCATTTGTAATTTCCGTCCGTGTGTCCGTCGGTTGAAATGGCGTTTATGAAGCCTACCGACAACTACCATATATAATATGTATCAAACGATCAGAAATTCTTTCGAAAATTTTGCTATTGAGATTCAGTAAGACTGGTTCATAAATGGAGGAAATATGTCTAAAAAACAGGTTTTTTGGTTGCTTTTTTTTTGGCTTAAAAATGCTGTAAATGGTGTTTATAAAGAGTTCCGATAAGATAGGTACATGATTAGGGATGTCAATCCCGAAATCCCGATTCCGAAAATCCCGGGATTTTTTGGGATTACAAAATCCCGAATCCCGGGATTGAACGAAACAAATTTTCAAAAATGTTTTAAAAACCGATTACGTAAATAAAAACATTATAGGTCTGTTCGTTTGTATACTATTCTTGCTAGTTTTTCTACTTTTTCAAGTATTTTACTCAAAAAGCGTTTCTGTGCATATAACAAAGTAGTAAACATTTGAAGAGAAAATAATTTTCTCTTTTGCCATTTTTTACTTGAATATTTTATACGAAAAAACTAGTAAAATATTTTATTTTAGAATTTCTATTGAGTTTTAATTTGAAACAATATTTTAATTTTTTAGCGATTTTTGTTGGAACCTCTGGTCAATTTTGAACAAAGTCTTGCAAATTTTGAATTTATAAATCTTACGTATAAATGTATTGTAATACTAATTTTGCACTTTTATGATCTTTGGAAAAGGTCTGTTTATGGGAGCTGTGGTTAATTATCGCCTGGTTATTTTAAAAATTGGTACATTGATTTGTGCTAATTCGTCTACACATTGTTATTTTTGCTTGATTAATTCTCGTTTAAGTTAATTAGAAGAGGTCCTTGTATGTAGCTTATGGTTAATTCTGTGACAAAAAGGAAAAACTACATAATTCACTTTTACAACTTTTCAGGAGACCGTTTTTAAGGTTTAAAATTGAAATTAAAGGTCATAGGTATACAATTTTAAATTACCTTCCGTTTTAATATATTCGAAATTCGTATAAAAAATGTTTGATATATTTTTGGAACCGATGTGTTTACTGGTTATCGAATAATATAATAATAAAGTATGATGTTGTTTTTCCTATTATAAACTTTTTTTTTTTTTAATAATATCTCAAGTTATATATTTTTTTCAAAATTAAATTTTAAAATATAATATTAATATGTTAAGTTATGTACTTATTCCATTTCCAAAATATTAAAAAAATAAAATTTATGTCTTAAAAAAGTACATATTTGAAATAATGTTAAATTCAATCATGAATTTTAAAATAGGAAATATGAAAAAGAAGCATATGTTAATTTATAAATTTTTTACATTTCGAAAAAAAGAAAATCCACCGAATTATGTTGTTTTTCAGACTATTATCTCCTAAAGTAATGGAAAGATTTATCTAAAAAATTTGCACAATATATAATGAACAATTCTAAAAATTAAAAAAACGAAAAACAACATAACTCAAGTTATGTAGTTTTTCCTTTTGGCCACAGAATTATAGTCCAATGTTAAAAAATTGAATTTGGTAGTTTAAGGTTAGAAACGATTTTATTTGTGTTGAATTCTACTACATTAGGTCAAACTTTATTCAGGAAATACATCTTTCAAATCAACCTGTAGTTTACATGGATGGACGTTTACTATTGATGATATTCAACAAGGTTTTAAATCATACATATCCTTGGTTGAAGGCAATTTTATAAGAAATATGTGAAAAATTATCTGCAAAGCTTCATATTCTTGAATTTTTGAGATGTTTCCAGGAGTTCATTTAATATAAGTAAAAAAAATTAAATAAACATTTTATTTTTTGACACTGAAATTTATTTCACTATTTTCCATTTTCTTACTTTTTCAAGTAAAAGCTTGTTCCTTAAATTTTTTTAAATTTCTAGAATTTCAAACGAACAAACCTTATGTTTTGTTTTTAAAAATAGGAATGAATTTCTTTAATTGAAATATGTATAAAAAATTAATTTTTTCCTTTTATTTAAAATGTGTTTTCATATAAAATATCAATCCCGAATGCCGAAAAATCCCGTTATCCCGAAAAATCACGGAGTCCCACATGATATATGTATCAAAAGTTCAAAAATTTCTTCTAAAACTTTTCTATTGAATTAAAAAAAAAAAAAAAAAAAACGACACTTTTACTAAATGTAAAATAAATTATACAAATACAGAACGATGCATTGATACTAACATCTATTTGATTTTATGCCCCTTAGGGAAGTGGGTTTATATGGGAGCTATGGTAAATTATGGACCGATTCTCATTAATTTTGGCAATGTTGTTTCTACTTATATAAAACTTACTTTCGAATATTAAATTGATACTATCATTCGTATAGAATTTATGCACGTTAAAGTGATTTTCGGAGGGGGGATTTATATGGAAGCTATGATCAATTATAGACCGATCTTTATGAAATTTAATATAGTGATTGACACTTATACAAAATTCTTTTGTACCGAGTTTCACTGAAATATTGCTATATTTAAGACATTTATGATCGTTAAACCCCTATTCCGGGAGCACATTTGTATGGGGGCTAGGTGAAATAATGAACCGCTCATAACCAATTTTAATAGGCTTTGTCCTTATGTCAAAATAATTATTCGTGGCAAATTTCATCAAGATATCTTTAAAATTGCGACCTGTACTTTGTTCATAAGGTTTACATGGACAGACAGGCAGCCAGACGGACGGATATCGTTAAATCGACTCAGAAAGTGATTCTGACTCAAACGGTATATTTTAAGGTGGGGCACAAAAGCATAATACACCAACCACCTAGGGTGGTGTAGGGTATAAAATCGGTTCAAAGATGGCCGAGATATTTAAAAGACCGGTTTTTAAAAACCGATTTTTGATTTTCTGAATTCCCTATATAAGCTATTGACTTCGTTTTTACAACAAAATATTAGATATTTTTTTCTGAATTTTAGTGTGGAAGAAATGAACTCAATCGGTCCATTATTAACCGAGATATTGGCCAAAATATATTTTTTACCGATTTTCAATCTAAATATAAATATTTTTCTTAAATTTCGGTTTTTTGACTCAACCAAATCGGTTTATAAACAACCGAGTTATTGCAAATTTAATTTTATTTATTTAATTCGCGCTTCCCTTATAGTTGTTCTTTTCAACTTTCGTTCATCTTCGTTCCTTCACTGAAAATTCTGATTTTTTTTTAATTTTTGTGTTAAGTCGGTCGAGCTATATGTACTATTTGAACTTCGTTCTTGCACAGATCGATCATAAATATTTTTTTCGAATTTTGGTCATTTAAATCAGTCAAATCGGTCCATAAATATTTACGATATCCTTTTTTTATTTAATTTAATTTCAATATTGTCTTAGAATTATTAAACATTCAAACTATTTAATTTATTGTATCTCTATTAGTTTAGAAGATATGAGGTTACCGATTTTAACCGTTTTTACCCCCTAAACATTCGAATTTCCAAAAATTCCGTCTTAGTGGATATATTCGGTAGGAGACCAATCCACAGACCATATTTCATCTTTCTAGCCTTAACCTATTGGGCTGTGCGATAATGAATCACCAAGTAAATCAGTCAGTCAATCACTCAGTCATTACTCTTTTATATAGATAAATCCAAATCTAATTCCATCTCAACGATGGTGGTGGGTGTATAACATTCGGTACAGCCGAATAAGGAGTGCGATCGAAAAAATCTTAACACACGTTTTGCCTCATAACTTTTTTCAAAATCAATATTAAACAATTTTTTTTGATCTAATTATCATGGAAAAATACGTCAGTTATTATTTTTAATAATAACCATATTGATTTGTCTTAATTTTCAACAAAATCAGTGTCGAAAAGATGTACGTGCTACAAATTATTAAAAAATTTAAAAAAAAAATCCAAATAGGTCCTACAGAAAATTGAAAGGAACTCCAAACACATCTGGTAGAAAAGCAGCCCAGTTAGCTCAGTGCTTTGACTATTTGGTGCGAAAATTTAAAGATAATGCAGATTTGATAACATATAAAGTCCAAAAAGTTCCAAACAGGAATGCTGCCAAACATTTAGAAACCTACACAGAAAAAAATATTTCAAATAATTTTTTAATAAAATTATTAATTAACTTTATATTGGAATTTAATTATATGATTTATTAACATAATTAATTTTCTAATTGGCTTTCAGTTTTGTTTTTTAATAAATTGACAGCTGTTAATAAAATATAAAGAAAAATTAAATATATGTCTATAAAAGTACAGAAATAAAATAAATTTAAGTAAATTTTCAAAAATTTTCAGCTCATTGCATCTATTTAAGGAAAAGAAGTAATAATAATATCAATTATTCTAGTTATTAATATTATCATTTTGATAATTGGAGCAAAATCAATTAAAAATTAATTAATATTACAAATTTCGTAATTGAAGTCCATTCTTACTTTTTTCTGTGTAGAAAAGGACACGGAAATTAAAACCAAATTTCATACAAAAATACTAATGTTGAATAATTGACAAAGAAACGTATGTGCTGGCAGAATTTTCGGAGCTTCTGTGTCGAAACTTTTATATTGTTAATGCTCGAGGCAATGTTAATGATAAGTTTAAGACCCAAAAGCAGAAAAAATTTCTTACGAAATTCCTGGTATAACAAGCTTTTTGCAGTTGTGGCAAAACAGGGAAGTAATTTGATACATTCGGATCTATTAATACCAAAATATACATCAAAGAATATTTGCCAAAAAGAGTTCTTCCTTTCATAAGAGAGCACAACTTGTCTACACATTTTTGTCCCGATTTGGTATCATGTCAAAACAATAACATAGTTTTTGTACCAAGAGAGGTCAATTTTCAAAATTGTCCATAGCTTAGACCAGTGGAGAGATATTGAGTTCTTGTTAAAAGTGAATTGAAGAGCACAAAAAGGTGTCCCGAAATAGATTTTAAAATAATATGTGCACACTGTTCCAAAAAAGTGACTGAAGCAACTATCAAATCTCTAGCGGAAGGGTTAGCAAAAATAGTCCACAAGTTCAAAAGTAGTAGTGGTTTTGTAAAACCGATTATTCGACCAATTTCTAATATATGCAATTCTTAAATATATGTACATACATATAAATATATAGTATATACTTATCATTATGTATATGTATTAAATTCATAAGCACGTCCATACATATGTAAAAATATATGTATAATATTTTACAATTTTACATCTCTATGTAAATGTACATATGTATGTGTGTACAAACTTAATGTAAATTCACCCTTCAAACATTTGGAAGATAAATTTGCTGCTAATCTTCCAGACGCCACTTCTTAGTGTCTTCTAGAAGATTGTCGGAAGATTTTTCGAAAAATACAAAAACAAAATACATTGCTATTGCGCATTAATCGTCCAAACGTCACTTCTTAGTGACTTCCAGATGATTGTGAGAAGTGTGTATGAAATTCACAAAAACAAAATACATTACTATCGTCCCTTGATCTTCCAGAAGTATACTTTGAAGTCACTTCTGGAAGATAATAAGATGATAATTCGAATTTAATAAAAACAAAATACATTACTATTACGCAATAATCTTCTGGACGTGTGTTGGGAAGATTGTTGGATAATTTATGAAAAGAAAATAACACAATAAAGAAGCAGATAGAATCATGTTTTCAATAACAATTTATCTTTGGTACAGTTCGGCAGCAATAATAAATATAAAAAAAAAGTTTTCCTGATAATTACATAAGTGTTTTTTTATTTTTAATAATTTGGAAATTATTAATAAAGGACATTTTTAAAAGGTAAGTAAATCTTCTTAAACTTTTATTTAGTAATATCAGATTTTACTCACAATTTATATTAATTTTAGGAAAAATTTCATCGAACGAACAAGTATTTGCATTTTTAAAGAAGTCAAAAACTTTGCCTGTAATAGTGCCTTGCCGAATTCTTCATACAAAAGGTAATCTAAATACAATTTAACAATTAAAATTATTACTAATCTTCTTTTCTTCTTTTAAAGGTACCGGATTTGACCAGAAGTTTTACATGGAGATTTAATTTTAAATGTTAAATTAATTTATATGTAAATTATTTATTTTGTAGTTTTATATGTATAATAATTGTGAAATAAAGATAATAACGAAATATAAAAAAATAATTTTAATTATAAGTACAGAAATAAAAAAACTAAAAATCACCTTCTAGAAGAGACTAAGACGACACTTCTCTGATCATCTTCCGGGTGGCGTCAAGAAGAGTCTTCTTCGACACTTTCAGAAGTGTCTTCTTCGAGTCGTCTGGAAGACACTTCCACGAGGAACAGTTCTTCCCGACGGAAGATGATTTTAATGATACTTTGGCAATAGTCGTGGCGATGAGTTTCAACTTCTGGAAGACTCTTCTTAGCCACTTCCGCAATAGAAAATGTTTGCAGGGCAAACAGTTACCATGCACACACTTCATATCCTGAAAAAGTGTCATATCTCATTATTTAAAATTATGTATGTTAGTTCTAAATCTCCCTAACTAAATATGATAATACATATATTTATCATCTCTATTTTTTGAATTTTGCTTCCAATCGTATAACCCCCGATTTTTCTTATGTAAATATTTAAATTTCTTAAAATGTATTAAAAATCCCCTGTGAATAGTGAATTAAAGTTAAATATATTTTAAATCAAACTTCAAACTCAAAACTGTATTTGTTATGAGTTATGACGATGTTTCGCTAAATCATCGATATATAGTACACATGTACATATTTTTGCATATCATATTTAAATAATTATATATGGGCAATTATCAAAAATTTTTGATTTTAGCCCTTCAAAAAAATATTAATTCTTTTTTTATGGCACATTAAAATCCTTTTGTATACATATAAAGTGACTCGAATGCATGTAGAATCAGTTCGCGTTAATCATTTCATGTGAGGGGCGCGAAAGTTATGGCGGTTTAAAGTTGAAAATAAAAAAAAATTTTACAAATTTGAAGTTTATATACAATTCTGGTCAAAATTACACATAATATCAAAACTTACTGAGTTATGCAAATAAAATTTATAATATTTTCAATGTTTGATGGTATTAGGGCAGCATATTTTAGGGTTACCTAGTAAAAATTTAAAAATTTTCTTTTCAATAAAAATCGCGATTTTTAAAAATTTTGCGAAAAATTTGGATCTTATCTAAGTTATTTCTCCATATATTGATTGAAAATATAATTTGGTAGAGTTTATTACATAGAAATGTAATAAACTTTTTTAACACAAGTAAATATTTTTTGGTCCATAAAATGTTTATCTCTCAAAATTTTTTGATGCGCCTCCGAATTTTTTATTAAGCTTAACAAACACCTACTAATTATGTCAATTATAGTTAATTTCATGCTGTCCACACGATGTGCCTTAGCGAAATGTGTTTCAATTATCAATGACCTTTGACTTGAATTTATGATCCCAATCAATTATATTTATCGCCGCTCTTATATCTATATATCCAATATTTGTTTAAATTGCAATTTTCTGTATAAAAATACAAAAACAAAAAGGGCAATTTTTTCATAATTTTCAAAAATTCCATAACATTTTTGTATTAAATTTATTTTTAATGCTCCTCCGATTTTGTTATGTAAAATGACAAAAAACTAAGTTCACGCAGTAAGTCAAGCAATTCCATATGAAAATGTGAATGTGCCTCGCGAAAAACTGACTTTTTGAAAAATGTTCGGTCCTGTTTTCCAAACTTTGAGACTATCTACTACGTTGACTATTTAGGGCATATCGACGGGAAATAGCGCATAATACGCACAATTACAACAAGTATAAATCCCTATCCCAAATTTTGTATTCGGTTGAGGGGCGCACAGACCGCGCCCAAAAAACTGAAAAATTTTAAAAGCCAAAAAATTTTGTAATCAAAACTTTACTACCCTGTATTTATTTGTTGAAAGTCTGCACACCAACAATGATGGTGCAGAATTTATGTACAAAATCCGTTTAGTTTACTTATGATCGAGTAAGATCAAAAAGTATAAACGCACGAACAAAAATTGTAGAAGAATGGTAAAAACTTAAGTAGTTTTTATCAGTTTTTCTATATTCTTGAACTTTGAACAACAATCATGGTTAGAAAAAGAAACCTATTGTGCTAAAATTTTGCACTGTATTAGTTTCAAGTCTTGAGTTCAGATCTGTAACTAATTTGTTTAAAATATCATTACCACAAAACTTATTAATTATTTAAGTCAGTTTCAGCCAGGTTAAAAATTTTTGATAATTGCCCATATGTATATGTTTTTATATGTTTATATTGTATTAAACTTATTTATATGTATAAATTTACACGCACAAAATATTCATAGATTAATGTCAACTAAGGCCCACTGTTCATCCGTCCGTCCGTCCCTCAGTCCGGCCGACCACATTATATAAAATAAATTTACTTTAAAATATACATATGCGTGCATAAAGTATTGTATCACGAGAACTGCCATCATCATTGCATAATATTAAATATCCCCAATGTCCTATAGAGTTAAATTTTAAACTCACACATACATATATACTTAGATGTAAGTTTGTAGAATGAACAACGATTTAAAAGAATTATTTGTACATAGACAAGCTAACGAGTATTGGCAACAAAGAAAAAATATTTTTAAGTTGAATGGAAATTTTATAGACTATAAGATATATGTATTTCCATATTGATTTGTTTCTAACAGAAAATTAAATTTTAAATAAAAAAAATAAATTTAGGAATGAGATATATCCGCATATTAATATAATCAAGTTGTTAAGTATTTTATTCATATTTTAAAAAAATTTGTTGTAACACAATAAATTCCAACACTTAAATTTTTTCCTCAAAGGATCAATGTCCCATGCTTTTTAAAGCAAGAAATTTTCTTATTAAATTAATTAATTCATTCTTTCAACCATCTGTACAAAATATCCACACTGAATGATGTTAAAAAAATATTTAACTTAAATTTTAGATGAATTTAAGCACAATTAATAGCATATTCGAATACATACAAGTTTGTCATATATTCTTATGCACGCATATAAGCATTTACCAATACATACATAAAAATATATATATATATATTAGGGCTATAACTTTTTTCTTAAAAAAAAAAACACACAGGTACCACGTTATAGGCCATGTTGTACTGATACTTAAAACCATTTTCAAAAAATATTTCGATGAAAAAATCTTGCGCACCGAATGTAATTTCTAAAACCATTCAATATTTTATTATTATAATTATTATTTTTGTTTTTATACCCTACACCACCAAAGGTGGTTGGGGTATTATGTGTTTGTGCAGAAGTTGTAACGCAGAGAAAAAATCTTCGGACCACCACCTTAAAGTATACTGTTCAACTCAGAATCACTTTCTGAGTCGATTTAATGATGTCCGTCCATCCGTCCGTCTGGTCGGCTGGCTGGCTGTCCATGTAAAGCTTGTGCGCAAAGTACAGGTCGCAATTTTTAAGATAATTTGATGAAATTTGGTACATATACTTTTTTCAACACAAGAACGAAGCCTATTGAATTTGGTTATGATCGGCCCATTATTTCACTTAGCCCCCATACAAATGTCCTCCCGGAATAGAGTTTTAACACTTATAGATGCCTTAAAAATAGGAATATTTTAATGCAATTTTGTACAAATAAGTTTTATATCAGCAAGAATCCGTCTGCCAAATTTCATGAAGATCAGTCCATAACTGACCATAGGTCCCATATAAAATCCTCTCCCGAAAATCACTAACGTGCATAAATCCCATACAAATGTTAGTATTATGTTAATATTTAACACAAGTAAGTTGTATATAAGTAAAAACAAAACTATGTGAATCGAAATGGTGTAGGGTATCATATAGTCGGGCTTGACCGACTATATCTTCTTCTCTCGTTTTTTTTGTTTTTTTTTTCATAAGAAGCATTTTTTTTTGTTAATAAATCTGTATCTCTTAAACTACTGTCTGGATCGAATTGAAATATATGGAAGTGTTGTAGAGGAGGACCTAAGCTTTCAGAAAAATCATATCGTTTTTTTGACACCCTGTAACACACGACAAGTTACAGGGTGTCAAAATTGACTATCTCGAGTATGTAAAAGTTTCAAAAAATCGTAACCTACAAATTAAGTGAAAAAATTATGCTAATATGCCTTTTTGTGCAATAAAAAAAATGGTTAAAAAAATTTACTTTTTTCATAAAATCTGCACTCCTGTATTTAATTCGATCCGACCAGATGTTTAGTAGATACAGATTTAATGTTCACTGTTACAAAGTGGCACTTTTTATTTTCACACGGAAAACTATATATGGGCTAAAACCTTCTTGAAGACATCGCAAAACAATTTAAAAAAAAATTTAAATCACCACAATATAATCTTGATTAAAATAAAACTAATGCATTTTATGAACAAATTTAAAAAAAATTTAAATTCAAAACTTCATTACGTTTGATGCTGACTTTTTTCATATAGATATTGATATTCGCATAAATTTGAAAAAGTTATACCCTTAATGAACATATATATTCCCACAGAAATATTTATTGCATTTTAACAATTTTCATTTGTACATGTGCAATTGCAAATGACAGAAATTTGTTTGTATTTGTGCGTTTTACCATTAACTTCACATAGTGGACTCTTACTCTATTATTATTATTTTGCTTTGGTATAATTTTAAAGTCTTCTTTTGCATTAAATTTGTTTATAAGTTCAATCATATTCTTTAAAATTTAAAGAAGTAAATATGTATCGTACCGTAAAATACGAATCATTCCAATGGCCAGCGTAATGAATTTTTTTAAGATTTTGTCACAGTGAGGATAAATTGTTTACGTATACTTTATAAATAACACAGAGGTACAAAATGAAACAAAATTTCTGCGGCTAGGGGTTTCTTAGTCAATTCGGATATGTGGTATTAATAAGTTCTAAGCCTCTAATCCACTTTTTTTGAATTGACTCTAGTTCTTGCGATAAATCGCGATTTGTAAAATTAAGGAGGCTGCATTATATATTGAAGCATATCTCGAAAAGAATATAAAAAAATCCAATTAAAATTATCCTTAATTTATACCAATCGGCTTAGAATCATTTTCTGTATCAATTTAACGATGTCCGTCCGTCTGTCCGTCCATGTAAACCTTTTAATCAAACTACAGGTCGCAATTTTAAACAAAAATTAATGAAATTTGGCACACAGGTTTCTTACAGTCCAGGAACAAAGCCTATTGAAACTGGTTATGATCGGTTCATTATTTCACCCATACAAATGACCTCCCGGAAAAGGGGTTTAACGATCATAAAACCCTTAAATATAGCAATATTTTAATAAAATTTGGCACGTATAAGTCTAAATAAGTGTGCCGAATTTTATAAAGATCGATCCATAATTGACCATAGATCCCATATAAATCCCTTTTCAGAAAATTACGGCCATAAATCCCATTAAAATGTTAGTATCAAGTTAATATTTAACACAAATAAGTATTATATAAACTTCAATTATAGTTCCAAATTTTACAAAGATCGGTCCATAATTTATCATAGCTCCCATATAAGGCCCTCTTTCGGAAATCACCCAAATGTGAATAAATTCATATAAATGTTAACATTGAGGTAATATTCTTTATTAATATGTTTTATTTTACTCTTAATATGAGTATCGGTACACATTTGGCTCCAAGTCTAATAAAAGACCCCTCCCCGAATTATAATGTAGACAATGGTGTAGGGTATCATATGGTCGGGCTTGACCGACTATATCTTTTTCTCTCGTTTTCTATAAACAGATGCGATTAAACACCAAATTCAACCTCTAACTCTAACGGCAACTACTTATTTTAGTAGTTACCCAACAAACCAAATGATATCGTAATGATATCATTACGATATCATTTCGGTGATATAGAAGCCCGAGAATGATATCATTTATAATTCTAAAATGATATAGGTTGCTTTCTAAAAGGTACACTCGAAAATGATATCATAATTTTTGAAAATAACGATATTAGTAATGATATCATTAAATTTAAGCAGCGCGATAGTTTAGCAATATATTGCAAAATATATACACAAATATATGCTAAGATTGGATCAATATATAATATTATAAATATGTTTTCAAAAATTAATAAAATAGCCATAATAAACCAATGTTCATACAGCTCCAAATCATTTTGCATGTAATACGAAACTTTTGCAATCCGAATACAAGTCCCCCTTTAAATCCGGGCTGATATTGGTTTCTTCATCTTATACGCGTTAATTTTTTGCAATTACACTAATTTTAGCTGTAAAAATTCAATTCGCATATAAAACATAACATAAAATATTTTTTTGATACAAAAATTTTCAAATTACTTTAATTTTCCTGAAAATGTTTGAAGTTTTTTTCTAAGGAAAATATAATTTCGATATTTTATCATATAATTTTAAAATTATGATATCATAAATGATACTGTATCGTTTCTTGGTTTGTTGGGTATTTGGTAATGAGATATCAGTATTTTACATAAATAAATACTTACTAGTAATGTGGCACTCACGTTCATCAGTTGGCTGGAACGTTGAACTAAAAACCAAATGACTGTTGAGTCAATCTCAATCTGGTGCTGTTAGTTTTCTTTTACAAAATGTATAAAAACATATTTTTAGAGTTTCCGTTAAATTAAATGTGAGATGGTATAGGGAGTAAGATTTATTATTTGCTAACTCACTAGTCAAAGTTTTTTCTGGAAAGTTTCTTATAAAATGTGTGCCATGTTTGATTTCCGATCCTGTATATTTCGATTTTACTCCGTTTATATTTGTAATAGTAATAAATCAACATACATATATCGGAAGGAAAAGATATAAATTCTGAAAAAAATAACGTGAATATTTTCTCCAATAATCGAGCTGTTGGTCGTCCACGACCATATCGCTCAATTTGGGTCAAAAAAAATTTGATATTTATACCCTACACCACAATAGCTGGTTGGTGTATTATGCGTTTGTGCTGATGTTTGTAACATATAGAAAAAACTATCAGAATCACTTCCTGAGTCGATTTAACGATGTCCGTCCGTCCATCCGTCTGTCTGTCCATGTAAACCTTGTAATCAAACTACAGGTCGCAATTTTAAAGATTTAGCACACGATCTTCTATTAGGCCAAGGACGAACCCTATTGAAACTGGTATGATCGGTCCATTATCTCACGTAGCCCCCATAGAAATGTCCTCCCGGAAAAGGGTTTCACGATCATAAATCCATTAAATATAGCAATATTTTAATGAAATTTTGAACATATATAAGTCTAAATCTGTATGGTGAATTTCGGGAAAATCAGTCCATAATTGACCATAGCTCCCATATAAACCCCTTTTCAACAAATCACTCAAAAGGGCATAAATCCCATTAAAATATTCGACATAAATAATTTTTATATAAATGTAAATGATAGTGCCAAATTTTACGAAGATCGGTCTATAATTTACCATAGCTTCCATATAAGGCCCTCTTTCGGGAATCACCCAAAAGTGAATAAATTCATATAAATGTTAGTATCGACGTAATATTCTGTATTCGTATGTTTTATTTTACACTTAATATGAGTATTGGTCCACAATTGGCCCCAAGTCCAATTAAAAACCCCTCCCCGAATTTTGATGTAAACAATGGTGTAGGGTATCATATGGACGGGCTTGACCGACTATATCTTCTTTTCTTGATTTAATATGTATCTCTAGCCGTTGATGGTGGCCACTTTCATTTAATAATGAACGAACTTATACACTGCCGGTCAACAGAACAGGTTCAACCTTATTTATTCACTTACTTTTTTATTTTATTATATTATTAGGAAATTATTAATAATGGAAATAGCCTTTCCTCCTAAATTTAACCTAAAAAATCTATTTGGAAGTCCCTTATAACAATTTTTAAGATGTAACAAAGAACGATTTCTCCAACTTTTTCCAATCTCTTCGCATAATGAATTTTTGTCCTCGTATTGTCTGTCCGACTTTAAACATTACGAGACAGCAATTTCCATACATTTTCTATTAAATTAAGGTTGAGAGAGTATGGTGACGACTCCGAAGTGGTAAAATTTAGACTTCGAATTCATTGATTTAAGGCTCCTGTGGTTAATAGGAGCATTTTCGTGATGGAATATGAAATTAATTAAAATAGTGTATAAAATGTAAAAATTGTCTCACATGTCACATAATATGAAGTTGCACTGTACGCCATTACTCTTAGCAGCTTTATAGGGTACATTATTAGCATTCTTCTTTTCTCAAGTAACGAAAATAATAATTATTATAGCCATTGGGGCTTTCCAGATTGATTTTTTTCATCCCATAGTACAATATGTTTCATACCTTTTTTAGAACATACGTTCACGGGTAAACGGTAGTATTTTTACTTCACGAATGGTGTTTAGAGGTGGTTTCTTTATAATTTTTAGTCTTCTTAGGTGCTCTGAATTTCAAATAAAATGCTTTACGCTGAAAACACTTGTTTTAATACCTGATTTTTGTTTAATTTTTGATGCAGAATCAGTACAATTAGAGGCAACTCAAATGATGGCTCTTGTGTAAACTTTCGTAGTTGCTTTATACGTATTTTTTATGCATTTTTTCCATAGCGAGACTAATTTCTTAAAAAGTTGTTGACAATATTTTGACTTCGCTCAATTTTTCTTCGCCATATTTCATAGATTAAGTTAAGTGCTTTTTTCTTTATCGCAAAATTTTTTTACGCTACTAATTTTTAAAGATTCTTATAGAAAACTGTTGAAAATATTAGGAAAACACACAATTATGGGCGAATTCAACAAACATTTGACGCAAATTGATTTTATTCTTAATGAACCTATTCAGATGACCCAAACAAATTGCTTAAAAAATACATTTGTTGGAAAAAATCCGTTAAAAATCGTACTTAGTTCTTTATTAATTATTTTTTCTATTAAACTTCTTAGAATTCAATACTTTAGAAATCAAAATATTATATAGAATTGAATGCGAATTGATTTTGAACCTATTCTGTTGACCGGTAGTGTATAAAGAGCCTCCAAAATCTGAATTGATTCCAGATATGAGCAATAGAGTTAGATAATTAACAACACCTTCTTAGTTGCAAAACAAACGGAGTATCTCTTGAATTATTACACAGAGAAAACAGATTTGTTGTGGCAACCGAATATATTGCCAATCGAATTCGGTCGGTTGCACGTACTATCTTCCAAATCGGTTGTAGCTGCCGATTATTTCGTTTGCCTATGACATCTTATTGGTACTACCACAAAATACATTGGTTGTGATAAAAAATAACTTAGTACAATATGGTACACACAACTATTTTAAAAATAAAATTCGGTGGTTGCAACTGAAACTAGATAATAATTGAATTACAAAATTATGTATTTTCAATTTATTTTTCATAAAAAGGATACAAAAATAAGCACACATATTATATAAAAACAGACTCAATTGGAAAACGAAAAAGATAATGATATCGGATTTACTTGGAAAATGTATAATCTGGAAAATGTATGGAAAATTATTAAATCTTGAGTTGTTTTCTGCAGTGCGATTCATCATAAACTTATTAGCTGGTTAGTTTGATTGTATCTTTTCTGTTTTACTCCTCCACAAAGAAAATAAATGATCTGGTGAACATGACGCTATTTTAACACCTATTATGCATACCCCAATAGACATAAAATACATAATATACGCACCAGTGATGTCAGATGGAGGAAATTTTAGGGAAAAAGGAATTTAATTTTTCTCAAAAATAAAGGGAATTTTTAATTTGTATAATTTTATTTCAAAAAACGACAAAAAATATAAATATATTAGAAAAAAATGAAATATTATCATACACACTCAATTAAAAATAGAAATCTTAATTTGCCGAATGGATATTTTTATACCCACTATCAAAAAGATGGGGGGTATATTGATTTTGTCATTCCGTGTGTAACATGTCGAAGGAATCATCTAAGACCCCACAAAGTATATATTTTCTGGGTTCTGGTTAGATTCTGAGTCGATCTAGCTATGTCCGTCCGTCTGTCTGTTGAAAGCAGGATAGGGCTCGAACGGGGTAACGTAGGGGGACGAAATTTGGCACAAATATTTGTCTTATATAAGGTTTGTTATGGTATTGAAAATGGGCAAAATCGGTTAATAAACAAAAAAGTTATGGGCTAAAAACTAGAAACACAGGGTGTCCGTTTCATACCTATTTACTGATATTTCTTTGTATGCATAGTTCGGTGGTCGATATAAACTCGGCGTGGTCCGCCCACCTCCCATGTAATGTGAAAATCAACGAAATTGTGTTCAAATAGTTCAAGGACCAATGTAAACTCGGAAACAAAAAAATGGGCGTGGTCCGCCCACTTTACTGCGCACTTTACCGCCTCCTCCCATATAACGTAAAATTTGAAAAAGTTGATGGTGGATATATAGATTCGGCCGGACCGAATATAATTCGCGCTTGCACTGAAAAAAGTAATTTCAATGAATGAAGTACATTAAATGAAATTCATTAATTTTTTTCCAAAAAATTATTAACTTAATGTAGAAATTCATTGCTTCAATGAAAATATTCAATGAAATTATTAACACTATTATGAACATTACATTGAAACCATTCATTAAATTTATTTCTTATTACAATAGGTAAATTAGTTAATTGATTTAATGTATTAGTTCATTGAATTAATTTATTCAATGTACTAATACATTGATTTTATTAAGAAGAAGCATTATACAATGAACATAAGCATTGAACCAATGATAAATTTCATTAAATTATATTAAAATAAATGATTTCTAACGGGAAATAAAGTAAACTGAAAACAAATACAACTCAGTTTTCTTTTATCTTTTAACAAGAAATGACGCGTTATAAACAAAAGCAAAAAGTAAAAAAATGAGTGTTATATTAAAAACGAAAATAATTAAAAACTAAATAAGATAAATCGAATTATTAAAATACATAAATATAATTTATTCGCAAAGGAGAAGTCGAGCAGCATAATTGAATACACCAAATTAAATTAATTACCCAAAAGAAGGAATTTGGAGACTTGCCTTCATAACATGTAAGTTTAATAATGTTTATGATTTTAAACAGTTTTTAAATATTACATTTCATTTATATTTATGTAGATAAAAACACTAAGATGCAGAAGAATGTGTTATTAGCCTTAAATACCAGGGTTTCAAAAAATATTGCGATTTCAAAATCAAGAGGATTCGATTCGTAAGTATACATAACTATATATAATATTTTAATTGAATTCTTATTAAAAATATATTACAGACTAATCAAGATTTGAATGCTACATCTGGTAATCGTCAAAATAAGGAAATTTCTATAGACCAAAAAGATTTAAAGGTAACTAGTTCAAATATTTTAAGCAATTGAACGAATTTTAAAAATTTTATTTATAAACTTTCTTTGTTATGGATAATGCTGTAGTTGTGGAATCTAAATGGATATTCCATATCATCATTGAGCAATATAGAGGACAACAGGAATTACTATATTATTATAAATGACAAAGCAAACACGATAACATCTGTAACATGCATTTTTTTTTTTTTATTTAAATTTTTTAGTGAAATGTAATAATTTTATTTTTATATTTATATTTAATTTTTGCTTATATTAACTCAATATCACATACTTTAATCATTTAATATAAAATAAAATAGAAACAAGAAATACAGAACACGCCTATTATTATAATACATTTTTAATGTATAGTTTCATTGGGACAAAATATGAGTTCATTGAAACCAATGTACTGTTCACTGAAATTATTTATTTTATTTAATGAATGATTCAATGTAAGAATAAATTTAATCAATGAACTTGTACATTGAATAATAATATTAATGTATGACAATTCATTGTTTCAATGAACCTGTACATAGGGTCAAAATTAGTGCACAAATTCATTGTAACAATGAACTTTTTAATTGTATTTATGTACCTTTTTGGTTCAGTGTGTCAGTGTTTTCGTTCTTTTTTTAAATATTTTTTATTGAATTACAAACAAAAACTACATTTATGTAAATTTCAAAGCATTTTTACTAAATATTTTAAATCTTTGGTTAAAAATACCGATTTAAAGATTGTGTTGTAATAGAAGGCAAGTACTTAATGATGAAAACGAGCTGCAGAAGCTCTTTTTTTAGCCCATGGTTGTCATCGGTAGAATGTTATTCTTTTATACTTCTTGTTCATTGCTTTTGAAACACATATCTTTAAACTATATTTATATTTTTTTAATAAAAATTCTGTTTTCGTCGTATTAAATAATAAAAATATAATGTAAAAGTAATGTAATATTTAAATTTTGTTAGAATTAATTACCATTTTCCCGCTAAAAATTTATTTATTTTAATTTTTTTAAGTAATTATTAAGACCATCCAAAAAATTTAAAAATATGCACTTTGTTCCAATTTTGAAGTTGTGAAAGTGTTCTTCCAAAGTTTCATCGTTTTTTGCGGGGTTTTAAAGAGGAGGGAAAAATGAAGGGAATTTTTTTTTTCTAAAAAAAAGGGGAAAAAAGGGAATTTTTCAACTAAACAGAGGGATTTTTCTTAAATTTTATCTGGCATCACTGATACGCACCTATAAAATCTTCACATACATAGGCATACACGATACATGTCCATTGTAACTAGAATTCTTTGATATTAAAAAATAAGAAATTGAGAAACGTTTATGTGTTTTATTTTTTTACAATATTCTTACCTCTAAACTTCTTTAATAACTTATTTACAATGACCCAACAATGTCATTGTTGAGTGCAAACACTATTAATGTTCATCTGTATGAATAATTGAAATATTTCCTTTGGGTTTTTAATTATTTAAAATCGTAAACAATTTGCTCTAATTGTTTTTTTATAAATATTAAATAAATGTCAAAACAAGTTGACTAAATATTCGATTGTAATCATCGAATTATTATAATAAAATCGAATTTTTTGTTGCTTTGATAAAATAAATGATTACAACCATCAATATTAGTACTAAAATTCTGTTGTGTTAATCAAATCATTTTATTCATTTCTTTAGAAACACATATTGATTATCCTGACCAAATTTACTTTCTTAAGAATCATCTTTCAAATTTAATTAAGCTAAAAATATTATCAGTATAAAAAATCTACTGTATTAATTAATTTTTAATATTTATAATACAATATTAGTTATTTTTATAATTTTTTATTATTGCAACAGTTTTCCAACTAATTCTTTTTCTGTGTGGATAGATCCCCCTTTAATTAATCGACCATATTCAAAAATATTTAAAATAAAAAACTTGAAATTTATAATTTTTTGTTAAAGTTCATTTGGTTTCGTTTTATTTTCAAAACAACATATTTTTTATTTTTTTTATTTCTCATTCCTTTCTTCTTTCATCCAATATGTTGAAATTGAGTTTCTTCACTTTGTATTTCAAATATTAAACTTATGCAATAAGATTTAAGCTAAATAACAAAACTTAAATTATAATTTATATTTTTTTATTATTTATACAAAACTAAAAATGAATAACCTGAAAATCTCGAAAAAAATAAAACATTATTTTTTTTTCTTTTTAATATTAAATTAATTGAAAACTAAATTCAATATGAATAATTAATTTGACTTAAAATATTTTAAATTAATAAATTATTTTATTTAAAATAAGAAAAAAGTTGGAATAACAATTTAAATAAGGCAAAAAGATGGTTTAATAAAAAATCAAGAAATAACATAAGATTAAATGACATTTTTCAAAAATGGTCTGCACTAGGGTCTTACAGTGCAAAGCTAAAATAATATGTACGCTGAAATTAAAATAATTTGTATATATATTTTTTAAATTTATTTAGGGATGATTTTCTCTATCATAGTTTTATTTAATTTTTTGTTTGTTTTTTTTTATTATTATACACAGTTTTTTAAAACTAAATTAAAACTAATTTTACAATTTTTATTGGTTTTAATGTTTAATAATAATTTTATATCACAATAGAAAAAAGAATTTTTTAGATTTCTTTTTGGGATTTCAATTTGTTTTCTTGTATTTTATATAAATTACATTACTTAGAATAAAAAATACACTTATACGTATTTTTTATTCTAAGTAATATAATAAAATAATAAACAATTTAAATTTATTTAATACGTTATAATTAAAACACATAAAGGAAACAGATGTTTTAGAGTATCTGAGTTCTTCGTGTTTTTTAATTATAAAACTTTACATTTAAACTAAGAATTAATGAATTCATTTTTTATAATTCAATATTTTTGTTTTATTTTTTTTATATTAGAAGAACTATTTTATTATTTTTAATATTTACAAAAAAATCTTTTTTAAGAATTTGCGAGTATCTCTCGTTACATTTTTTTAAACTAAAAATTGACTAAAAATTAAATATTGGAATTTTTTAAATCAAATATTTTTTATAACAACAAAAATTATTTATTGAAAAACTATAGTTCTAGTAAACGTGCAACAGTTATACTTATAAAAAATTAAGTAAGAAAAACCGAATAAAATTGGTAATTTTTTCCAAGAAATTTTAAACTAAAACCAAAACAAAAAAAAAGCATTTTATTTCGTTTTTAAAGTTTGAAAGAAATACAAAAAAGTATACATAATATATTGTACTTTATATACACGCATAAAATTAAACAGATGGAGAAACATACTCGTACAAGTCAGTATAAATTAAACAAAATTTATAAAAAAAAAAATGGAAAAAATATTGTATAAAAAGTTTAACAATAATGAAAAAAAAGCAAAAAACAGGCTTTAAAGCAGGCATTTTATATGCAACTTACTGGCATTTTAAAAACGACCAGTCTGTTGTCGTTGTCGTCGGCCAACGTTTGTGTCTGTTATTTTGTCTTTTGGGCCAGTCAAACAGTCAGTTTGTTAGACAGACATTCTCGCATGAACGTATTTTTAAGCAGTCAGTTTTTTTATTATTGTTATTTTTGTTTTCTATTTTTTTATCGATTGCCTTTTGGTCTTCGTCCCCCATCAATGCATTAAGTACAACAACAACAACAACAATCACTTCTACATACATAACTGCTACTGACACATACATACACTCACACTTATACACATGCACTATGTTTAACTTATACAGTGCCAGAGAAAAGTTTTAAGACAGTTTCGAAACATTAATTTGAACTACACAGGGAAACAGTGATTTTGCACGGGGCACAGGGTATCTCATTCAATTTGGATACACGGTATTAATAAGTACTAGGGTATTCACTCGAATATTGTTAGATCGATTACACGACAAATTAAAATCAAATAATTGTTCGATTAAATTAAAATCACGATTTTCGAGTAAATTACGCCGATTAATTGAAAAATTCGAGTAAAAAATATTTTAAAGATTTCCTTTCTTTACTAGTTTTAAGTATGTTTTAATTTTAGTTTTTTAAAAAATTTATGTTGAAGACAACAAGTAAATAACTAGTTCGGTAAAATAAGAGTTCCACCACTGCATTCGATAGAGGAAAGCGTATTTTGATATATAGCTTCGTCTTGACCTAAATTACAACGCGTAGTTAAGAGTCGTCATTTAAAAACAAGCGCGAATGTTATATTTGGCTCAGCCGAATCTATATACCCACCATCAACTTTTTAAAATTTTACGTCATATGAGAGATGGGCGGACCACGACCATTTTTTGTTTTCGAGTTTACATTGGTCCTTGAACTATTTGTACAAAATTTCGTTGACGTTTCACCTTATATAGGTAGGCGGTAAAGTAGGCGAACCACGCCCATTTTTGGTTTCCAATTTTATTGCGACCCCCAAACTATCTGTACAAAATTTTGTAGTCATATATGTTTTTGTTTAAGAGATATCAGCAGAAAAATATGATATGAAGCTACAACTCATAACTTTTTTGTTTATTAACCGATTTTGCCCATTTTCAATACCAAACAAACCTCATATAAGATATAAGATAAATATTTTAGCCAAATTTCGTTCCAAACATTGTCCCGTTCGAGTCCTATCCTGCTTTCAACAGACAGACGCTAGATCGACTCAGAATCTAACCAGGACCCAGAAAATATATACTTTATGGGGTCTTAAATGATTCCTTCGACATGTTACATACGGAATGACAAAATCAATGGGTATAAAAAGAATTGTTTTTCAAATTCTATTCATCACACACTGTATATTTGAGTGGGGTATGGGTATGTTAGTATCTCAGTAACATATAATGAGTACCAGTTCTCCAGCAAAAGATATACTATATGTAAATATGTATGTATGTAGTATATGTATCTACATATAAAAATACTTTACATTCGCTTACAAACGTCGGGTAATGCTTGAATTAAAATATTTTTCTCTGTATTTTCTATAGTCAAATACTGACTGGTCTGGTTTATACTGTCTGTTTGTCTAACTGACAGTAAGCCAATGTGACTAAATGACTGTTTGTATGTCTTGCGACTTGCTTGCATTTCAGCTTAAACGTTATGTATGTATGTATGTATGTAGTATCTATGGATGTGTGTTCATTATCTATGTACGTATGTATGTATGGATCTGTGTACTTTTTTTATATAATTTTTGTTTGTTTCTCGTCTTGTGTTTTTCGCATGTTTCCCAGTAACTGTTTTTTGTTTTGCTTTTTACGTATATTCTTTTTTATTGCTGCTTTTTTTCTGTTGTTGTATTTAGTTTTACTTTTTAAGCACGATGTGTTTGTGTTGTTGTTGTTGCTGCTGTTGGCAAACGAAAGCTATGAAGTTTCTGTTTAATTTAAAACAACAAAAATTTATTCTCTTATGTGTCTGTGTGTCTTTGTCTTAAATTTTGTTTGATGTTTTCCCCCATACTAACTAACCCTGGTCTTCGTTACAAATTCCCTGCTTTGCAACATTTTATACTCATGGTGTATATGTCCACCATGGGGGAAGGAAATTCTATTTTGTACAACATTATAGTAACAGGTTATGGTGGATGTGGATGGAAAAAATAAAAAAAAAATATTTAAATATTTCCTTTTTAGAAAATGAACATTTAAAGAGTATTCTAAATATACGTAGGTTTTTATGTATAATTTCTAGGAAGAAATCGGCGAATTAAGTATTCTTTCATTTTGTTTTAATTTAAAATTCTTATTTAAATACATAGTTCAGAATTGGAATCGGAATTAGGGTTTTAGGTGTAGTCACTCACTCACTCACTCACTCACTCACTTCACTAAAAAGTCGAAGTCGATTCCTATAAGACCCCATAAAGTATATATATTCTGAATCGTCATAAGATTCTGTATCGGTCCGTCCGTCTGTTGAAAGCAGTATATGGGCAGCAGAGCGGCCCACTGATTTGGCCAAATTAGCTAACCTTACTTCTAATTTTGAGAGAAACTGCTCTAAATTATATCTTATTTGATAACGAAATGAAACTATACGAAAATTAATTGTAGGTATCCGAATACTGTTTTACAAATTATTATCACTTCCGGTCCATGTTTAACCCAAATGTTCCTATTATCATTATGAAGGTAAAAAATATGATTCTTTTTATTGCTGTATAAAAGGTGAAGAAGAAAATAATTCTAAATTTAAATTTAGAAAAACCTGCATGTTTTTGTTATACATATGTTTAAATAAAATACATTAGCTAAAAAAAAGGCCTAATAAAAAAATAATTATGGGAAAATTCGTTTCCAGTAAAAAAAAAAAATAGTTTCATGTAAAATGTTATCTTCATAAATATTTTTGAATTTTTAAAGTCTCAAAAAAAAAAAAAAAAATATCTCACTTTTAAGAGCTATAGTTTACGAAATGTCAAATTTATTCTCGTGTGTTCAAATTCAACACATTTTTTCTTTAAATTCAATGATAAAAAAATTGACTTTTGGCCGGTTAAATCAACAAAATCTCACACGGTGAGAGAAGAAATTTGTCTGAATTAAAACCCTTATATAAAGTTTGTTTGGTATTGAAAATGGGCACAATCGGTGGGTTAATATACAAAAAATTTGTGGACCAAATACTAGAAAAACTTGTGTCCGTCGTAATCCCAATTCATAATTTTCCGCCGATTTCTCCTAAACAGAAGCGTGTACGGTATCGAAATTTTCTATATATAATTCAAAGATTATTGTAAACTATAATATATAAAAGATGGGCGTGGTCTGATCACTTTTCCACCCACATCCCATATAAGTTGAAATTTTAAATTAAGGTGGCACAAAAATTTGCATATATTGGGTATAATAAATGTTTTCAAAATACCGAATTGAATATGACATTTTCCAGTTCCAAATATTTCAGAAGTTTCTAATTATGTTTCAGAGTTTTCCATTTATATTTTAGAAGTTTCTAATTATATGTCAGAAACTTCTAATTATATTTCAACAATTTCTAATGATGTTTCAGAAAATTCTAATTAAGTTTCAGACATTTCTAATTAAATTTCAGAAATTTTTAATTAGGCTTCAGAAGTTTATATTTTTAGTTCAGAATTACAAATTGAAATTTCTAAATTACATTTAGAATTTTCTGAAATGTAATTTAGAAATTTCTAAACAACATTTCTAATTTTCTAAACTACAAATAGAAAATTCTAAATTACAAATATAAATTTCTGAAATGTAATTAGAAGCATCTGAATAAGAATAATAACTAGAAATTTCCCAAATTTAATTTAAAACTCCTGAAACATACTTAATTAGAAATTTCTTTAATATAATAAGAAGCTTCTGATAAAAATTAAATTTCAAAAATATAAATGGAAATAATTGAAATTTCTGAAATAAAACTGGAAATGATATAGTATTTTTATACTGTAAAATTTTTGTGTAATTCTTAAAATTATAGTACGATTTTATAAACCAAATAAATTTATTTATTGTCTTCAATGTAAATTTTTGAATAGTAAAAGAGTTTTTATTTAATTTTTAAGAATTGGGGTCCTTAAAAAAAAATTTCATTTAAATTTCTGAAATTATATGCAAGCAACTCCCTATCCCAAATCCTTGACCGACAGTTTATCGAACATCAATTCCAAAACTTCTGAATAAATATTGGTAACCTTAAGACCCTCTGCGGGTGTTGGAAAATTTATATTCATTTAGGGGACTAATATGGGAAAAGCAAAGGTAACAACTTTTTTTCTTTGCCAACCCTTAAAGGGTATTAAAAATCCGTAAAATTAGGAAAATATCTAACTCATCTTTCTTAATTTTTGCGAAAAAAAACTTTTCAAAAGTAAAACCAAAACAAAATAAAATAGAATTTATTTTTCATTTTATGTTGACATTTTACATGTTGCCATGACTGTCGTTTTTTATTTTTTTTTTTAATTTTTTTCTTTTACAATGTATATTAGTTGTTGTTGTTATTTCATTACATTTCTTTTTTATTTTTTGTGCTGTTGTTGTCGACGTCGTCGTCATTGTTGTTGTTTTTGTTGCTATTCATTCGTTTCAGGGTCTGTTTGCTTTCCGTTTGAAGCAACAACAATAAATTTAAAAAAAAAAATAACAACAAAAAAAATAGTAGAAGTAGTAATAATAAGGTAAGGTTGCATGCACGCATGCAAGTACGAGTTGTTGTTGTTGGATTCAGTTGTCAGGTTTATTTCACTCGATTGTGGAAAGTCAGTTGCGCTTTATACGTGTGTGTTCATATGGATATTTTTGTATGCGTGTGTATGCATTTTGTCTGTAAGTGTTTGTAAGTTTCTTTCGTAAGCAACACAAAAATGCTAATGCCCTCAAAAAAAAAAAAAAAAAAGCGAACAACGAAATAAAAACTTGTATTGTTTCGTATACGGATTGTAAGATTTAGTTTTGTTGTTATTTTTTTAATATATATTTTTTTCATATGTATTAGTATTAGTTTTACTATAACTTTTTTTTAAATAAGATTCCTATGTTTTTTTTAGTTTTTTGGCTAGAATTAATATTTTACGCCCATAATGTTTTTTGTAGCTTATTTTGTATAAGAAAAAAAAAATACCACAAGAAATCCTGAATCCATTGCAAGTCATCTTTCTCTCATCTTCAGGAATTATTTTTTGTTTACATGCGTGTATGTGTTGCTGGGCGAAGGATAAAACATTTGCACAACTTAAAAGCGACTGACCGACCGATAGACCAAACGAACGAATGAACGCTTTACCACCATCTAGTAATTCTAAGATTGTGTTGAGTACACTGGACTCTTGTCTTGAAGATGTTCTGCTTGCCAGTAAGCATCGTCTATAGTGGTGTCCCTATGGTACGTTGGCGCTAAAGCAGGAGATGATGATCCAGCTGCCGCTGCTGCTGCTGATAATGATGATAATGTTTTGTTTATTGGTTGCGTGTTGGTGTTATTCATCTCTCGTTTTCGATCGTCACTCCTAGGCCGAAGTTCATCCATAATATTGGCTTGAAGTAATTTGTCTTCCTGCCTCTGCTTTGGTGTGTGGTTTCGATTTTGCCTTTTAGCACATCATCTTACGAGCCATAAGCCGAGATTAAGTTTAACTAATTTCGGAAGTTTCATAATGACATCGATGCCCTTGGAAGATAACTGCGTGCAGCCATATAAATCGATAGTCTTAAGGTTGGCTAATTCCTCGGCCAAGGTTTGCAGACCCTTGTCGGTGATGCGGGAACATTGGCCAATATTCAGATGCTCCAGGTCGGGCAAGGCCTTAGCTATTTTGAGCATACCTTGATCAGTGATTTGGCATTGATTTAGTGAAAGTGAACGTAGGCGATAGAGGCCTTGAGCAATATGCGTTAATGCTTGATCGCTGATTTTATCACAAAAACTGACATCGAGTGAGGTTATGCCGCTACCACCTTCGGTTAGGTAGGCCATGCCAATGTCGGATATGTTGTCGCAGGAACGTAGATTGAGTTGTTCTAGTTTGGGCATACGAGCCAGATGCTTTAAGCCGCTGTCGGTGATGGACACGCAGAAGCTCAAGTTAATTGATTTTAGTGACGTTAAACCTTGTGCTATATGACCCAAAGCTTCATCGCTTAGACGCTGGCAATCTTGCAGACCCAAATATTCGAGTTCAAGATTACCCTCCGCGGTGGCTTTGTTGAGGCCAGCCAAATGACCAATACCCTGATCACTTATATGCCAGCAGGAACGTAAATTGAGGTTTTTCAGTTTCTTCAGACCCCACGCTATTAGTAGCAAGCCTGTATTGGTGATATTACAACAACCGCCCAACTCTAGGGTTTCTAGGTTCTTGAGATGTTGGGCTATGCGGCCGAGACTAGTATCGGTAATTTGTTTACACAGGGAGAGATCGAGTACTTTGAGATTGGGCAAGTCCACGGAAAAGGCATGTCCCAAATTGACGTCGGCCACATTAAAGCAACCGCTGAGATTTAAAGAGGTTAGGGCAGGAACTCCTAAAACTAGATCCTTGAGTGATCTTCTCAATGACAAGATCTGCACTTTTTTAATGCCACGCTTAACTAGGCAATTGAATAGACTAGGACTTGAACGTTTCAAATGTAGTTTAGCTTCGACACCCTTCCATATGCTCTTGGAATAGGCAACATCACGCCAAGTGGTACAAACTTGAGCAGCGCGTCCTAAATCCTTGACCGACAACTTATCGAAAATCATTTCCAAAACTTCGGGAAAAAGATTCGTAATGTGAAGACCCTCTGCGGGTGGAGGACTGTCAGGAGAAGCAGGTCTTTGTTGCAGATGATGATGGTGATGATGATGTTGCGCATGTGCTGCTGCCGCCGCCGCCGCAGCTGCTGCAGCAGCTGCATGTTGAAGATACAACGCGGGTGGTAGTGTTTGCAGCTGGGGGCGATGATGCAGTGCATAGGGGGTAAAACGTAGCAGATGATGAGCACTGCGTGTGAGGCCGGGTAATTCAGTCTGTTGATAGAGATGGTCTTCCATGCTCCAAGCTGCTGCTGCCAATTGTGTGGCTGTATGAATACTACTACCTCCACCACCACCGCCACCATGGTAGTTGGTCAAAGCTGCGGCTGTTTGTAGTGACAAAGTAGTTTGATGATGGAAGGGTAGTATTTCGGTATTAGTGGCCATGTTCTGTTTTATTTAAAACTTTAGTGTTTTTGTAGAATTTTATTTAATCGGAACGCTTTAAAGCGTTATTATTTTATTTTTCAATTGTTTAATAACACTTTAGCTTTTTGTATGTTATAGATTATTTATTTTTGTTTTTTTTTTTATACACTTGTAAATTTCTTTATTTAATTTGCAATTATTATGACAAACACTTTGTTAATTTGTAATTCTCATATTATTTTTTTTTTATTTTTATAAATTTTCTTTGCTCTTTAAATATTTTGTATTACAAATAATAAATGATTATTCTTGTTGATTTTTACAATTTCATATAGCAAAATAGAAACTTTAGTTGAATTAATTTTCCGTCTGTTTACAATATTTTATCAGTATTAAATTTGTATTTATCGGTTTGTGTTTTAGAATAGGACCGCGCACAATACCGCACTGTATAACAACGTATCACAAACTAAACTCCCTGGTCGAATGTTTCAGTTTATAACTACAAAATACGATTTTGGCCATTGCTCACTCACACACCAGCAGGTAAAGAGCACTAAGCAGAGGAACCCAATAAAAAGAGAATTTATTTCTGTTAATCTCTGCACAATTCAGCCATTTCCCAGAATACAATCTAAGAGATACCAGGTACTATTTTTTATTCTCTATATACTCTTGTATGAAATGTATCTGTGCATGTGTGTGTTGGTATTAGTGTATGCCGCTGTAGTGGTTTATTTAGGTAGAAAGAAAAAATAAACAGAAATTCTTAAGGTTTCGCCTATGTATGGGTGTATCTGTGTGCCTTTGTTGTTCATATCTTTAAAGCAGTGGTGAATGTGTGTATTTTTGTGTGGCCCAAGATACTATTCTACTACTCGTCCGTACACAATACAATACAAAAAATTCTATTCTTCTTTAAGAAATTTGATTTAAAATTTTGGTTTTCATTTCTTCGTATCGTTTTTATTTTTCTTTTTTTTAAACTCTAACTAAATGATACTTTTTTTGAATTTAATTTTAAAAATACTCTTGTTTTAAAGTACAGTAAAGATTTTCAAACTAATTTTTTGATTTTACAATCAAATAGGATTTTCAAGTAGATGTTAGAAATTTAGTTTTGACTCTTAAAATTTAACACTTTGATATGAAATTGCAATAGGAAAGTAAGCATTACTCGCGTTATATTTTAAGTACTTTTTCTTATTTTAAGGTTTAATTCAAAGCATAGTATAATAATTCTATATTTAAAAAAAATGTATTCTTGTGTACTATCGGCAAAATATTAAAATTGTAAAAGCTTTATTATATAAGAATTGAAAATATTACATTAGGCTTTATATAAATTTTTACCCGCTAATTATTTTCGTCTTATAAACCTTTCTATGTACATACATATGTACATATATTCAGTTCAATTGTTATAAGAAATTGACTCATTTTGATATGAACAGAATTTTTGATAAGAACAGACTTTTTCTTTTATATCTCTCTTTACAAATCTTATCAATAACCCTTTAAGAGCTGTTTCACTATAAAATTAGAGAAAAAGCTACAGTTCTTAAAGTTTAACAATTAGCAGGAATAATTTTCTCAAATCTTTAGCATTATTAACAAGAGGCTTTGAACAAAGTATCATTTATATGCAGGGTTACTAGATTCAAATTATGATTTAACTTGACATTCCTGAAAAACGAGCTTGATTTCCAAAAAGAACTTGATAGTCGACTTCAGCCAATAATCTTTTACTTTTTATATGAAACCTATATGGGGTAGTTATGTAAATACATATTGTCGGTATAAAAGGAATATAGCTTTTAAAGTTTTTCCGAATGTAAGAATTTATATAGTAGCAAATCGTTTTAGGCCATAAAAAAAATAAGAAATGCGGTAACAGATTTTTGCAATTTTTATTTGAAAAAAATAAGCTTATGGCACAGCTTCTTTATATTGAGTCAATATAAATATTTCAATATCCATTAATATTGCTTTTAAACATTTATTTACGACATAAAAAAAAAAAAATACTACATCGTTTGGAAGCTTTCAATTAAGTCTGAAGAAAATAGTAATCGATGTATAAAATATCGTAACCAGTTTGTTCTGTTTAAATTTAAAGCAGTCTTCTTTTGTAAAATGGTTCGTATATCTCATATTTAAATGTTTTTAAGATTATTTAAAATTCAATAATTATTTTGCATATTTCTGTACTAGTTTCACTTTAAGGGTGTAATAAAGCAAAAGACTTTGTATCCTGTAAAATATAAAAATAATATTGGGTCTTATCTCTATCAAAATATAAAATATTATTAATAGCTACAAATTATTTTCAAATTGACAAATTAAATTTGAACTTGTAACTTGATAACTTTTAAAAAATCTTGACAATCAAGTTCATTCAAGCCCGTCTGGCAAGTTCTAAATACAGGTAACCCTCGATTTACGCGGCTTGTTGGGACCGTACAGTAAATACAAATTTATAGTTCGGGACCAGAATTCTTTTATATAAAGCGTAAATTAAATCACTAAATAAATGAAAAATATTAGTTTGGGACCTAAAAATCACGTTAAATTAAAACACATGAAATTATTTTTTATATTGGTTCCAACGATTTTCTATATTTGAACACATAGGACCTTTGGTATTGATTTTTATACCATCATTTATTATTTGATTTAAAATGTGATGAAAACATATCATATATATTTCCAATAAACATTTCTGTACACGATCCAGTATAGGGTACTTTATTTCGCGCCATTCAAGGTTTGCCATTATTGTTTAAACGCGTTGTATCAAGTTCGCGTTAAATAAAAAACGCGTATTTCAAGAATTGGTCACTATTATTTAACCGTGTTAGAAGGAAATGGCGTAAATGAAGTATCGCGTAAATCGAGGGTTACCTGTAACTTTATTTCAATAAGCAAGAAAAGCAAAGTTTCGATTTCCTTTCGTTGGTACAGAATATAAATTTAACCGATTGATTTACATTTTCATTTGTATTAGTCAAGAATAAAAACAAAAATCGGCAGTGTTGCCAGAGAAAAATTTCCTTAAGTCACCAAACTGTAGCTCCATGTCCAAAAAAATCTCAATTTTTTAATAAAAAATTTCAATTTTTTTTATAAAAAATAATATTTTTAATAGAAAATCTATTTATTGAACTTGAATTTTAACGTACATACATACATACATACATACATACATACATACATACATACATACATACATACATACATACATACATACATACATACATACATACATACATACATACATACATACATACATACATACATACATACATACATACATTACTTTAAAATTTATTGAATTTTTTTTTCTATTTTTTTAATTAAAATTTAAAAAATCTTTTTACAACAAATAAAATATCTTATATCCTGACATTTCATTACTTATTTATAACCTAAAATATAACTAGTTCCTATTGTTATTACTAATAATGACTTCAGTAATGCTTTAAAATCAATGCGCTGTTTAACAGCTTAGAAGTAATTAGTTATTGTAATGACATCTTAGTAATGTATAGGGTAAGTAGTTGCCTCTAATGTCATCACCATGTTAAAATAATGAGTTATTCAGCTAATGTGTAAGTAGTGGAGAGCCATTATATTAGCTTCTTAACTCATTACATGGCAATCAAAGTTTTTGCTGGGAAATTTCAAAAATTTAAATACCCATTAAAAATTTATGTATTAAATCTACAACTAGTTCCAGATCGCATGAAATTATCTCTAGTCGTTCTATTTTGTGACCAATTATTTTAATTCGAAAATTTTACGTTCAAAAAAACTCCTATAGATGTGTTAAGCAACGGTTAAATAAGCCATTAATTAAATCAAATTTTCATTTTAATGCGCCATTTCCTGAAGGCCTCCTTTTAAATTCAACTTATTTTTTTATTTTTTTGCTTTGTAAACTGCCATTTGGAAACGAGCAATTAGGTCAGAAAACTGACGACGAAGTAAGACAGAACAATTTCTTAAAAAAAATTCTCAGAAACATTATTTGATACCAAATTAACTAAACCTGTGGTTGAGACACTATTAGTTCTAAGAATATTATTAAAAATCTGAAGTGGTTCTGAGGTAGTTCTAGACGAGCATATAAAGTATTAATAGTTTCAAAATTAATTTTATAGGTGGGGAGTGTATTATGCGTTTATGCTAATGTTTGTAACACCCAAAAAATTTGGTCTAAGACCCACCTTAATTAATACCAATCGGCTTAGAATCACTTTCTGAGTCGATTTAACGATGTCCGTCCGTCTGTCCGTTCATGTAAACCTTGTAATCAAACTACAGGTCGCAATTTTGAACAAAAATTAATGAAATTTGACACACAGTCCAAGGACAATGCCTATTGAAGTTAGTTATGATCGGTTCATTACTTCACCTAGCACCCATATAAATATCCTCCCGGAAAAGGGTTTAACGATCATAAATCCCTTATATATAGCAATATTTAATGAAATTTGTCACATATAAGTTTCATATAAGTCTAAATAAGTTTATAGAGATCGGTCCATAATTAACCATAGCTCTCATAGAAAACCCTTTTCAGAAAATCACTTTAACGGACATAAATTTCATCAAAATTTTAAAATGTTCGACTCAAATAAGTTTTATGTAAACATAAATGATAGTGCCAAATTTTACAAAGATCGGTCCATAAATTACCATAGCTCCCATATAAGGCCCTCTTTCGGGAATCACCCAAAAGTGAATGAATTCATATAAATGTTGGCATCGACGTAATATTATGTATTCGTATGTTTTATTTTATACTTATTTTTACACTTATGAGTAACGGTCCACATTTGGCTCCAACTCTAATAAAAGATCCCTCCCCGAATTAGAATGTACACAATGGTGTAGGGTATCATGTGGTCGGGCTTAACCGACTATATCTTTTTCTCTCGTTTTTTTTTATATATAAAAGAACATTATTGATACATAAGAAAATCCACTTGTGTTTAGACAATAAAATTGTATTATAATATTCGTATTACATTGGTCTGCTTTCAGTTTTTTTCCCATCAAGTCGAGATTTTTTTATGTACATGTCCAATATTTCGCCCTAAATAAGTCGATTACTCGAATATATTTCGGCGCAACGGTGTACATTATTTATATAAATGATACAACAAAATATGCGGAGTAAAATTAGCTTTAATTCGTTCTAATATAATTTTCTTAATAATTTCGGAGTTATTTCGAAATTAAATTAAAATTTTTCACGCAAAATTTAGAATTTTTACTCGCAGCATTACAAAAATTGATGAACAATCTTGATTTTATTCACAGTTCAGTAAAAATACCCATGTATGTAAGTAGAAATACAATGGTGGAAAAAAAATATTTTTTCTTTAAACAAAAATAGGTGGATTAGATGGAATTTAACGTGCTAAACAAAAAGTTTTAGTCAAAAAAAACCTCCAATTTTGCAATAAAAAAATGATTAACACGAATTTCGATATAACTGCGAAACTCTTGAGCGGATAAAAAAATAATATTTAAAATAATTTTACTCCGCATATTTTGGTGTATCATTTGTATCAATCGTACACTCTTATTATTATGAGCAAAATATTAGTCACGATCATAAAAAAAAATTCAAAACTAATGGAAAAAAACTGAAAGCTAATTCTTATTTAACACATAAAATACATTAAGTCCAACTATTCGTCTATAAGGGAGGCTTTTTTGACGACCAGTGTTATTGACAAATATTAATACAAAATATTACAATGTATATGTACCTCAAAAAATATTCATTATATTCCCAAAAATGTGAAAAATATTTCTACTCCTGATTTTGATATCATACATACATTTTCACACAGAGTAGCAGAGAAACATTTCGATTTCAATTTTGATCAGGTATACCTTAGAAGAGCAACTATGGAGTCTCAAAGTAGGTCACATCTATAGTAAATATTTTTTAAATGCTTCTCATTTTTTATTTTTTTAATTATAAAAAGAATTAAATCAATAAAAACAAGGGCGAATATATTCGGCCAGGCCGAATCTATATACCCACCATCAAAGTAGGCAGTAAAGTGGGCGGACCACGCCCATTTTTGGTTTCCGAATTTATGTCGATCCACCAAGTATACGTACAAAATTTCGTTGGCGTACGTGCTTTTATTGAAGAAATATCAGCAGAAAAGTATTTCACGGACACCCTGTGTTCAGCGTTACCGTTGGGAATTTTTAAAAAGTGTCCAAAAAAGGGGATTTCAAAATAAAAGGTCGCCAAAAAAGGGGATTTTTTGAAAAAAAGGCGCCAACTGCTTCAAAACCTAAAAAACCCCTCAAAATTTTTTATTTGATAAAAACAAAAACAAAAAATTTTTTATTTATAATTATTTTAAAATAATTTTTATTTTTGCAAAAATAAAGATTAATTCTCAAAAATAGTTGACAACAATCCTTTTTTTTTATTAATTACATTTCTGTACTTTTGTACGAGGTCTTCGCTCGCACTCTAATCTTTAAAATCCCCGTCGAACTAATTTAGGACTGAACGTATGGATCCACAGGTATTGACTTAAATCTCTTGGAAAAACTATTTTTTATTTTTGATAATTTAGTAAAAACATACACGTTCCCCCGAGGAATTCCTATGAGGAATGTAAAAATATAAATTAGGATATCAATCCAGACCAAAAGGATTCGGCATATGATGATTTAAATAGCTATTCAAAAACCTTATTATGTTTAGTTACTAACAGTTTTAGTCCATTTGTAAATATTCCGGCTGTTTACATTACTATACTACGAAACAATCTCAAAATAATTAATTTATTTGTTTAAATTAATATATAATGGGTCGATATATTACAAGAAACTTAGTTTCTCGTCATTTAGCTCATAGTCTTAAAAAGTCGCCATTTAGTCGCCATTTTAAAAAGGGGCCAAAAAAGTGCCCAAGTGGTTGAAAAAGGGACGGTAACACTGCCTGTGTTTCTAGTTTTTAGCCCATAACTTTTTTGTTTAATAACCGATTTTGCTTAATAACCGATTCAATACCAAACAAACTTTATATAAGATAAATATTTGTGCCAAATTTCGTCTCCCTACATTGCCCCGTTCGAGCTCTATCCTGCTTTCAACAGACGGACAGACAGACGGACGGACATAGCTAGATCGACTCAGAATTCAACCAGGACCCAGAAAATATATACTTTGTGGGGTCTTAAATGATTCCTTCGACATGTTACACACGGAATGACAAAATCAATATACCCCCCATCTTTTTGAAAAAATTACTTTAACCCGTAAGGCTCACATTTGTCTTAAGTAAGATAAAAGTCTTTAGAAATACATGAAAAACACATTAGCCGTTTTCGAAATTATATTCTGTCTATTAAAAACAGCTTGGGCATCGTTAAAAATCATGCTAAATTTCAAATTTTGATATTAAATGCGAAATTTTTAAACAAAACACTATTGGCAAAATATACTAAGTAATTTTAATTCAAATCGAAATGAGAAATCTTACATAGAATTGACAAGCATGTCATATGAATATTAATTAACACATCATTTCTCGGTTTCGGAGAATCAAAACTATCAATGTTAAATTAGTTATAAAAAAATATTTTTGGAAATCTTTAAAAATCTTTATTTGAAACTAAATAAAATACATTAATACAAGCAATTAAATAATCTACTAAAATAATGTTATTTTTCTTTTAAATCATAATAACCATAAAACCTAGTTTTCCTGAATTTTAATCTAAAATTCATTAAGGCGTGAATAACATATTAACTTTTATGAGGTCTCATACCATAAATAAATCGGTGCGATTTCAGACCAATACCAATAAAATAACACCTTCCATTGACAGGTACTATAAAATCAACCATTTCAAAATAAAAACATTTCTAAACTAAAAGAAAAAAAAAACAAATTCTGCAAAAATAATAAAATTTCCAACTGTCCCTAAATTATACCCTAACAAAGTTTATATGCATTTTATCTAGATCCTTATAGTCAATCTACTCGTAAATTAACCTTAACATACATACACACTCAGTTGTTGGTGTGCGTGTGTGTGTGAGTGCATGTCTGTTTGTTTAAACTTAAACGGTACCCTGGCAAAGTCTGTGATCTTTTCGTAGAGACTTCAAAATTCTGAGAATTCTTTAAAAAAATAATAAATACAAAAACAACAAAAAACTAAAGAAAAGTAGATATAAAGGAAACTAAAAAAATATATCTAAAAACAACAACACAAAAGGCCCGACACTAGGGTTTATGTACATAAATGTATGCATACATATAGTACATACATACATATGTATGTATATATGTTTGTATGTATAGGTACCTACATACTTATGGACGTACGTTTGTATACAAAAAAATATAAACAACAACAATAACTAAAGCCAGTATGAAACATACACCAACTGAAAATAAATTTCAACATCTAAACGCACTCATATTCAAGCAAAGAGAAAAAACTGATGTTGACGAGGATGTGTAATGATTTGAAGTTTTTTTCTTTTCTTATTTTTCTTTCCTTTTTGTTTTATTTTTAATTTTTTTGGGGGTATGTACAGTAAAATAAACATATGAGAGTATTGTATACTTACACACTCACTTTTAAATACTATGATTTTAATGCAAGGAATTTAAAAAGTCTGAAGGAATTTACACATACAATTATACTTAAACACTTATACAAATGCATATGGATGCTGTGTGTAACTTCGAAGGTTTGCTCTCTAAAGTCAGAGGTCCATAGCCGATCGATTAGTAAATATTTTCGCCGATGCTTAATCATGCTAAGATCATTTTTCTGGAAGTCTAGGGCACAGTGGTTCCAAATAATTCTGTAACTTCTGAACAGTTAGAGATTTCTAAATAAAAACGAGTGACGGGGATAGAGTGTAGACCTCCAAAGTTTATTACCTTGGGTATGTATTTTTTTTAATTCGTCAAAAATTAATTTATGACTTGAATGTAAAAAAGGTGTTACATATGGGAAGTCCTTATAAATTTCTAGAAAAAACATGCTTACATGTGTAGGTTATACCTTTTAGGTTAAGAGAATTTTGGGTTGAAGCAAAAGTTATATTAATCTGAATTTAAAACTTAAAAAAAATCAAATTTTGGGGTTATTTTCCAAAAACGTAGTAATATTCTTTAATTTCTAAAATAATTTTGTTCCGAACTATATAATTTTTGTAATGGTTTCAAAAGAAATCTAAATGCGTGTAAAATAAAATCGGAAGCTCTCTGTTTATCGGTTTCTCCCCAAGCCCTACACACATGTAAGCATGTTTATTTTAAAAATTTACAAATGAAAATTTTTTTACAATCAGGTCATAAATGAATTTTTGGCGAATTTAAAAAAAACTTTGGAGGTCTACCCTCTATCCCCGTAACCAGCTAGGGGCCTGTACTCCTCAATATCTATTCGAAAACAACTCCGTTTCACAAGTTACAGAATTATTTCCAGAAAAATTGATTTGTGACCACTGTGGGCTGTCAGATAATTTTGAAGAAAAATCCGCAAATTTGTCGAAAAATATCGACATTATCGGCACTTTATATTAAAAAATCGGTTTTATAAAATGCATTAAAAATTTGGATTTTAATTTTATTTATGTTACAATGCAATTAAGGGCCTAATTTTGTAAAACACTTCCCCTCACTTTGATAAATTTTTCATGTAAATTGTTTTTGTTTTAAAAAATGTTTAAAAAATCTTTCAAAGTGTGGTGAAGGGATTTACAAAATAAGGGGTAAATATAAATTATATTTTAATATAATTAACCGAGCAGAGCAACGTAGACTATTAGCCCCTTGTACTTTTGAAAATCGAACTCTCAACCTCAAGATTGATATACTAGTACACTGCAAACTAGCCTACAGGGAACCTATTTCGGATCTTAATTATGTTTAGAAATAAGGATATCTTGTCAAACTTTGCACACATTTTTAAACAAATTCAAAAGAACTATATTGTTGCAATATAATGAGTCTCTTACTAATTTTTAAAAGTTTAACTCAATAAATGCTAAATATAAAATTTGTGTTTCTACTTTAATTAGAATTTTCGAAAAGTATTGCAAATGTGAGAGGATAATTTGATTCAATGGTTTTATGTTACAGTAAAAAACATTTGTTGACATATTTTTCGTATAAGCTTTGAAATTAACTATTGAAAATTTCTAATGATCTTCATCCTCATTATTCATTTATTAAACACTTTTCATTAAATTCTCCAATTGGATCATACTGTAAAAATAATATTATTATAAAAAGTTATTTTCTTCGTTGTTGTAATGTTACATTTTCAGTCGAGAATTTCGAGAATAAAAAACGGCTAGAAGTTAAAACGAACTTTTTCAGGCTAAAAGCAAAATAAAAAGGCTAGAGTGAGCCTTAAAAAGGCTAAACTGGCGTTTAATGATTTTAATTTTATTACTGAAAATTCCAAATTCTAAGTGAAAACATAAATTTTTTGATTTAACACCACACCAAAATTTCATTTTTACTAAAAACAAAATTTACTGAAAATTGAAATCTTTCTAAAAATTAAAATTTTTACTAAAAATTAAAAAATTGTTTAAAAACAATTGGATTTTTTGTAAAAAATTTACAAAAATCAAAATTTTGAAATTCCTGCAAAACTAGTAAAAAAAGGGAAATTTTAAAAAATTCTCAAAATTAAACTTTTACTTGAAAAAGTAAAAAAAAACGGAAAATAATAAAATAAATTTTAGTGCCAATAAAAAAAATAAAATTTTTATATAATTTTTTTATTTTTTTAACGGAAACTTGAAAACTTCTTAAAAATACTGGCATATGTTCCTCTGCAGATATTTTGTCAGATATTTTCTTATAGAATTTATTTTAGCTACCCAGTAGGGTGATCGATTATTCGACTTTTTTGAGAAACCGGGTTTCGAATAGTTCGAATAATTGGTATTTTAAAAAAACCGGTTGCACTTTTTGAAATTCAGAAAAAAACGGTTAACCGGTTTTTTGCAGAAGTTAATATTTATATCAAAAGACTACATTTCTTTAAAAAAATCAATTCTTATAATTAAGTCAAAATTTATTAAATACAAGCGTAAAAGCCTGACAATGCACTATGGTTTCGCTGACCACTTTTCTTGGCCAAAAATTCCAAAATGGAAAAAAAAACAGATTTTCTTGTTTGAAATATGATTTGAATGAAAATCAAAGCAATTTAATGTATTTATTTTGTATTTCAAAAATTTAAATAAATTTTACATTTTTTATGTATCAGAAGTAAAGTCATTACAACGGAAGTTTTCATATATTTCACTTATAACTCAACCTAAAGGTGTGCATTTTGCTTTAGCAGCATTAATTTTGATACACAACTATATTTAAGCAATATCTGCTATTTCATTTTTTATCTTGTCATTTTTATTGATTGGTTATACCTTTGTAAATGATATGAATTTCCAATGCTAACTTATACTGAAAAAATGAATTTTCTCGAAAATCGCAAAAAATCGCAAAACGAGACAATATGGGAGATATAGTCTAGATATATGTTTATTTATTTCCATTGAGTTTTTCGTTACCAATTTTCACCAAAAACTTGCAGGTCTAATGAAATATAAAATTTTTTACGAATCCAATTTCATTTTGGGTTTTGTAAAACAAACAGTATTTTTCTAAGATGATAACAAGTTCTAATTTCGTATTCAACTATAAAAGTACTTATCCTAAGTTCTATTTTCCATAATAAACTTCTTTAAAAAATTGTTGTGCTCAATAATTATAAATTAATGAAAACCGTTGAAAAAAGGAACTTTTTTATACATATTTTAAATTTGCTAAAGAAACTCAATTTTGATCTATTGTATTATGACGACAAACTAGTAAAAGTAAGAAAAAAACTCGATTTTCTGGCGTTTTAAAGTGTTTTCTATAAAACTACGATAATTAAAACACAAAAAGAAAATGTTACCAAAATTAGTTTTGGCCAAGAAAAGTGGTCGGCGAAACCATAGTGCAATGTCAGGAAAAATAATATAATAATGAAAATATGCACAAACAAATCCAAAAATTAAAAGAAAAAAATATGAGCAACATTTAGACACCTTCCTCTCCCTAATAGAAGTCAATTATTTGAAGCCGTTCAAATTTATTGGAATAATATTGATTAAAGTTTTAAATTCGTAAACCTTTCAAAATAAAAAAATCGTCGTAAATGACCGAAATACAGAATCAGTTTTTTATAGGATTTGTAGAGCAAACAATAAGTATAGCAACTCAAAAGTTCTTAATACCAAAACAGACTTTTTGGTCCCTGATAGAAACATTTGGCACTATTAGAATTTGTTGAACGAATAGCTTTATAAGTATGCCGATTTTTAGTTTCTTACGTCATCTGGGAGCTTCAGAAAGCTCTGAAAAGAAAAAAAATTCTTAGAAAAAGACATATAAATTCTCTTATATCCGCTCCCTGATAAAAATTTGTGTTTAAAAAAACCGGTCTATTCGACATTCGAAAAATTAACATTTTGAAAAAACCGACAGCACATTTACTGAATAAACCGGTTTTAAAACCGGTTGGAAAACCGCGTCGATCACCCTACTACCCAGCAAAAACCCATGAAGTTCTTCCAAAAAAAAAAACCTTTTCATAACTTAAAAAGTGGAACAAAGTGCATATTTTAAACTTTTTTCGAAGTTCTTAATAATTACTTCAAAAAAAGTGAAAACAAATGAATTTTTAGCGGGAAAAAAATGGTAATAATTTGTAACAAAATTTAAGGCCTCATTTTGTAAAAGAATTTAAATTTCCTAGTATTCTTCATACAAATTTTGAACGATTAAAAATTAAATTAAGAAAAATTGTTTTGCTTCATGCTAAAATAAATAAATAATAGCCCAAAAAACATTTTTGGGTAATTTTACATTTTTATACCCACCATCAAAAAGATGGGGGTATAGGAGGACGAAATTTGGCTCAAATATTTACCTTATATAAGGTTTGGTATTGAAAATGAGCAAAATCGGTTAATAAAAAAGTAATGGGCAAAATACTAGAAAATATCGATAATTCTAGTAATGCTTCCTCTACTAAATCTTTCAGTTTTATAAAAAAAAAATAATAATAAATGTTTTAAGTGCAAAAAATCTGCAATACTTTCACTAATTTCATTAAATTAATTTATTTTCTATATATTATATTCTATATCTCCTTCCAGCCTAAAGTTCGTCTATATTTTAAATTTCGTTAAAATCGGTTCAGCGGTTCAGGCGTTTAAAAAATTATACATATTTTCTAATTGTTCTGTTTCAAAATAAAATTCAATAGGAATAAGAAAATTAAATTTTTTTACTACTTTTGCTCGTACAAAATATTCAAGTAAAATATATCAAAAGAGAAAAATATATTCTCTTGAAATGTTTACTACTTTTACTATTTATTGTGCACAGAAACGCTTTTCGAATAAAATACTTGCAAAAATAGTAAAAAAAAGCATGCAAACGAACAGACCTAAAATTGTTTACCGTAATCAAACCTACTTTTATTTATTTATTCAAAAAGTTAAAAAAATATTTTTATAAAGATTTAGATCTTTTTCAAGAACTCCAAGTAGTTATTTGTTTGAATGTGTGTTTGTGAAAAAATACACAAAAAAAAAATGGAATTTTTCGTGACTTAATAAACTTTAAAGTGGCATAGTTTCGGTTCTGTAAAAGATATTGATTTAATTTTTTTTCTGTATAACGAAGAACTACGTCAACTAAGCAATGTAATTCAGGTGAAAAAAATCGAGTTTATACTTTTTCTGATTTTTGAAATTAAATAAAATTTTTGTAAAAAAAGTGTTTTTTTTTTTTTGAGAACCTATAAATATTTTATCTGTAATAAAATCTTTATTATTAAAGATATCTTAACGAAATTTTTGGTGGATATAGACTTTATCATATAAAATGAGGAAGTGAAAAAAATTTAAGACTGTAGTAATAGGAATCCCACAGTTCCCAAAAGAACGCCGAAAATCTCAAAAATGGATTTTTTCACATTTTCGGCTATAAAATCCACATTTTTCCGAAGTCCCGAAGATTTTGATTGAAAACTTTTAACAACATATTACAGATTTTTAAACTGCATTCTGTTTGCCGATTAGTGCTTTGGGATTTGAGAAAATATAGACTGAAATCAAAACATTCATATAAAATGGGTCGAATTCGGGAGGGTGTGTACCTTAACCATTTGAGTTATTGGGCTTGCTTTTTATTTTAAAGTCTTTTCTGTAAAGATGCCTTTCACAAAAGTATAAAATTAATATATGTTGTTAAAGAAAATTTTATTTTAGAGAAAAAATAGTGTAGATACTTTTTCGGCCAAAAAAACACAAAAAGTCGTTATTTTTGCAATTTTCAAATGCAAAATCGTTCATTTATCGACTTTAAATTTTTTTATTCAATAGATAATTTTGTTCTCTAATTAGCTAAAGAAAAGAAAAAGATAAATAGGAAATGTTTTTTGTAGGTCTTATCAGTGCCTACAATAATGTATAAAAATATTTGAAATTGGACGAGAAACACAAATTTGGCAAGCGATTAAAAAATGTTTATGTCAGTGGTACCCATTTTTAAGCCCCTTTAGTTCCGCCCCTAAGGGACTAAAGGGGCCAATCCAACCAGCCGATCAGAAGTTACAGATTTATTTCCAAAAAATTTCGATTCTGCCCCACTGTGCATTGTTTTTCTTATCTTAGGAATATTTATTTCTTCTGATAAAAAAAATCGAATTCTAACAACAACTTATAAGGAATTGTGGCAAAACATCAGAATACTTTAGAACAAACCACCCAAGCTTCACAGATTACAATAAATCTATCAATATTGGAAACTCTGTTTATGTCTAGAAATAAAATCTACACATAGTTCTCCATCTTAAATGGTATAAATTATATTCTATAAAGTTAAGAATCGAAAATCATATTCTAACTTTTTGTTAAATTTGTTTTTATTTCAAATATACTAAATTTAGGATTCTTCAATATTTTCAAATAATAGTTCATGATATATGATGTATTGCTGTAAAAAAATACCAAATTTTTAACAAAAAACAAAATCGCAAATTCCGTATAAAAAATCTAAAAAATAATTACTCTGTATCTGTAATATCTAAAAAAAATATCTTTAAAATTCATAAACGTAATCCGATAAAATCACTTTCTTCTTAAAAACTAAAGGCGGCTATTTGCCGCTTGAAATTAAAGCAACTTTGTACTCTGTATCAGCTTAGATTCCTTTCTCACAATAAAATCTAAAATCACTAAGATTTTTGTTCAACAACAACATTGATTTTTATTATTTTAAGAATAAAAATGCCTTAAATGAAATTCTACCTGTTCATCAAAATAAATTCCTTTGCATCCAAGCATCCGTCTGTCCCTACATAGCACATACATACATATGCTGTGCCTTCTTTAAAGGGATTTATTTTTTCCGATAGTCTATCCTTAAAACTAACCCTCCGAAATGAAAATACAATAGATTCTATTTTTAATCCCTGATCCTTCTTTTAAGTCTAGCATGATATTGTGTGTTTGTATGTGTATGTGTATGCAAAAGGGATCATATTAGTTATGGCCATCGTTCTTACATTTTTATGACCCTTGTCGTTAAGGGAAAGAAACAAATCTTTACAAATCTACCTGCTGCAAACAGGTTTTTCCTGATTCCAAAGATTTTTGAAATTCTTTTTGTTGCTATAGATTCCAAATAAAAACGAGAAGAGAAAGGAAAATAAAAGATCGTAATCATTTCACAGAAAAATTATAATCGATGGCGTTGTTGTATAACAACTACAACTACAAAACTAAATCCATCCCATATAAAATATTGCGTGTGAGTTAGTATGTGTTAAAGCAAATGATTTGTGCAGATAATGGATGCGTATGAAAAAGATCATGACGACGATCATGATGATGGGTATTTTTTTTCGCTTTATCTTTTTTTCGTGACGTTATTTTCGTTTATTTTTTTGTTGTATCTTCGGTTATCATAAAACATTAACGCATAAAAAGGTGCAACAGTAGACACTTGGCTTCAGATTGCACACAATTGCTATCGATCAGTATTTCAAATTAGTGGGCGAAATTTTAACATGAAATGACAACGCAATAAATTTTTATATTTCATCTAGGTTTTTCGTTTTTGGTGATATCGTTGTGTGGAATGAGATGACACACTTTGTTGTCAGTTGTAACTTACAAGAGACTCAAATGAAAATTTATGATTTCAATAGTTTTTTTAGAAGTTAATGTATAATTTTATAACATATCAATTGATTGATTGATAATACATTGTATGTACATAGTATATAATGTAATGAAAATTAAAATCTTTACAAAAAATTAAATACAAAAATTTTATTATTTTGAAATATTAATAAAATTTACAATTTTTTGTTTCAAGTTTGTATATTTTTTTAAATATTTGCAATTGTTTAAAATAATAATACAAAACAACATTATTGACAAAAAATTTTCTGCATATATTAGAAAAACATGCATATTTTTTGTAAATAATTATATATGTACCTATTAGTCTCCTGCGCAAGATGATTTGAAAAGCAAACACACTTGAATTTCAAGTGTGTGTTTCATAGCCAACATGTGCAAAAACAACAATAAATACTGTTCGTACTGTTCGCTGCCCGAAGCAAAGCAAGTGTGTACTGTGTATGAGCGACTGCAAATCCGTGCGTTCAAATCATTTATCGTAAACAAGTGGTGCAAGTGGTGTGGCAAAAAAAAGCAAATCATACAAGACGTTGAGAAATGATTTAAAGATTTCAAGTGGGCTTAATGATTTGTTTGTTTTTTGTAATACGTAGTTGCTGTGTGAGGCAAAAAATCTTCATAATGTGTAAAAAGTGGTTGTTTATAAATATTCTTGCATACACACACATATATACAGTATGTCTATATTTTATTGTTGGTTCTTCTTTTCTAAATAAATGTAAAAGGGTGAGTTATTAAAAAATACTCTTTATTAAGAGTTAAAAAAGCAAAAAAAAATAAAGTTTGAAACTGTCAGTTACATATGTAAGTTAGAAAATTTTTATCTTTAGTATTTATTTATATTTTAAATAAAGTTAGTCTTATAATTAATTGTATGTTTATAAAAAATTTTAAAATTGTACTTATTTATATTATGATAGATTTTATTGCATTTAAATTATATTTACTAAGTAATCATTCTATTTTAAAACTAAAAGGAAATAATATAGAACAAAAAAACCTTGTAAAAAACTTTAAATATTTAATAAAATCTGTTTACTAATAAAACTTAATGCATGTTTCTTTAAATTGTTATAACTAGTAACATTAATAATTTATTTGATCGTAAATAACAATAAGTTTATAAACAATACTTTTAAACGACTGTTTTACTTACGAAATTACTTTATACAGTCATGAACGCACACACACACATATAATTTTAATAAAAAAGAAAACACAATTTTTTTCCTTATTGAAGCAAACAAGTGGTCAAAAGGCTTGTATTTTTTTATACAGGCCTTTGAGAGGCTTGTTTGGTCGCTATAATAGCACACTAATGATTTGTTCATAAAGTTGAAGCACACACGCAGTATTTGTATGGTTTTAAGTGCCTGCAGAACAGTATTTATTACTCCGCACACACACTGATAACAACACTTGAAAAATATCAAGTGGCTTGTACAGCCTTATAAGACACAGTTTGCAGGGCTCTAATATGTACCTATACAGACTTAAGAAAATGCAATTATTTTGATACAATTTTGAGGCAAATAATCCATATTAATTACACGGAGTTAAAAAATGAGAAAAAATTCTGCGGCACGGGGTTTCTCAGCCAATTCGGATACACGGTATTAATAAGTACTAAGCCTCTAATCTCCTTTTTTTGAATTGACTCTAGTTTTCGCGATAAACCACTATTAGTAAAATTAAGGAGGTTGCACTATATATTGAAACATATCTCGAAAACGACTTGTTTGATTTTTTTTAAATATATCAAAAAATTTTAATAAAAATTGTCTTCAAGTCGTTCTTACATTACTTTTTAATACGGTCAACAGTTATGGAAATATTAAGCCCGTCTTTGGAGAAAAAATTAAATTTTTTACAAAATTTCAAGAAAATTTTTTTTTTTTTTTAAATCATAAAAATTGCAAAGAATCAAGACAAGTCGTTTCCGAGATATTTTATAAATCGCGATTTATCGGGAGAACTAGAGTCAATTAAAAAAGTGGATTAGAGGCTTAGTACTTATTAACAACGTGTATCCGAATTGACTCAGAAACCCTATGCCTAACGTGACCAAAGGGTTTTTGTGAAAAAACGGGACCCGAACGACTAAAAAGCGGGATTCTGAACAAAATTGTATGGAAAAAGCGGGATTTTGAAAAGTTTTGTAAAAAAAGAGGGATTTTATTTTTATATGTCAATTAAAAATCTAAATCTGCTGTTCTCTCGCAAGCACCTTATTCACGACCCAATTGAGACGTTACAAATTGAGATCAGCTCATACAAATTTTGGATCATCGAAATAAGTAAGTATATCCCTACAAGCTGAAACATTAAAAGTTATAATTTTAACGTGTTTCTCTAAATGTTTTCAAAATATTCCTAGTTAAATTTCAAGATTGAGTTCAAATATGGTTTGAAAAAAATTTGGTACTTTTTGAATTTGATAGCAATTGATTTTCTTAAATAATTCTTAGATCCGTTAACAATAAAACCAAAGTTGGTTGCCGTTACCGCTAAAAAGAAACATTCAACATGACTACCGTTACCCCAAAAATACTTTTACCGAAATAATTGAAAAACGGTTACCGCTAAAATATATAACGCAATAGAAATTGTTCGAAATATCGATAACACTAAAATACCTTATTTTTGGGTTTAAGAAATATTATTATTTTTAATAAAGTTTTAATAAAACTTGTTATAAAGTTATATCTACCAGCCCGTCAGTATAATATTTGTCTACAAATTGTATTTTATGGTTATGAACCGATACTTCGAAATTTATGAAACAACAGTTAGTCATAAAATACCATTACCGAAATAACTAAAAATACCGTTACCTATAAAAAAAAACCGTTATCAAAATAATCCGATAGACTGTTACTTTTTCACCTTTTTGAATCGGCTGCCAATATTATATTTTTATAACTTAGTTTATACAAAAATAAAAAAAGTATCCAATCCGAAACAAAGTTACCAGCAAAAAGGGAATTGAAAAAGAGCTGAAAAAGTCATGAATTTAACATTGTGTTGTCATTGGAAGGATGTACTTAGTGGCGAAAAAGAGCTGCAGAAGTTCTTTTATTAACCCACGGTTGTCATTGGTAGGATATTCTTCTTTTATACTTCTTGTTAATTGCTTTCGAAGTACTTCTCTTAAAAATATGTTTATAAATTTTTTAATAAAAATTCTGTTTTCACTGTAATAAAAGATAATAAAAATGTTTTCAAATTTAATTTTTTTGGAAATTATTTACATTTCTTCTCGCAAAAAATTAATTTATTTTCATTTTTTAGAAGTAATTATTAAGAACTTCCAAAAAAGTTCAAAATATGCACTTAGTAGTGAAGTAGTGAAAATGTTCTTTTTATGAAGCACTTTATCGTTATTTTGCTGGGTTATTAAAGGTACAATATGAAAATATCCATGTTCACCTGGAGATCAAAGTTCATGTCAAAACATCTTTTTGAAATGGGACATTTTGGTAAACAAAATTGGTTAAAAAAATATTTAAATAGCCCTCACACTAATTTCTAAAAATCCCTCTGAAAGAACAAAATATCTTCCTACAAAAATATATTTATATTTTATTTTAACATTCTTAAAATAATTAAAGTTTTAAATCTATTTCTGGAAAAAAATTTTAAACTTTTTTGGTAAAAATATATCAGAATTGAGATTTTTTATTCACTGGTAAAGAACTGAAGATATGTTAAAGTATGTAGGTAGGTCTTCTTACATCGAAGTCATCAAAAAAATACGCACAAGGTACATTTAAGATTTGTCAGTAGGGAAGATGTTCAGCGTTATAAAATATTTAAAACTTTTAATTATCAAAAACGATTTGTAAAGAATTATCAACTTTCCAGTGGAAAAAATTATTTTTAGTTACACTTAAATATTGGTAAGAATTTTATAGAAAATGTAAATAAGGAAATCGAATAAGTAATTGTTAAAATTAGAAAAGCGGAAAAAATATTTTAGGCGGGATCGAAGTTTAAAAAGCGCGATATCCCGCCAAAAGCTTGATGTCTGGTCACGTTACCTATGCCTGAGAATTAGTGTTTCCCTGTGTTATTAAAATTAAGTGTGTATTTGTTTATGACGCAATCACACCTAAACAGGTGAACTGGTTTTAACGAAATTTTAAATATAAATGAAGGAAGGAACTATAAGATATAAATTAAAATTAAATTGATAAAAATAGTGAAAATATTACAATTTTTTTGCACTTCACACTTTTATTAATTTTTTAATTTTAATAAAACTGGAAGTTTTAATAGAAGAAGCCTTACGAGAAACATCGATATTTGAAATCAACTGGGCAACTGTTTTTTACGTTTTCTATTTTTTATTTTAATTAACCTTTAAGATTCCAAGCAACGCAGGGGGATTTAGCTAGTAAAATATAAATTTTTAATAGGAGAAATTCAAAAAAATATCGAAATTGTTTAAAACCTACTTTAAGTGTCTAAAGTATTGTATTGCTAAAGTTTGTTTTAAAATTAGGAAAAATGTTGGTGGCTTTTTGTAGATCATACAAAATTACTAAGGAATAATATATTTTAAATCATTCGCGTATAATTTCATTGAAATATAGGCATTTAAAACTAAAAAATATAAAAAAAACAGAGTTGAAACTTTCGAGGATTTTTGGATTAATTTTAGTTTTGCGCTGACAATTTAAATCTTTTTGATTTAAATCACAAACCAGTTGAAATACCAGATTTATACAATTTATTTGCTGTATAACAACCCAGCTAAAATTTATTGGCTTCCAGTAATAGTAGTTATTTCATGGGTTACAAAGTAATGAGTAGTACTTATTTATGCCATTATTTTTAAAAAAATAACTACTTGCTGGTAATGACATAAATAAGTACTACTCTATGTCATTAGATAAAAGTGTCAAATAATGATATACTCGTAATGGGTGTAATAACTACTAACTTTAAACATTTTATTTATAAATAGACTAAATTGAGTGAAATAATTTTTAAATTTTAAATTAAGAACTTATATATTTTGTATTTCAATTAAGATCATGTTGCATAATTGATTTTTTCACCATAAGCAACATCTTTAACAGTGAAAATAATCACCCATATCGCGAGAAAAATTTCATCAGGAATTTGTTCTCTTTTTTTCAAAATTTTAAAGGGAATTGTCTGTTTCAAAGTAAATAATTCATGGGGTATTAATTTTAACAAATACTTCATCGGAAAAAAAACAAAATTCAGACTGAATAAAATGTTCGCCTTTTTTTTGGCGATAAGGGTGATTGATTTAGAATCCCAGCAAAAACTTTACTTACCCGGTAAGCCAACATCCCACCAAAAATTTGTTGGCTTTTGGTAATGACTACTACTTACTAGACTCATTACCTGGTAATGAGTTGTCATTATTTTTCTAATTTCTTGGAGTAGTAGAATAACTACTTACCAGTAAACAACAAGTTCATTTAGTTCTGCAATGGCTCAGTTGGCTAGAGCGACTGAGTAGCACTCAGAAGGTTTACGGTTCAAACCCAAACTAAACACATCTATTTTTTTATGAAATTATTTTAATTTCTATTGGTATGTTAAAATTATTTACAACGCACGCAAATATTAACGTATACATGGCGTAGTGAGTAATACAGTAGTCTATGAAACATGAGCGAAAGTTTTTGCCTAGGTTCAAATCTCAGTTGAGGCAACTTTTTGTTTTTATTTTATTTTTTTTTTTATCAATTTTGTAGTTTTGTAGCATTTGTAGTTTTGTAGAATTTGATTAACTACTTATTTGATTGTTTAAAATAAGTACTTTAATAATAGGGACCCACGAATTCGTGGACATCGCCATATAAAGGTAATGAGTTTTTCACCCGAATTATAAGTAGTTACCGCTTTTTAACAATGTAATATCCCAGCAAAAACTTTACTTACCCGGTAAGCCAACATATTACATTGTTAAAAAGCGGTATGAAAAACCCCTTCCCAGTCTATCGACTGACCATCAGGTGTAATAATTCTGAAAGGAAATGGGACGATTCAAAGCCTGATTAATGAAATTTTATATATAAAGCGTTACGTTATTGAAAAACGTTAATTTTTATATAAGTTAAAGTAAAATGCGCCAATTTAATGCAAAAAATTGTATTGCTGGTAGACCTATATATTTTCAAGTAGTTATTTTTAAAAAAGGAGCAGTGATTGTAGTTAGGAAATTATTGCTAATGCAATTATTTCATTTAACACAACACTCACACATTCTACTTTGCTAATGGAGCTATTAGCACTTTTTCATTACTGGCAAATAAAAACACCTTCAGAATTTATGGAGGCTGATTGAATATAAGATTATAAGTGTTTTTACTAACACTTTTTCCGATATATGCAATTTTAATATATTTAATAGATCCAAGTAGAACTCAATGAAGATTTATATGGAAGGTAGTTGATGTGATCAACTCTTCATTTTGATAATTTTAACTATTTATACAAAATCTTAATGGCTGATATAACAGTTCTATATCTAATTACTATCGTGAGTCTGTGAAAAAGTTTTTAATGCAGTTATAAATTCCAATCTATAGAATTGTGCACTAAGACCTAAATATAAAATAATATATTTAAAATGATGCAAAACTTTTTGTAATTCATTCAATTTGCTAAAATAGTAATATATTTCTAAAAATTTGTTTTATCAAACTGTTAAAGTAGGTTCTCACCAACAATAAAATTTTAAAATTTTATACAGTTTTATTAAATGCTTATAAAACAAAAAAGTGATTATGAATAATAAATTTTCAAAATTTCTTATTAACCTTTTATAAAACCTTTTATAAATTGTTCAAAATGATTATGAATAAGGCTGTTATTATTTAAATTCTTTGAACCTATATATTGAAAAATATAATTGTATTAAATCTTTTAAAAATATTGTAAACAAATTTTAAATAATGTATTAATTTGTTTGTAGTGAATGATAGATAGTGTTGGTAGATGATAATTTTTGCAAGATTTTCATGATACTAGATGGTAAAGCATTAGCTCCTCAGATTCAACTTTAATTTCTTTCCTGGTTACTCGTTTGTACCGTCTCCACAACTAGCGGCATGGGCAGCACTAACACAATTTCTTGCGGCTTGAGACAATATTTTATTAAGTTTCTAGTGTCAGCGTCAAGTGTTCGCTGTCAGGATCGATACTATCTGTTTTAAGGATCATTTCAATGTATTCTTTAAACTTCTGAAAAACTGCCTACAGCCAAAATGTTTGCATCCATACTAACAGAGTAAAGGACCTTTACATAAATAACATTGTTTGGCTTTCTAAACTGCAATCGTACACCATTTTTTATGTTTAATTTTTATAAAAAAGCAGAAAAAACATTTTATTTTTAATATTCCGAAAAATATTTTTATTAATGAAGAAGAACCCAAAATTTCTTTTTTACTCCGAAATTTTCTGTTTGTGCTTCTTAGCATAATTTTTGTGGGTATTTCATTTAAGCTTACTTTATTTCATTGTTTTTTAATAGAAGTATTAAATGAGGAATTTCAAAAAATTTCGAAAATGTTTGAAGCCTACCTTAAATGTCTTATATTGCCTAAATTTGTTTTAAAATTAGGAAAAGTGTTGATGGCTTTTTGTAGGTCTCACAAAATAACTAAGAAATCTTAAACTTCAAATCAATCGCGTAAAATCTCACAGAAATACAGGCATTTGCAACTAAAAAATTAAAAAAAAAAAAAACTGAGTTGAAACTTTCGAGGATTTTTGGATTCATTTTAGTTTTGCACTGACAATTTACAACTTATTGACTTAAGCCATTAACCAGTCGAAATATAAGACTTAGGAAATTCATTTGCTGTATAAAAAGTATCCGCTTTGCTATACGTTGAAAAGTTATGCTGTGATAAAAAAATAAAACAAAAAATTTACGATTTTTTGTTTAAATTTTTTAGTTTTTTTTAGGAAAAATTTGCACCATTCAGTGAATTTGAATTAAGAGGGCAGAATTTTAAAGATGAAGTGATTACCCATAGTTTATAGCATCTTCACAAAAATTCATACTATTGGCGTAAATATTTGTAAAAATATGTTTTTCGCTACTGACAAATTCCGCTTTTATAGTAGTTGTCCAAACAGGATTAATTAATAAATGATACATCCGAGTCAAAATGGCGTTAAAAGATTTGAAATTAGATAATTTTCTTCAAATTTCAAAATTTTGTTCTGAGTTTTTCAATATATGATATGTATAACTTTAAACCATCGAAAAATATCTCTTAAGAATCATCTTAATGGTTAAAATTTTTATTATGAAATAATAATAATTAAAGAAACGGCTACATAGGCTTTCATCTCGAAACACACTTCGCTTGCTGAAAAATGTCGCGAAGTATAAATAATGTTAATATTAATGCAAAATGAAAGCATTTTATTTGCTTAATCATAAAATTTATGTGTCGTCAAAATATTTTATGAACTTTTAATTTTCTGGACCAAAAAATAAAATACATTCTCAACCGCAAAAATCAGCCCCACATATTTCGGATTATTGTTCAAATTTTGATATAAAAAAATTAATTTTCGGTGTAAAATGTATCATTAAATAAGAAAGAAATTAAAAATTTTGCTAAAATTCACTTTTATAAAAATAAAAATCGCGCTTTTTGTTAGGAATAATATCGTGAGTATTAATGTTTAAATGATTATATTTTCCAAACTGAAACCGATATTCACTTACATTTTTCAGCAAATTATCATAAGATATGTCCTTTATTACCCGTGATTTTGTGAAATTTTATATAGTATAGTACCTTAGAAGTTCTATAAAATCGCGTTGTTTTGATTTTGATAAAGCCAAAACTCTATTTTTAAGACTTTGTTGAAAATTTCTAATTCAAACCTCCACAACTTTTGCGCGCATTGATAAAAATAATTAAATTTTACCTAAAATTTTCAAAATTTTTTAAATTTCTCTATACAAACGCTTAATTGGGACTTCGATGTAGAAAGATCCCTAAATTTAATAATTTATTATGGGCCACAGTTACCACAATCCACCTTTTAAATATTTTAACCATAAAAGGAATAAAATTATGAAATTTTTATCCATTTTGCAATAAAAAATATAGATTTTGTTTGCACATGAGGTACTTAAATGACAATTAATGGACCAAAACTTGTTCGAAAAAATGTTGTTCATAACAAAACTAAATACTTTTTTAGACCAAATATTGTAGACTTCTGACTTTCAATCGCTTCAAAATACTTTTTATTTTATAAATCCAAATCTATCCAAAACTTTGTACAAAACAATTTTTTAACATATTCCATGTACAAAAGTATTTAAGTAACAACACAGTAAAAAAATGTCACAAATCTTAAAAATTGTTTAATAATACGTATTACTTTTTTCCCTAGATACCTATTATTAATTTGTAAATATGATGGAAACTTCGGTTTACTATACAGATATCATTTTTTAGGCTAAATGAAAACAGTTTATTTTTCAAGAAAAATCTTTAAAAAATGTTGATTGAAAATATGCATAATTTAGCGATAAGAAAAAAAAAAAAATAACTAAAAACCTTTAACAATTTAACAAAAATAAGACTTTTATTTTTAATTGTAATTCAAAAACTTAAACAAATGAGAATATTGTATTCGGCTTGACCGAATCTATATACCCACCATCTGCAACTTTTGAAAATTTCACCTTATACAGGAGATGGTCGCTTAATTGGTCGAACTACGCCCATTTTTGTTTCCATTGAACTACTTGTATAAAATTTCGTTGATGTTTCACCTTATATGAGAGAAGAATGCCAAAGTGAGGGATTACCCCTTTTTGGTTTCCGAGTTTACATCGATCCTTTAACTATCAGTACATAATTTCGTTGTCGTACAAAGTTCTGTTTAAGATATATCAGAATAAAAGTATGAACTTAAGATATAACGGACACCCTGTGTTTCTAGTATTTGTCCCATAAATCTTTTGTTTATTAACCGATTTTGCCCATTTTCAATACCAAACAAATCTTATATAAGACAGACGGACATACGGATGGACGGACCGATGGACGGACATAGCTAGGTCGACTCAGAATCTATCCAGGACCCTGAATATATATAATTTATGAGGTCTTAAATAAATTTTTCGACAAGTTACACACGGAATGACAAACCCAATATACCCTCTATTTCTTTGATGGTGGATATAAAAATGGTCGCGAACTCAGCAACACATTAATATAGCCACCGTGACCACAAGCACACATGATGAGGACACCACCGATGCAAAGTGCGAAAAGCAATTTACCCATGGACGTAATTATCTTCACCACCCAAAAGGGCGTTGAGCTCCAGTAGCTCATATAATTCGTTGTAACAAAAAGGAAAATGCAAAAAAGCCAAAATGTTTTACAACCAAATGTGCCAACATGTTCTTTACGTTGTTGCTGTTGTTGACGATTATGCTGATGCTGTGAATGATGAGTTTCTGTTGTTACATTGGAATGTTGTTCGGCTTGATGCTTTTCTGCTGAGTTGTATTTGTTTTAGCTGTTGTTGGAGTATACGCATTAGCCAAACCATTGTTGCACCACGGAAATACGATGGTATGCGAACCCTAGGATTGATATACAACTGATAGAGTGTACTGTATGTATGTATGTATGTATGTATGCTTGTATGTATGTTCGTTTAGTTGTGGAATGATAGTTAGTTTTATATTTATGGTTAAATGTGGATTTAAGGCTAAACCAAAACAGTGTCAATTGTCAATTTTTGATTTTTTTCATTTTCTCTTTATATATTTATAACTATAATAACAACTAAAATTACAACAATTTGTTGCTTTACGAAAAATTTTCCGTCAATATGTGGAATAGACAATATACTATAGTAGAGTATCATTTGCATGCTTGTTGTACCGACTCAAATGTTATTTTATTGCCAAAATTAAACATACAACTGTTGACCACAAATCCCAATGCTAATGTGACAAATATTATTTTGGCTGCTATTTGTTTTTTAACATTCACAAACAACAATCCTCTGAATAAAATAAAATATTACATTTTACATGCTAAGTACCAGATCCATGAGCAACACATGACATTCATTTCAGAAAAATTGTGTATGTAAAGGAGATTATACCATCAGTTGCTATAAAGAAATTAAAATACAAATATGTTAAACTCATTATTCGGTTGTGACAAATTCTATATCCATTTTATTCACGTTAGCAAGAAGTTTAAAGAAAATACATAACAATAACTTTGAAAATTTTATTTAATTCTGCTAATGTCCCAATCAAAAAGAACTTACACTTTCATAAACATTTTTTAATTTCACAAAATTTTCTTTTAACAACTGTATCGAAGATGTAGGTATTTTTTACATTTTTTTATAATTTTATATACATATTTTCCAAAAGAGATATACAAAACATTGGTAACGTAAGAAATTTCGGACCAGTTTCGAATATATAGGAAACATTGTAATTTGTTTTACTTTTCATTTTTCACAGACAATTCGGGGGTTTATTCACGATTCCAATTCTATAAAAAATCAAAATATTTCACAAAGTCGTATTTTTAATTACCATTTATCTTTTGATGACGATTTCAATGATTTTATGGCATAAGAAAGGAAAATATAAAAGAAAAATTATTTGTTTAGAAAAATGCATTTTCAAGCCAGATGCATTTTTTCCGATGCACTTTTGAAGGGGTTCTCCCCAATACGATTTTTTATTTTCTAAAATAAACATACAAATCGGTTAATTGATTGAATAACTAAATTTAAGTTTTTTGCAACGGAAAGCTTAGTATTTTTAATAAAAATTCCCAACAAAATTTTCCATACAAAAAGTAATTTATTAAAAAAAATATATATTTTACCCGTCACCACAGGTATAAAGGGTATGTATAAATTTGTCATTCCGTTTGTAATTTTCACAATTTCGTCGGAGAGAAAAAAGTTTGTATTTTTTGGACCCTTATAAGAAATGATGTCGATAGGACAATGTCTGTACGTCCGTTTGTCGGTTGAATTGGCGTTTATGAACCGATAACTGCCATATATAATATATCAAAGGATCGGAAATCCCTTCGAGTATTTTGAATATTGAAATTCAGCAAGAACGATTCATTATTGGCGGATATATTTAAAAAACGGATTTTTGAATTTCTGAAGCCTCAATATAATCTAGGTACTTTGTTTTTGCAAAAAGGATTCGGAAATGCTTATTATTATGATAATTTAAGTTTGCGTTTACATTTTTGAAGATTGGAAAAAATGTATGTCATTTTTTAATTACAAATGTGATAATATTAAAGCATACCTTAAGGCACAAATTTTATTATTTGTGGATAAAGCGGTGAAGCGTATAAAAGATTCGACACAACCGAATATAGTATTTTAACTTGTTATATGACTAAAAATAAAAAATTTTAAATTTCCAAAAAATTTAAAATTTTAACATTTTAATGGCATATCTTTTTTAATTTTTTAACGAAGAAATTCTCCAAAAAATGCACTTAAGAATATGCAAATGCCTTAATGCCATTTATTATTATTATTATTATTTTAATACCCACCATCAAAAAGATGGGTCTTTATGACACATAGGGCTTTAGGAATTTTATTTCTTAAGGCATGTTCACACTAGTCAAATATTTGACTAAAATTACATAACTACTATAAAAAACATTTTCTAACTTCTTCATTTTATTAGGAAAATAGTTTTAATTTATCATTAATTATCAGCGTTGCCAGTTTAGCATTCTAAAGGCTAAATCTAGCCTTTTTATTTTGATTTTAGCCTCATAATTTTCGTTTTAGTTTTTAGTTTTTTTCTAGCCTTTTTTGATTCTTAACATTTTCTAATTTTATTTTTACAAAATTATCAATTTAACAATTGTTGTGTATTAATTCGCACAAACAAATGGAAATTATTTATATTTAACGAAAATTTTTGCTTGGGGCGTTTCATTCTACAATAATATTATAATTATTTTTTAACAAACTAAGTACCCTGCGGGAAATTGCAGCAATGGTCCGGTTCCTCTGTACCAGTTGAGTACCAATTGACACCTAACTCGTCACCAAAGTTCCAATTGAGAACCAGTTGACACAAACACACTCTCTATTTAACAGTTGAGAGTTAATTTAAATAGCAACTAGCAACTCGCGCGCAATAACAATCAGTGGCTGAGTGGTAAGCGTTGAAGACTATAAAACATAACATACGTCAGATGAACATGGGTTCGAGCCGGGCTGCCGCCATCGACATTAACATTAAAATTGAAATAAACATAATTTAATAAAGATAATAATAAAAAATAATGTTTAAAAAGTAAATAATTACCGAATTTTTATAAAATTTTTATTACATTAATCGTTACTGAACATGTCCTCTTGAACCAGTCCTAGGACCTATCCTGTGACCTGTCCCAAGGGGCTAATTATCCACCTCCAATGACAACCCCGTATAAAAGTGACAGGTTCTTCTCATATAAAGTTCCAGAACTGGGACCGGTCACTAGCCCTGAGAACCTGTCACGTGACTAGTTTTGAACCGGTTCTCTTTACTCTAGGGTATATTACCCATAAAAACAATTTATTCAGAAATACCAAAAACTTATGACGACAAAAAAAATAAATAAATGGGATTTTAAATAAAACAATGAGTCATTCCATTTAAAACCAACCAGCTGATTTTCTGACCTCTTGTAATTTTGTGTATGCAACTTTGTACATATTTTTAGCTATTTTGCGCTTTCAAATCGCGATATTTCGCAACCACGTGATGAAATTATCAGAAATTTTGAATTAATCTTAGTTTTGACAAGAATAATGATTGTACCAAATATCATTAAATTCGGAGAGGAAAAGTCAAAAATTGTAATTTTTCGTGTTGGTTTTAAATGGATGACTCCAATATATTAGCTTTTTCTGGCTTAATTTTTTGCAGCATTTAGCATTTTCTGACCTTTTTTTTTAACTCTAATTTAGCTTATTTTTTTTCTAAAATTTTACATCATCAATGTAAAATTAATGTTTCACTTGATGTTCGCAATTATTGTCGTTATAGTTGATAAAATTTAAAATGGGATCAGAAGTTACAACAATTTGTCTTTACTAACACATAACATAATTTTTGACAAAATGCCCATGGTGTCCCACTTTACAGGTCCATAAAATATTAACCGTTAGCGATATGGCTTAATTTGAAGAGCAGTAGATTATGTGTGTTGAATTTCATCAAAATCGGAGATGGTAAAAAAATCGAAAGCTGGTGCTTTCAAATATACCTCTCTTCCACATGAAATCAACGAATTAATGTGATCGAAATTATTACTCACCTTCTCTGCCATTCGCTGCGTAGGCTAAGTATCCCGCTTGACCATAAACGAACCTCGATCGATATCGAAGGTTCGTTTATAATATCTATATCGAATAATAAGTGCTATCGTTAGCAAAACGAGAAAATGTTCGTTAGAGATTAGTTTTCGATATCGAAAATTGCTCGATATTGATATTACTAATGAATCGTTTGCAATAGTTCTGTTTCATTTTATTTTTGTTTCCCATTTAAAGTTAAAAGCTGATTTCATTTTTAAAGATTTCTTAATACCCACCATCAAAAAGATGGGGGGTATTTTGATTTTGTCATTGCGTGTGTAACATGTCGAAGGAATCATTTAAGACCCCATAAAGTATATATTTTCTGGGTCCTGGATCGATTCTGAGTCGATCTGGCAATGTCCGTCCGCCTGTCTGTCTGTTGAAAGCAGGATAGGGCTCGAACGGGGAAACGTAGGAGGACGAAATATAGCTCAAATATTTATATTATATAAAGTTTGTTTGGTATTGAAAATGAGAAAAATCGGTTCATAAACAAAAAAGTTATGGGCAAAACACTAGAGACACAGGGTGTCCGTCTTAGCTTCATTTCATAGTTTTCTGCTGATAACTCTTAAACAAAAGCATACACGATAACGAAATTTTGAACAGATAGTTCGAGGGTCAATATAAATTTGAAAAAAAATGGGCGTGGTCCGTCCATTTTACCGCCCACGAATTATTGTACAAATAATTAAATGACCAAAATAAACTTGGAAAGAATAAAATGGGCGTGGTCCGCCCACTTTACCGCCCACCTCTTATATAACGTGAAATTTCAAAAACTTGATGATGGGTATATAGATTCGGCCGAGCCGAATATAACATTCGCGCTTGTTTTTTTGGTTTTAAACTTAACTAAAGTCTTAATAACATTAGTTTTTCTGTTGCCCAAATCCACATTTTTCTTAGGTTCAAGTTTGTTGAATTAAAATAAAATTTTAAAATTTTATTTTTTTGCCCATATATCAATTTTTTCATGCTGTTGCAGGATATAATTTATTTACATACTATATGTATGTCTAAAGTTTAAAATTAAATTCAAAAATTGCATATTAAGTGTTATTGATTTATTACAAGCGATAAGTAAAACCTTAAAGTGTTTTGAAATTGTATTTTTTGATATTTTGTGAAAACTTTAAATGTGAGAATTTTAAATAATAACAAAATTCATTTCGAATTTAGTTTAAATTAAAATTTTAAAGTAATATCACTTTAATGAGCTGTTCGAAAATTTAACTTTAAAAATGTTTACATTGCTTCTGAGTGGTTGTTAAATGGATACTCGAGAGAGGGCCTTATATGAAAATTTTAAGAAATTTTGATCTAATCCGTTTTGAATTTCACAATTTTATTTATGCTCACTTTAAGGACTCTTAACTGATTTTAGAAATAAGAAATTATTTGTAATTTACGGTATTGGCTTTTTGATAACGTTCGTTAAAAAATTTAATAGAAAAAAAATGGAATTTAATCATTTTATACCGAAATGGTGTCAACTTGATTTTAGTTGTTGACACAGAATCGTATCGTTTTCATCACGAATGTGGTCGATTTTTCTCTGGGTGTAAACTATATAAAGTATTATTTTAGCAATGACCATTTTCTTTATTAAATCACAATAAACAAATCAGTATTAAACATTTTTTATTGTTAAATAATCTTACATATATATAAGTACAATATATTGATTAATTAATCAAGATATTTTACATACAAAATATATAAAAACTAAGGAATGAGATCGAAAAATTCTTAACACACGTTTTCATTAAAACTTTTAACCCAAGTATTATTTTTTTTTTTTTGATCATGTTACCTTTGTAAAACATGTCAGTTATTATGTTTAATGTCAATTATATTCATTTGTTGTTAATCTGATTAAAATGAGTAACCAGAAAAAAGTGCGTACTAAAATTATTAAATATTTTCAACAAAACCCAACTTGGTCCTTCAAAAAGTTGGTTAAGCATTCAAAGGTCTGCCGTCAAACTGTTTTCAATGTTATTAAACAGTACCGGGAGAACTTGTCCGTTGACAGAAAACCTGGTTCAGGTAAAATGAATGGTCCACATTATGTTTCTGAAGCCAAAAAATAGAAAGCATTTTCAAAAGAGCTCCCAACACATCCGGTAAGAAAGCAGCCCGGTTAGCTCAGTGATCGGACTATTTGGTACGAAAAGTTAAAGCTAATGCAGGTTTAAAAACATACAAGGCTCAAAAAGTTCCTGACAGGAACGCTGCTAAAAATTTAGATGCCAAAAACAGAGCACGGAAATTGAAGTCAAGTTTTATAAAAAAAATATTCTTGCTGCATAATGGATGACGAAACGTATGTTCTGGCAGATTTTTCGCAACTTCCTGGTCAAAAATTTTATGTTGCTGATGCTCGAGGGAATGTTGAAGAAAAGTTTAGGATCCAAAAGCAGACAAAATTTCCCAAAAAGTTCTATGGCAAGCAATATGCAGTTGCGGCAAAAGAAGCCAATCATTTGGCTTCTTTATAAATACCGAAATTTACATCAAGGAATGTTTACAAAAAAGGCTGCTTCCATTCATAAGACTTCATAATGTGTCCACTTATTTTTGGCCTGACTTGGCATCCTGTCACTATGGTAAACAAGCCCTTAAGTGGTACAAGAACAATAATGTAGTATTTGTACCAAGAGAGGCAAATCCTCCAAACTGCCCGGAGCTAAGGCCAGTGGAGAGATATTGGGCTCTTGTTAAAAGAGAATTGAAGAGAACAAAAAAGGTGTCCAAAAGTGTGGTAGATTTTAAACGGAGATGGACTACCTGGAAGGGTTTCCGAAAAAGGTTCAAAATTTTATCACTAGTGATTAAAACTATAAAAATATTTTTTTTATAAATGGTAATAATAATTTCAATCAAATAAAAAAAATTAAAACTGTAAGTTCAGTGGTTTCATTTTTATTAACATATAAGTATGTTAAGAATTTTTCGATCTCACTCCTTACATGAATAAAATCTAAATGTTGTAAATTACATTAAAAAAGAAAAAATTTACATGCTACCCGCATAACCCGTTAAACAAAAAATTAATGCCTTAATATTTACGTCTTGCAATAGAAACCACACTATTTTCGCCCATATGTATTAATAAAGAATTTGATAGACAATTATTTACCAAAAGAAAAGAACTATTGTTTTGAATCTAATAATTTAAATTTGTATATGTAAATGTTTCTCTCGTAAAATGATTGTAAAAGTGGTTGCAAAATGAAAGCTCCAACTTTGTATTTATTACACAGTGCAGCACAAAAAAATATAACCATATACGGACACCACTATGTGATAAAGTACCAAAAAAAAGACCCGTGTCTCCCAGTTTTGCCCAAAGTCATACACTTTTTTATGGGCCCCCAAAGATTTGGGGCCTCGGTGTCGTTTTTGCAAGAAAGTGATCATTTTCTCAGGCTCATATCTTGTAAACCGTTCGAAATTTTTCTCTGAGGCAAAAGGAAAAGAATCTTTTAACTAGTGAAATCAAGATACGAACGGTTTGCAAGATATGAGCCTTAGAAAATTATCACTTTTTTGCAAAAATGACACCGAGGCACCAAAGATTTAGGGGCCCATAAAAAAGTGACTTTGGGCAAAACTGGGAGGCACAGGTCTTTTTTTTTTTTTTTTGGTCTTTTATCACGTAGTAGTGTCCGTATATGGTTATATTTCCATGACTTACAAAATTACACATAGTGTTATACAAATAAATTTCAGAAGTCTTGTCTTTCGACTTGTAAATTGTCAGTGCAAAATTGAAATGAATCCAAAAATCCTCGAAAGTTTCAAGTCAGTTTTTTACACATTTTTTAGTTTTAAATACTTGTATTTCCATGAGATTTTACACGAATGATTTATATTTGACAGTTCTAACGTTTAAAGATGGTCCTGCCAACCACAAAATTTTGCTTTTTTTATCTCCTGATTGGTATGATCTCATAAATTTAACATATTGTAAATTTTTTAATTAAGACGAAACGGACTATCTATCATAACTTCGCAAATAATGGGGTTAGAAGATTTATTTTTCAGTGTAAGGTTTAGTAGACGTAATATTAATAACTCGTAGAAGAACGGATTGCAAAATTTTGAAAAATGAGTGAAATAAACAGTTTTTAAGGTGGGGTTTTGCATGAGGCCCGTTTTGAATATAAGTCCTCGATATATAATTTATGTAGGTGTTGTAAGTATAAGTAATGCATTTTATTATTTACATTTTATTGTCTTAAAGATAAAAATACTTACATAAGTATTTTAAATTATTGGTTATAAGTAAATAAAACCAATTGAGATTAGTCCAAATTGTTTACCTTTCAGTAACACATTTTTGGATCCTGTATCGTAATTGTAAAACGAGAAACTATAGTCGGTCAATACCGACCATATGATACCCTACACCGTTGTGTATGAACTAAAAATTAGAACTGTGGCCAATTGTAGACCAACACTTTTACTAAATGTAAAATAAATTATACAAATACAGAACAATGCATTGATACTAACATCTATGTATATGATTTTATGTCATTTAGGGCGATTCCCGGGAGCTATGGTAAATTATGGACCGATTCTCATAAATTTTGGTAATGTTGTTTCTACTTACATAAAACTTATTTGTGTTTTATGGTAAATTTTCGACCGATCTTGATGAAATTTGTTACAAAGATTGACACTTATACAAAACTCCCCTGTACCGAGTTTCATTGAAATATTGCTATATTTAAGGCATTTATGATCGTTAAACCCCTATTCCGGGAGGACTTTTGTATGGGGCTAGGTGAAATAATGACCGATCATAACCAATTTCAATAGGCTTCGTCCTTGTAGCAAAATAATTATTCGTGCCAATTTTCATCAAGATATCTTTAAAATTGCGACCTTTACATGGACAGACTGCCAGCCAGACGGACGGATATCAATAAATCGACTCAGAAAGTGATTCTGAGTCGAACGGTATATTTTAAGGTGGGATCCGATAATTTTTTCTGTGCGTTACAAACATCAGCACAAACGCATAATACCCCAACCACCTATGGTGGTGTAGGTTATAATTAATAATTTTGAAAAAGGTTTTTTAAACAATAAACAAGAACATTTCAATTTTCAGTTTCACAATTTTTTGACATATTTATGTCTTAATTACAAACTTAATATTTTTGTTTTTATTATTAACACAACACTTTAAAACATTGCATATTGGGGTAAAAGGGGTCGAAAATGGCGATTAATTCAGGGAAAAGTGATATCAAAATTTTAATGATCACGTTTTATTTTTTACTGAATATTAGATAAAAAAATTAATTTTAGAATTTTAAGATTATTTGGGTAGAATGGTCTGAATGTCTGTCCGTCCGTCTATACTCTATAGAATTAAATGGGTCGAAAATTATGCATAATTTGGGGAAAGGTGATATCAACGCTTTAATGATCACAATTTTCCTATTTATATGTAAGTAAAAAAAATGTATTTTCAGAATTATAAGATGTCTCTTGGCTGAATGGTAATGTCCTCCCGTCTATACATTTGGATTAAATGGGTCGAAAATGGCGCTTAATTCAGGAAAAGGTGATGTCCGAATTTTGATGATCACGTTCTATATTTCTATTCTAAAATATTTTTTGGCAGAATGGCAATGTCCGTCTGTCTACACATTTGGGTTAAAGGGTTCGAAAATGGCACATAACTCAGGGAAAGGTGATATCAATACTTCAATATTTAGATTTAGTTTTAATATTAATCAAGATATAAAAAAAATAATACATCTTGGTAATTTTAACACTTGTTTTAAAGAGTTCTAATGTCTGTCCTTCCATCCGTCCGCCTGTTTATTAATTTTTGGAAACTTACCAATTCAAAATCGTTTATTTTTTGACTCAATAAAAATATCGACTTCAAATTTTCTTTATACGATAGACAATTTCGTTCTTTAATAAACTGTAAAAAAATATGATAAAATCAGTAGAAAATGTTGGGATATATATGGAAAAGACTTGACCAACATCTTGCAAAGTTGAGATTGTTGAAATTTCAGATGAATATATAACAAAATAGCACATGCAAGCATGTTTTCTAAAGAATTTATCAAGGACTTTAAGGTGATAAAAAAATCTTGAAAATCAGTTAAGGAACAAAAATTTCCTAGAGGTTAAACATTTTCTATAACATTAGAACCCCATTTAAAACGCCCAGGATTTGGGGTCCGGGAATTTTTAAATTTTTCTGGGAAAACGAGAAATTTAAAATTCGCGTGGTTTTATAATCCTATAGCAAAAATATTTCTATTTTTTGACGTCTCAATGAAGAATTTACATTAATGTAAGCACATTACTTACTAAAGGCATTTTTACATGTTAATACTGAATATTAAAAATCCAATACAAGTAATATTTTTAATTATTAAAAAAACATTTCGTTGGTGCGTTGACTAATAACGTATGCGGAATAAAATTGCAACTCAATTTTCGGAGCTTGTTAAAAACATTTTACTTATTATAAAGAGCTTTTATCATCAATTTTGGAAATCGGACTTTTAGTTCTTTCAAAATATTGACAAAACTGCATCGAAAAAAAAATCGTAATTTTTTCGATTATTTTTATATTTACCCCATACAAAATGATTAGTATTTTAATTCAGGTGGTAATGAGGATTAGGTTAGGTTAGGTTAGGTTAGGTTGCACAGGCTGTCTCACTACCAAAAGGAGACTCACTTGGGTCCTTAGTTCCCTTTGTGTTGCCTGAAAAGAATTAAAGGATTAAGAAATAGTAAGAGAAGGAGAAAGGAAGGAAAAGAACGAAGAAGAAGAAAAGCATCGTTAGAAACAGAGAGAGAGCAGGTATAGAATGAAGTATCCTGGGCCGTGCAGGCCATGTACATTTATCTTGTGAACCAATTTGATCCTCTGATAAACAAATCTAGCTTATACAGAGCCATAATCGATAGGTCCCTAAGATCATTAAAACGTGACCTACCCAATAAGCGTTGCCTAATGCCCTGCAGAGCGGGGCAACCGCATAGAAGATGAGCTATAGTCTCCTCTTCCTCTAAATCATGACAACTTATACAGTAGTCATTGTAAGTGAGTCCCAATCGACTCGCATGCCTACCGAACCTACAGTGGCCAGTCAGCAACTCGATCATATTTCTGAGTCGCTCTCTGTCTAGACTCAATAGGAATAGAGTTCTCTTGTTTTCCAAATTTGGCCATAAAATTCTAGAGACTGAGCAGGCATTTTCCTGTGACCACAGTACCTGAGCCCTGTCCAGAAACACTCGCTTCACATGAAGCTTACAAAACGTCAAGGGGACTCCACAAAGACGATCAATATGATCATCATCCAGCATCGACCCCCTTTTCGCCAGAGAATCAGCAACAATATTGCCTCTACGAACCCCGTGTCCCTTCACCCAAATGAGTGTTAAATTTGAATGTCTCGCCATTCCATTCAGAGATGCCCGGCATTCATGGACGAGTGTCGACGTGGAGTAGACACCGATCAGGGATTTAATAGCAGGTTGGCTATCAGTAACAATACGAATATTCCTATCAGAAATCCTGTAATACTTAAGCCAGTTCGTTGCCCTCCTAATAGCCGAGAGTTCAGCCTGAAGAATACTACAACCGTCCGGAAGCCTAAAAGATACACTGGTATTTGTTTCCTCGATGAAGAAACCACCGCCTACTTGATTCCCATTTTTAGAACCGTCAGTGTAGATCCACATACAGTTGGGATCAAGTTCCAAATCAGCATTCCCTTGAAATATCACTCCAAATTTCCTGTCGAAGAAAGGAGTTGGGATGCAATAATCTATATGGTCTGGAAGATCATCAATGATACGAAGGATACTGGAGTGACCATAAGTTCTCTCCCTCCAGTCTCCTGCTGCTCTCAATCTAATTGCGGTGTTGATCGCAGTCTGCCTCACCAACAAGTTTGCTGGTAGCCAATTGAGCATTGCAAATAGTGCCTTAGAAGGAGTTGATCTCATGGCACCAGTCACGAGAACAGCAGAGGTCCTCATAACCTTAGTAATGACATAGCAAAGTGACATCTTGTCCAGCGCTTTCCACCAGACAGATGCCCCATATGTCATAGGGTTGACACCCAGACCGTTCCTAGTGCTCCAGGCACTCAGCACATTTAGAGCATTCTCAAGCCTCTGCGAAAGCGTGTTCAGGTCTATCCCCGATACCGCCACGGCTACATCATCAGCATAAGCAATTGTCTTATAGCCCAATAAATCCAGTCTCATAAGAAGACTGTTTATAGTCAGGTTCCACAACAAAGGTGATAAAACTCCACCTTGTGGAGTGCCCTTACATGCAAATTTGGATATACTTGATACTCCTAGAGTAGATACAATGATCCTATGTTTAAGAAGATTGTTCACAAATCCTATGATTTCATCCTCCAGTCCCAGCTTTTTCAGGGCTGTGACAATTGAGTCTGGTTCAACGTTATTAAAGGCGCCTTCAATATCAAGAAAGGCCACTAGCGCATAATTCCTAAACTCGAGAGATCTTTCAATAAATCCCACAAGCGTATGCATAGCCGTCTCAACGGGTTTACCTCTAGTGTAAGCATGTTGAGAGGGGGAGAGGAGAGTGCGATCCACTTTTAATCTAACGTGGATATATATTACCCTCTCCAGAGTTTTCAGCAAAAAGGATATTAGACTTATAGGTCTAAAATCTTTCGCTTTAACATGAGAGGACTTACCTCCCTTAGGAATAAAAACAACATTACATTCAGTCCACAATTTCGACATATATGTAAGTGATAAGCAGGCCTCAAAAATACTAATTAGCCAAGGTATGACCCGATCTGCATTTCGTTGCAGATCGGCAGGTATAACTTCATCTGGACCAGGTGATTTGTATGGTTCGAAGCTATTTACTGCCCAACTGATCCTGTCATAGTCAATAGGGACCGAAACGGTACCTCTAGTACAAACACGCAAGGTGTGACTAGCATCATTGACGCTACGACAGCCAGGAAAGTGGGCTTCAAGGAGAACTTCAAGAGTCTCCTGACTACTCGTTGTCCATTCACCGTTTGCTTTTTGCAAAAAGCTAGGGACGGCAGAAGTCTTGGACAGGGTTTTCCGCAATCTACTTGTCTCAGAGGAGCCTTCGACGCCGCTACAAAAGTTCCTCCATGACTCGCGTTTGGCATTCCTGACCTGATTTTTAAACCTATTCAGTGAGGATTTATAAGAAGTCCAGTTTCCCCTTCTCTTTGCCTCATTGAAAAGCCTACGAAAGTTCCTTCGTGTTTCTGCAATATCAGGGTCCCACCAAGGGGGCCTATTTCTACACTTACGATTATTGATCCTACACGATCGCTTCGTCGCTATATTAAGTGCACTAGTTAGCATATTAACAGCCCTATCAATATCATCAGGCGGGTCCGAGAGTACATTTTGTAGGTACATACGTTGTATGTCCCAGTTAGTGTTTCTTCTATTCATAAAACCTTGTTTTATACAGATGGTCTGAAAAGGAACATTCTTTTGAGACCCTCCAATGTACAATGGAATCGGCATAACTCAAACTAATGAGCGTGATATCCAAAACCTCCTTTCTATTTGCAACTACAAAAGTAGGTTCTGAACCTCTGTTCGCAACTACTAAATTACTATCTAATATAAATTCAAACAGACACTCGCCTTTAATGTTGGTATCTGAGCTTCCCCAGATGTGGTAATGTGCATTGGCATCCGCACAAATTACAACAAGGATGCGCCTCCTGTTTGCGTCTCGTAGCACCTTTCTGACCAGGTCATATGGCGGGTTGTCACCATGGTCGTGTGCCATGTAACACGATAGGAGCCAATAGGTGGTTGAATTGGTCTCCCATGCAGCAACTACTGTATCTTCATCAGTGTAATCAGATAGAATGAAGATGTTTAGATAGTCTTTGGCCAGTATACACGCTCTAATGTTATTACCTGTGCTCGTTGCATACAAAAGCTTGTAGCCCTTGGTGGTTAGTCCCAGGATCTTACCATGGTTAGTCCATGGTTCCTGGACCATTACTAACTCCTCGCCTCTATCGGCTACTCGGAGGAGCAGTGCAGCCGAGGCTGCTTTGGAGTGGTGAATGAATGGAATGAGGATTAGATTAAAAAAAAACTTTTTTTCGATAGATAAGAATCCACTGAAAAATTCTAAAATTTAATAATTCAGATTTTTTCCCTTTAATCACAAAGATAAATTAGTTACAAATAAAATAATACTTATTATATCCAAATCTATGCATAAATGTTGCTTTTATTGGAAAATACCTTTTAAATAACTATGTGAAATATCATTAAAAAGAAATTTTATGATTGAAGCAAATTTTTACGGAAATATGATATTATTGTTTTGTTTTGTTTAATATATTTATTTTTGTATAACAAAGTTGATTGATTTCACAAAAACAAATGTCAAGGTATACTAAATTTTATGAAATTGTAAAATTTCGAAAACTCCAAATATTTCTAAATTAAAATCGACTAATAAGTTTTATACCAATTTAAATAAGGAAGAGTTTGTAAAATCTAGATTAACTTGGAAAAAAATTTTTAAATTTATCGCAGTTTTATTCCGCATACGTTATTCATGAAAAAAATGTTTGTTTAGTCAATTCGCAACATTTCAAATACTTTTTTTAATTACATATTTCTATACTATTTTAAAAATTTTCATGATGATCTACCATTTAAATCCCACCTTGGATCCGGAAGATTATAAACTTATTAAATGATAACTAATTTTTATCAGATACAGTTGAGAACCAATCGAGAAAATTTTCGAGTTTTGTGATTTTCATCACTAAATCAGAACGAATTAAAATGATAAGAATAACTATTTATAATGAAATTTATACCATAGATTAAGGTTTACCTTTTTTGTTTTTTTTTTTTTTTTTAATTTTTAGCATGAAAAATTAACCTAAAAATATGAGGTTTAGACTTAGATATAGACTATTGTTTAAATGTAATTAATTCTTTATTGAATTAATTAAATTTTTGTTAATTGAAATCTTCTCCATATTGAAGGAAACTGTTTTTCTTTCATTTAATTTTTAATATTTTACAAAATTAATTAAAACATTTATTTTCTTAAGCTAAAAAAATTTAAGTTTAAAAAAATTCCCGGGAATTCCCGGGAAACTGAGTTTTTCATTCCCGTTTCTCGGGAAACGAAATATCACGGGAAACACCAAACCCTATTCTAAACTCAAAATGCTACTATCCTCTGCTACGCCTATGTGAAATTTCATGTAAATTCAACCACGATTAGAAGTTACAGATTTATTTCGATTCTACCTCACTGTTTAATGTTTGATAAAGCAATAAAAATGTCTGTTCTTAATAGGGTGATCGACTCGATTTTCCAACCGGTTTTTTCGGTCAATGTGCTGTAGGTTTTTTCAAAATGTTAATTTTTCGAATGTCAAATAGACCGGTTTTTAAACACAAAAAACAGGTATTAAAAATAGCTTTTTATTTCAAAAATCATACTGATATTTGAATCGAAATTTATGAATATTTTAAAAATATAGTTTAAGGTTAAATCGAAATTATTTCTGTAAGATTAAATAAATAAATCAGAAATAAATAACACAGGGCTTTCTCTGTCAATTCGGATACATGTTAACCGTATTAAAAAATAATGTAAAAATGACTTGATAATAATTTTAATTAGAATTTTTTGATATTTTAACCGGTTAACCGTTATACGTTAAATCACTTTTTTATGTATACTTTATTTTATGTTTTATTTCTTTTATTTCTTCTAATTCAATGTTGAATTTCATTGAAAGAACCCAGTTTTTAAAGTTCAATGAAAATGTTATTTTATTATTCAAAATAAAAACGTGTTTTTTTTAATCAATTAACTAATACGTTTAATTAATCAATTGATTTATTTATTTTATTACGAAATAAATTTTAACAAATGGTTTCATTATGCCGTTCATAAGTGCGTTGAATAATTCATCGAATTGCAATGAACATTTTCATTGTAACAACGAATTTGTATGCTTAATCAACGAATCTTTGGAAGAAGTTTACAAATTTCATTCAATGTACTTCATTTATTAAAATTACTTTTTTCAGTGCAGGTCTGGCGCGGATCCAGCCAAATCATTTGGGGGGGGGGAGAAAATTTTTTTTGTCGTCGCTGAAAAAATTATGTTTTAACCATTCTTATTTTTGTTAGAAAAAACTAGTTATGTTACTACATTATTTCATTTTATTGTTATATACAGTGTCTCACATAAGTTAGTGAATTTTAGTTTTTAAATAAAAAAATTAGCTATTTTTAGTTATAAAATTAGGTAAATAAAAAATAAAAATTTTTTATGAATGGATTTTTTTGGCCTGAGTTGTCTTCTACCAAATGCTGCAAAAAGTAGCACAAAATGCTGAATCGTTTCCGAGAAATTGAGAAAAATAACACGTGCAGTCATTTCAGGTACCTCACAAAAGTATTTGAATTTTTTATTTTTTTTTTTTTATATTTGAAGATACTTAAAATACAAAAAGGCAAAAAAAAGATATGTTTTTTATATTAATTGTTATTAAGTATTAGTGTTAAGCGTTTACTAATTCTTTTTATAAATTTGGGGGTAAAATTTTAGAGAAATTAATCAAAGTTTCTTTACATGTAACTTACAAAAGGGAAAATTGGAATAATCGGGTAATTTTTCCTAAGTTATTTCTTAAATTTAATTTGTTTTTTTCGGAAATATAAATGGACTATATCATGTCTTCGAAAAATAATTTTTACTGCAAAAGTTCTAAATATTGACATTCCAAGCGGGGTACGTAGTTTCATTATGTTGTTAAAAATTAAAAAATCTTCAATATTGAGCCTATTTTATTGAAGTATTGGTCCACATATTTTAACAAAACTTTGAGATTGTGTTTCTTTAGGTATTAGCTTTTATTAAATGGGAGATTTAGATACTGGCTACAAAAATACAGAGAAATTGGAGCCATAGTGTAAAACGCGACAAAAGGCATATTTTAAGTTACATAACTATATGACTTTCAAGGTATACGGGAAACTCTAAAAAGGTAAAAATACCCGAAAAAGTTTACTATTCTGTTAATATTACTTATGTTGATGAAAATAAAGTTAAAAATTTTTCGGTCCAACATTTCTGGACTGCAAGTTATTTAATCCAAAAATAATATGGCTAAGTAATTAGAAAAATAAACCCAAGTACAATTATGTCGGGGTATATATTAGAGCTATATCATAAAGTCAGGTATTTTAGCCTTCAAATTTATAATTGGCTATATATCGGGAAGATATTCCCCAACATTTTGAAATAAATTTTTGATACGTAGGGAACCAAAATGGGGTTGATATTTGAGGTATTTTATTTTTAATGGTGCCATGCCTCATAATTATCGACTTGGACCCTTCGTATATGGGGTTTTAACAAAAAACTCATAAGGAACTAAAACCTTATTATTTTTTTAATATAATGACAAAAAAAAATATTGTTTTGGTCAGTTATAAAGGTAAAATAGGCGTGTTCTTTCGAAATCAACCTTCTAAGTCCATTAAATATAAAATTGGACCAAAAATCCCCCACAATTTTACTCCAAATTGGGGAAATAAATTAGTAAACATTTAATTGTGATACCTGTGACCAATTATTAATAAAAGATACATGAATTTCTCCAATTTGTATTTTGTTTGACATTTTTAAATACAAAGGTGATAAAAATTCAAATACTTTTGTGAGGTAAATTCGATGAATTTTCATACTCTTTATGGAATAACTTGGATACAATGAAATATTTTTGATTGCAGTTTTTTGCATTATAAAGTTAACAAATAGATAAATACAATTTAGTTAATAAACCTAGAATTAATTTTTTTAAATCACGTAATTAAACCGTTTTAATTATTAATGAAAAAAATTCAAATACTTTAGTGAGACACTGTATATATGTATATATTTTTTTTTTTTTTAATTACAATGCACAGTTACAAATTTTTCAGGGAATATTAAATGGAGTTTAGTTATGAAAGCTGTGTTTTCACTTTTGTGTTATCCTCTGAATAATTAAAAATAAAGTAATTTAAATCAAGAAGGCATCATCAGAAAAACAGAAAAAGTTAAGCCATGTAGATCTTGATAGGACGTCAAGCACTATAAACTATCTCTTAGTTATATGAGAAATTTTCAAAATTACTGATAGATGTAAAATTTGAAGCTAATCTGATAACACCGAAACAAGTATCCATTCAAGAAATGTGTAAAAAAAACACTTTATAAAAATTCATAATATTTCAGTTTGAAATTTTAAAATTTTATAAAATTTGTTATATATGAACAAAATAAGAACTTTGTATTCATTTGATCTCTGCTATTTATATTTTGAGTACATCACCAACCAATTTTCGAAATACCCCCAAAATTTTGAGATATTTAGAGAAAACAATTTTAAGATTAGTGGCAACCGAATTTGTTGCCAATCGAATTTGGTCGGTTGCGGGAACTATCATATAAGTCGGTTGTAATAACTGAATATATTCGGTTCTCGTAATAGTTGGTTTCTAAAGAAAGAAGCACTATTGTGAATTGAATTTTTAAAATTTTAACATTTTTCAATTTACTTTTATTAAAAATATAAACATAAAAAATCGCACATAAGGAAAATTTAATATGTTTGCAAAATTAAAAAACAATTAAATGAAAAACTTTTGGATATTATCTATGTACATATTCACGTTTCATTGCCCTCATTTGGATTGATTTTTTTTGCTTTGTTTGACGGATTTCTATATACATATGTATGTGTGTCTATATAAGGGAAATACAGGCACACAATTTCTGATGCAGCAATCATCTTGTATCCTCACTTGCTTATTTGATTTTGAAAGATAAAATTTATCATATTTAGTGGTGATAGTGAATAGATTTTGTTTTGAAGCCTTAAAAATAGCGTAATATAATAAATTTGCACAGATGTATACATGTACAAATATTCAGTGGTTAATGAGTGCCTCCAGACAAGAAACATATGTACAAACCCTTTTCAGAACTATCAGCAAAAGTTTAATATTTAAAACAAAATTATAAATTTTTTTACATTGTATTTAAAATTTGTACATTTAGTTTTATTTTTTACAAATGTCAACGATAAAAAAAAAATGGTTGAGAATACCAACTTTTTATTATAATTCTCAACATATGGGAGAAATATATAAAGCAATGAATTAAATTCGGTTGCTTTTTCCAAATTGTAGAAATAAATTTAAATAAAATTCAAATCGATTCATTCAACTTACTTAACAATTTCTAAAACCTCAATTCAGTTACAATGATGTTTTAATAGTTCTTAATATAGCAATACTATTATATTTATAACTTTTTAGAGTTTAGGAATACATTTTTATTATGCTAATTGAAATTATGTAATGAGAACCATTTTCCAACCAATCTTTTTTCTGTGTGTACGTATTTCTTTCTAAAGTCTTAATGATATTTTGTATTTTATATTTAAAATCGTTTAAAAACTCAAACATTTTATCAGCAAATTTTTCATATATTTTAAGCAAATCCATTCATTTTATGCTTTATTTGGGGGCATTTCACATAAAATCGAATAAGTTCTACAATTTTTGTCTAATAATAAAAAAACGAAATCATACTATATTCACAACAAAAATATTATTAAATTGATTGCATATTAAATGATTGTATATTTTTATAGACTTTTGTAGAAAAAATTCTATAGAATTGCATTGGATCTCGAAAAATTCCAAAACACAAAGAAATATATACGACAACAAACTTGCTTCTTTTACTTTCAAAAAAGCTTAATAGAAAAAATACAGGAACATAAAAAAAATTTAAGCATAACTCAAAATTTTCTTAAACTTATTTATGATGCTATTTATGTCATTTCCCGAGTGATTTTTCAATATAGCGGAGTGTATTTAAAAATTAATTTCTGAATATGAAAATTATTTACACAGGTGTGCAGATAAAAAGTACAGCAACTTTTTATAAATTAAATTTGTATTGTGAACCAAAATTTTCTGGATATCGAGGGCTTATATTCAAAATGGGTCTCATGATGATTTACAATTTTTTTTTTTTTTTTTGTCAGACTCTTTAGTTTTCTGTTTTTTATATATGGTGTTAATTTTTGAGACAAAATTTAATTCTAACACTATGTTTTTCACATTTTGTTTTTGGGCTATCTACAAACAGTATATATACTTTGGACTATCTTCAACTTTTTTTTGATTTTCAAAGAAATGTAGAAATAAAATTTGATAAATAATGAGAATTTTCTTAGCAATTTTAACTTTTTTTAAACATTTTGAATTAGAAACTTAATATATCTCACAAAAATTTTGTTATCTCAATGCAGTCTGAAGAAAAAAGCCTTTGAAGTAAGATTTTTAACCTTTTTTAGATGCTTATAGATCATACGCGGGTACACCTATCAACATTTTATGAAGAGAAGTGGGAGCACTATACCCTAGATTTAAAGACAAAAATTAAAAAATTTTAATTAAATTCGTGATTATAAGCAAAATATCTTAGATACCAAAAGCAGTTTCACAAAAAAATTATAATTAAATAAAAAGTGCAATAAACATTGTCTTTAAAGGTTTTAATCAAATTTGAATTGTTGATTTGCAATTTAATACAAATTTAATTGGTTTTTCCATTTTTTTTCTTTTTTTTGCATTAAATTTTTTCCAAAATTTAATTTATAATTTTAGTTTTGAACACATTTCCGTGTTTTTAGTAAACACACCTGTTATTTAAAATTTCTAACATTTAAAAATGGTCCTGCCAACCACAAAATTTCGTTTTTTTATACCCACAATCAAATGTCGAAGGAATCATCTAAGACCCCACAAAGTATATATTTTCTGGGTCCTGGTTAGATTCTGAGTCGATCTAGCTATGTCCATCCGTCTGTCCGTCTATTGAAAGCAGGATAGGGCTCGAACGGGACAACGTAGGGGGACGAAATTTGGCATAAATATTTTTCCTATATAAGGTTTGTTTGGGATTAAAAATGGGTAAAATCGGTTAATAAACAAAGTTATGGGCTAAAAACTAGAAACACAGGGTGTCCGTTTTATACTTTTCGCTGATATTTCTTCAACAAAAGCATGTACGTCAACGAAATTGTGTTCAAATAGTTAAAGGACCAATGTAAAGTCGGAAACAAAAATGGGCGTGGTCCGCCCATAAGGAGTGAGATCGAAAAAATCTTAACACACATTTTGCCTCATAAATTTTTTCGGAATCAATATTCAACATCTTTTTTGATCTAGTTATCATGGAAAAATACTTCAGTTATTATTTTTAATAACAACTATGTTAATTTGTCCTTATTCTCATCAAAATAAGTGACGAAAAAGATTTACGTCCTACAAGTTATTAAAAAATTTCAAAAAATCCAAATAGGTCTTACAAAAAATTGGCCACAGAATTAAATGTCGTCCGTAAAACCGTTTCTAATGTTATTAAACAGTATCAGGAGAATTGGCTATTGATGTGAAACCTAGTTCGGTAAGAAAAAAGGACCACATATATTGGGAAGGCCAGAAAATTGAAGGCATATTGAAAGGAACTCCAAACACATCTGGTAGAAAATCAGCTCAGTTTTCCCAGTACTTCGACTATTTGGTGCGAAAATTTAAAGGTAATGAGAAAGTTGATAACATATAAAGTTCAAAAAATTCCAAACTGGAATTCTGCAAAAAAAAATTACAAGCCAAAAATAGGACTCGGAATTTAAAACCAAATTTCATACAAAAATACTCAAGCTGTATAATTGACGAAGAAACGTAGGTGCTGGCAGAATCTTCGCAGCTTGTGTCTCAAAAATTTGTATTGCTAATGCTCGAAGCAATGTTGGAGATAAGTTTAAGACCCAAAAACAGCATAAATTTCTTACAAAATTCATTGTATGACAAGCTTTTTGCAGTTGCGGCAAAACAGGAAAGTCATTTGATACATTCGGATCTATAAATACCAAAATATGCATAAAGGAATATTTGCAAAAAAGACTTATTCTTTTCTTAAGAAAGCACAACGTGTCCACATATTTTTGGACCCATTTGGTATCATGTCACTACGGTAAGAAAGCTCTGGAGTGGTACTAAATCAATAACATAGTTTTAGTACCAAGAGAGGTCAACTTTCAAAATTGTCCATAGCTTAGACCTGTGGAGAGATATTGAGCTCTTGTGAAAAGTGAATTCAAGAGCACAAAAAAGGTGTCCCAAAATACCGAAGATTTTAACAAAAGATTTGCACACTGTTCCAAAAAAAGTGACTGAAGCAACTATCAAATCTCCAAAGGAAGGGTTATCAAAAATGGTCCACAATTTTATAATTAGTGGTTAGAACCATAAAAATTATATATTTCTGTGATCTGTGCTAAATTATCAAATGATTAAACAAATAATGAAAACTCTAAGATCAACCGTTTCCAAGTTATTGAATATTATGTATGTTAAGAATTTTTCGATCTCACTCCTTATAACGTAAAATTGGAAAAAGTTGATGGTGGGTATATAGATTCGGCCGGGCCGAATATAATATTCGCGCTTGTTAATCTCCTGATTGGTATGATATCATAAGTTTAACATATTGTAAATTTTTTCCAAAAATATTATATTTTACTTCTTTAATTTCCAATAAACAAAACGGGCTATATACACATTTTATAACATACATTAAAAATAATTAAAACAAAACTTGCTATCTACTATAACTTCGCGATTAAAAGATTTATTTTTCAGTGAGAGGTTTAGTAGACTTAATATTAAAAACTCGTAGAAGCACGGATTGCAAAATGTTTAAAAATGAGGGAAATAAACAGTTTTTATGTTGGGTCTTCCCCTTTTGAATATAAGCCCTCGATATGTAAAATTTATTAAATCTAGGAAAAATATTATATTTTGCATAAAAGTGCTGGGAAAAAATTAAATAATTTTGAACTTTTATGAATTTTTTTTTTCTGTCTTGTTACTTAAATGATTTTGTTCATTCTTGATGTTAAAAAATTTTTTTGTACAAAGTTTTGAATAGATTCGAATTTATATAAAAAAAAAATATATTTTTCATGAAGCCGAAATTTTTAAGAAATATTAAAATATTAGTAATTTTAATATGACTGATGAAACTAGCACTTAGACAATATTTTTTTTTATTAAAATATACACTTTTAATCGTATGTAAAATTTAAGCTTGAATTTAATAAAATTCTCTCTATTGGGAGAATTAAAAAATGTTTTGTAAAAATTCATAAATCGTTATGACGTTATTTTAAACTTGTTTTTAAAGTCACTTCAAAATGTGCATTTCCTACATTTTTTTAAGCAAGTGCCAATTTTTAAAACCCATTTATTTACTTTAAAATTTTCGAAGGAAAACTTAAATAAATGTTTTTTCTAAACATAGTTCAATACAGTCTTCTTTTATTTTAACTAAAGACATTTTTTTCTTAAAGAATTTTTATTTGGATCCACGCCTGGTGTAGGTAAATCAAATTAGTAATTAAATTATTATAGACAAGTCATGTCTAGGGTTGTCAGATTTTTTTTGAGCCTCTGTCGCCAAATTTTTAATCAGAAATCGCCAAAATTAAATATTATATATAAATATATAAATTGAATAAAAAATATTAATTTCAATACACTTTTCTGACATACATAACTAGGGTTGCTAGACGGCCTTGAATGAACTTGATGACAATCCCATTTGATTTATGACACCCTGAATTACACAGCATAATGATTGTATTTTAAAAAATTTTGAAATCATGTCTATATGAGATACGAATCGTTTTAAATTAAAAAACAAACAAAAAAATCTTCAGAACAAACTGATTACCATGTTATATATCGATCATGGTTTCCTCTAGGCTTATTTAGACTTCTAAAACACATTCGCTTATAGCAATTGTTCAATGCCGTGAATAAATGTTCAAAAGCAATATTAATAGACAAATATTTCATTATATTTGTATTGAGTTACCTATTTAAAAAATTCTTAAAATTTTTCAATGACATAACGGATATGCAATGTAAACTCGAAAATATTTAAAAACTCTATCCTTATTGCTCAGAAATTTTTATATACGCACTTCCACATAGAATTCATATATAAAATAAAATATTTTTGGCGAATGTCGATTGTCAAGTTTTTGTTTTAGAAATCAAGTTCGTTTTTCAGGAACGACAAGTTAGATCACAATTCGAATCTGTCAGCCCTATACATAACTAAATTTTATGTCAACAATTTAAACAAATGTTTGAAATTTATTATATTTTTTAACAGAATAATTCTAAAATTATATAATGAACATTTGTCTTATTAAAACTTATAATTTGTTTCGAAGAATTAATTTATTCATTGAAGTTTTCCTTTCAATATGGCCCATAAAATATTAATATTCATATTTGAAAGATGATGGAAAACAAATTGTCAAATATTTATTGAAGATATTTATAAATTAAGGATCTTTATTTTGTTTGTCGGTGTTCATAAACAGCAATTTTTCTTGCTGCCATTTTGAGTTCGTAGACGAGAGAGGTAAAGTGAATGTAAATGTTTAGTATTCTCTTCTCTATCCTACGAACTCAGAATTAGATCAGGGGTTTTTACAAGCTTTTGCTTCGTGCCTTTAACTTTGATAATTTAAATGTATTTCTGAAAATACATATGTTGAATTCCAAGTCTTATTAAAAATGAATATTCATTAAGAAAAAAGTGATACTTTCTCAATATCGTATCAAATGTTATTCCTAATTCTTAATCCAAAAATAAATTAATACTTAAAGATAAAAATTAATGGCATATTCTCAATTTGACAGCAAATTTCATTTTGGTTTTAATTAATTATAAATTTAAGGTAAAAATGGATTTTAAAATTGCTAATAAATGTCTTATGCCAAGGACGAAATATCATTAAAGGTTTTTTACAATTTGCAAAAATTACCGGAATGATAATAAAAATCATGCACAAACAATAGTTTTGGAATTTTTACTCTATATTTTTTGTAACTTTGCAACTTTATTTTATAAGTATGGATAAATTAATATACATATATGTGTGTTAACTGTTTAAAGAAATACATACTTTTAATTTTATGTTCAAGCTAAAGATCTTAGTGACCACCTAACAATCTTTGTACGGACCCCCATTTGAGAACCGCCGTTTTGGATAGAAAAATACTAAAAATAGACGTTGGCTAGTAAGAAAACGTAATAGTTTAACTATGCGAATATCTATTTAATAAAGTTTTAAAAATTAGCCAAATAAATCGCCACCTTGTTAAAAATCGCCAAAAAATTCGCCATGACGCAAAACGAAAAATTCAGTCGCCAAGAGCAATTAAAAATCGCCACGTTTGGCGAAAAATCGCCACATCTGACAGCCCTTTTCATGTCTCCAAATTAGGCTACATAGTCTACAGAAGTTTTTAAAGTTGCCAAAATCCTCGAAAACACGAGAGTAATAAGCCATAAACACAGAGAGTATTTTCAGTATGATATAGCTGTTATTAAGAGACTATAGAGAAGCAATTAAAACCCTATTATGATGACAGACTAAAAACTTTAATCAAAATGTACCAAATAGTAAGTAACATTAAAAAAAACTAATTTATTATCTTTTTTTTTAATTTTTTGAATAACTACTAATAAATTTACATAAATATGTTTATGAATTACTCTTAAAGGCTTTTGATAGTGCCATTGAAAATGTTTATTGAATTTTTAATTATGTAATTTAGTTAAAATCTTAGTGTGGTAAAATTTTTATTTAAATTTGTTTCCTCTTAAATAAAAATGTTCTTAATCTCAATATAAATTCCGTTATTGCTGTGATTACGATATAGTGTGTAAAAAATTTACATGATCTATAGAATATTCGCTAAACATTTACTTCAGACACACACACACATTGACATTATGCTTTAGATGATAAATAAAATATCTTAATAATAAATATAAAACAACATACATTTCTACCTTTACATTTCATGATTTTTTTTGTTTTAGCAAACGATTTGCAATTCGTTGCATTGGCAACTCCACTAAAATCAACATTAAAAATGCTGACATTATGGACAAAACTATAATGGTAAAAAAATCGGCACCCGAACCAACTTCGGTAAAGTTGGTGGGTTCGTTGCGTAAACCAAACATGGCCACAACAATAACGGGAGCCAGCATATAAATGCTGAAACAAAATTTATTTAAAAACAAAAATGGTCGTGCACTCAGCAAAACATTAAGACAGCCACCGCGACCACAAGCACACATGATGATGACACCACCGATGCAAAGTGCGAAAAGCAATTTACCTATGGACATAATTGACGCCACCACCCAAGAGGGTGTTGAGCGCCAATAGCTCATAAAATTCGTTGTTACATAGAGAACAATGCAAAAAAGCCAAAATGTTTTACGACCAAATGTGCCAACATGTTCATGTTGTTGATGATGATGTTGATGCTGTAAATGATATGTATCTGTTATTACATTGGCATGTTGTTCAGTTTGATGATGTTCGTCTGTTGTTTGTTGCGTTTGTACATTTTGTTGATGCTTTTGACGTTGTTGCAGTATGTGCATTAACCAACCCATTGTTGCACCACCCAAATACGGTGGTATGCGAACCCACGGCTTGACATATAACTGATTGAGTGTACTGTAGATGACATCGATTCTGTCAAAGTAAATGTTGAAGGAATAAATTAAAATGTTGGTTAGAAAGGTTTCCCCAAATTGATGGTTTATTTTATATATAAGTTTGTTTGGTTATGGGAACATGATGGTGCACAGTGGGGTCAAACGCAAATTTCTTGGTAATAAATCTGTATCTCCTAAACTACTGGTCGGATTAAATTGAAATGTATGGAAGAGTTATAGAAGAGGAACTAAGCTTTGTAAAAAATCATGTAGTCACTATGTGATAACACAAGATAAGCTACAGGGTGTCAAAGTTAACTACATCGAGTATGTAAAAGTTTAAAAAAGTCGTAACTTCTACAAGGTTTTTATGTTTCTGTAAAGTGCTCGCCAAGATAAAGAAAAAATAAGCTTACTCACTAGGGTGATCGACGCGGTTTTCCAACCGGTTTTAAAACCGGTTTTTTCAGTCAAAGTGCTGTCGGTTTTTTCAAAATGTTCATTTTTCGAATGTCGAATAGACCGGTTTTTTTTTAACACAAAAAACCGGTTTTAAAAATAGCATTTTATTTCAGAAAACATGTACTAAATAGTGATATTTGAATCGAAATTCAGGAATAATTTTTTAAATATTTATAAAGACTGATTTCTTATGTTTTAAAAATATAGTTTAAGTCTAAATTGGAATTTATTCTGTAATATTAAACAAATAAATAATAAATAATTATCCTGTATGAATTTTTTAATCTATTGTAATATCTGTAATATTTTTACACCCAATTTAATTTTTTTTAACAAATATTTCCTTTATTTTTTAAAGGTATTAAAAAAGTTACACCAGCAGAATCGTTTCAATTGAGACAGGTTTCCATATTAAGCCATGGTTTCTGTTTATGCTAACTAAAATTTTTTTCTACAATTTTGAAACATAATTATCTTCTAATCATCAAAATATATAATTTGCTTAGCATTTTTTCTCTTTCCAGAGCTTTCTGAAGCTCCCAAATGACGTAGAAAATTAAAATTTGGCTTAATTATAAAACTTGTCTTCCAAGAAATCCTAATGGGGCCATATTTTGAAATTTTTATCAAGGAGCGAATATAAGAGAATTTATGTGTCTTTTTCTAAGAATTTTTTCTCTTTCCAGAGCTTTCTAAAGCTCCCAGAAGACGTAGAAAATTAAAATTCGGCTTACTTATAACCCTATTCGTCCTACAACTCCTAACGCAGCCAGATTTTGAAATCTCTATCAGGAAGCGAATTTCGTGGATCTATATATATGGATTTATATATATCTTTCCTAAGCATTGTTGCCTCTCCAGAGCTTTCTGAAGCTCCCAGACGACGTAAGAAACTAATCTAACAGAGCCAGATGTTTCTATCAGGAACCGAAAAGTCTGTTTTGGTATTAACAACTTTTGAGTTGCTATACTTATTGTTTGCTCTCCAAATCCTATCAAAAACTGATTCTGTATTTCGGCCAGGGAGCGCATTTATGACGATTTTTTTTATTTTGAAAGGTTTACGAATTTAAAACTTTAATCAATATTATCCCAATAAATTCTAACGGCTTCAAATAATTGACTTCGATTAGGGAGAGGAATGTGTCTAAATGTTGTTCATATTTTTTCCTTTTAATTTTCGGATATTATTTTTCCTGACATTGTCAGGCTTTTACGCTTGTATTTAATAAATTTTAACTTGATTATAAGAATTATTTATTTTTTTAAAGAAATGTAGTCTTTTGATATAAATATTAACTTCTGCAAAAAACCGGTTAACCGGTTTTTTCTGAATTTCAAAAAGTGCAACCGGTTTTTTTAAAATACCAACTATTCGAACTATTCGAAAACCGGTTTCTCAAAAAAGTCGAATAATCGATCACCCTATTACTCACCCAAGTTATTTATTACAGTTAAAAAGATATTTACACTTGAGTTTAGATAAGTCCTGAGGTATATGAGGTAAATTTTTTTACAAATACTCTGTAATTTTTTATATATTCCAAAATAATATGCTGAAAAAATTTTTGGATTATCTCAATGCGTCTAGACGTGAAAAATATTCAAAGTCAGCACTCTGAAATTAGTATGAAAAATGACACATTTTTAACAAAAATATAGTTTATTCAATTCTTTAACTTTTTTCTCAAAGTTCCGTTAATAAAAAAAATTTTTACTTTATATATTTCAAAAGATAAGTCTTCATAAATGGCTAATATAGAAATTTTGAACTGATTTAGGCTTCCACCCTACATCCAGCTTTGGTGAAAAATTGTCAAGTTTAGAAAAATATCATTTTTATCGATTAATAAAAAAATGTCACGCGAGCTTTTTTAAATTTATTGATGACATTTTATCGAACGACTTGACGCTTCCCGCCCGGCCAAAAACAAATCCAGGAGTGGAGATTTTATGAAAAAAGTCAAAAAGTGCTTTTAATTGCATAGACAAGAAAAAATAATATTTTGAGTGCTGACTTTGAATATTTTTCACGTCTAGACAAATTGCGATAATCCAAAAATTCTTTCAGCAAATTATTTTGGAATATATAAAAAATTACAGAATATTTCTAAAAAATTTTAGCTCATATACCTTAGGACTTATTCCCGAAAAACGAAAGAAAGTCGAGGCAAAAAATAAAAAATTCTAAATTCAAGTGTAAATATCTATTTAACGGCTTAAGCTTATTTTTTCTTTATCTTGCCAAGCACTTTACAGAAATATAAAAATATTTAAAATCGGACTTAATTTGTAGAAGTTAAGATTTTTTAAACTTTTACATACTCGAGGAAGTCAACTTTGACACCCTGTAGCTTATCTTGTGTTATCACAGGGTGACTATAAGATGATTTTTCTGAAAGCTTAGGTCCTCTTCTATAACTATTTTAGTTTAATCCGAACAATAGTTTGGGAGATACAGATTTATTACCAAAAAATTTGCGTTTGACCCCACTGTGTGGTGATTAATTTTATGTTTAATGATATTTTTTAATATCAAACTAAAGTAGTTCTAAGAGTTTAATTTTTTTTTTTTTATGTTATGTAGGTATGTTTTATTTATGTATATAAAAACAGTATGTGATATTGAGTATCATTAGCAACTCTTAGTTATACTTACTCAAATGTTATTCCATTAACAAAATTACAAATCCAGCCAGTGGCCACAAATCCCAGTACTAGTGTGACAAATACTATTTTCGCTACAATTGGCTTTTTAACATAGACATATAGTAATCCAGTGAATAAAATAAAATATTGCATTTCACAGGCTAAATACCAGGTCCAAGAGCAACAAATAACATTCATGTCGAGAAAATTATGTATGTAAAGTAAATTATACCACCAGTTGCTGTAAAGAAATAAAAAATAAAAAAAACACTCCAATGAAAAGTACACGCAGAAAAAAAGTCACAGACAAATGTAATATGTTTAAAAATTATTTAATATTGTAATGGTCAATGCAATCGTTTTTATGATTGTCGTCACTGTATTATGTTATAGTAATTAACAGGGCAAGTTTTTCAAGCTTTTCGCTTGTAAAGTAAGCATTTGCATATTTCAAAAGAATTTCACGAAAAATGCTTATATTTTAAATCTTTGCATAAATTTGCATATAATGAATGCAAAAGTTAGTATTCTTAACAAAAACACAATTTTTTGGTGATTTTTTGGAGTTCAATCAAATAATTTCTAAACATTTTTTTGTGAGTATTTTGAGTACATTGTAAATATTGTAAAGAAAAAAATTCTGAAGCTTCAAATATGACACTTAAAATTAAAACAGTTATATTTTTATAAACATCGAAATCTATTAGAGATTCAAAGTTAAAAAATGCGTATTTGTGCACATTTTCTACTCATTAATATATAAGAATGAATAAATTCGTTGGTTTTTATATAATATCCATGCTTTTTTTGCATATTTCTGTGCATATTATACCATTTTTTCAAGCGCATATTTAAATTTTTTTTGTGCATATAAAAACTTGCACTGGTAATTAACTACACTGCATACTGTGACATTTGACCAATCTAATAATTATTTTTACACAAGGACGAAGCCTATTGATATTGGTTATTTCATATAGATGTTAGTATCAACACATTATTCTGTATTGGTATAATTTATTTTACATTTAGTAAAAGTGTTAGTCTATAATTGGCCACAGGTCTAATAGAAGTCCCCTTCCCGAATTTTTATGCTCATACACAATGGTGTAGGGTATCATATGGTCGGTCTTTACCGAATGTAGTTTCTCTCTCGTTTTTTATTTTTTTTATTTTTAATTACAATTTTATTAATTTTTTTTTTAATTAAAATGGTAATAAGAATGGCCTCTATTATCTATAATATATGTAAGGTGATTACAGTTCGTGTATATTTTTTTGTTTAAATGTTAGAGACCCCATTTGCAGGATATTGTAACAAAAATGAACAACGCTTTTGTATTGCACCGATTACAGATTAGAGTGTCCAAAAAATTCACTTTCTAATGTTCATTCTTAATAAAATTGTTCGTAGAATCGATAGACAAAATCATATTTTAAATATTTCATTCAGTTTTTGCTCTTTGAAAAATTATCGGTTTCAGGCGCAGATATGCAGGGGAAGGAGTCTGATTTTCAAAATGAAATGTAAATAGCAAAAACGGATAATACCTCTACCACCTATGATGGTGGGTATAAAAATAAATTTTTCTTAAAAATTTTGTAGAGTCTTGCAAAAGAAATTTATTATTGGAAATTAATTATCTTTGAAAATGTTATCTTTGAATGTCATCACCATGATATCCATATCAACTTGCATTGAAAGACTTAATTTTTCATAACAAATTTTAAACTAAAGTATCCATTTTAGTATTTTTTTTTTAAATTTGTATGAAAAAATAACTATTTTTTTTTTTTTAATTTTACTGAAATTTTAGCCTTTAGAAAAAATTGGATAACATGATTTCTGTAATTTTTTTATATGATATGTATTGAAGTCTTTATTTTTATTCTCATAACAAAATAATCTAAAAACTTAACTTTTACTATATCAAAATTCATAATTTACAGGAATTTATTTAGGATTTTTGTATGAAAAAAGAATACAATTTTATTTGGTTTTACACATTTTTGATTAAAAATACCAAAATCTCCTATTTCCTTCCTAAAATTTCCCTTATTTTTAATATTTATGTAATTTATTATTGTTAATCTCTAAAATGGCATCTTTTTAAATCTATGGTCCAGAATTTATAAAAGATTGTAGTACAAACAAGCGCGAATGTTATATTCGGCCCGGCCGAATCTATATACCCACCATCAACTTTTTCAATTATTACGTTATATGGGAGGGGTTGGTAAAAAAAGGACCACGCCCATTTTTTGTTTCCGAGTTTACATTGTTCCTTGAGCTATTTGAACACAATTTCACCTTACATGGGAGGAGGGCGGTAAAGTGAGCGAACCACGCCCATTTTTGGTTTCCGAGTTTATATCGATCCCCGAACTATACATACAAAATTTCGTAGTCGTACATGCTTTTGTTGAAGAAATATCAGCAGAAAAGTATTTAACGGACACCCTGTGTTTCTAGTTTTTAGCCCATAACTTTTTTGCTTATTAACCGATTTTGCCCATTTTCAATACCAAATAAACCTTATATAAGACAAATATTTGTGCCAAATTTCGTCTCCCTACGTTGCCCCGTTCGAGCCCTATCCTGCTCAGAATCTAACCAGGACCCAGAAAATATATACTTTGTGGGGTCTTAGATGATTCCTTCGACATGTTACACACGGAATGACAAAATCAATATACCCCCCATTTTTTTGATGGTGGGTATAAAAATGCAGATATTATAAATTAAATTTAAAGCACCTGTGTAAGTTAGGGACTTCTTTTTTTCACAGAATATTTTTTATTAGACATTGTGAAGCGCATATATGAAACTCGTTATTGAAGAAATCTGTCACATTTTTAATTTTTAATCTGTCTTATTTTTTTAATCGATCAAATCAGCCCATAAATTGTTGCCATAACCTTTTTTAATAAATATTGACTTTATTTACTATTGTTGGTTTTTCATTAAATTTAAAATACAGTCGAAGCTCGATTTTACGATGATGTTAGGATCGTTCGTTAAAAAAAATGATATTGGTTATAATGAGCATGAACTTGTTGATAAAAACATTTCGCAATATCTGGGCAACCATATTATTTTCATCGCAATGATATGTTGTCTTTCCAAACATCGTTATTGTTGAATATATTTTATTTTTAAAACAATTTTGTTTTAGCAATTATACTTTTGTTCTCAATTCACAATTATATTTTTGGCACGACATGTTAAGCAATATGTTTAAATTAGATCGACAATATTGTTGTTAAAATTCTATCTGCAAAAAAATTATTTTCAATACCTAAATATATTAATGTGTTTGTAATTTTTAATTGACAACAAAATGTTTGTTTTGTACTGGCAACAATATACATAATTAATACTTGACAATAAGTATACTATAGTACTTTTTTTGATACTATTTAACATTCAAAAGTACCGAAGTACTCCCTCGAGTCATTTGATACTACACTGAACCAAATCTCGTAGGTAATATTGACAAAAAATTTTCGTAGAATTTTAACGAAAAAAATATTTAAATTAAAAGATTTTTTCTTCAAATCAGGCGCGGATCCAGCCCAAGCATTTAGGGGGGGAAATTTTTTTGAGATTTTTTTATCGTCACTGAAAAAAATATGTTTCTATATACATATAATCTTTGAAGAATGAACTTTCAATTACTTATTATTATTAATTTTGTTCGCTATTTCACTACATTATTTAATTTTATTTTTTTAATTACAAACAAAAATACCCAATTATAATTCTTAGCATACAGATCTTTCAGAGAATACTGGATGGATTTAAATTACTAAAGGTGTGTTTTTAATATACTATTATCCTCTAAATAATTTAAAATAAAATAAATTTCTTTAGGATGCATCATCTGAAAAATACGAAAAGTTAAGATATATAGGTCTAAATAGTATATCAAGCACTCTACACTATCTCTTCGCTATATGACAAATTTTTAAAATCACTTTTTTCACTTAAATCGATCTAATTCTGTTCATTAATATTTAAATCTTACTGATGTAAAATTTTTAAGTTAATCTAATAAAAGGAGCCTGCAGAAAATCAATTTTTTGGATCTTTTTCTTTAAGACTAATCAAATGTATTTCTGTCTAAAGTTAATGCTATTTTGTCAATCTTTAAAATTGTTTAAACTCAAAATGATATTAAAAACATGAAAAATTTTATCAACACATTTTTCATACATTTTAGGTAAATAAAATTTAATAAGTTCTACAGTTTTTGTCCAATTAAAAAACAAAAAACTAAATCTTGTTATGCTTACAACAAAAATGATTGCATAATTTTATAGAATTTTGTAGAAAAAATTGTGATAAATTGCATTGGAGTTTTTTAAGCATAACTCAAAACTTTGAGGGGTATTGGACATTTCTAAAACTTATTGATGATGCTATTTATGTCATTTCTCAATGAATTTTTCACTGTAGCAGAGTGTATTTTAAAAATAATTTCTGAATGTGAATATTGTTCACACATGTGTGCAGACAAAAAGTCCTATGTTTTTCAACAACTTCTCAGGAACACAAAAAAACAACTTATTTTTTGTGCGAAAGCCATATAAAATTACATGTTATTCCTTTTGATAACTGGAAATGTATGGGAATTATGAGAACCTTTTTAAAATAAAATTTTGAATATAAAAATGGCTTAAATATTATTAAAAAATGTAAATTTACATAAATAACAATTAAAATTTTCATTATTTGTCGTTTTATTTTACAAATAATAGAATTATTTTCACCTACATATTTTTAAGTGAAAAGAATTCGTTTATTTTGGTTCGTGAAATGTGAAATCGTTCGTTTTCACATTTATTTTTGTGAAATAAACGATCAAGAGCTTCCAAAAAAGAACATTTTTACCACTTCAAAAGTAGAACACAGTGCATATTTTAAACTTTTTTGGAAATTCTTAATAATTACTTCCAAAAAAGTGAAAATAAATGAAATTTTAGTTGGAAAAAGGTTAATAATTTCTAAGAAAATTAAAATTTTATAAATTTTAATGCATTTTTATTATCTTTTAATAAGACTAAAACTGAATTTTTGTAAAAAATTTCATAAACATAGTTTTAAAGGAAGTACTTCAAAAGAAATGAATAAGAAGCATAAAAGAAGAACATCCTACCAATGACAACCATGGGTTAAAAAAGAAGTTCTGCAGCTCTTTTGCACCAGTAAGTACTTTCTTCCAATGCCAACACAATGTTAAGTTCATGACTTTTTCAGCTCTTTTTCAGTTCCTTTTTTGCTGGGATTTAATAATATCTGGGAAAAAATATATATTTTGTATGAAAAAGCTGAGAAAAAAGTAATGTTAAAAATTTTTAGCATTTATGAAACTTTTTCTGTATTATTACTTAAATGCTTTTTTTGTTAACATTTCCTGTTAAAAAATTGTTTCGTACAAATTTTTGGATAGATTCTGATTTATAAAATAAAAAATATTTTTCACAAAGCTGAAATTTTTAAGTAAAATATTAAAATAATTGTTAATGTAATTTCAATATATTTGATAAAACTATTTATTTTAAAAAATGTAAATTTTTAATCGTTCATACAATTTAAGCATAAATTTAATAAAATGCTTTTGGAAACCCTGAAAAAACAAATGAAATGAAATTGGGAAAATTGAAAAACGTGTTGTAAAAATTCTTTAATATTTTTTGTTGTAATTTAAAACTTTTTTTAAAGTAACTTCAAAACTTGCATTTCATACATCTTTTATTAAGCAAGTCAATTTTTAAAACCTATTTATTTACATTCAAATTTTCAAAGGGTTATTCTGAACATAGTTTAGACCTCCATAGACTATATTGAAGATAAATTAATGCTGCCTTCTTTTACTTTGAATAAATAATTTTTTCCAAAATAATTTTTAACTTTTCTTTTCCTATTGTAATTTTTTTTTTTTTTTTAATTTTTCTTAGTTGAAAAATTTATTTTGGGGGGGGAAATTTCCTTTTTTCCTCCCCCGTGGATCCGCGCCTGCTTCAAATCAATAGAATTTTTCTTCGAATCAACAAATTTTCTTCAAATCTACTAAAAAAATTTTGTCAAAAATATTTTTTTGTAAAATATGTTGATTTGAATAAAATTTCGTTAAAAAATTTACGAAAAATATGTTAAATCGACGAAAATTTAGTTAAAGAGTAAGACAGTAACTCTTAAACAATTGGCAGTAAGAAAAACAACACACAATTTTATTCAATTTAACATCCCAAAAAGAATTTAATTTGAATAAATTATCTATTAATCTGTTAAACTAATATTTTTCGTAAATTTTAAAATTGACTAATATTTTTAATTCAATTTGAATAAAATTCTTCAACTTACTTTATAAATGTCTTCCAATTTACTAAAGGCATGTATAATTGAAGAAATTTTGTTAAAATTAACAATTTTATTATAGTCAAATTGAATACAATTTTTCAAATTGACGAAATTTCTTCAAATTTACTAAAGGCATGTAGAATTGAATAAATTTCGTTAATTTAAATAATTTCTTTTAGTCAAATTGAAGAAACATGTGTAGAACTGAAGAAATTTCTTCAATACAGAAAACGCATAGTGAAGAAGATCAGTTGAATGACAAACAATAAAGCATGTGCACGTGTTTTTGTTTCAATAGATTCAAATTTCGTTTAAAATTTTTTTTTTTATACAAATACAAAAATTATCGAATTAATAAAACATAATGAAAAATAAGTGTGAATTTGTGTTAAATCAGATATACTTCAAGAACAAGCAAGTTTCGATCAATAAATATATAATTCTCCTGCAAAAAAATTTAATTTATGTGCAAACTCATGGATGGCATTTAAAGATATTTGGAGGACTTTTCATACTTTTGACGATAATGTTAAACATTTTAAATTTTGAATTTTTTAGGTATATTTAAATATTTTATAAATTATTTCCATATCAAATATAAACAAATTAAATTAATCAACTGCCAGACCACGGTCATCATTATCTCAATAAGCCGTTTTGGATTATGGAGAACTGCATGACAAAAATTTCCTTGGTAAACCTGAAAACAAACCTACTACAAGTGACCACACATGATTTACAAATGTAGGTAAATATTTTTTGTACTATGTTGAGTTTTGCACTAAACAAAAAGTAAATAAAAATCAAAAAATTTTATTTTATTACTCTGAGGGTGAAAAAAGTACTATTTGAAATTTATTTTGGTACCGAAAAATATTTTAATTTTCCATCCCTGATAAGTACACTTGCTGATTTTTATTCAGTTTAGTGTGATTCTTGCATAAAACTAGTTATCTGTCGGCGTGTTTAAAATATATTAGAAAATATACTGAATGTAAATATAATAAAATTAATTATTTAAAATTAATTATTCTAATTAAAATTAAACTAGAAATAAATATTTTACATAAGTGTTTTAAATTGTGAAAATTTAAATACACCCCAATAAGCATTTTTGCTGGAATTCAAGTTGAAACCAAATGCATTTCAAGCCTTGAATCCAGTACCAAGCATTGAATTAAAATAGTATTACACTTTAATTCAATAGCATTCTCCAGTGAAAAGGAAATTTAAATTCCAGTCAAATTTATTTTACTTGAAAAATTTTATTTTTTCAATTATATTTCATGTTTAAAATGTTTTTATATTTGTATTCATGTCGGGCTCCAGCAAAATTTTCCAAGGCTTGAATTTTTGAAAATTGTGTGCTTATTGGGACAATAGGTTATATTCGGTGTGCTAAAAATAAAAAAATTATTAGCAAAATTCACAGCAAAAATATTTAAATAAGTGAGTTTTCGAATGATTTTGAAATCACGCCGGAATTTTTTTTCAATTTATATTGCACAATTCATTGCCGTCCAAGATTTTGTATTGGACATAAAGTTATAAAGTAAGTAAAGTAAAATACAATTTTTATACCCTACACCACCATAGGTGGGGAGGGTATTATGCGTTTGTGCTGATGTTTGTAACACCCAAAAATATTGGTCTAAGACCCACCTTAATTTATACCAATCGGCTTAGAATCATTTTCTGAGTCGATTTAACGATGTTCGTTCGTCCGTCCGTCTGTCCGTCTGACCGTCTGTCCGTCCATGTAAACCTTGTAATCAAACTACAGGTGGCAATTTTGAATCAAAATTAATGAAATTTGGTACACAGGTTTCTTTTAGTCCAGGGACGAAGCCTATTGAAATTGGTTATGATCGGTCCATTATTTCACCTAGCCCCCATACAAATGACCTCCCGGAAAAGGGTTTAACAATCATAAATCCCTTAAATATGGCAATATTTTAATGAAATTTGGAACATATAAGTTTTATATAAGTCTAATAAAGTGTCTAGTCTAAAATCCCATTAAAATGTTAGTATCAAGTTAATATTCGACACAAACAAGTTTTATATGAACATAAATGATAGTGTCAAATTTTACAAAGATCGGTCCATAATTTACCATAGCTCCCATATAAGGCCCTCTTTCGGGAATCACCCAAAAGTGAATAAATTCATATAAATGTCAGCATCAACGTAATATTCTGTATTCGTATGTTTTATTTTACACTTATGAGTATCGGTCCACATCTGACTCCAAGTCAAGACCCCTCCCCGAATTATAATGTACACAATGGTGTAGGGTATCATATGGTCGGGCTTGACCGACTATATCTTTTTCTCTCGTTTTACATAAAGTAGTTATGCCAACTTTACAAATGTTTTTGTTCTCTTATTAAATTTAAGATTCCACGCAGAGTACTACAACTTCAATAATATCAGAGTCTGAAACTATTCTTAAGTTTACCAACGTATTACCATTAATAAATGTAAGTCTATATTCAAAATCATATGCAATATAAAATACCAAAAAAACATAACTAAACTATAATTAATTTTAACAAGCGCGATTATATTCGGCCCGGCCGAATCTATATACCCACCATCAACTTTTTAAAATTTTACGTTATATGGAAGGGGGCGGAAAAGTGGGCAGTAAAGTGGGCGGACCACGCCCATTTTTTGTTTCCGAATTTACATTGGTCCTTGAACTATTTAAACACAATTTCGTTGATTTTCACCTTATATGGGAGGTGGGAGGTAAAGTGGGCGGACCACGCCCATACATACAAACTATACATACAAAATTTCGTTATCGTACGTGCTTTTATTGAAGAAATATCAGCAGAAAAGTATTTAACGGACACCCTGTGTTTCTAGTTTTGAGCCCATAACTTTTTTGTTTATTAACCGATTTTGCCCATTTTCAATACCAATACCAAACCTTATATAAGATAAATATTTGTGCCAAATTTCGTCCCCCTGCGTTGCCCCGTTCGAGCTCTATCCTGCTTTCAACAGACAGACGGACGGACGGACATAGCTAGACCGACTCAGAATCTAACCAGGACCCAGAAAATATATACTTTGTGGGGTCTTAGATGATTCCTTCGACATGTTACACACGGAATGACAAAATCAATATAACCCCCATCTTTTTGATGGTGGGTATAATAAAAACTATCACACGGTAAATACCTAAATTGATTGGCTTCTATTTATTTATTTTTAGACATAATAAAATATTTTTGTGATTCAACCATATTATTGCTGTATACATGAATCAAGTACATATGCAACAAAAATATGGTTGCAGATCAACAATATTTATATTGTGATTCAACCATAATATAGTGCTACATCCAACCATAATATAATTTACAGACAACCATAAACTCCAACCATAATATGACGGTGCTTAATTATGGTTGCTATTCACCATATTTTTTCTTTGCGTGTATATTTCTTTTATTAAATTTTCAAGGAAATCAATAAATTTATCTGTTTTCTAATTAAATTTTAAACATCTCAACAATGATGGTAGCAGCCGAATTTTATATATATCGTCACCGAAAATGCAAAACAACGTAACATCACTTTTCATAACTTTATAGGAGGCACAGAAAACTTGCTAAAATCTAAACGAATTGTCCTACAAACAAGATTTTTGGGTTATTACATCCTTAACTACTGCCTAATATATTGATGATGAATATTTTTATTAAATATTTTTTAAGTTATGTGGTTTAGGTTTTTCAAGATTTAAATTTTCGGAAGTCAAAACAATGTAACATCAATACAAATTTTAGAAAAATTGTAATTAAAACGATTTCTGATAACTTTTACACCAAAATTTTAATAGCTATAATATTTTTAATAATTGCAATATAAATTCGTAAAAAAAAAATACAAAAAAAAGTTATTTTTTTTTTTTTTTTAACAAATGTGATGTTACGTTATTTTGACTTAAAAAAATTATTTCTTTCGTTAATATAATAGTAATTTTTTGAGCTACAAGTCTGAATATTTGTGATCACACGTATTTTGGAATAATAAACTATATTTCATCAAAAACACAAATTTGAAAATTTTGATGTTACGTTGTTTTGCATTTTCGACTCAACATCTGGAAATTATTGAATTTCTTTTCTGGTCCATCAAAGTTTAACTTGGACATTGCCAAAAATTACTACAATTATTTAAAACAAATGAAAACTTCACTTCACTAAACATTCATAAACAAATCGGAATTGTAGTACCAATTTTTAAACAAATGATCGTATAGCGTTCAAAAAAATAAACAAAAGATTAAATAGCAATGATAACATGTATAAACTATTAAATTAAATTATACCTTGACATGTACTTACGTCTTACAATAAAAACCGCTGTTCTCGCCCAAACGAAATGGTGAATACATATTTAGGAAATCCAAAATCATTGTACTCAATAACATTGTAACAATCATTACAGGAGTTAAGCTATGAAAGACAAAAAAAAAAAAAAAATTTATCGTATAATTTCAAATCTCACATTGTATATTTACCGCATATATCGCTGCATTATAGAACGCATATAAAGTTTCACATTTCCCCACCACGATTGACGTTGTATTTGTTGTATTAATTTATCATTTGACAAAAAATTATTAACTAAAAGAAAAGAACTAGAAAATAATTAATTTGAAATAAATCGTTTTGATTTCAATAAATATTTCTCTCAAAAACCTCATTATAAAGAAAACATCCACATAAAAGCAGGATTGTAAAATTGGCTGCAAAGCAAAAGCTTCCAATTTGGCAAAGATGAATGGTGTATTGGAAATGGCAAAGAGAGAATAATAGTAAACATGAAATACTGTTATCCACAAACAGACAATAGTGCGAAAACCCGCCATGACCGTTAAAAATGTTGAATTCGAATTTGAATTTTCTAAACTCATTATAGTCTGGTAGTTAAGAGACAAACGAAAGCACATTAAAAGCTCTTCCCATATAGAGCTTTGTCGTTCATATTCAATTTTTATTTCTTTGTTGATAATGGTGTTGTTATTGTTATTGGTGGTGGATACACCATTTGTTGTTAAATTGAGATGACTTTTGATAAACGATGAATGTTGAAGCTTTAAATTATTTCTGGATTTATAAATAACTTCAGCGACTATACCCAATAAAGCTGTTGTTACGAGTATCATACTGGAAAATATTAAAAAAAAAGGCTTTCAATAATAGTATTTTTATTCTTGCTATTTATTTCATATTAATTACCTTCTATGTTCATTATGGTCTACTTTTTTGGTGTCCAGGCATTTGTCGTTTCATATTCTCTAATTTAATAAACAAAATAAGTTTCTAAAATATGTGCATTTCTAGTTTGGAGTAAAAGTGTGGTATTGGTCATGGATTTTGTGCAACAAAATAGAAGGTATATGCTTTAAAAGTGCTAAATTTTAATATTATATTCATTAAATTCTATTCAAATTATTATTACATTTGGAAAATAAGGATAGATCCGGCCATATTATTGGAAAGTCTTCGACCTCAATCTAATAAGATTTCTTGACTCCAGATAAAGAAAATGAGTTAAAATTAGTATATTTGTCTTTAAAGTGCAACATTTTAGAAGAATTTCATTATACAAAATTACAATTTAAAATTAAAATTAGAAGAAATTGAGTTTTTTAAAAGTTTTAATAAAATTTTTATTTATTCATCCAAATAACAGCATTTTAGAATGGTTTTGTGACTTAAACGATTATTTTTCTATTATGTTGTGATATTATATTATCACAACAATGATGTTACTTTTACTTAGAATAAGTACTTCTAAAACTCATATATTTGAGATTTTCCCTGGCAGTAAATATAGTTTTAGTTACTTCTTTCTTTATAACTTTAGATAATGAAACTCATTCTCTTTTGGTGAGAATACTGATATCGTTAAGATTTTACTTCGTAGTCTTAAAGTTTCTGCTCCCTCAATTTCTTCTAAATTTAATTTTGAGTTGTTATTTTGTATAACGAAATGATCCGTTTAGCCTCAGATTTTTAAATGTTGCACTTTATAGACAAATACACTAATTTTACCTTATTTTCTTTATCTGGAGTCAAGAAATCTTACTGGATTGTGGTCGAAGACTTTCCGATAATATGGCCGGATTTATCCTTATTTTCCAAACGTAATAATAGTTTGAATAGAATTTAATGCATAGAATATTAAAATTTAGCACTTTTTAAGCACATGTCTTCCATTTTGTATCAAAAAATTCAAAAATTGGAAGCCAAATTTAAGAAATTAAGTAAAGTGTCACTTTATTTTGTCGCACAAAATACATAACCAACCCAATACTTTTGCCCCAAACACGAAACACACATATTGCGAAAACTTCTTTTGTATATAAAATTAAAGAATATAATACGAAAAATACCTGGACACTAAAAAAGTTGCCCATTATGCACCTAGAAGACAATAATTATGAAATAAATAGCAAGAGTAAAAAATCGCACTTTATTTTGTCCGACAGTGTATATTAAGTATAGAAAATATTTTTTTTTTACTACAAGTGTATAATTTAATTTCTTTTTTGATTTTTCATTAACTTAATAAATACAATTTATATTTAGTAAATGTAGATGAAAAGGGAATATTTTATTTTATATGTTTACACACTGTGTAAACTTCCCATCAATACTCACATAAACAAAACACTTCCAGTTTTTGTAAAATATTTCCAACTAAAATGAGGAGCTTTTACATCTAAAGCTTTCATTTGCAATTTAAAATTCCGTTGCATTTGAAAATATTGTCGTTGAAAGTAGGCATTGGTGTAGAAACTTACTTTTGAGATATCGCAACTTTTCGGCAAACACAAACCCAAATGAATAAGATTCTAAAAACGAAGAATAAAATTAATTAATGGAAATATTAAAAACTAATTATTAATAGTTCACCTCGAATGGTAATTTTATATCTATATAATAGGGTGTAGTAAAATTTAAATATACAACAACGAATTGTAATGGAAATGGACTGGTGGCATTAAAAATTGGTGGCCGCGAATGGGATAAACTAATGGTAAATGGTTGATTTAGATCATCACACAAGTCCGGTGTACCAAACCAAAAGTAATTGCCCCAAGAAAATGTTTTAGGGGGTGAACCGAAAGAGTCCAAAACTGTAAATAAAAGAAATTAAATAGAAATATTAATTTTAAGTTTCATCAAAATTCCCAATTAAATACAAAATATGTATTTTTAAATTTTTTTTAAGACCTAATTTTTTTGTTTTTGTAGTAAAATGCTTAAAAATAATTTTTAGTCAAGATAAAAACTGAAGCAATATTTTTTAAACTTTTACTAAAGAAACAAAACAAAAAACATTTCAATTAAATAACTATAATAAGAGAAAATTGCAACCATTAAATAAAAAACGTTAAAAAAGACATACATACATACCAGATTTACCGAGGTATAGAGTGGTTAAAATTAGGGATGCCAAACGGGACTGGTTTTTTGCAAATCCCGGGATTCGGGATTTTGTAATTTCAAATCCCGGTATCCCGGGATTTTTCGAGATTTCAGGATTCGAAATTGATCTTTCACATGAAAACACATTTTAAATATAAGGAAAAAATAAATTTTTTTATACATATTTCAATTAAAGAAATTTATTCCTATTCTTAAAAGCAAAACATAAGGTTTGTTCGTTTGAAATTCTAATAAAACTAGTAAAAAAGAGATATTTAAAAAATTTAAGAAATAAGCTTTTACTTAAAAAAGTAAGAAAATGGAAAATAGTGAAATAAATTTTAGTGTAAATGAAAAATAAAATATTTATTTAATTAAAAATATTGATTGGATTCCTGGAAATATCTCAAAAATACGGGAATATGAATCTTAGCAGATAATTTTTCACATAAAATTGCTATTATCTAAGGATATGATGATTTAAAGCTTTGTTGAGTATCATCGATAGTTAATATGTAAAATATATGTAAACTATAGGTTGATTTCGAAGATTTCTTTCCATAATAGAGTTTGACCCTATGTGGTAGAATTTAACACAAATACAAATACAATTTTTTAACATTGGACTATAATTAACCATAAGCCACATTATTGGACCTCTCCTTATTTACTTAAAATAAGGAGAGGCACAAATCAATGTACCAATTTTTAAAATGATTAGTCGATAATTGACCAAAGCTTCCATAAACAGGTCCTTTCCAAAGATCAAAAAGGTGCAAAATTAGTATTACAATACATTTATGTATACGCAAAATATATAGAAGTAAATCATAAATTCTAAATTTTCAAGACTTTGTTCAAAATAAAATATTCAAGTAAAAAATAGCAAAAGAGAAAATTATTTTCTCTTGAAATGTTTACTACTTTTACTATTTATTATTAGTAGGTTGATAAATATTATAGGTATGAATAAGTAGGGGTTTTTCAGAAAAATTTGCCCTAGGCACTTTATACGTATTCAGGTCAGATTTATTCTTGTATATCCTTATTCTTGTGCCACTTATCAGCATGAAAACGCTGATCACGAGGAAGATACGATCCTAGATCAAGCAGAGATCACTTGGTTCCAAGTATGAGTTTAGAAAAGTTTTTCAATGATAAATTAGTACAAATGTTGTAAAACTCCATAAATATATCAATTTTATTTTTCTTTTTTTTTTTCAAAAAATTTAACATTTTTAGGTTTTTATATAACCCATGAAATTTATATAGAAAATACAAGGTTCAAAAATTATTGAGTAACGCCGTGGGCATTAATTAATTAATATTTTGCGATTTTTCTGTTTTATTATAAACAAAACAATACAAATTGTAATAAATATTTTGTATTTATTATGACATTTGTTGTAATAGAATAGAACTAGAAGTTTATGTGAGAGGCACCTCATACCATAGAAAACAACTAGAACTCCAACTTGCTCACAAAAAGCCTAACTCAACCCAGCAGGCCATGTCTTGTAGAAAATATCGACGATGTTTTGATGATTTGTCACAGTCTTCGACGACACATGTACGACAGCTCCGAACAAACATTGGTGACATTTTCGAACAAAGGGCACTTAAGTCATCAACGATAACCTGAGCGACAGTGTCATGTATATTTTCGTCAACCATTTTAAGAAAAATAAATGAAAAAATAGTAGGGTTCCGCCGAGATTTGAACCCAGGCCACCAATTTCTCTCTTCCTTATTGAATAGTCAAGCACACTTACCACTTCATCTACGACACTCTCTACTTTTTAATGGTTCTATTAATGCTTTTATTTATCTTATGCAGCATGTCGTGTATTTGGTTTAACTCACGACATTCTCGCTGGACATTTTACTCATGTTGTCACCGAACTAGATATGTACGACAATTCCTTATATTTTGTTATTGAAGTCGCCGAAAGTGGGGTAAGATGACAATATAGGTGACTTTTATTCAAACTTGTCCTCTAAATGCATTTTCTTGACGACAAATTTAGACGACATCCTCGATGAAAGTGTCGTTAATGGACATGTGGCCTACTGGGAATTGTCAAAAAAACCTAACTCTTTGTATGTGTTAGTAAATTTTTCTACAGAACAAATTTATACGTGTGAAGAGAATAATTTTTTGTTTCTGAGCGAATGAAAAGAGTTGGACTTCTAGTTGTTTTCTATGCCTCATACTAATAGTGGAAGGCCAATGTACGCGTTACGCGGCAACGAGCGGAAGCGTTATTACCAGTTTAAAAATCCATCAATTGTTTACAAAAAACTAACAAAGGAAAATTTGAAAACACTGTCATAAATTTAATCTGGCAATGCTGTTACACGCGGCCGCGCGTCAAAGTTGAATTTATTTCAACTTTTTTTATATGGACCGCGTGAGCGCGTGAGAAAACATAATCAGCTGATTGCGGCTTGCGCCGCGTGTCGCGTACATTGGCCTTCCACTATAGTTTCAAAAAATTTACTCTTTCTTTTCAAAAGCCAAAAACAAAATACATATGTATATGTGACTACATGTATTTTGTTGTTGAATGAATTAGGTTTTTGACAATTCAATTAGGTTTTTTTCTTTCACATAAATATCTACTTATTAATCTATATTTGTTGTAATTGTTTATAAAATATTGTTAGAATTAATTTCAGTTTTGACAAGCATAATTATTGTACCAAATATCATTAAATTCGGAGAGGTAAGGTTCCAAATTTTAATTTTTCGTGTTGGTTTTAAATGGAATGACTCAAATATATTTTTATTCTCAATTTGTGACTTATTTTTTTATCAAAATTCCATTTTTTATTGCGGTATACATTTTTCCCTTGATTGTTTTATAGAAACTTAGTTAAAAAACAATTGCAAGAAGCTTAATTTTACGCCACTTTACTAATAGACTTGATTTCGATAATACAATAAAACATATTGCACTTTTTATTGGAAAAAAAATAACTTTATGTAAATTATTCAATTAACACGACTATTCATTGGAAAAGTCTTAAAAAAGTCACAATTTTATTATGAGTAAAAGTTACGATTATACTTGTGACTCGGTCATAACTTCATATTATGTTAACATTGTCACAAAACATGCTTAACATTTAAAATTTTTGACTTTTCATGTCAATTGAAAATAAAAATTAAAAATAAAATATTTTGTAAAAAATTTGAAAGTTTTTAATTTACAAAAAATAATTTACAAAAAATACTGCTAAATCCGATGAAAATCTGCAAGAAATGTGGTTAAAAGTGTGTTATGTATATGCTTTATCACTCTTTGGCCCTGAAATGTTTGAAATATGTAGGTATGAATTGTTTTTTCTACAAAAAATTTTTTGTTATTTTCATATTTATTTATTTTCAATTAAAATTTCTTTTTATGATAGTCACAACTCTTATGATTGTCTACATATCAGGTCTTAATTTAAAAACGAAATTTAATACATTTTTGCTTATGAATAGAAAATTAAAGACTATAGTCACAATTTGTGTTTTATGACTATTTTTCAGTCACAATTTTTCTGTGAATAGGCATGTAAATTTGTCGACTTGAAGAACATGTTTTGTAATTAAATTTTGTTGTGGCATTTTCAAAATACAAATTTCCGGAATTTTTTTTTTAATTTTCCACATATGATTTGGATAGGTAACTAAGCGTATTGATACACATATCAAAAATGTATGTTAGTTAATTATTTTATTTTTAATTTGTTCACTATTGATTTTATTAACACTTAAAATACTTATTTAAATTAAGAGAATGCATTTTAATCCAAGCACGCAAAAAAATAAAACACAAAAATAATTATTATTTACACTTGATTCATGATCAATATCAATGTACTTCTTATTCATGCGAAACACAAAATATTTAAACGAAATACATTCACACACAATCACAAACTTACACACCTTTTAATTCATGTTTAACCATTGCATTCAACATGATTTCAAGTTCTTGGTCACATTGTGTATGGTTTTCATAAACAACTCCCAAACTGACTATACCAGCTAGAAAATTATGTTCAATCAGTTGTTGAATACCGTCTATTGCTTGTTTCAACAGCGGCGATGCCGATGGCGACATCTTTACTGTTGATGCATTTACCACAAAAACGCATAAAGACACTAGTGCAACGCTATTTATTCCGTACCACATTTTCGATTGAAAAACTTTAACTAACGGTTGTTGCCAACTTAAAGCGTTTTTGAAAATATGAAAAATAGTTTTTCCAATAAGTAGAGTGTGTTGTATCTAGGGTATTCACTCGAATATTACTTGTTCGATTAATCGACAAATTAAAATCAAACAACTGTTCGATTAAATTAAAATCTAGAATTTCGAGTAACAATTTATTCGAGCAAATTATGCCGATTAATCGAATAATTCGAGTAAAAAATATTTTAAATATTTTCTTTCTTAACTAGTTTTTAGGATGTTCTAATTTTAGTTTTCTAGAAAATTTAGCTTAAAACAATGTTTTAAAATTTGTAAAGAATGTTTCGAATCTAAAAGTGGTACCACAAACTTTAATTTTGTTAAATGCATTAAATAAAATGAACCGAATATATGCCTAAATTACAACACATATTTAAAGGTCGTTTTTTAATTAATTTTTAATTAAATAAAAATATAAACGTCATTAATTATAAAGTAAAATTCAAATAATTTTATATAAATTTAATAAATAGTAAGAATTAAATTAAAGAATTTTAAACTTGATTTGGAAAAACATTATTGGTTCTACGAATGAAAGTACATAGTTTATATAGCAATTAATCCTCAGTCTGGTGTAGAGGATATTATGGTGATGGTTTGAATGAAATTTGTTATATAGAAAGAATTTGGACTTAAAATTAATTTTAGCATGTAAACTTGTTCTTTATGTTAAGAATCGCTGAACTATTTTATCTAAAAAGGATAGTCCATAGTGCTTATTTTTCATTTCTTCTTTAAAATAAGAAGAAATGAGAAATAAAATATTTTACGTTTCGGTAGAAATTGTGGTTTAATTCAAAATAGAGCCAATTATATCGAACATAATTGAACGATGAATTATAAAACATTCTAAAAATAAATCAGGGTTTAGTAGATCTTTCCATATTTAAACATATTGTACAAACATTTTGAATATAACTGGAAACCAACCTCTGTTGTACATAGTGTGTGTCCAAATTAAAAAATAGGGTTATGAGATCAAATCGCAGTTCGGACTACCCTTAATCTAAAATTTGGTTCAACTATTTATTTAACTATCAATGAATATATAAAATATAGAGAAACAACAGCATTATCAAAGCAAAAAAAGACGAATATTCATAAACATTTACGTAAATTTTAATTTTGGAATGACTATTTCTTATTTCAAGCTATATGTTTTTTTGATAAGCATTGAAAAATCGAACAAAATTTTAAGGTATAAATTAATCGAATAACTCGAGTAACTTAAAAGTTTTACTCGATTATTCGAGTAATTTAAAAACAGCATTTTCGAGTTATTTGATTATTCGAACAATGAAAAAGTCGAGTAAAATGAATACTCTAGTTTTATCCTTCAGTTGTAATGTGAAACTGGAGTAGCGAAAGGCTTCGAATGTTTGCAATTTATAACGATGTTTGCTAAGGTAGAATCAGCCAAACAGTGATTCAAAATTTTTGTTTGAATTAAAAACCAGTTACAATTAATTAATATTCAATGTTATTGACAAAATTTTTTATTTATTAATCACTTAGAATTAACAGAGAACCAGTCCTTAAGGAAGCAACCAGGAAAGAAAATTATTTAAAATGTCACAGATTACCAGTACAATGTCGTTAGCGTTTCATGAACAGAACCAGACACTCACTATAATTGAGCCGAATCTTTGTAGGTTTCTATTATGAAATTATAATGAGCTTAATACCAATATGCCTGGGATCCAAGGCAGTTAATACCAGTGAAATTCCTGTGCACTACCACTAATATGCCTGAATACTATAGCCGCTAAGCGAGTTGTAACTCTCTGCACTGCAACCAGCGTTACCGTTGAGAATTTTTAAAAAGTGTCTAAAAAAGGGGATTTCAAAATAAAAAGTCGCCAAAAAAGGGGATTTTTTTGGAAAAAAGGGGCCAACTGATTTAGAGTCTACAAAAGCTCTTAAAAATTTGTTTATTTGATAACAACAAAAACAAAAAATTTGTATTTTAAGAAAAAATACAAAATTCAGTTTTATTTATAACAAAAAAAATTATAATTGTTTTATAACAATTTTTATTATGGCAAAAATAAAGATTTATTCACATTTTAGTGATTGTATGTTTACAATATTCTTTAAATTAATTAAAATTCTGTACTTTTGTACGAGTTCTTCACTCGTCAGAAAGATTTAGGACGGAACGGATGGATCCACAAGTATTGACTTAAGTCTATTAGACCATCTAGTTTTATTATCGATAATTTAGTTGCTATGTGGAATGTAAAAATATAAATTAGGATATAATATTCATCGATTCTTTTTTTCAATCCAGTCCAAAAAGATTCATAAACTTTATGATTTTTAGTTACTAACAGTTTTAGTACATTTATAAATACTCCGCGGTTTTTTATATCACTATACTATGAAACAATCTCAAAATGACTCATTTATTTGTTTAAATTAATATATAATGGGTCGATATGTTTTAAACAACTTAATTTCTCGTCATTCATCACATAGTTTCAAAAAGTCGCATTTAGTCGCCATTTGAAAAAGGGGCCAAAAAAGTGGCCAGGTAGTTGAAAAAGGGGCAATTGGTGACTAAAGTCACTAACTGCAACAATGAGTAAGATTTTTCTGTCAGTGTTTACGGCTGCTAGCAGAGCTGTTTCAAACTTGTGATAACTGTCCGACCAGGGATGGTACTTTTTTTGATACTATTTAACATTAAAAAGTACCGAAGTACTCCCCCGAGTCATTTGATAATGTTAAGCGATTAGCTCGATATTCTACAATTCGAATTAAAAACAAAAAATGCAAATTTTATATTAAAATATATTTTGGAGATATATAATTTTCGAATAGAAACTATATAGCCATGAACACTATATATGTATAGTCCATTATTTTGGACCACCCTACTCATTATGAAAAACTACATGTTTCTATACTCTGTAAAACAAATTGAAGTCATAATTTTCCGAATTTCGAAGACATCAGATAGGAATTTCAAGGAATTGATCTTTTACAATTTTTTTCTCCGTAAGTTTATTTCAATAACAGATTTATGAAGATCTTCATATTTCACTTTAATATTTAACTTGAATAAAATCATTTAACCATTTGGTGTCGTATTTAATCCTGTATTACATATACTTATTAATTTCTGCACTAAATTAAAAAAGTAACTGTCAAAAATGTTAGTACTCTGAAGATGAAAAAAGTACTATTTGAAATTAATTTTGATAAGGAAAAATATTCTCATTTTCATCCCTGCACTTTCACCGGACAAAGCTTTAGTAGTATTAAGTTACTAAATATGTGATAGCTACTTCATTTATAATGTTCTCTTAGTTGATTATCTTCTTATTAACTGTTTTATATTTAAATACTGTAAATGTACGCATTCACTTAAAATAAATATATCAGTATATTCTTAAAGCGAAGAGATTAAATTAAGTGCAAATTCAATATATGAGGAATTAATAATAAAAAATTAAAAAAAATATATACGTACACTGTCGTACAAAATAAAATGCGGTTTTTTACTCTTGCTATTTATTTCATAATTATTGCCTTCTAGGTTCATTACGGTCCACTTTTTGGGTGTCTAGGTATTTGTCGTTTTATATTCTTTAAAGAAGTTTTGGAAATATGTACTTTTCGAGTTTGGAGTAAAAGTATTGTATTGGTCATGGATTTTGTGCGACAAAATAAAGTGACACTTTACTTAATTTCTTAAATTTGGCTTCCAATTTTCGAATTTTTTGATGCATATGCTTAAAAAGTGCTAAATTTTAATATTCTATTCATTAAATTCTATTAAAATTATTATTGCATTTGAAAAATAATTATAGATTCGGTCATATTATCGGAATGTCTTTGACCACAATCCAGTAAGATTTCTAGATTCCAGATGGAGAAAATGAATTAAGATTAATGTAATTAATGTAAAACCACTTCATTATACAAAATAACAATTTAGAATGAAAATAATAAGAAATTGAGGGGCCAGAAACCCTAAAACTGCGAAGTAAAATCGTAGCTATATCGCAATTCTCGCCAAAAAGAATCTCATATTTCTAAGCGGAGAGACAAAGGAGGAATTAATTTTAATTATTACAAGCCTAACTGTCCAGACAAGGTTCAAAGAAAAAGGTTTAATTTTTTATACGATCTCCTAATACAAAAATTTAAAACTTCAGATTTTTCCATAGCTGTTTCCAAAATTTTCTCAGTTTTTTTTAAGTTTTAATAAGATTTATGTCTATTCATCCAAATAACTGCATTTTAGAATGGTTCTGGGACTAACAATTATTTTTCTATTACGGGTCGCTTTATTACATTATCACAACAATGATGCTACCTTTACTTAGAATAAGTACTTGTAAAACTTATATATTTGAGCTTTTTCCTGGCAGTAAAAACTAATATATTTATAATTACTTCTTTCTTTATATATTTAAATTATGAAACTCATTCTCTTTTGGCGAGAATATTGATAACGATTTTACTTCGTAGTCTTAGGTTTTCTGGCCTCTCAATTTCTTCTAAATTTCGTTTTAAGTTGTTATTTTGTATAACAAAATGAATGTTTTAGCCTAAAATTCTAAAATGTTGCACTTTAAAGACATATACACTAATTTTATCTTATTTTCCCTATCTGGAGGCAAGAAATCTTTCTGGATTGTGGTCGAAGACTTTCCGATAATATGTCCGTATTCATCCTTATTTTCTAAACTTAATAATAATTTTAATAGAATTTAATGAATAGAATATTAAAATGTAGCACTTTTTAAGCGTATGCCTTCCATTTTGTATAAAAAAATTCGAAAATTGAAAGCCAAATTTAAGAAATTAAGTAAAGTGTCACTTTATTTTGTTGCACAAAATGCATGACCAACACAACACTTTTGCCCCAAACTCGAAATACACATATTTCAAAAACTTCTTTTGTATTTTAATTTAAAGAAAATAATACGACAAATACCTGGACACCAAAAAATATACCATTATGCACCTAGAAAACAATAATTATGAACTAAATTGCAAGAGAAAAAACCGCACTTCATTTTGTCGGACAGTGTATATAACAAAACGAGAAAGAAATATATAGTCGGATAGCCTACATCACTGTGTACATCTAAATTTAGGGAGTGGTCTTTAATTAGACTTGGGGCCAATTGTGGACCGAGACTTATGTATATTAAGTGTAAAATAAAACATACAGAATATTATGTCGATACTAATATTTATATGAATTTAATTACTTTTGGCTTATTCCCGAAAGAGGGCCTTATATGGTATATTATAGACCGATCTTGGTAAAATTTGGCAATTCATTTATATAAAAAACTAATTTGTTTCGAATATTAAGTTAATACTAACACTTTATTGGGATTTATGCCGGTTAAAGTGATTTTCCGAAAAGGGGTTTATATGAGAGCTATTGTCAATTATGGACCGATCTTTTATTATTTATTTATTTATTTATTTAAGTCTTCGGAAAAAAATTTCCTTCAGACCATTATATAAAAAATACAATATATACATAATTATTTACGCATACAATTTTAAATAATTTAGTTATTCAGAAAAATAATAATATTTCGTTTAACAACATTTAAATTCTGAGCGTAATCAATAAATTGATATAATTCATTAAAAGTGGCACAAATTCTCCTTAATGAATCAGCATTAGCATAGTTGGTGCGAAAAAATTTAATTTGAATTGGTTGATAGTTCCGCGATGGACGAATAGGAACGTTGAATAAGATGTTTTTCAAAAGAAATTCAGAATCCACATTTCCTTTGATAAGGTTAAGCAGAAAAGTAACATTCAGCATAATTCTGCGGCTTCTAAGAGTTGGTAGTTTAATTAATGCTAATCTACTTGTATAAGGCGGCAAAACTACTGACGAACTCCAGTGTAAGCTTCGCAAGCAGAAAATTAGGAACTGTTTCTGGATAGATTCGATGTGATCAATATGTATATTATAAAACGGATCCCACACAACTGAACCATATTCCAATATTGGTCTAACCAAAGACGTATATAATGTCTTCGTGATGTAGGGATCATAGAATTCTTTTGCCCACCTTTTTATAAAAGCAAGAACACCTCTGGCCTTATTAATAGTCATATTTATATGCGGTATAAAACTAAGTTTTGCATCGAGCATAATACCCAGATCAAGAAAAGAATGGACTAATTCTAACGGTTGTCCGCCCAGGATTAGGTTTATTAAGGTTTCTTGCAGATTTCCGACGTTTTGGTGAAGATTGAGTTGGTGAATTTAAGGAATTTAAAGATTTATAGTCTTCAAACAACTTTCCATATGAGTTTATACGATTAGATAAATCAGAAATATTGTTTTGAATTTCAAGGAAATGTGTTTTAGTACCTTGAAAAAATCGGTAAAAGTCAACGCCAATTTTTCTGCAGCCATTACAGCACCATTGAAGTCCTTTGTGTTTTGTTAAAGATTCAGCTACTAATACAGGAAGACCACTACATTTAAAATGGCATAAACCATGGCATAGCCAGCAAACGATATATCTTTCATCATCAGAAACAATAGAACAGTTTTTATTTAAACAGTTTATTTCACTAATACCAGACATAATTATTTTTTATTTTGTTCAGTGTAAATTGGTAGTGCAGTAAAAGGGTAATGTAGTAAAATGATAATGCAATAAATTGGTAATGCAGTTGTTAATAAATACAACACTGTTTAATTGGAAACAATGAATGGTAATTCCGTATTGACACAAAAATAAACAGATGATTGATTGTTTATATCGTAAATTGTAATGATAATTAAGAATGTTTACAATATTTGATTTAAGAATTTGCAAAATTTATAACAAAAAGATCTTTAAAATAAATAGTTTTTATCACTGTCCAATATAATTCACCGGTGCACAATAAGTTTACGTATAAAATTATTCCAGTGAAAACACGGTTTATAGAGTTTATATAGTAATTTTTTTAGATTCAATAGAGACCACTTTTAAACACGTCTTATAACCACAGAGGATAGATATACCTGATGATAAATCTTTCTGAAATTCGTATATATATGGAGCTTATATATACAGTAATTTCATTAAAATATTACTATAATCAAAGGATTTATGATCGTTAAACCCTTTCTCAGGGAGGACATTTGTATGGGGGCTTGGTGAAATAATGTACTTATCATGTACTTATCAGTTTCAATAGGCTTCGTCCTTGGACCATAAGAAAACTGTGTACCGAATTTCATTAATTCAAAATTGCGACCTGTAGTTTTATTACAAAGTTTACATGGACGGACATCGATAAATCAACTCAGAAAGTGATTCTAAGCCGATTGTTATAAATTTAGATGGGTCTTAGACCAATCTATTTGGGTGTTACAAACATCAGCACAAATGCATTTTAGCCTACCCACCTATGGTGGTGTAGGGTATAACAAAGAATAACATTCAAATATAAATATATTATGTAACGAGTAACTTTGCTACAAATTATTACAGATTTGTATTCAGCACTCAAATTAAATCACTTCAAAACTGTATTAAATGTAGCTTAGCGCGAAAATATTAAATGCCGATAGCAGTGCATAGAGTCAAACTACATATCTAATATATGTATGTATATCATTGATTTGTGTGGAGATAAAAAAAGTTGCAAATGTAACGCCCCTAAAATTAAAGATTGATATGTTTTTAATCCTAAAAATATTTCGTTCACGTCATTTCTAAAATATCTCCAAAAATATGATTTTCGATCAACAGTGTTCATAATTATTAATTAATAATTTTTCTATGATTTTATTTTAAATACTTTGGTATTAAAATTTGAATCTTTTGGATATTTATATTTTAGGGCATCATTGGAAAGGTTTCATTCAATACTATTGATATATGCATTCATTTAGCGCTTTAGTTGCACAAATAATATTTTGGAGTTTCCGGTCCATAATTGGTTAGGTTAACTTTTATGTCAAATAAATGGTTAGTTAAGAAAATAAATGTCACCAAAAGCTTATATTTATCATAAATACTATAAGTTCGTGTAAAATCGTAACTAAATTCCAAAAATCATTTTAATTTGATTATTATCGCGGTTTTAAAAGCATTTACTAACTAAATATTTTTGGGAACTAAATGCATGAAATTTACTCTCTTGGTATTAAAGGATTATTTTCGTGCAATCCTTCACAGTATTAAGATAGACCATTCGTATAGTACATTAAAACCCTCGACTGATACTGATAGAGAATCCACTGGAATTATGAAATATTGCACCATAATTAAATTGTGTACATAATAAACGAGAGAGGGAGATATAGTCGGTCAAGCCCGACCATATGATACCCTACACCATTATGTACATCAAAATTCGGACCGGGGTATTTTATTAGACTTTGTGTCACTTGTGGACCGATATTCTTATTAAGTGTAAAATAAAACATACAAATACCGAATATAACATCGATACCAACATTTATATGAATTTAGTCATTTTTGAGTGACTCCCGAAAAAGGACCTTATATGGGAGCTATGGTAAATTATGGACCGATCTTTGTAAAATTTGGCAATATCATTTACATTTATATAAAACTCATTTCTGTTGAATATTAACTTGATACTAACATTATAATGAGATTTATGACCTTTAAAGTGATTTTCGGAAGAGGGATTTATATGGGAGCTATGGTCAATTATGGACCGATCTGAAATTCGGCACACATATGTAAACTTATAAGGAACTTATATGTGCCAAATTTCATTAAAATTTTGCTATATTTAATGGATTTATGATCGTTAAACCCTTTTCCGGGAGGACATTTGTATGGGAGTTAGGTGAAATAATGGACCGATCATAACCAATTTCATTGACTTATCTTTAAAATTGCGACCTGTAGTTTGATTACAAGGTTTACATGGACAGACAGACGGTCAGACGGACGGGCGGACTGACATTGTTAAATCGACTCAGGAAGTGATTCTGAGTTGAACGGTATACTTTAAGGTAATGGTCTGAAGGTTTTTTCTATGCGTTACAAACATCAGCACAAACGCATAATACCCCAACCACCTATGGTGGTGTAGGGTATAAAAAGCATATACAGTTACATAGATACATATGTTGCTATTGTATCATGAAATAGATCAGTTAGATCTGTTATTATGTTTTTATTATTTATTTATTATAATTATTTTTTTTATTTTTATTCTTCTTTGTTTTGTTTTTCATTTTAATACATTTGCGTTCTAAACACGAATTTTATTTCCTAAAAAACAAAAACCGAATACATATCAAACTATTTTCGAAACTTTAAATTCGCAATTGAAAGACTTAATTTGAATTGTTTTGTCACTTTTTAAGAATATATTTTTTTAAACACAAATTTTTGAATTATTAAATTTTTATATTTTTATAGAAATAAAATTTTATTATTACTTTTATTTTGAAACATTTGCAATTTTAATTACGATTAGTTTTCTAAACAAAATTAAAAATTTCGTAGCGTAGTCCTAATCAAATAATTAAATATGTGGAGCCGCAAAACAAAACGTGTTTTTTAGGCATTATTCAAATGTTGCACAGTGGTTCCAAATCGATTTTTTTTAAATAATTAGCTGAGGTATTTCCGAGTTGATTCCGAGTAGTACAGGCTCCAAGTTGGTCACCTTGGGTATGTAATCGCTAAAAATTCATTCATGACTTCAATGTAAAAGAAATTTGCATGTGGGTAGTCCTTGTAAATCTTTACTTTATTTGCTTACATGTATAGGCAATCTCTTTAAGTTTAAGAGATATTTGAGTCGATGAAAATTTTACCCTCATTTTGTCCTCGTTTTTTAAGTTTTTTAAACTTGGGGGCCTTAATTTCGACCCTAAAATTTTTTGAAAACAGTCACTAGATTTTTCTAAATAATATAACTGCAAGAATCATATAAATATATATATACAATAAAAAGTTATATTAACCTGAAGTTGTAACTTTAAAAAAAAAAATGAAATTTTTGTAGTTATTTTCCAAAAAGGTGGTAATATTTTTTTAAGCATAATAATATTTTTTTAAGCATATTTTCGAGAAATAATGTTAATATATGGAGCAGGGATGGAAAATGAAAATATTTTTCGGTACCAAAATTAATTACAAATAGTACTTTTTTTACCCTCAGAGTATTAAAATTCTAATGCAGTCAACTATTGTAATTTGTATATTTAAAACGAAGTATTAAAGACAATGCCTTGTATACTTTAGAGTTTAAATTTTTATAAATTAAAACCTACAGCTATAAACTTATTTGATTTGTCCTAATTAAGTGTATAATTTTTTTGGAACTCGAAGCCCCAGAATTTTGTCAAAGATACATATTTAATAAAATAAATGATTTTTTGAATTTAGTCAAAGATAGTGTTACAATTTCATTATGACTTCTGAACACCAATTGTAAATATAAATCAGAGGTGTTCAGAAAACATATGCTTCTATTCGAAAATTATATATGTATCTCTAAAAAAATAATATACTTTCATTTCATTTTCGTTTGACAGTATCAAATGACTCGAAGGAGTACTTCGGTAATTTTGTATGTTAAATTGTATCAAAAAAAGGACTATAGTATCAACTTTTCCATCCCAGATTTGGAGCTAAATATAATGTAAACTAGTAAAGGTATTCAAATAAAATTTTGTCACAATATGGATAACTTTTTCTAAAATCAAGGAGTTAACTCCCACTTTTTTGTACCAAATACCCAATACTTGACTTTTTTCATTAAAATGGTCACCTTGCCGTTGTAAAAGGCGTGGCTCGTTAGATATTCAGTCAATATATTTTTTGTTGATCTCGGCTTTGGCATTTTTGTATTAAAAAAAAAAAAACAAATTAATAAACTTTTTCAAAATTGAAAAAGTTTGGATAAGACTTGAAAGGAACCCCTTCCCCACAGAGCCTCTTATTTTATTTTACACGCATTTGCGTTAAGATTTCTTTTGAAACCATTGCAAAAATTGTGCAATCTGGAAAAAAAGAAATATTTTATAAGTGAAAGAAATTTACCACCTTTTAGGAAAATAACCAAAAATGTAAATTTTTTTAAAAGCTTCAACTTCAGATTAATATAACTTTTTATGGAATATGATTCATTCAGTAATATTATTTAGAATTTTGTAGAAAATTTATTGATTGTTTTCAAAAAATTTTAGGGTCCAAATTAAGGCTTCCAAGTTTAAAAAACTTAAAAAAAACGAGGACAAAAATGAGGGTAAAATTTGCTTCAACCCAAATAACTCTTAAACTAAAAGAGATAACATACAAATGTAAGCATGTTTTTTGTAGAGATTTATGTTTTATGTGATGATTTTAATAAAAATTTACTCAATTTAATATATTGGATTACAAAGGTAAAATCTACTAAAATTCATTAAATCGATCCATTATTTCGCCTATGTATAACATTATGCGACAAATTGAGAATCATCGCGTGGGGGCGCAATAGTTCCATTAACATTTAATAGCTCTTGATATGTGTAATAAACCCTCAAAAGGATTTTTCGCTTGTAGCAAAATTTTTGCTTCATAAGACAGGGAAACACTGATTCTGCGGCACGGGGTTTCTCAGTCAATTCGGATACATGGTATTAACAAGTTAAACCTCTAATCCACTTTTTTTGAATTGACTCCAGTTCTCTTGATAAATCGCGATTTGTAAAATTAAGGAGGATGCACTATATATTGAAGCATATATCGATAACGACTTGTCTGATTTTTTTGAAAAAAAAAAAAATCTAATTAAAATTATCTTCAAGTCGTTTTTAATATGGTCAACAGTTATGGAGATATTAAGCCCAACTTTTGGGAAAAAATTAAATTTTATAAAAAATTTCAAGAAAAACATTCCTCAAAAAATCATACAAAATTTAATTTTTTATTCTTTATTCATAGAGACAAATTCGTTGCAAATAAAACAATACATATTTCATTAAAATCAATGAATAGGTTTTGATTTTATTCACAAACGAGCGTAACCCGGTGCGCTTCGCTACCCCCTAATAGGGAATATAAAACAATTGCTACTGTTTAGGGGTTTTAAAAAGTGGGCGTAAAATATGGGCGTGAACCCAGTTCTTACATAGCCTTAAACGACCACCGTTACTGGTGCTATCTGTGTGTTAAATTTCTTAAAAATCGGTACAGGCGTTTGAGAGTTATAAAAAGTGGGCGTGGCATACAACCCAGTTCATACATAGCCTATAATGTCCAGCGGTAATGGTACTATCTGTGTGTCAAATTTGGTGAACATAGGTGTAACAGTTTAAGAGTTTTAAAAAGTGGGCGTAAAATGTGGGCGTGGCATCCAACCAAGTTTATACATAGCCTATAATGACCACCGGAAATGATACTATCTGTGTGTCAAATTTCGTGAAAATCGGTACAACCATTTAAGAGTTATAAAAAGTGGGCGTAAAATGTGGGCGTGGCATCCAACACAGTTCATACATAGCCTATAATGATCAGTGGCCCTGATACTATCTGTGTGTCAAATTTCGTGAAAATCGGTGCAACCGTTTGGAAGTTATAAAAAGTGGGCGTAAAATGTGGGCGTGGCATCCAATCCAGTTCGTACATAGCCTATAATGATGAGCGGCACTAATACTATCTGTGTGTCAAATTTCGTGAAAATCGATCCAACCGTTTGGAAGTTATAAAAAGTGGGCGTAAAATAAGGGCGTGTCATCCAATCGAAATCTTACATAGCCTATAATGATCAGCGGCACTGATACTATCTGTGTGTCAAATTTCGTGAAAATCGGTCCAACCGTTTGGAAGTTATAAAAAGTGGGCGTAAAATGTGGGCGTGGCATCCAATCGAAATCTTATATAGCCTATAACCACCTCTGGCACTGGTATTATCTGTGTGTCAAATTTCGTGAAAATCGGTTCAGTCGTTTAGACGTGATTGACGCACAAACAAACAAACAAACAAACAAACTTACACCTCATTTTTATAATATATATTAGGATTAGTGAAAATAATCATTTACAAGTTACATAGCAAAATTAAAAAAAAACAAGCGCGAATTATATTCTGCCCGGTCGAATCTATATACCCACCATCAACTTTTTCAAATTTTACGTTATAAGGGAGGGGGCGATAAACGGGGCAGTAAAGTGGGCGGACCACGCCCATTTTTGTTTCCTAGTTTACATTGGTCTTTGAACTATTTGAACACAATTTCATTGATTTTTACCTTATATGGGAGGTGGGCGGTAAAGTGGGCGGACCACATTGGTCCTTGAACTATTATACACAATTTCGTTGATTTTCACCTTATATGGTAGGTGGGCGGTAAATTGGGCGGACCACGCCCATTTTTGGTTTTCTAGTTTATATCGATTCCCGAACTATACGCACGAAATTTCGCTGTCATACATGCTTTTGTTGAAGAAATATCAGCAGGAAAGTAAAAAACGGACAAACTGTGTTTCTAGTTTTTAGTCCATAACTTTTTTGTTTATTAACCGATTTTTAATACCAAACAAACCCATTTTCAATACCAAACAAACCTTATACAAGATAAATATTTGTGCCAAATTTCGTCCCCCTACGTTGCTCCGTTCGAGCCCTATCCTGCTTTCAACAGACAGACAGACGGACGGACATAGCTAGATCGACTCAGAATCTAACCAGAACCCAGAAAATATATACTTTGTGGGGTCTTAGATGATTCCTTCGACATGTTACATACGGAATGACAAAATCAATATACCCCCCATCTTTTTGATGGTGGGTATAATAAGTTTAGAACCCAAAAGCAGACAAAATTAAAGTGGTATGACAAGCTTTATGCAGGTGCTGCAAAACAAGAAAGACATTTGTTATAGTCGGCTCTTTAAGTATCGAAATATATATCAAATAATGTTTGCAAATAAGGCTTCTTCCTTTCATAATGTGTCCACATAGCTATGGAGTAGTAGCAAAACCATAACATAGTTTATGTGCCAAGGGAAGTCAATTCTCCAAATTGTATTGGAGAGATATTGAACTTTTATGAAAAGAAAATTGAAAAGCGCAAAAAGGTGTCCCAAAATATCGAAGATTTTAAAAGAAGATATGCAAACTGTTCCAAAAAAGTGATTGAAACTACTATCAAATCTCTAATGGAAGGGTTACCAAAAAAAGGTCCACGAGTTCATATGTGATGGTTAGAACTATAAAAGTAATATTTTTCTGTGATCTGTTATATAATATCAATTAATAAGAAAAATAATGAAAACTGTAAGAACAACCATTTCCAAATGATTGAATTTTATATATGTTAAGATTTTTTCGAACGCACACCTTATAAGTATTATAAAAATGAAGTGTAAATTTTTTTGTTTGTATATCAATTACTTCTAAAATGCTGAACCTATTTTTAGGAAATTTTTACACAGATAGTACCAGTGCCGGAGGTGCTTATAGAACTCGATTGGATGTCACGCCCTCATTTTATGCCTACTTTTAAAGAACTATCTTTCTTTCTTTAATTTTGCACGTTATCAATGAATATGAAGTTTGATAAACAGATAGAACTTTTATTGGAGAATTTTTTAGGGTATGTTCGATCTTGATCGGATACCACACCTACAGTTTTAACAAAAATTATATACAAAATATTATCGATACTTAAAGAGCTGACTATAACAAATGTCTTTCTTGTATTGATGCACCTGCATACCATTTTAATTTTGTCTGCTTTTGGGTTCTAAACTTATTATACCCACCGTCAAAAACATGGAGGGTATATTGATTTTGTCATTCCGTGTGTAACATGTCAAAGGAATCATCTAAGACCCCACAAAGTATATATTTTCTGGGTCCTGGTTAGATTCTGAGTCGATCTAGCTATGTCCGTCCGTCTGTCTGTCTGTCTGTTAAAAGCAGGATAGAGCTCGAACGGGGCAACGTAAGAGGACGAAATTTGGCACAAATATTTATCTTATATAAGGTTTGTTTGGTATTGAAAATCGGTTAGTAAACAAAAAAGTTATTGGCTCAAAACTAGAAACACAGGGTGTCCGTTAAATACTTTTCTGCTGATATTTCTTCAATAAAAGCACGTACGATAACGAAATTTTGTACATATAGTTCGGAGATCGATATAAACTTGGAAACCAAAAATGGGCGTGGTCCGCCCACTTTACCTCCCACCTCCCATATAAGGTGAATATCAACGATGTTGTGTTTAAATAGTTCAAGGACCAGTGTAAAGTCGGAAACAAAAAATGGGCGTGGTCCGCCCACTTTACCGCCCCCTTCCATACAACGTAAAATTTTAAAAAGTTGATGGTGGGTATATAGATTCGGCCGGGCCGAATATAATCGCGCTTGTTATTATTGTTTTCATAGTAAAATGGTTAACGAAGCTAAGAGTTTGTGTTAGAGCCAAAACAATACAAAATAGCAATTTGAATTGCATGTGACAACAAGACACACTTGGCTTTTAAACTAAAACACCAGCTAGAAAATGAGAAAAAAAAAGTACAAAAACAAACTTAATATTTTTTTTTTTTTTTTTTTTTTTATATTTTTATTTACTTAATTTTTCATGTTCACTATATAATTTTGTTTTCTTAGAGCTTGTTTTTATTTTAAATATAAATAAATATAAATATTTCAATTAAATAACTGTAAATTAAATATTTCAAAAATAAAATTGCACCATTAAATAAAAAACGTTAAAGTATACATACATATTGTATGTGTGTATATTCAAGTAAGTTCCCAACAGTCTCTGGTAGCTGTTGTGAACTGGAAACATTAGAGCACTACTAGTCACTTTTTTAGCTACGTGACTAGTCACTTTAACATATGTATGTCCTAGGAGGAATTCTATTGCCACCTCAGCGACTAAGTGGTGGCATATTTTTGCTCCAAAGTTTCAGTAAAATAGCAATCGACCCATCCATGACTATGAGATGGCGAAGTGGCACTTTTGTGCACACACAATCACTTTAATGGTTACAATGCAAAATGGAAATTTTTTGTAATAAATCTATATCTTCTATTCGGCTAATTGGATTTACATAAAATTTCAAATCAGCATAGCAGAGGAGTGTATAATTTTAAGTTTGGAAGATAGACGCCACATACCCCTTAGGAGCGGAGCTACGGGGGCTCAAAATAGAGTATCTTTGACATAGAAAATTGTTTTAATATAAGGCCTATAAATTTTATATATGCTTTTTAAATTTTAACTACCTCAATTTATAATATTTTTGGTCCAGTTTTTTCGTATACACTGCATTTCAACAGAATAGGTTCAAGATTTTCGTTACATTAAACCTCTTGTTATCTTTAAAATAATAATGAAAATTAATATTTTTTTTTTTTTTTTCATAATAATTTTTAAGGTCCTCATTTCTAAGATATCTACAAGCAAAATAAATTTAAGTAATAACTAATTACGGTTTTTAATGATTTTTTTTCCAACAAGAGGATTTTTTAGGTAATTTTTTTTGTTTCATCTGAATAGGTTCAACATTATTTATTCAATAAAACAACAAGATGTATTGATTAATATGGTTCTTTTTTGTTTTGTTATATTATTCGGAAATTATTAATAATAAGAATTGCCTTTATTATTTAATTTAAGCTAAAAATTTATATTTGGATGGGACTTATAAAGATTTTCAACTTGTAACAAAGAATGATTGCTCCAACTTTTTTTAATCTCTTCAGATAATGAATTTTTGTGCTCGTATTATAATAATACAGATAATTATCTGTCCGACTCGTAAACATTACGTGACAGTAATTTCTATTACATTAAGGTCGAGTGGTCTAAGTAGTAAAATTTTGACTTCGAATTTTTTGCTTTCACGCTCCTGCGGTGTGAATAGGGGCATTGTCGAACTGGAATGTCTATGAAATGAATTGAAATAGTATATAAAATATTAGAAATTCTTTTTTACATAATTCTATGCGTAGAAAATCGAAGTTCATATGTCTCATAATATGTGGTAGCACTAACCGCCATTACACTTCCTTTGCAGCTTTATGAGATACAAAATTAGCATCTTTTTTTCTCAAAGAACGAAAATAACAATATTTATAGCCATTGGAACCTTCCATATTGATTTTTTTCAATATGTCAGTTATTATTTTTAATGAATACCATGTTGATTTGATGCGAGTTTGATCAAAATGAGTGCGAAAAGTTAAAGCTAATGCGGAGTTGAAAACATATAAGTTCCAGACTAGAATGCTGAAAAAAATTTAGAAGCCAATAAAAAATTGAATTTAAATTTCATACAAAAATATTCATGTTGTATAAAGAATGACGAAAGGTACGTACTGGCAGTTTTTCGCAACTTCCAGGTAAAAATTTGTATGTTGCTGATGCTCGAGGAAGATAAGTTTAGGACCCAAAAGCTGACGAAATTTTTTAAAGAATTCCTGGTTTGGCAAGATTTGTGCACTTGCGGCAAAAGAAGCAAGTCATTTGTTACAGTGGACTCTATAAATACCGAAAAATACATCAAAGAATGTTTGCAAAAAAATCTTCTTCCTTTCATAAGAGAGTACAATGTGTCCACATATTTTTGGTCCGATTTGGTATCATGTCATTACGTATGAAAGCCCTGGAGTGGTACCAAAACAATAACATAATTTCTGTACCAAGAGAGGTCAATCCTCTAATTGTCCGGAGCTAAGACCAGTGAAGAGATATTGGGCTTTTGTGAAAAGAGAATCGTAGTGGAGGTGTCCCAAAATATCGAAGATTTTAAAAGGAGATGGGCAGACTGTTCCAAAAAAGTGACAGAAAAAATTATAAAATCTCTAATAGAAGGGTTACCAAAAAATGTCCACGAGTTCATAAGTAGTAATTAAAAATATACAAATTATATTTTTCTGTGATCTGTAGTATAATATCAATTAAATAAAAAACAATCAAAGATCTAAGATCAACCGTTTTCAAATTATTGAATTTTATACATGTTAAAATTTTTTCGATCGCACTCCTTACTTGACGCAAATTGATTTTATTCTTAATGAACATATTCAGATGAAACAAAAAAATTGCCTTAAAAAAACATTTGTTAGAAGAAAATCCGTTAAAAATCGTACTAAGTTCGTTATTAATTATTTTTTGCTATTAAACAAACATCTTAGAACTCAAGACTTTAGAAATCAAGATAAAAAAATGGAACTATATTATATTAAAAACAAGCGCGAATTATATTCGGCCCGGCCGAATCTATATACCCACCATCAACTTTTTCAAATTTTACGTTATATGGGAGGGGACAGTAAAGTGGGCAGGAAAGTGGGCGGATCACTCCCATTTTTGGTTTCCGAGCTTATATCGATGCCCGAACTATACATACAAAATTTAGTTGTCGTACATGCTTTTGTTGAAGAAATATCAGCAGAAAAGTATGAAACGGACACCCTGTGTTTCTAGTTTTTAGCCCATAACTTTTTTGTTTATTAACCGATTTTGCCCATTTTCAATCCCAAACAAACTTTATATATGACAAATATTTATGCCAAATTTCGTCCCCCTACGTTGCCCCGTTCAAGCCCTATCCTGCTTTCAACAGACGACCGGACATAGCTAGATCGACCCAGAATCTAACCAGTACCCAGAAAATATATACTTTGTGGGGTCTTAGATAATTCCTTCGACATGTTACACACGGAATGACAAAATCAATATACCCCCCATCTTTTTGATGGTGGGTATAATAATATGAGTTTTAATGTAACGAAAATCTTGAACCTACACCCAGAGAAATATCAATCACATACTTGTTGAAAACGATACCATTCTGTGTCTATAGAGAATCTACACCGTATGTGTTTAAATTAAACACTGCGTGTTCAATTCTTATTGAAAATCGATACCCAATTGGCACCAAGATGAAACCATTTCGGTATCAAATTGTTAAATTACATATGTTTTCTATTAAATTTGTTAACGAAAGGTATTAAAAAGCTGTTACCGTAAATTACCAATGTGAGCACAACCGTTGTTGATTTTGAATCGAATTGTTTCCCTTAGTGTATTTAGTTAAAATGCACTGTACATATATCTCAGTATTTCTGATTCCATTTGAATTTGATATCTTTACCGATTTAAAAAATAAACGACTTTGAATTTGAAAATTGGAAAAAATTTAAATAGGATGCTACACGCTCATTTAAGTTGATGATTCCAAAACAAATCTTAAAAAATTTATGTTCACCAAAACGATAGCTAATAAAAAATTATCATACCCATATTTTGTAATTTGTGTAACATGTTGAAAAATCATTAGGACCCATTCTGGATCCTGGTTAGATTCTGAGTCGATCTAGTTATGTGATGTCATTAGAAAATGTACAATGATGGACTTAAGGTTTTTTTGTGTGAAAACAACATTGACATTTTGTAAGAGAGTGTATTATTCGTATTCAAAAAATTAATAAATCTCAATTATTTATTACAAATTAAGTATATTTTCAACATTCGCTTAGATAAATATATTTTTGTTTTCAATTTGTAACTTATTATTATTATTTTATAAAATTATAAAAACTATTTTTTTATTGTATACATTTTTCGCTTGATTGTTCTATAGAAACTTAAAAAACAATTGCAAGAAGCTTAATTTTACGCCAATTTACAAATAAACTTGCTTTCGGCGACACAGTAACACAATAAAACATATTGCATTTTTTATTGAAAGAAAAAACTGAATGTAAACTTTTCAATTAAATTTGTTGTCTTGACGAACATGTTTTGTAATTAAAATCTTATAAGTTGTTGTACAATTTATTTTTAAGGAATTTTCACTTTTAAAAATACATACATATTTTACACAATATGTAGTAAGTAGTTTTTCTTTTTTTCTGGAATTTTGTGTTCAGTTTTCCACATATGACTTGGATATGTAACCAAGCGTATGGAGTCTTACTACACATAGCAAATATGTATGATAGTTATATGTTTTATATGTAATACATTTCTAAATTGTTCACTATTGATTTTGAAATGTTAAAATTAAGAGAATGCATTTTAATCCAAGCACGCAAAAAACAACACAAATATATTTATTATTACACTTGATCATGAAAATATCAATGTACTTCTTATTCATTCGAAACACAAAATACTTAAACGAAATCCATTCACATACACACACTCACAAACTTACACACCTTTTAATCCCCAAACTTCATGTTTAACCATTGCATTCAACATGATTTCAAGTTCTTGACCACATTGTGTATGGTTTTCATAAACAGCTCCCAAACTGGCTATACCAACTAGGAAATTATGTTCAACCAGTTGTTGAACTCCGTCTACCGCCTTCGTTAATAAAACACTTTCTTCAGCTTGTTGCAACAGCGGCGATGGCGACATCGTTACTGCTGATGCATTTACCGCAAAAACGCATAAAATATTTAATGCTACCGCAAACTCTAATGCAACGCGATTTATTCCGTACCACATTTTCGATTGCAAAACGTTAACTAACGGTTGTTGCCAACTTAAAGCACAAACACCAACTGAATGCCACTCAGCCAGCCGTTCAACAAAAATAGTTGTCTATGAAAATATGAAAAATAGTTTTTCCAATAGAGTGTCTATCTATCAGTTGGAATATGAAACTGGAGTAGCGAAAGGGTTTCGAAAGTTTGCAATTGTTGTTGATTTATATCCAGCACTCAAAAAAAAAAAAAAAAAAAACACTACGAACAGTATAAAATGTAGCTTAGCGCGCAAATAGTAAATGCCGATAGCAGTGTTTAGAGTCAAACTTATATAATATATATCTGATTATATTTATAGTTACTCATGCTGATACTTGTAGAGAGTCCACTAGAAGTATGAAATACTGCACCATAATTAAGTTGTGGATATTATAAACAAGCTTATACATTAATACACATCATGGAATTGATCAATTAGATATTTTATTATTATTTTTTATTATTTTAATACATTTGCGTTTCTAATCACGAATTTTATTTCCTAAAAAAAACAAAAACAGAATACATATCTCACTATTGGAAACTTTAAATTCGAAACTGAAAAACTTAAGTTAAATTGTTTTGTCTCTTTTAAAGAATATATTTTAAAAACAAAGTTTTGAACTTTTAAATTTCTATGTTTTTTAGAAATAAAATTTTATTATTACTTTTATTTTGAGATATTTTCAATTTTAATCACGACATTTGTTTAAAAAAAAATCTAAATTCAGTAGTGAACATTAAAAATGCATCGCTATGCTTTGTGATCTTTGGCCGCATTAATTTTTTATTCTTTATGATCCTGATAAAATATTTTACATACACATTTCATTACTTAAGGTCTGTGCACGGAAAAATTAGTGCATACAGTGAACTCTCGATAATGTGAACTAATTAATGTCGGAGTAGTTCATATTTTCGAATTTGTTCACATTTTCGATTGTGATTTTTTTTATATATATATTACTAAGTTATTCTTTCTAAAAATCATTTCTGCAAGGAATGAAAATGCAAAGATTACTAAAAAAACTTTTTGTAATTTATTTGGAACATAAAAAGTTTTTAAAAATCCATTTTATAAAGAGTACATACGTAGTATGTACATAAAAAACAAACAAAATATTACGACAAAAAAATAAATAGAATTTACTATGAAAAAAGAAAGGTACATACATATATAATTAAATATGGAAATAATTGGTTATTATTTTCTGTTTTTTCTTTTGTTCGACCAGCTTATTTACCGCCAATTCCCTGATTTTTTTCAATACTTTAATGTCTGTTTGATCGACCATTTGAAATTCAGCCCATTGGACAGCTTTGTTAAAAATTTCGACAGCTTCTTTGGCTTTAATGTTGTTTTCAGGCGCTTCAATAAAACAGTCGTCATCATCGTCGGACTCTTCAATTAAATCATTTTCATCAAATGGCGTGACGTCCTCACAAGGATTATTGATCCAATCTCTAATGTTTACAGCAGTAAATACTTCCTTAGGGCACAATGTCTGTAGAAGATCTGCAGCAGTATTTTCTAAAGATCTAACCTCTGATTGCCACTTTTCTTTTAAAACGCTCAAAGGAACATTAAATTCAGGATCGTCTTCATCATTTACCATATTCAAAATATTTTTCCAACAGTTACATAAAGTTTCTTTACCAACTCGGTTCCAGGATGCCTCTAGAATAGAAACTCCTTCTTTAAGTGTGATTTTTTTCATCGATTCAAGCAAATCCCCCTCTTTTGCAATAATTGTTGCCAGAAGATTGTTCCTATAATGAAGTTTGGTGATTCTAATTGCATTTTGATCCATTGGCTGGATCAGAGCCGTTACATTTGGAGGCATGAACATAGCTTCTATGGAACCATCCTCGGATTTAAGGTCGGATTCTGGTGGATGGGATGGGGCATTATCTATTAGGAGTAAAGCTTTTACTGGTAATCCTTTCTTCGTTAAAAAATCTGTCACCTTAATGAAAAATAAAACAGTAATAATCCCAATTGAACTATTTTTACATATTTACTTACCTCTGGCACAAAACAGTTGTGAAACCATTCTTTAAAAATGGAAGAAGTCATCCAAGCAGACTTTGAATTTCTGTAGTTTACGGGACAGATAAAATTTTTAAAACTTCGAGGATTTTTCGATTTTCCTATTACTATAAGTTTTATTTTATGAGATCCTTACGCATTTGCACAGCATAAAAATGTTATCCTTTGCTTTTCCATTTTTGCACCTGGAGCGCTTTTCTCCAATGACATTACATATGTCTTTTGTGGGAGAAGTTTCCAATATAGACCAGACTCATCGGCATCATACAACTGATCACTGGATAAACCCAAATCTTCTATCTTTGCTTTCAATTTAATTTTAAAAGGATTTACGAACTGAGATTGCGCAGAAAGTTTTTCACCGCTTATCTGAAGGAGCCGAATTCCGTATCTCTTTTTAAATTTTTGTAGCCACCCATCGCTAGCATTGAAGTCATTTCCGTTTTCACTTATGTTTTTGTGAATTTGTTTGGCTTTCTCTTTCAACATCAACCCACTTACAGGGAGGTTTTTATTTCGCATGCAAATAAACCACTTATAGAGCGATTTTTCCATTTTTGGAAGCTCTGAAGATCGTAATGTTTTGCGTTTTCCGGGTCCATAAAACGTATTGTTCACACATTTTAAAATATTGTCTTTTTTATTTTTTATTGAACATATCGTTGATTTTGCAACTTTATACTTTTTACTTAACACTGTAACACTCGATCCTTTTTTTAAATATTCCAAAATTTCGCATTTTTCATTTAAATATAAAAACTTTCGACTGTTTTTAGACATTACTAATTTTAAAAATAAATTCACGAACCTACCGCAATAAGTTACATAAAGTGACTAGCATTAAATACCTTTAAAATAGTGGCATACTATGGTATTTATTAATTCGGGGATTCCCAACATTAAAAATAAATGCTTCTACAAATTAAAAAATCCCCAAAAATTTAAAAAAAAAATTGTTCACTATTTAGAGCGCCCATATAAAAAACTGAGTGTTCACATTAGTGGATAGTTCATTATATTGGATGTTCACATTACCGCGAGTTCACTGTATTATTCAGCTTATGAAAATGAAACCAATTGTTTAATCCATGGTGAAATGAGTAACAAGGTGTCATTGTAAGTTCAGCTGATTATTATACCCACCATCAAAAAGATGGGGGATATATTGATTTTGTCACTCCGTTTGTAACATGTCGAAGGAATCGTTCAAGACGCTATAAAGTATATATTTTCTGGGTCCTGGTTAGAATTTGAGTCGATCTAGCTATGTCTGTCCGTCTGTTGAAAGCAGGATAGGACTCGAACGGGGCAACGTAGGGAAACGAAATTTGTCACAAATATTTATCTTACATAAGGTTTGTTTGGGATTGAAAATGTGCAAAATCGGTTAATAAACAGAAAAGTTATGAGATAAAAATTATAAACACAGGGTGTCCGTTTCATACTTTTCTGCTGATATCTCTTAAACAAAAGCATGTATGACAACGAAATTTTGCACAAATAGTTTAAGGGTCGATATTAACTTGGAAACCAAAAATGGGCCTCCCGCTTTAACGCCCACCTCCCATATAAGGTGAAACCTCATCGAAATTGTGTTCAAATAGTTCAAGGACCAATGTAAACTTGGTAACAAAAAATGGGCATGGTCTGCCCATTTTACAGCCCACTTCCCATATAACGTTTAATTTGAAGAAGTTGATGGTGCGTATATAGATTCGGCCGAGCCGAATATAACATTCGCGCTTGTTTTTTGTTTCTTTTTTTGGTGTAAGACTGAAATGTCAATTTTCTTTTACGTTTGCATGTATTGGTGTGTTTACAAACTAAAGTAAATATTTTCAGTGGTGAAATTTGTACTTTTAGTAAAGAAAAAATGTTCTATATGGAAATATTTAATTTATATTAATTTATAAAAGTATTAGAAACAAATTTCTTACAATTTATTTTTATTATTTTTCAATTTCAACAATCATTGTTAACAATTTTCACTTGCTTTTCTTATTTTCTTGTTCTCTTTTGTTTCTTGACGTTTCAGTCTTATTTATGGCGAAAAGAAATGTCTGCTATTATTGCACAGTGGGGCAGAATCGAAATTTTTTGGAAATAAATCTGTAACTTCTGATCGGTTGGTTGGATTTGCCTGAAATTTGGTACATGCATAGCATAACTTAATTCCAAACAATGCTAAATTTGGAAGGGGGACCGTACAGACCACTCAGGGGCGGAGCTAAAAGGGCTCAAAGTTGGGTACCTCTGACATACAAATTTTTTAATCGTTTGCCAAACTTTTGTTTCTCGTCCAATTTCAAATATTGTCCTATTTTTCTCTTATAGTTTTTGAGTTATTTGCATTTGAATTTTCAAGTACCTCAGTTTTGCATGTTCTTGGTCCAGTTTTTTTCATATATATCCTAGTGTTTCCGACCGATTTCTTGTGTTTTTTCTTTAGCTAATTAAAAAACAAAATTTTCTATGGAATAAAAAAAATTAAAGTCGATATCTTTACCGAGTCCAAAAATAAACGATTTTGAATTTTACAATTGCAAAAATTACGACTTTTTGTGTTTTTTTTACCGAAAAAGTATCTACACTAGAGTTGCCAGAATTGTTTGGTAGTTTAACTTGACATTTGGAAAAATTCAGCTTGATTTTAAACAAATCAACTTGACATAACCACAAATGTTAAAAAAACTAAAACCCGAAGAAAATTGTAGACCGATCAACTATGTATATCCAAAAATTATTTAATTTTTTCAAACAAATTTTATTAGGAACAAAAAAATTCATTTAAATAAAAAATATATAAAATTCAGAGTAATATAAATGCTTTTATTACGATATTTTACGATATTTTCGACTGATAGCGCATTCAACGCACATTTTACACAATTGTTTATCACATTGGAGTTGCAATTATTTTTTATTGTTTTCTTTTTTTTATTTTTGAAACAGAATTCTGAACACCATTATTTACAGTTGCATTATTGGCGCTGCAAAAAGTAATTTTTTGAAGATCTAGTTTATTTTCTATAGTTATTAAAGTATTAATTTTACTCGACTTTTTCATTGTTCGAATAATCAAATAACTCGAGGATGCAGTTTTAAAGTTTCTCGATTAAATCTTTTAAGTTACTCGAATTACTCGTGTAAATTATAGCTTAAAATTTTACTCGTTTTTTCAATGATTATTAAAAAATAAAACAAAAATATAGCTTTAAACAAGAAATAGTCTTTCCAAAATAATTAAAATTTGCGTAAATATTTATGAATATTTGTCTTTATTGATTATTTGTCTATTATTAATTTATAGTAAACTAAATACGTCTAGACTTTGAAATAATTAGCGATTTTGTCTTATAAAATCACTTTTTAATTTGGACACATACTAATCTATGTGCTATACTGAGGTTTTCAGCTATATTAGAAATATTTGCGCAATTTTTAAGTATCGGAAATCAACCAAACCCAGTTTTATTTTGAGCATTAAATGTCTTTAGTTATAGCGAAAACCTATCTCAATATCAAAACTAGTATCAAAACTACACAAATTGAAGTTTGGAAATATTTTATCCATATACTACAATGACTCATAGCCAGACATAGCCAAATAAATTTTTTGATAGTTATTTAATATTGTACAAATGCACATAGTTTTTAAGGATGTTACTCTTATTTACATTATAGTGATCTCGTGATTATGTTACTTCTGTTTTGTGCAAAAATTTTTCGCAACTCTTAATTTTATTTATAAATTCTATAAACTTGTATAGTAATTCTATAAACTTGTAAAGTTAATTAGAATAACTTTCCTCCATTTAATACACAAATTTATTGAAAATTTTAAATATATAATTCTTTCTCCCAAATGTACGCATAAGAATTATAATTGGCTCTAATTCTAAATTAACTATAAATTTTACCCTATATGTTCAATATTTTATTTTTCCTCTCTTCCTATTTTTGATTTCATCTAAGCCTTCACCATCATATCCTCCACGCCAGACTGAGAATTTATTAATATGTTTTTCTAAATCAAGTTATTAATCCTTCAATTTATTTCTTATAAAACATTTAATATTAAAAGGAGAATCAATTTTCTTTATCCTTCTTATATTATTAAAAAGAATAAAAAACTATTTGACTTTTACATCATAATTTTTTAAAAGGACGTTTGTATTTTTGTGATTAAGAAACGACCTTTAACTACGGTTGTTATTTATACATACATATGTATATTATGTTATTTTTATACCCACCATCAAAAAGATGGGGGGTATATTGATTTTGTCATTCCGTGAGTAACATGTCGAAGGAATCATCTAAGGCCCCACAAAGTATATATTTTCTGGGTCCTGGTTAGATTCTGAGTCGATCTAGCTATGTCCGTCCGTCTGTCCGTCTGTTGAAAGCAGGATAGGGCTCGAACGGGACAACGTAGGGGGACGAAATTTGGCACAAATATTTGTCTTATATAAGGTTTGTTTGGGATCGAAAATGGGCAAAATTGGTTAATAAACAAAAAATTATGGGTTAAAAACTATATATATATATATACTTTTCTGCTGATATTTCTTCAACAAAAGCATGTACGACAACGAAATTTTGCATGTATAGTTCGTGGATCGATATAAACTCGAAAACTAAAAATGGGCATGGTCCGCCCACTTTACCGCCCACCTTCCATATAACGTAAAATTTGAAAAAGTTGATGGTGGGTATATAGATTCGGCCGGGCCGAATATAACATTCGCGCTTGTTACTAAATAATTTTTTTTAATAAAGTTCCGAGTTGTGGAGCTACTTTTAGATTCTTAACATTCTTTGAAAATTTTGAAGCATTGTTTACAAGATAATTTTTTTTTTTTTTTTTTAAACTAAAATTTAACCATCCTAAAAAATAGTTAAGAAAGGAACTATTTAAAATTTTTTTTTCTAATTATTCGATTAATCGGCATAATTTGCTCGAATAAATTTTTATTTTTATTTTTGAAAATATTTGTTGAAGTTTCATTCGGACCTTCATAGAAATTCAGAATTTGTCTACGAATACCATTTTGAATACTGCATATGAATGTGCCGGTACTACATAATTTGAAACAGATTTTGAAATTTTTTGGAACAATGCCGCTTTTAATTTTTTCTCTCAAATATATTTGATGTTGAGTACTCACAAATTTCACAATCAAATAAAGTTTTAAAATAATTTCTTGCATTTATTTTCACTAATGGGCAAAACATCTGCAATCTGTAATGGGGAAAACCATACTTTTTATATTTGATTAAATTTATTATATTTTTTAAGAAATTTAAATCGTGAAATATTTTAAAGAAGTATAGAATATTTTTAGCTTGACATATTGTATTTTAGCTTGAACCTTGACAAGACCTAAAATATCTTGACAATCAAGCTCATTCAAGCCCGCCTGGCAACCCTAATCTACACTCTTTTTTTCTCTAAAATAAAATTTTCTTTAACAACATATAATAATTTTATACTTTTCTGAAAGGCATCTTCACAGAGAAGACTTTAAAATAAAAAGCAAGTCCAATAACTCAAATGGTCAAGGAACACACTCTTCCGAATTCGACCCATTTTATATGAAAGTTTTTATTTTGGTCTACATTTTCTCAAATCCCAAAGCACGAATCGGCAAACGGAATGCAGTTTAAGAATCTGTAATATGTTGTTAAAAGTTTTCAATCAAAATTTACGGGACTTCGGAAAAATGTGGATTTTATAGCCGAAAATGTGAAAAAACCCATTTTTGGGATTTTTGGCATTTTTTTTTTTTTTTTTGGGAATTGTGGTATTCCTTTTACAAAAATCTTAAAGTTTTTTCCACTTTCTCATTTTGTACGATACAATCGTACAAAGATTTTATTACAGATAAAATATTTATAGTTTCTCAAAAAAACTCTTTTTTACAAAAATTTTACTTTAATTTCAAAAATCAGAAAAAGTATAAACTCGACTTTTTCATCTAAAATACATTGCTTAAGGGGGTTTTACACTATACTACTTGGTATCAATACCAGAGTTTCATTTTCTATAATGCATATCAAAAAATGTATTAAAGAAAGTATTATCAAATGTCATATTTTTTATTTTCTTTATTAAAATATTTTTTAAAAAATTAAAAACTAAAAATTAAACAGAATAAATCACAAATCAAACTGCGAACAAAAAAGTGTGTGGATATTTGATTTAAGAGATGCAATTACGTTCCAAACATTTCAAGATTTCAACATACAAGGTATTGAAGATATTTAGACTATAATGCATTTGAAAATATTTTGGGTATTTATACAAAGTATTAACTGACATAATTCTTCGTTATACAGAAAAAGATTGAAATCAATATCTTTTCCAGAACCGAAACTATGCCACTTTAAAGTTTTATAAGTCACGGAAAATTCCAAAAACATTGTACTATTGTGGATGTGAAAAAGCCAAACCAACATAAATAATTTGTTCCCATAGCCAATGTTCGAATGTGTGTTTGTGCAAAAATATACAAAGAATGGAATTTTCCGTGACTTATAAAACTTTTAAGTGGCATAGTTTCGGTTATGTAAAAGATATTGATTTCAATCTTTTTCTGTATAACGAAAAAAAAATCGACTTAACATTGTACACTCCTCTGCTATGCATTTACCAAATTTCATGCAAATCCAACCAGCCGATCAGAAGTTACTGATTTATTTCCTAAAAGTTTCGATTCTGCCCCACTGTGTATTGTATTGTTGCTTTTATGCATATACTTTGTTAAATTGTTCTACCAGGGGTTAATCTTTTTGACATTTTGGCTTGTTAAAGACCTTATTTGAAAGAAAAAATAGTTTTTTATTAGCTTTTTATAAAACATAAATGTTTTCTAAAAAAAGGCTTTATTGAGTTTTCGCTTGCTTTTTTGTTGGAATAGGTACATTTCTTTTAAAACTCTATTTTATTTCCCACTCAGCTTTAAGTCTTCTTTTAATATTATTTTACTATGATCAAATATGTATATTTCAAATGGACTGAGTTTTGAACAGTTTAGTGGATTGGCCTCATTAAGCACATATCAGCACCATTTTGTTAAATTTGTATTTTATGAAAAACTAATTAATCGTATAAGAGGTCTTACTACATCGAAATCCCAAAAAAGGCTTTTCCACGGGACACTCCCTTGCACGATGTCAGCTGGAACTGACTAAAAGTTATACAACCTTCTCACAAGAAAGTGGCTGCGGTCATTCGATTGGGATTCATACCACCAGACCACCAAATTGGTCGCCAAAACTGCTACTACAAAGAAGGTACTATCTGACACAACGAATAAGATTAGTTACTCTGACAAACCTTTCTATTCGAAGAATGAAACCACTGTAGCATCGTAAAAGCCAACATGTCCGCACATGAAGTCGTCTAAAACCACCAAGGAGAAAAGATCACGAAAGAGGCACAGTAACTCCTCTGAGAAAGCGGCAGAAAGATATGGGAAAGGGCTAGAAGATATTAATGGACCCTAAAACACTTAAAGTATCTTCATCATGCCAAGGTAGCTGCAGATTCACTACAGATTTCCTAGTTGTATGCTTTATCTAGGAACTTTGGATCAATTGAGGGGCACATAAGCCTAGGGCGGATCTACTGGTCAGGGCACGTATAACCTATTTACCACTTTTATATTTTTTTGCACGGGGATCTCATGGCAATTCGTGCTACTGAGCCATCGCTGGTAGGAGAACACGAGGTTGCTCTTGCCTCTGCTTACCTACCGGAAGATACTGAAACAGCTCATACATCCGAGATCGATGAGCTGATATCATACTGCGACGTAAATGCACACCATTCTATTTGGGGTAGCTCAGGCAAGGCGAGTTTCTATTAGAATTCAATTGTAAAAACCGTATACAATAGTATAGGCCTAGATCTCACAATCTATATTGTGCAATTTCAAATTTTTACGACTTTGATGATATCCCTATGTCAGCTCATTAATATCTGATTTTTTATATAGACTGCTCTTTGACATACGAACAACAATTCCGAACTCTCAGAGAGTTATTATTTAACTCTTACAGAAAATACATTGATTTTAAATCGCAAGAACTTTGTTTAAATATTCGTAAAGTCTGTGAAAGTAGGTACCATTTGAAAGGCTGGTGCAATAAGGGTCTGGAAAGGCTGAGATCTGCGACGAGACGATTGCTCAACAAAGCCACAGAATCTGGCGACAGGTGAAACTATAAATGATCTGCACTTATCAAATATAACGAGGAACTTAGGAAGTCAATATGGTAGAAATATTTTGAAAAAAATGTACAATCTTCCTGAGACAGATCGACTTCAAAAGGCACTCACACAAAAATGCCTTTTTACGTTGAAACGTCCAGATGATACGTACAAAATGTCACCATAGGAGACGTGCTCCTACTCTCTTGGCAACTCACTCTTCTGAATCATTACCTTTGTCGACGAAATCACTTTCGATGACCAAGGGAAATCTTAGATTATCAGATAAGATCTTCGTAGAGAAAGGTGTAAGATCCCAGCAAAAAACGATGAAGTTCTTCTAAAAAAAGAACATTTTCACAACTTCAAAAGTGGAACAAAGTGCATATTTTAAACTTTTTTGGAAGTTCTTAATAATATCTTCCAAAAAAGTGAAAATAAATGAATTTTTATTGGAAAAAAAATGGTAATAATTTCTAACAAAATTAAAATTTTATAAATTTAAAAGCATTTTTATTATTATTTAATAGGGCAAAAACAGAATTTTTATTAAAAAATTTTATAAATATAGTTTTAAGAGAAGTACTTGAAAAGCAATGAACAAGAAGTATAAAATAATAACATCCTACCAATGACAACCATGGGTTAAAAAAAGAACTTCTGCAGTTCTTTCTCACCTTCCAATGACAACACAATGTTAAAATCATGACTTTTTCAGTTCTTTTTTTTTTTTTTTGCTGGTTTACCACAGAAGTTTTAATGTCCAGGATCAGACAGAATTTGTTACCCAGTTGTCAAGGCTCTTCGGATGCAGCACTCTGGCTAGTCATGTGTCAGAGGTCTGGCGTAGGATTAAAGTGGTCTTAAGTTTGGTGGCAAATAAGAACAATTGTCAAAAGTTTTATTAAAAATTCATTACAAAATTCTTACGGATTTTGGAAAGGAAGTATGACGAGTTACCACTCAAAACCAAATAAAATTGTGCACTATTCCCTTAAATAACTTCGGAACTAATACAGATATTTTATTTATAATAGATTCGTAAATAAATACATGACAATGAAGCACTGAGGTCTAATATTAAACTATTTTTAGAAAATTACACATAGAACTTTTCGTCAGCTCAGCAACATTAACTTTATTATGGCGAAAATGTTACACATTGAGTCGACTATACGATTTTTAAAATAATAATATAGAAATTTGACTCAAGAAAAAAAAACCTTTTTGACTTATTTATTTTGTCGATTCGACGAAGTGTAACCTTGCCGGGTTAAAGAGCATTAAACAATTATTGTAATATTTTTGATAAAACTAACATTTACTTTCATCGTTTGTTATGTTTTTGAGATAACGATATATTTATTTTTATACATATTAAATATGACAAATTCAAGCTCGTATGTAGTATGTAAATAACTCATTTTGCAGATGAATCCACAGTATACATTTAACTATCAATACTTTTAAACTGATTTTTTTACGCACTTAACAACGAGGTTAAATTCATAAGGACAAAAGGCTGCATTCAACACTATTAAGACTCAAAACAATTACCATTAACATTTGATGACAAAAGTTATTTAAACCAAGAAAAAAGTAACAAAATAAATAATTTACTTTTAAGAGGTGTGGTTAAATGAACTAAAATAAATGATAAAAAGATCGTTTTAAATTGTTTATCATTTTTATTATTTTTTGTAATCAATGAGCAATCTGACCACAATGTTATGCAAGTGCCCTAGAGGTTGGTGCTGATCTTTATAAACTGACAAACAGACGGAAGCGACAGCAAAAATATGATCTTTATTCATTCACTAACATTTAATTTTTTTAAGAATTTAAATGAAATTTACAGAAATTTATTAAATAATATTTACAAAATAGCGTCAATGAACTAAGAAAAAACCCAACAACATCCTTGAAAACATCTATTTTATGTTGAGAAAAAAAAGAAGGTTTCATTTCCTTAGTCAACGGTAAGAATCAAAACTAAATAAAAGATAAAAATTTCTTCCTGTTTGTTAAGATTGTTGTATTTTGTTGTCGGTCGTTGTTTTAATTTATTGTATAGTAGATATTTTTTGAATGAATTATTAACACCAGCCTCATCATATGCTGCTATTCAGAAGTTGATTTGGTCATGGTTGAGAATTTTTTATTTTGCACGTAGCATTTTGTAGGAGTTAAGGTTCCATTACTCTACTGTAAATATAACGAATACGCTGACACGTTTTGCTTATGACAGTTATTTGCATTCGTCTACTTATAAACGTAAATGTGACGTACTGGCCTAATGAAATCACTTCGGTCGCTTTACGTGTTTACATTTACAATAGAGTAACGGAGCCTTAAAAGAACTATGTACATACACTGCATTTTTTTTTTTTTTTTTTTTTTTTTTTGGAAGTTCTAATTAATTACTTTAAAAAAAGTGGAAATAAACGATTTGTTTGTGAAAAAAATTTGAATAATTTATATGAAAATTAAAATTTCACAAATTGTTTGGTATTTTTATTATCTTTTAATATGGCACAAACATAATTTGTATAAAAAACTAAATAATATATTGTTTCAAGTAATACGCAATAGGTAATAAAATTAGAAAAAATTTTCTTTTTTTTCGCGCTCCTGCTTAGAATCTGAAATGTTAATACATCAGTCTAGTTTCTTTTTTTGAGGTACTTGAACGTTTTTTACTGGGCACTTAAAGCTCCGTTACTCTATCGTAAATGTAAGCACGTAAATTTATTATATAGTTTTAAGAGAAGTAATTCCAAAGCAATTCCAAAGAACATACTAAAAATGACAACCTTGTGCTTAAAAAAAAGTTACTTCCTTCCAATGACAATTTCATACTTTTTAAGCTCATTTTCAGTTTTTTTTTTTTTTTTTTGCTGGGTGTTTAACTCTGCTGTTATACAAAAAGATAAGAAAGACAATATGGGATAGCAGTTAATTTTTTATTTATTATGTAAATTAAATAACCAAAAACTTCTTTTAAGATAAATCTGCTTATAAATAAGAAAATTTAAAAGTTTGGCCGATTTTTCAATATAAAGAATTCAGAATCAAATTTATTTGAATAAACCTATTTAATTTTACAAAAATCCAATAGAAAAAATTATAATATACAAATATTGCTACAAAATGTAATGCTACAAACTTCCCAGCAAAAAAAAATGGAATTGAAAAAGAGTTGTTATGAATAATTATCTCAATTCATCTAGACGCGAAAAATGTTCAAAGTCAGCAATTTGAAATTAGTATTAAAAATTGCTATTTTTTTTACCAAAATATAGTAGTGCAATAAAAGGGGGAGCATTCGCAGTAGGGGTACATATAACTTTAAAAATTATCTTGAAAACAAAGTAAATATTATATATGGTTGGTTTACGTGGTAGCCCGTACAACTTACGGGCAATCAATTAGACTCGTTAGATTACGTTTTGATAAGACCACACTACTCGCCAGGTGAATGAGTTGGATTGAGTATGTAATGAGATAGAAATGTATGGAAAAAAATTAGAACATAAATTAATTAGATCCAGCCAGTAGCATCGAGATATTTAATAATGTCACTGAGTCTAGTGTTAGATATCTCACAGAGGTTGTCTAATTGGTACCTTCCCAGAAATTTATGTCTGATTGCGTTCAAGGCTGGCATTCGCATTTGCATTGAGCGTTTCTCATTGTAGGTAGGCCACGTTTCCTTCGCGACTCTAAATTTGTCCAGATTCAAGATAGTGTTTTTGGATTCTGCTTTTGACTGATCCTAACGGGATTGCGACAGAAACCGATAAGGAGACATTCATAGCAGAGCCTGCCCGGGATAATTCGTCTGCCTGTTCATTACCATAGTAATCCCTATGCGCAGGAACCCATACTATAGTAATGTCATACAGTCGACTTAGTCCTAGCAGTTCTTCTTTACATTGTCTGACTAGAATAGAGGTAGTTTTGGGTGATTTGAGCGATAGAATTGCCACTTGGCTGTTGACAAATAAACCAATATTCCCTTGAATATTTCTATCGCGAATTAGTTTACACGCTTCTCTGACCGCTAGTATTTCCGCCTGGAATACGCTTGCCTCATCAAAGAGTCTATATGAGTGTCTAATTCCAAAGTCGTCGGAGAAGACACCAGAGCCGACACCACAGTTCATATTTGAGCCATCAGTGTATATTTTAGTTCCATATTGTTCAAGAAGATTTCCCCTTCTTCATTCGCTCCTGGTGGGGAATAGGACTTTAATAGTATTTCTGAAGTCCATCTGGGGAATCATATAGTCGGTAGTTTGATTGGCTTGCGGTGGTATTAAACTTAATATCCTCGCGTGCCATAAATTCTTGATCTTCAACTTTCCGTTGCAGATAATCTTAACGCACTATTAACTGATGATTCAATAATGTGTAGGTCTATGGGTGTTAGGTGCAATATAGTATTCAGAGCTTCTGATGGACTAGTACGTAATGCACCTGCAATGGAAGCGGATCTTTGTATCCTGTAAAGTTGATCCACCACGTATCTCTTACTAGTAGCGGTCCACCAAACAAGAGATCCATATACAAGAATGGGCCGTACTATTGCAGTGTATAGCCATTTTGTCAATTTTGGACTCAAACCCCATTTCATACTTTCAACATTTTTCTACAGGTGTAGTATGCTACCGTAGCCTTACTAACTCTATGTTGAATGTTTAGCTTCCATGAAAGCTTGGAGTCCAAAATAATGCCCAAATACTTTGCATTGTCCGACAAGGTCTATGTCCAGAAAGGCAGCCATTGTGTATTGTTTAAATTCAATGGATCGCCCAATGACCCTTACGACTTCATGAAGAGCCGTCTCCGTGGAGCGACCTTTAATGTAGGCGTGTTGACTTCTTGAGAGGCGAGTTGTACCCTCTAGACGCTGCCTTATATGTAAATCAATGAGTCTCTCCAGGGGTTTCAGCTGAAAAGATGAGAGACTAATCAGACGGAAGTCCTTTGCATTCTCATGACTTCTTTTTCCGGTTTTTGGAATGAACACTACCTTCACTCTTCTCCAATTCCGAGGAACATAGTTGAGGGTTAGGCAGAGTTTATAGATTCTATGTAGCCAGGGTATGATGTATACCTTTGCACTTTGTAGCATCCGTGGTATAATGCCATCAGGCCCTACAGATTTGTACGGAGAGAAGCTATCCATTGCCCCATATCCAGGTCGGTAACATCTGTACAACCAGGAAAATGAGTATTGAGTAAAATGTCCAAAGATTCCGCCGACGATCCTGACCATGAGCCATCCATCCTTTTAATATAGGATGAATTATTATGACTATTCGCCAAAACCTTACTGAGTCTTGCAGATTCCTTGGTATTTTTGATAGATTCGCAGAAACCTTTCCATCTCTTTTTGCAATCTTTATTGCTTTCTTATATTCTCTGCGCTTATCGTGATAAAACTGCCGCGATTTAGTCCTGTAGCTAATATTGAAAGCATTGCGTGCCTCCTTGCGTAGCCTCGAAAGTTCCTTGTTACACCAGGGAAGGAAACTCTTTTTAGCTTTCGTCATTGGGCAGGATATGTTAAAAGCTTTAACGATTTCCTTGCTTAATGTGCTCTTAATTTGATCAAGACCGTCAGTCGTTTCTTCGACTGGAGGTATTCTTTTTAGTTTGTGTCTAAGAATCCCATTGAACTTAGTCCAGTTTGTTCGTCTTAGTTTTCTAAAGGTTGACGCTGTTTCATTGCAGACGAGTCCGATATCGAAAAGTATCCAGCAATGATCCGAAAATGATTTCTCTTTGGATACTCTCCACCTATCAACTGATAAATTAGATCTGTCTTGTGTAAGTGTAATATCTAGTACCTCTTCCCATCCAGTATGGAAAAGAATCATTCAAACAAAAATATTTTAGTGATTATCTCATGCAAAAAATTTGGGTTAGTATTGTTATTAAATTTTTATTATACCCTTCACCACAGGGTATATATAAGTTTGTCATTCCGTTTAAAAAGTTTATATTTTCTGGATCCTTATAAGAAATGTCAATAGTTAAATGGGCCATAAGCACCTTTGGATCTTATAAATTGCCTGGATTAGACGGTATTTATCCAATTATGCTGCAGAAATGTACCGAAATAATTGGTGAACTGTTAAGGAGACTATATACTGCTTGCTTACATTATTCATATGTTCCAACAAGTTGGCGTAAAGTAAAGGTGATCTTTATACCAAAAGTGGGTTTATACCAAAAGTGGGTAGATGACCATGTAAGACAGAGAATACATATTATGTCATTTCTCTCCTGATCAGCATTCTTATTTAAGAGGAAAGTCAGTTGAAACTGCAATTCACAGTTTAACGACGAGAATAGAACATAGTATACACCATAGAGAATTCGTACTAGCATGTTTTCTAGATATTGAGGGAGTTTTCAACAATATCAAATCAGACGTTATTGAGAAAGCTCTGTGTGCTAGTGGTAGTGACCGGGTGGTTACTATGTGGATTTTGAAAGCTCTTACCCATCGAGAAATTCAAGCTGAACTAGGTGGAACATTTCTAAATGCAACAGCCAACAGGGGCACTCCGCAAGGCGGAGTCATATCACCGACTCTGTGGATTCTAGCACTGAATGAAATTTTATTGGAACTTAATACATTAGGTGTAGGAGTAGTGGCATATGCAGATGATCTAGTGCTACTAGTAAAAGGTAGATTTCCGAGTACTCTTGCAGAGGTAATGGACGGTGCTCTAAAGGTATTAAATAAATGGGCTATCGATTGTGGTTTGGGTATAAATCCTCAGAAAACAGAACTGGTACTTTTCACAGGCAGAAGGAGAATACCCGCTTTTAACCCACCGAAACTAGGTGGTAGAACTTTGGAACTTTCAAATAAATTGAACTGGATATTTAACCTACAGGAAAGAGTAAAGAAAGCTTACGCTGCTCTGTACTCTTGTCAGAAGCTTTTTGGCAAATCTTGGGGTCTTAAACCACGCTTGATTTATTAGATATACAAGGCAATTGTTAGGCCAATACTAGCACACGGATCGCTTGTTTGGTGGCCAATTATGAACATCAAAACACATGCCTCTTTCATTGAACGTGTAAATAGAGTTGTGTCGCTGAGCATAACAGGTGCAAGAAGATCCACCACCACTGAATCATTGTGCAGAATTCTGGAAATTGAACCTTTACATTTATACATAAAGGAATACGCTTTAAAGACCCAGATTAGGCTGAGCCAAAATGGACAACTAATTAGAGATAATGGACATTCATCCCTAATTAGAAATTCAAGTTATGAAAATTTAGTAACAGATTACATGATAAATGAAACTCGTTGGGATAAGGAGATTACAGCGATTATACCGCCGAGAGAAGACTGGGAGACCAATAATCGTAATGTAGAAGGTATTGAGGTGTACTAGGAAATAGAATGGAAAGGGAAGTGGAGTTTTCTGTGAAAAGTTAAAAAACACAGCTCAAGACTGAACAATGCTTGTAGTATTTTCCAAGCTGAAATCATTGCAGTGTCTGAAGCAGCAAGACTAATATCTATGATGCCGATATTTAGGAGCGATATCACAATATACATAGATAGTCAGGCTACCATAAGGGCACTTTGTAGCAGGAATATTAGATCAAGGGTGGTCAGCCGTTGTCGCAGAGATCTACAAGTTCTCAACGAACAACACTTTTTGAAACTGTGCTGGGTACCGGGTCACAATAATATTCAAGGAAATGAAATAGCTGATGAACTAGCACGAAGAGGAGTAGATATGGAATCGACTAACGCATGTGAAGACATTCATCCTGGACTAGATTATATATATCGAAAAATAAGAGATAAATTCAAAGTGGAAGCCGATGCACTCTGTGATAACTCATCAAGATATAAGCAGACAAAGGCGTTATGGAAACCAAGGGTTAACAATACATTGAGGAAAGATCTATATATGGAAAAGAATGAACTAAGAATATATGTAGGTATTATTACGGGTCATAACGACTTAAAATATTTTCTTGAGAAAATCGGTTTATGCGATAATAACAACTGCAGATGGTGCAGCGAGGAGGAAGATGATACATTTCATTTCCTCTGCGAGTGCGCTGCACTATCGCGCTTTAGATTTAAATGTTTTGATTCCTATTTTTTTCAGAACCTGGAAGATTTAAGAGGGATAAGTCCATTAAAGATTTTGAAATTTATTAAGGCAACAAAGATGCATATAACAAGTAATAATGGAGGTCCAGCAACAGGACAATCAAGACCCCGAATGGATTGACAAGGCTATATATATATTTTATTTTATTTATATTTTTATTCTCTTACTTTGATATTTCTCTTTTCTTTCTTTTTGAGGATTCACAATGGATCAGTATAATTGGTCTTGTGAATACACACAGTTTCTGTGTGATCCTCTTTTAACCTAACCTAACCTAACCTATGTACGTCTGTCTGTTGAAATCAGTTTTTTGAAAGCCCCGGTTATCGGATATATATGAATTATTTATTTTCTATAGCTTAGGAGTTATTAATAATTAAATTTTATTTTTGTCCATAACTCCTAAACTAAATAAGGCTTCAACTTGAAATTTTATATCCATATGGAGTAAAAGTTATGTCAACAATATATCATTTTTTAAGAATTTTAAAAATACCAGTTTTTGAAATATAATAGTTTTAATTCTTTATCTCCAAATTTGACCTTTGAACTTTTGATGTAAAAAACTTTGTATATATCGTTATGAAGGTAATATCTTTGTCTTTAATATGCAGTAGCAACTAGAGATTTACCATGTATATTTAAGAAGTTATTAGAAGTTAAATGAACATTCATTTGTAAAGTTTTTAACATTTTGTTCGTTTTTTAAACCGTCATATTTCCGGGCCGAAAAGAAACATAGGTCTGAAATTTAATGTTTTCGGAAACACTTCCAATGGCCAATGCTTGCAGTGGATTTCATTGAAATCGGAGATGTTAAATCCGACTGCTGTCCGTTTTCACATGGAATTACTCTAATGTTTAACCTATTCAGATGGTTAGATTGTTTGGCATTCTATTTTAGTTCATACAAAACTATATTTAATTAATGATTATTATAACTCGATAATTTCACAATAAAACTTTTTATAAAAAAAACTTAAGTAAAACAAAAACCTCTATAATCCGTCGATATTGATAACACCCTGCTACAAAATAATGTAAGAAAACAATAAATAATTGTACACATTTAGTCTTATTTGCTAGTTTCTATAAACAAAAAAGTTCAAAGCTGTGTAATAGTATTTTATTATTTCTAATTCTTATTAAATATTAATAAAATATATTTACCTTAACAATAAATCAAAACACATTTTTTGCAATAAGTTTATAGTCATATGACATGATTGTTTTTTTTTTATTAAATGTTTGTACGAATTGAATTAAATTCTAATTTAATATACAATGGTTTTAATCCCTGGGCAAATTTTTAAAATTTTTCTATATACAATTATAAACAACATGGATTAAATAAAATTATTGAGTTCTTCTTTTTGCTCCCTTTAGGGAGAAATATAAACTTAAAATTAATGACTTAGAAAACTAAAATGAATAAAATAGTTACAAATAAAATATTACCATAATAATATTACATTATATCATAATAGTAAATACATATGTATGTATGTATGTAAGAAACTCTTAAGAGATTGATTAAATGAATTAATGATCACAATATGCATATAAAACACAATGTACAGTGCAGTACAAAAGTATAAAATAAATGTATGTTTGTAAATATACCAAAACTTAAGGAAATAAAAATATAACTATTTTAATATTAAAACAGCATCTTAATTAGGCATTTTTCAATTTAGCAGATTGGCGTCTCAATATCAGCGTAGACCAGTTGCAAAAAGGCATCTCAAATGCCAGGGAAAATACAATGGAAGCTAAATAGGTGATGATTGAGAAACCAGAACAAAGCACACACTAGAAAAATAACACAATAGAATTAATAAATATTTATAAGAAAATTTAGATTTGTTATTAACACTTACCAACATAAATGGATCGGCATGTGTACTGACACTGGTTAAGCCGAAAAATAAAGCAATCACAAATGGATTTAATAAATAAATCGCATACGAAAGTCTATTTAAATGTTGGAATGGTTTGGCTTCCAAAAATCTAGACCAACTTGTACTACGTCCCGTAGCACTGCCAATAATCATCCAACATATGCTCAATGAAAATAGGAAACGACCCACTACGAATAATGTGATGGCCATTATGTACGACATGTCCCGTTTAATGGTCGAATAAATGCAAATGAAAAATGTCAACAATGATAAATTCCATAAGCATTTCTCTTGAAATTCGCTTAAATCGAATTCACGTTTCTTATATTCCAAGAAATACCAACCAGCTGCAGCACCCATTATATAGGGTAATACACGTACAAAGGGACTTATGTAAATATCAGTTCCAGTAGCAAAGAAAGTATCGAATGATAATTGGAAATTAATGTTTAAGCCAATGCTAAAGGACCACACCACATTAGCTATAAAACAGCCAATGGTTAAAGTTTTAGCTACTTTTGGATGTCTAAAAGTAAAAAAAAGAAGATAATTTTTAATAAAATGTTTTAATTATTTCTTTTGAATTTGTGAAACTTACTTGGCGTATGTAAATAATAAAATGGTGGCAATTACAAAGTATTGCATTTCACAGGCCAGAGACCAGGTCCAGTTAAGACACATGTCTTTGTGATCGAATAGATTTTGAATGAAAAATATATTACGCCACCAGTAATTGGCACAATTTTCATCAAATCTTTCATTGATGTGATAGACGGAGACTTTACTAATGTAGGCAAATAAAAGATCCACCACAGCCATTACGACAAGATATAGAGGACCAAGTCTGTAAAAAGTTACAAGAAATTAAAGAAGATTTGAAAATTTAATTCGGATCAATAAAAACTTAAGCTAATATAAAATTTATTCTAATCTGTCGATTGTAGTGTTGAGTCAAAGTTAAAAACCGTTTTATATTTTTATGGAGTTATGTTCCCAAAATTCTAGTTCAATCTATAATTTTACCTCTTGCTAGTCAACACCCAATATTATTACGTTATGGACGGTAAATCCAGTTCTTAATCGTTCTTCAATATTGGGTTTATATTCGGTTCAAAGGAATCTAAAAAACTATTCCTGGTTTGTATTTGACAATTATGGATTTTTTATATACCACCTCAATTTTTCAACAATGAAAAGATAGAGATTTAAGAAATTGTGTTTTATTATACAAACTCTGATGATAAAGAAATCAGAAAGAAGCTCTTGCAGTTCGGTTATGAGAATGCTGCGTAATGTCCGTTGGTCTAAAACAGCCAAAGGAAGAAAGAGGGACAAACAAATTTGAATGTGTTTGTGTATTTATCTTGCTTTGTTGAAAACAACAAATTTTTTTTTTTTATATCAGGAACACGCAAATTGGTGCACACGTGCAAATGATCTCTTAATTTTGTTACATCTATATGCTCTTACATTCGTTTAAGAGAATAATTATTTATTAATTTTATATATTTTTATACCCTACACCACCATAGGTGGGGAGGGTATTATGCGTTTGTGCTGATGTTTGTAACACCCAAAAATATTGGTCTAAGATCCGTCCGTCCGTCTGTCCGTCGCAATTTTGAACCAAAATTAATGAAATTTGGTATACAGGTTTCTTTTAGTCCAGGGACGAAGCCTATTGAAATTGGTTATGATCGGTCCATTATTTCACCTAGCCCCATACAAATGTTCTCCCGGAAAAGGGTTTAACGATCGTAAATCCCTTAAATATAGCAATATTTTAATGAAACTTGGAACATATAAGTTTTATATAAGTCTAAATAAGTGTGCCGATTTTTAAAAAAAAGATCGGTCCATAATTAACCATAGCTCCCATATAAACCCCTTTTCAGAAAATCACTTTAACGTGCATAAATCCCATTAAAATGTTAGTATCAAGTTAATATTCCACACAAATAAGTTTTATATGAACATAAATGATAGTGCCAAATTTTACAAAGATCGGTCCATAATTTACCATAGCTCCCATATAAGGCCCTCTTTCGGGAATCACCCAAAAGTGAATAAATTCATATAAATGTCAGCGTCAACGTAATATTCTGTATTCGTATGTTTTATTTTACACTTATGAGTATCGGTCCACATCTGACTCCAAGTCAAGACCCCTCCCCGAATTATAATGTACACAATGGTGTAGGGTATCATATGGTCGGGCTTGACCGACTATATCTTTTTCTCTCGTTTATACTTTTTTAGGCAAATTGTTTTTATATTCACTTATAGCTTTTATTAAAGAACATAAATTGTTTAAAAGCAACAGATATTATGAAATTATAAGCTTGAAAATTGTTTCCGTGCACAATATAAGAGCGGGAGAATTGTGCAGACCATACACAAATATAGAATGTAAAATTTAAGAGCGCTGATCCCTGTTTTATATTCATACTCAATTGTTCAGCTTCGTTAAAATTCGTGTTGTGTATGTGAAAATGTCGAAAACACTCGGCTCCGGAGTGCTATAGGCGCCTTTGTCTGGTCTAAAACAGTGATAACCAAAAAGAGAGGCACTAGAATAAGTGTTAGTGTCTTGTACTCTTGCAGTGAAGTAGTGTACAATTTTAACTTTTTGAAGTTGGGCCCTTAGACTCCTTAAAAGCAGAGCTTTTTTATCTCAAAATAAGACAAATTTACAAGTTTTTTTTTTGAGGAATTGTGGTATTTCTTGTCTACAATAAAATTTATAATTTCATCATGATTACTGATTAAAATAGTTTCTCCAAAAACAATATTTTTATTTAATTCTAAAATCAGAACATATATGGACTCAAATTTTTTCAAATAAACTCTCTTGTCTTCTTGACGAAATTCCTAATTATACACAAAAAACACTCAATTTGTAACTTTTATATAACCAAAACTAAGCTACTGGGTAGGTATAACTTTTTAACATCCAAAATACACAGAACAATGTTTTTGGACATTTGCGTGACAATTTAAAATTTTAAGTAGCGTAGTTTTGGTTCTATATTGACGTCATTCTTTTTCCTAGAGGAAAACTAGTCACGTGACAGGTTAGAGACCGTTCCTAAACTTTATACTTGAAGAACTTGTCACTTTTACATGGGGTTATCATTGGAGGTAGCTAATTAATACCGTTTAACCACCTTGGGATAGGTCACAGGACTGGTTCAAGAGGACATATTCAATGTCGATATAATACAAATTTAATAAAAATTCGGCAATTGTTTACTTCTTTAAAACATTTTTTATTGTTTGTTTAATTATATTTACTTTTATTTTGTAATTTTTCGTTAATGCAGATGGCGGCACCATGAACCCACGCCCACATGCATTGTACCATAGATAAAAAAAATAAATAAAAAAAATAGCGTTGAAATATACATTTTTAGAAATGTAAAAATATAACCGATATTATTTTAAAGAATTTTTTAGGAACAATGGTCGGAAAAAAATTCTCCCTTATAGACGAATAATGGACTTGATGGATTTTGATATACCAAACACGAATCTACTTTCAGTTTTTTTTTCCCATCAGTTCTGGATTTCTTGTTATGGGCGTGTCTACGGTGTGCTCTATTTATATAACCGATAGACCCAATTTTTTTTATTAGCTCAATAGTTTCGGAGTTATTTCGAAGTTAGAGGATTTTTTACTAAAATTTATTTAAAAGACGAAAAAATGTTTCAGTTTATCATCTTTATCTCAAAGCTGGTAATGCTACTATTGAAATAAGTCATTTATCTTGAAAATTTATAAAAAAAAAATCTTGATTTTATTCACAGTTAAGTGGAAATACCCATGTGTACACAGGTGAGCAAAAAATAAATTATTTCTTCTTTAATTAAAATTAGATGGTTTAGATGGAATTTGACGAGATAAACAAAAATCAGCTTTCACTTTTTTCTATCATGTACTGATTTTTGTTTATGGGCATGACATTAGACTATAACTCAATAACCGTTTGTATGATTTTGGCAATTGATACAACAAAAAATGCAGACGAAAATTGTTTTCAAGTCATTTCAAAATTAATTTTTATTCGCTCAATAATTTCAGAGTTAAGGATACAAATTTTCGCGATTTTTTATATATATTTTTTTTAAATACTAGTTTCAGGACAAAAATAATTTAATAAATTTAAAAATTCTTAGACAATAGTCTAGGAATTTTTTATGTTAAAATATTATAAGAAAATTATTGGGCTTGGGGGAGGAAGATATGCCCTTGCTCCTATTTAATTAAATATTGTCTGACCCATAAAACTCTATTTCCAACAGCTGTTTTTAATGGCTACCAGTTTTTTAAATTCAGGATATATGGGAGGTAGGCGTGTCTCTGCACCAATTTAATTATTTTAGTCTAAAGTATAGATCTGTTATATTTATTTTCCTGACTAACTATAAAATATGATGTCTATTAATCCAAATCTGAATCAATTTTATTAAAAATAAAACTTAACCCTCGACAAAAATCATACTACAACTTTTAAGGACTTAATAGCAAATGTTTCAATAGTCGGGGTTTATTATAAGTTAAAACAATATTGATCAAAACAATTTTTCTTAATTAAAAATCTTTAAAACTTACCTTAAATAACGATGGAAAAACATTTTGAAAAATTGTTTGGTATTTTGTACAAATGAATTTTTACGTATAAGTTCCATTTTCTCCGTATTCCTTAAGAAATTGTAAGTTTGCAAAAAACCACTAAAAAGAAAAAAAAACAAAAACAAAATTTAATAACTAAATTTTAAAAACCAATTTCAAATAATTTTCAACACCTACCTTACAGTAAAGAAAACATCCACCAAAACAGGAGCTGAACTAACATATTGAAAAAATACTTTTTCGGCATAAGAGATCAAGAAAGTTTTATTATTTACAGTGAAATACATGTACCACACCACATGAAACACTAGAATCCATAGAGCACACACTGAACGTAAACCATTTATGACAGGAATTTCACTGGGTTTAGATTCTTTGGTGGTAAAGATTTTGGCAAAATTCTCTTGAACATCAAAACACATGATAAAATTACGTAGACGAGGATAATTGGATAAATTAATTTCAGCTATATTTTGATTCGTAGATGAATTTGTTTCATCTTCTAAAGGTGTTACGTTATCCAATTTATTCACCACCTCTTTGGATTGAGTTCTTAGATGTGAAGCAATTAAAATCATAGCCAAAATAAAAGCTATAAATATACTGATCAATTTAAAGCTTTCACGTTCGAAAAAGGTGTCTGATATTTTTAAATCTTTAATATAAAGTATTTCCGGTTGAATATCGTAAATATCATTCTCCACAAATAAACCTTCATTAACATAGTCGGTCATAAGTTGTTGTATTTCGGATGAATCACAAGATGAAGGCAAACACAGACCAATGTGTATAATTTGTTCGGACATTAATTTGATTTCAACTTGCCAAGGAGAGTTATGACGTAAATATACTACACGGTAGTCCATATCAAAAGGAGCAACATCCTTAATAATACCCAATTTCATAACACGGGGAAAATTTTCTGATAAAGTAATTCCCACAGGACGGCGTACAGCACCACAAGCTTCTTGACTGCCAAACCAGAAATTCTGACCAAATACAAAACCAGATGGTTTGGAACCCGAAGCATCCAATGCTAAATAGAATAAAACAAAAGTTAGAAACGTGTATAAGATATTTTCAATTGTATTTTATGTACCTTTCATGGCCCATGGCTCTTTTCTCAATATTCCTTTCTGAATATTTCTCAAATGTCTATAACATTCCCGATTAACATTGCTGGCATTAACAGTTTTGGCTAAACCATAAACTATGGATGATTTGACTAGATGTGTTTCATAAGAGGGGGCTATTAAATTATAATCCACTCCATCTTCCTCTTCTATAGTCTCCACTATAATCTCTTGTTGAGTGCTTTGGGTATCATTTATATTATCCACTATGTTATAGTGACTAAGGAGTGTTGTATTCGTAGGTAAATAATAGCTGGCATTTTTACGATTTGCCCTAGAAATCTCTACACTACTAAGAATGACTAAGACCACTAATGGAAATAAAATTTTCCATCTTACCGTAGTCATGGTCAAATTATGGTGAGGTACCTAAAAGGTAAAAATTAAATTAATTTATTTGAATGGGCTGTAAAAGTTTTTAAAAAAATTAATTTTTAACTTTAATTTATCTAATAAAAATATACAGTATGTAGCACAAATGAGTACATGCTTGTAATTTGTGCACTTGTCGTTGCATAAAAGTAGTAGAGCAAATCCAAAATTTGTTTCTTTAATTTATTTTATGTTTAGTATTTAATAAAATAATGTATAATTTAAAAATAAAAGAATCAAACTCTACGAAAAAATCCGACAAAACGAAAACAACTCGCATGTACTCAATTTTGCACCTGAGCGATTTTTAAAATATTTTTTTACAACAATAAAAATATTTGAATATAATATAATGTAGTTTATAGATAATAGTTAGTAGATTATTATACTATTTTTAGAATTTTAAATATACCTTTCAAATCGGAAGTTGTATCCAAAGGACCGATTTTTCGGACTTCTCGGTTTAAAATTTTATATCTAGAATACCAGTTGACCAGACAAGAAATTATCCTTTTTAAAAAGTATATATTCATTTAAATGAGCAGCAAAACTATGTTGAATATTTAAGACACAAATTCAGTTTTTGAATTTTTTCTTCTATTATTTTGAATTTATATCTATTTTTGACCCACACTTTATTAAAAATACACACACAGAGAATTGATTTTAAAAAACAACAATAGTCAACAATTGAAAATAAAGAGAATAATTAAAAATGAGTTACAAATGAATTGATGCAGTTGTTTAATACATAATCTAATTCTATACTTCATTTGTAAAAAGGTATCGCTTGATAAAATCGGATGAAAATTGTAGATCCTGTGAAGTGTTTAAAATGATGCATGAAGATTTTACGTGTTTTCAAGTTTTTCAAAAATTCATAGTTTCCAGAATTTTCATCCGATTTTTATTTATTTATTTTTTTTTATTCAATTGTCACATTCGTAACAAATATGGTCTGGCCAGACCAGTACGGCATTTCTATATATTTAAATGAAAATTTTGATGATTTTTTTTATTTTATTACATTTGTATAACTATATTCTACCATCACTATCACAAATCTTTGCTATAAGATATAACTTTTCTCCACCGATACACTTTATGCTTTTCTCCCTATTTTGGGTCTAAAAACGCATACAATATTTCTTTTCAAACATTTGATGTTTTATAGGTATTACTCTCATAAGACAAAACGAAAACGTGGAAAATCATAAAATAATTGATGAGATTTTAATTTGAAAGGATTTAATAAAATAATATACAATATAAAACGAACGAATAGCATCGTCAAACTATATAATTTTCGGTACAAAATATAACTGGTTCAGCCAGACCATATTAGGTACGAATGTGACATGTACACAAATTTATCCTTATAACTATCATTGTGTTATTTTTATCATTCTGTTTTTATCACAGATCGTTAGAAAACAAAATTGTAGGAGGGTACCTAGAATTTCAGGTCTCTAGCTAAATTATAAATATATGAAATTTACTTTTAAATCTGCAATTGGTCTGGCCAGACCAGTTTGTAAGATGAAGGGTTAAAAAGCACAATTTCTTGTCTTTCTAATACAGTTTAAAAAATTTAATTTGGTCAACTGGTATTCTAGATATAAAATTTTAAACCGCGAAGTCCGAAAAAGCGGTCCTTTGGATATAGCTCCCGATTAGAAAGGTATATTTAAAATTCTAAAAATGGTATAATAACCTACTGGCCTTTATCTATAAACTACACTATATTATATTCAAATATTTTTATTGTTGTAAAAAATATTTTAAAAATCGCTCAGGTGCAAAATTGAGTACATGGGAGTTGTTTTAGTTTTGTCGGATTTTTTCGTAGAGCTTGATGCTTTTATTTTAACATAAAATAAATTAAAGAAAAAAATTTTGGATTTGCTTTACTACTTTTATTTTTATGCAACGACAAAAGCACAAATTACATGCATGTACTCATTTGTGTTACATACTGTATATACGGGTTAAGCTATTAGTTATTTCATATAAATGAAATGTGTTTGTTTGTACCTTATAGACAGCTAAAACGCAGAACCGATTTTATTGAAATTTTCACAGAATCTTTCTGTAGAAGCGGGGAGAGTATTACCCCCGTGAAGGACAAGAACTTATACAAAAAAAGTCATAAAATGTTGCACAAATAACTTCCTCAAGAACTTCCACAATCTAGGATGAACATAGGAAAAGTAGGACCCGGGAAAATGCTTCCCCATACAAAGTAAATATTCTTAATGGTATATCTAAAGGACTAATATAGTGAGAGCTCTCAAATTTTGTATGAATTACTTTCTTATCATATTGAATTAATGAAATGAAAATAGGACGGGTAAGGCCCGGAGAGAGATAGCCCCCATACAAAGCAAATATTACTTTTCGCATATCTAAAGGACCAAATCAGAGAACATTCTAAAAAAGTTGTAGAAATATTTTTCATATCGTTTCGAATAGAGCGAGGAAAATAATGGTTTTTAAAGTCAAATAATGTTACCACCTTTTTGAAAAAAGTCAAATTTTTTTCAAGTTTTCTATTTCAAAATAATAAAACTTTTCTTCTAAACCACATATGTATATGATCCTTGCACAAAAATTGTTTAGAATTTTGTACAGAATCCAGAGAATTTTTTGGAAAAACTTTAGGACTCAATTATAAGGACTATCTAGTGCAATTTTTTTTTTCAATCAAATCATAAATGAAATTTTGACGATTTTTTTTTTTTTAATTTTCATACCCGAGGTGAACAACTTTGGAGGTCCACCCTCCGACCCCCAGACCCGCTAAGAACCTGTCCTCCTCCAAATCAATTGGCATACACCTCAGGATTGCCCATGTAAAATTTCATTCAAATACATCCAGCAGTTCTAAAGTTGCAGAATTATTTCCAAAAAAATTCGTTTTGGGACCACTTTGCATTGTGCAATATGGTTGGACCACCCTTCACAAAGAAATTTGCTTTTGGACTTAATGCTTAAAATATTTCATATATTAAATAAAATATAATATTTGGGTACTTCAGGGTATATATAAGTTTGTCCTTCCGTTTGTAATTCCCTCAATTTTTGTCGGAGAGCAAAAAAGTTGACATTTTCGGGATCCTTGTAAGAAATGATGACGATAGGACCATGTCCGTCCGTCCGTGTGTCGGTTGAAATGGCGTTTATGAAGCCCACCGATAACTGGTATATATAATATATATATCAAACGATCGGAAATCCTTTCGAGAATTTTTCTATTGAAATTCAGCAAGATCGGTTTATACATTGCGGATATATGCTTAAGAAATCGGTTTTTAGAACCGGTTTTCCACTTTCTGAAGCTTCTGTATATACTAGGGACTTCGTTTTTACAAAGAAGGCTAGGACATTTTTTAATATAAAATAAAATAAATCAGTTCAATAATAACTGAGATATCGGGCAAAACACATTTTTTATTTTTTTTAAGCCGTTGTTTAAGCTACAAATTTTTATTATACCCTTCACCACAGGTGTAAAGGGTATATATAAGTTTGTCATTCCGTTTGTAATTCCCACAATTTTCGTCGGAGAGCAAAAAAGTTTACATTTTCGGGATCCTTGTAAGAAATGATGACGATAGGACCATGTCCGTCCGTCCGTCCGTCCGACCGTCCGTCCGTCCGTCCGTCCGTCCGTCCGTCCGTGTGTCGGTTGAAATGGCGTTTATGAAGCCCACCGATAACTGACATATATAATATATATATCAAACGATCGGAAATGCTTTCGAGAATTTTGCTATTGGAATTCAGCAAGATCGGTTCATACAATGCGGAGATATGTTAAGAAAACCGGTTTTTAGAACCGATTTTCCAGTTTCTGAAGCTTCTGTATACACTAGGGACTTCGTTTTTACAAAGAAGTCTCGAACATTTTTTTCTGAATTTTTGTTCTGAAAAAATGAAATAAATCGGTTCAATAATAACTGAGATATCGGACAAAACGCATTTTTTATTTTTTAAAGCCCTGGTTTAAGCTATAGATTTTTATTTTTATACAGATCGGTCACAAATATTTTTATAAAATTTTGGTTTTTTGAATCAGCAGGATCGGTTTATAAATGGCGGAGATATGCTTTAAAAACCGGTTTTTGAAACCGGTTTTTCAGTTTCTGAAGCCTCTGCATATACCAGGGACTTCGAAATTTTCAAAGGAGGCTCGGAAATTATTTTCTGAGTTTTTGTTCTGAAAAAATTAAATAAATCAGTTCAGTAGTAACTGAGATATCGGGGAAAACGAATTTTTTATTTTTGAAGCCCTTGTTCAAGCTACAGATTTTTATTTTTATATAGATCAGTCATAAATGTTTTTATAAAATTTCGTTTTTTTTAATAAACCAAATTCGTTTATAATCAACAGAGTTATGGCCCAAAAACAAATCTGTTAAAAATATAAATACACACACAAACATGTATATTAAGCATTGTAATGACTATTAGTGACGTTTTTTGTTTTTTGTATAGACAAGTAGTTTAGTTAGAAACAGTAGTAATATAATGAATAACAGTGTTGTTGTTGTTCTTTGTATATGCAGTCTGTACAAAAATAAATAGATATGGAATTGTTGTTGTTTATTTTTAAAAACTAAAACATATCTGTTAAGAATATACATAAATACATACACAAACATGTATATTAAGCATTGTAATGACTATTAGTGACGTTTTTTGTTTTTTGTAGACAAGTAGTTTAGTTAGCAACAGAAGTAATATAATGAATAACAGTGTTGTTGTTGTTCTTTGTATATGCAGCCAGTTTGTATATACACACATAAAAAAATATATAAATATGGAATTGTTGTTGTTGTTTATTTTTTAAAAGCAAAGCCTGCTATGATTGTTTTTTTTTTTTTATATATTCAAATTTTCGTAGTTTGAAAAAAATTTAGATTTATATATGTGAAAATATGAAAGCATACGTTAAGGCGAAAATTTTATTATTTGTCGGTAATATGGTAATATGATGTCGATAAAATAGTAAGATGGTAATATGGTGAAGGGTATCAAAGATTCGGCACAGCCGAATCTTTTTTCAATTTCATTTTTTTTATATAGATCGGTCAAAAATATTTTTATAAAATGTCGGTTTTTTTATAGGCCAAACAACAAATCTGTTAAGAATATAAATACACACAAAAACATGTATGTATATTAAGCATTTTAATGACTATTAGCAAAGAATATTATTGTATGTTCTTTGCTATTAGTGACGTTTTTGTTTTTTGTATAGGCAAGTAGTTTAGTTAGCAACAGCATTAATATGATGAATAACAATGTTTTTGTTGTTGTTCTTTGTATATGCAGTCAGTTTGTATATACACACATACAAAAATAAATAAATATGGAATTGTTTGTTTGTTTCGTTTTAAGTTACCCCTTCGATAGAAGAGGATTTATTTCGCCGAGGATAATCCTATAACGCCATCACAAATTCTGGCACTTTGTGCCTCAGGAGCCTCCTCCGAAAAAAAACTGCCTTCGACCCACACCTTCGCGCAGGAAGCCGGAGTCCTCGAATTGAACTCCTATTTACAATCCAAATTGAGTTTTGTTTGGTACTCCACCACGCTAAACCATAGAATTTTCCAGAATTCAAAATAAATGCATATGGTTAATGCAAAGCCTCGAAGAACCGTAACGCGGTACAGTTATGCGACGCGTATAACATTAGCCAAATGCGAGAGTGAGACGCAAAACTCTCGAAGGCAAAAAAAAAACAAAGTGCAGCCTGATCGCCCTTAAGAGATAATGACGATGACGCGGTAGATGTTTATCCACCCGGAACTGCTTTGCGACTGAAATATGGAATTGTTGTTGTTGTTTATTTTTTAAAAGCAAAGCTTGCTATGATTGTTTTTTTTTTTTTCGTATTCAAATTTTCGTAGTTTGAAAAAAATGTAGATTTATAAATGTGAAATAATGAAAGCATACGTTAAGGCGAAAATTTAATTACAGTAGGGCCTCGATTATCCGTAACTCGACTAACCGACAACGTTGATTATCCGGGAAAGAAAATTTTTAATTGTTTTCTTTTTTTCATCCATTTAATTTTATTTTTGCATCGATTAACCGTGACTACCTCTATTATCCGGGATTCTAAGTATAATTTTTTTCAATTGCTTTTGAACAATCAAACACAATGTGAATTAACAACAAGCGCAAATATTTGGCCCGGCCGAATCTAAATACCCACCATCAACTTTTTCAAATTTTGCGTTATAATGAAGAGGGTGGTAAAGTGGGAAGTAAAGTGGGCGGACCACGCCCATTTTTTGTTTCCGAGTTTACATTGGTCTTTGAACTATTTGAAAACAATTTTGTTGATTTTCACCTTATATGGGAGGTGGGCGGTAAAGTGGGCGGACCACGCCCATTTTTGATTTTCGAATTAACATCGATCCCCAAACTATACATACAAAATTTCGCTATCGTACATGCTTTTGTTGCAGAAATATCGGCAGAAAAGTGTAAAATGGACACCCTGTGTTTCTAGTTTTAAGCTCATAACTTTTTTGTTTATTAACCGATTTTGCCCATTTTCAATCCCAAACAAACCTTATATAAGACAAACATTTGTGCCAAATTTCGTCCCCCTACGTTGCTCCGTTCGAGCCCTATCCTGCTTTCAACAGACGGACAGACGGACGGACATAGCTAGATCGACTCAGAATCTAACCAGGACCCAGAATATATATACTTTGTGGGGTCTTAGATGATTCCTTCGACATGTTACACACGGAATGACAAAATCAATATACCCCCATCTTTTTGATGGTGGGTATAAAAAAGAGAAATTCTCTCGTTTGAATAAAATGGCTCAGAGCAAGGTTAAATGCAAGTTTTCTGCATACATGAAAAGCTAGTTAACGAAAATATTTATTTAAAAGAAAATTTTTCAAATATTATATTTGTTAAACATTTACATATATTAAATCCTTGAATAATTGAATTATATAATAAAAAAATTTTTAAAAATACTACTCAAAATGTTTACTCAATTAACCGGGAAAATTGATTATCCAGAATGCTTCCGGTCCCGACCGTTACGGATAATCGAGGTCCTACTGTATTTGTCAGTAAGATGGTGAAGGGTGTCAAAGATTCGGCACAGCCGAATTTTTTTTTATTTCATTTTAACTAAAGTGTACCAGGAAAAAACCTTGATAATCCATTTAATTCGATAATACAGATATAATATACATAGTTTGCAATCAATTATCCGGATTATCGAGTTTATACTGTATAATAAATACTTCCATACAACTTTTTTGCAAAAATTGCTGAATTAACCCTTTTGGGAACAAAATATATAAAGTTGTCCCTATTTTTAGAAGTGTTTAAAAAATCGTCCAGCTTACGTAAACATTAAGACTAATGAATCGAAAATCGATTTTCGCTGCCAAAAAACAATTATTTTATAATCGATTCTCACCAGTCAACTTTATACTAAAATCGACTTTTAAGCTACGATTAATCAAAAACACATCCCAACATAGAATAATAGTTTTTTTACAAATAAATCCCAAAATTCTTAAAGGAAAATTTAAAACTTTCTGAAATATAAATAATGGGACAAGTTTTTAAAGGATTTTGATTAAAAAAATCGTTAAAAATACTATTCAAGAAATAATTTTTAAAAACAGTGGACAAATATTGAGCACAATTTATATAAAATCTAAGTTTTAAGAGAACATTCAGCAAAATATAAAGACATGTTCAAATATTTTGCTGCGTAGGCAGTAGGGTGATCGACTCGGTTTTCCAACCGGTTTTTTCAGTCAATGTGCTGTCGGTTTTTTAAAATGTTCATTTTTCTAATGTCGAATAGACCGGTTTTTATGATTTTTTTTTTTTTTTTTATACCTACCATCAAAAAGATGATTGCTTTTGTCATTCTGTTTGTAACATGTTGAAGAAATCATTTAAGACCCCATAAAGTATATATTTTCTGGGTTCTGGTTCGATTCTGAGTCGATCTAGCTATGTTCGTCCGTCTGTCCGTCTGTCTGTCAGTTGAAAGGAGAATAGGGATCGAACAAAAATGGGCGCCCACTTTCCCGCCCACCTCTCATATAACGTAAAATTTGATGGTGGGTATATAGATTCGGCCGAGCCGAATATAACATTCGCGCTTGTTTTAATTCATAAAGTGCTATTTGTAATGTTTTAAAAATTAAAAATATTTTTATATATATTCAAAGATTTTGTTTTACAAAAAGTTTCACCTGCAGAATCTTTTTAAATAAAATTGATTCTGGCTTCTTCATATTAAACCATGGTTGTTTATATTAAATAAAAGTTAAATATCAGTTTTAATGATTATTTTCTTACAACATTTATACCCTACACCACCATAGGCTGGGAGGGTACTATGCGTTTGTGCTGATGTTTGTAAAAAGACCCACCTTAATTTATACCAATTGGTCGATTTAACGATGTACGTCCTTCCATCTGACCGTCTATCCGTCCATGTAAACCTTGAAATCAAAATACACGTCGCAATTTTGAACATAAATTAATGAAATTTTCTTATAGACCAAGGACGAACTTTGTTTAAATTGGTTGTGATCAGTCCATTATTTCACCAAGCCTTCATAAAAATATCCTCCCAGAAAAGGGGTTTAACGATCATAAATCCCATAAATGTAGCAAGAATTTTTGCACATGTAAGTTCCATATAAGCTTAAATCTATGTGCCGAATTTCATGAAGATCGGCCATAATTAACCATAGTATTGGTACACAATCCCACAGGTCTAGAAAAAAAGACCCCTCCCCGAATTTTGATGCACACAATGGTGTAGATATTGTCGGGCTTGGCCGACTATATCTTTCTTTCTCGTTCTTAAGTTATTTCCAAAAATAATTATGTTTAATAAATTTTAACTTAAACAATACAAGATTTATTGATTTTTCTTTAAGAAATGTAGTCTTTTGATAGAAATATTAACTTCCGTTTAACCGGTTTTTTTCTGAATTTAAAAAAGAGCAACCAGTTTTTTTCAAAATACCTACCATTCGAACTATTCGAAAACCGGTTTCTCTAAAAAGTCGAATAATCGATCACCCTAGTAGGCAGACAGTCACATAAAGAATGTTTCTTATATTCAATCAAATAATTTGCAGTATTCCTTTTCTCTAGATCCTACTTGACTGTGCTTTTCTATATCCGTAGATGATCAAATTCTTGAGCAATCATTCGTAATTTTGATCACAGAAATTCCCTGTTACCCAGACTATGCTGAGATGTATAGATAGAGTTTGACTGCAGTTGAAGTTTTAAATAAATTCCGATTTTATATGTAATATTTTTTATAATTGACTATTTGGTGAAAAGATTATGTTAAAACCGATATACCTATTACGTCGAAATGATCCTTTTAAAGCTAATATATTTTAATTCATTTTCATTTGTTTTTCAAATAAAAATCAATTAAAAAATCTATTTTGGGGTTTGATTTATCGATTGTAAAAATTGAAATTAAAATGGTGGATCGAAAAATCGAAAATCGATTGTTAACTTTTTGTACCATTCAAAAATTCTGACATAATATTTAGCGAATCATATAAAAACATCTCGTAATGTATTATATCGTTAGTAAGTGTTTTAAAATCATTTTGCAAAAATAATTTAAGGCTAATTAAAAGTAACTGTTATTATTTGCTTCACCCTGACCTTAACACATGTCATAGGGATCATCGTATTAACGAACATAAATAATTAACAAAAAAAAAACTAAATGAGTATTCCACTTTAATAAACATTTTAATTTTAAATGGGATTCATAAAACTGACACTCTTATCATTGTTTAAACATTAACAATTTAGTTTATAAATGTAATACATACAAATATAAATTTTGTCTCCAAAATAAAATGAATAAAACAGTTGCATTATGGGAAAAATACCAAAAGGTCATGTGTAAAAAAAAATTCCATATTTTTTCGAAACGATTCTAGAGATGTGTTAAAATTAAAAAAAAAAAAAAAAAAATAGAATTGTTTAGTTACTTTATTTGTGCTACTACTATGTCTCAATGAAAACTATTGGTTATTGTCAGTCATTAACAGATTCCACTAAAAGTCGTATAAAATCACCATTATCATCATACGATACCAACACAATCAATAAACGCTAAATGCAATTATTGACCCAAAGCTAAACTGATGCTGCTGATGTGGCCAATATTTAAGGCAAATAAATGGAAAAAACAAATGTTGGCTTTGTTTAGTAGGTGTTTGTAGTTTAAATTAACAACTCTAAAACTAAACTACAAAAATAATAAAACCATAAAAAAACCCTAAAACAACAATAAATTTATTCAAAGTCAAAAATTTAAAAAAAAATAAAAAATATTATGTTAAATTTACAACAAATTAGATTTGTTAGTTGGTTGGTTGGTGTCTAGTTTTGTGTTTTGGGCACTCGTAAACTGTTGTGTGCATTTCATTTATTTTTACCAAATAAACCAACAGATAAGTAGTCAGTCATTTTAAAGATACATCTACAATAATTTAAATTAACCTTGAAATTTAAAAGAGAAGGAGAAATAAAATAAAAAATAAATAATAACAGCCACATTTAAATCGAAATATAGCACAAATTTTTACTTATTTTTTTTTTTTCTTGTAGTAGAAGCAAATTTAAACATTTTTTTCGTTTTGTTTAAAAATAAAACAAACAAAAACATATAATTTTTGCACATTCATTCATTCATTAATTTATTTGTTTATTAAATTTATTCATAAATTCAATAAATTCATTCATTTTTTGTGCAAACTTTATTTGTAAAGAAATTTGAAGTATTCGACTAGTAACCCTCTCTGTTTCATTTGATTACTTATGGAATGCTTTCAATTGTTAACGCTACAAGCACTAAATGATCTCAATGACAAGTTTTTCTTTAATGCAAGTACATATTTACCATCCTGTTCCAATTAAACTTGTTGTATATCGTCCGAATAAATACAAATGGCTGTGATTAACTAAGTATTATAAAAATAAAATTTAATAAAAAGAAGTAAAAACGAGAGAAAAAGATATAGTCGGTCAGGCCCGACCATATGATACCCTACACCATCTTTTATTAGTCATGGATTCGAATGTGGACCGATACTCATAAGTGTAAAATAAGACATACAAATACAGAATATTACATTGATGCTGACATTTATATGAATTTATTCACTTTTGGGTGATTTCCGAAAGGGGACCTTATATGGGAGCTATGGTAAATTATGGACCGATCTTTGTAAAATTTTTACTATCATTTATGTTTATATAAAACTTATTTGGGTCGAATATCAACTTGATACTAACATTTTAATAGGACTTATGGCCGTTAAAGTGATTTTCTGAAAAGGGGTTTATATGGGAGCTATGGGTAATTACGGATCGATCTTTTTAAAACTCGGCACACTTATTTAGACTTGTATGAAACTTATATGTGCCAATATTCATTAAAATATTGCTATATTTAAGAGATTTATGAACCTTAAACCCTTTTCCGGTAGGACATTTGTATGGGGGCTATGTGAAATAATGGCCCGATCATAACCAATTTCAATAGGCTTCGTTCCTGAACCAAAAGAAACCTGTGTACCAAATTTCATAAATTTTGGTTCAAAATTGCGACCTGTAGTTTGATTACAAGGTTTACATGGACGGACAGACGGACGGACGGACATCGTTAAATCGACTCAGAAAGTGATTCTAAGCCGATTGGTATAAATTAAGGTGGGTCTTAGACCAATATTTTTTCAATGACAACACCATGCCGTTTACATTATATAGAAGCAGTTAGTGATTGATTTTTATAAGCCGGTATATAATTACTTATTTATGATCAGATTTTTTTAAAAAATGCTTTTTATTGATTTTTTATTTAGTTTAGCAATTAATATATTTAAAGAAAAACATTTTAAAGAAGGTATAAATATGCGTGGGACAAAATTTTGCGTATGAACTAATTTTTAATCTAAAATAGTTTTTAAAAAATTTTAAGTTTTTGAAATTAAAATTTATAAAATCTTTTCACGTTTAAAATTATAAAATATATCCTTAATAATACTGAAATTTCATTACTTATTTAGCTTACTAATAATAAAACGCATATAGTTCCTCTTGTTTTAACTTATACTTTAAATCTTAAAGTTTAAAATAAATTAGATACTGAACAACTTAAATGTAGTTAGTTCTTGTAATGACATCTAACTAATGACATGAGGTAAGTAGTTGCCTCTAATGTCATCACCGTGTTAAAATAATGGGTTATTCAGCTAATGTCTAAGTAGTGTAAAGCCAATACATTAGCTTCTTAACTCATTACCTGGCAATCAAAATTTTTGCTGGGTATATACCTGTCATCTGTAACTTTTTTAAATTTTACCTTATATTGGATGTGGACGGTAAAGTGGGAGCCCATTTTTTTGTTTCCTAGTTTACATTGACAATTGAACTATTTTATGAAATTACTTTGATGTTTCATCTTATGTGAGAGGTGGGCGGATTATACCCCTTTTTAATGTCTGAGTTTAAGTAGGTCCTCTAACTATATGTATAAAATTTTTTGTCGTACATGCTTTTATTCAAGAGATATCAGCAGAAAAGTATGAATTAAATGAATTATACAAGATAAATATTTCAGCCAAATTTCGTCCTGCTTTCAACAGACTGACAGACCGCAGACGGACATAGCTAGATCGACTCAGATTCGTACCTAGACCCAGAAAATATACATATACTTTATATGGTCTTAAAGGATTTCTTTCACATGTTATACATATAATGACAAACACAATATCCTCTCATCTTTTTGATGGTGGGTATAATTATATTCAGTTATGTCCGAGATACACCATTGCGTCAAGCTAGTTTTTCAGAGAGGGTCTTATATGGGACCTGTATGGGACCAATTGTAGAAATATTCTTTATATTTCGGCCATTTTTGCACCTGGATCTAAACTTTTTTAATGGAATTTTATGCATATACATAGAATTTTTTTTAAATTAATCCGAATGTCTTTTAGGCTCCCGAATGAATACAGTATTCTAAAGGCCGACATTATGGCCATTAAAAGAACAGCAAACTGGCTGAGGTTTTATAGGATATATTATAATACTTATTAACGAATAGTCAGGCTGCAATAAAGTCCCTGACAGGTATATACACTATATGTAATCTCGTCCATGAATGCCGAATATCCCTAAATGAAAACCGCGTGGACACGGTATAAGATAAAGTACAAGTCTATAGATCGAAAATAAAGTTTGGTTCAGTGGTATTTTATGATTAAGCACAATACACGATGTCATCTTCAGGGGTGAAGTGGGTGGCCCACCAAAGTTGGCCATTAAGATTTGTAGCGCTTTTTTTTAAATTTTTAATATTTAAATTGAACAAAATATCCTTATGGAATTTTTATATAATATTTAAATTATGGAATTAGAAAAACTCCCACTTTTTTGTACCAAAATGCCCAAAATTTCAATCCGGGAAAAACATTTTTCAAGAGTTGATTTTTTTTTCATTTAAATCGTCACTCTGTCGTTAAAATAGGCGTCCGATTGGAGATTTAAAAAAATCAAAATTGGCAAATTTTGGATAGGGCTTGTGAGGAGACCTTTGCCATAAGCTCCTCCGAATCTACATTACACGCATTTGTGTTAAGATTTCTTTTGAAAACATTAAAAAAAAATTATATAGCCTAGAATAAAAAACTAATTTTATAAGTGAATAAATATTTCCACCTTTTTGGAAAAAATCCAAATATGAAATTTTTATAAAAAGTTCCGATTACAGATTAATATAACTTTTTATCGGATTCATACAGTGGCCGACAAAAGTCTACGTACGACTAAATTTTTGCTGTCTAGAATTCGATCAAAACTATATTGTGGTAGGAATGGATTTCTAGAAAAGAGTTATATTCTTAGATTAATCGAAATATAACAGTGTGCTGTAGCTGCTTCTGTAGTTGGTCTAGTGTTAATTGAAAGAAATATGGATCGTTATCAGTATAAGTCTATTTTAGAGCAAATCTTAAAGGTTTTCGTTGAAAATTTGAATCTTGGAGAAAGCTAGATTTTCCAGCAAGATAATGATCCGAAGCACACAGCTCTAATTGTGAAAAATTGGCTGCAATACTACGCTACACGGCACTTACATATTCCACCCCAAAGTCCCTCAATGATTAAAGAGAAGCTTTTAGAGGAATGGAAAAATATAACGCCCAACGAGTTGAAAAATTTTGTTGTTTCAATGCCCTGTCGACTGCAGGCTATTATAGATGCCAATGGAGGATCAACTAAATATTAAACTTTAGAATTAAGTTCCATTTTTCAATGAAAAATAAATTATTTCTGTTAGTAAAAGGTTCTAGTTCAAATATTGGACCAATTCCATTTCTTTTCGCTTACAAATTCAGAAGGTATTTGAAGAATAAAATTCAATGATTCACTAAAATTCCCATACAAATATTTATTTATATCTTCATAGTGTGATAGTAAAAAATATCTGCAAATTTCTAATAAATACGTACATTATTGCAACATTACTTTCTTGATTTTATTATTGTTATAAACTTTGAAATCTCTTATAAAAATCCTAATAAGTCAGTAATTTTATTAATTTTATCTTAAGATTAGGAAATGCATCCCGGGATTTCCTGTCCCGGGATTCCCGGGAAATTAAACATTTTTTATGTCCCGCCTTCCCGGGAATTTTGTCCGGGATTCCCGGGAATTTTAAAAGAACTTAAATGGAAGAAGGCTAATTGAATTTTAGCAAAAATGTATACATTTTCGTAATTTTTAAACAAAATTAAACTAAAAATTCAGCTAGGAATTAAATCTTAACGGCAATTCCATTAGTATGTTTTGTGTACACTATATAAAACGGTTTATTTGGGATGACTTTATGGCATTTATTCAATTAAGCATCTTAATAAAATGTTAGCACTAAAAAACAGCTAGTGAAAACTGATTAATTTTAGACCTTTTAAATATGTACCTATTCGTTATAAGTTGTTAGTAGTATAGACAACAAACGGAATTTGTCTCATAGAAATTTGACAAAACATTAACATTAAAATTTAAGAGAAGAATTAGAAAGTGAGTCCAACAAATCCTTAATTATTCATATAATTTTCAACTGGAAAGCTACAAATAATATTCTCTGCTATGGATGAGATCGTCTGGTCTGATCTATAACATGAAATCAAATATTTTATTAGGAATATTAATAAACAAGTAATTGAAACTGACTGGTCCAAAGTTAATTTTTTCAAGCTAAATTTAAACCTACCTTAAAATATGAATAAGATCATCATTTGTAAAATTTTAGTCAAAATATTTTCAAAATATAAGCTACGTTTAAATTGGATTACGATATTGAAGCTACAAACAATTTAATAGCGTTTGAACTCAAGTATGAATCACAGCTAGGGGTTTCCGAAAAAGTGATCATCAGCCACTTCTTTAAGAATTAATAAATTCTTTTTAGTGTACTTTTAATAAATTTAAATTTTATAATGATTTACGAAACTAGTTAAAAATTTTATTGAATGATATCATTGTCTGAGTAAATATTTTTTAGTCAATTTCTGACATCTCTATTTTCTGTCATAAATACATTGTTTTATGGTTAGTTAACAAAGTTGTTTAATTTTGCTTCAAAACTTAATAAATATATTAAAGTAAGAATCAAATTTCAGTAATATTTTTTTACTCATTTAAATTTTTAATTCATTCAATTGATTTAATTAATTTAATCTAGAATTTTTTTCTGTATTTCAGTTTTTAGAATTTTGGTGAGAGGTGCAAATTTAAAAAAGCTGTTAATTGAATGAATTATTTACTAACATATTTGTTAATTGAATTTATTTTTTGATTTTTCTGTGTTTTAAATAAAATTAATAATTATTATTACTCTTTCAATTATTCAGATTAATCAATTACTTGAATTTCATTTTCGCTACATTTACAATCCTGTTTCAAATCTGCTAATGTCCGGGATCCCGGGAAGTCGAAAATTTTTTCCCGCATTCCCGGGAAATCAAAAAGTCCGGGAAATTGGGATCCCTACTTAAGATTATACTTTAAGAGACAAACCTTAAACCGTCAACTATAGGGGCCCTAATATGTATATTTTAACACATTAATAAGTATTTTTTGTTTTTTCGTTATTTTTTTTTACCAACCAGTTTATTCACAATTACTTGTGATCTTTAAACTATAAGTGTTGGATTAGATACAAAAGCGATAAAATTTTATAATTCAATTTTGCTTGATCAATTATATTTTGAGTCAATCTTAATAATGTTAAAATAGCAATAACAAGATTTAAGTAAAAAACTGAAACAACGTATCTAAACCTTAAATTGTAAAGGATTAGATCTTAATTATTTAAAATTAAATGAAATGAAGAAAAACCTTGAAAGAAGTGATCTAATGCGAAAAAAATAAATAAATCTTTTAATAGAGATAAAATTCTCGCAGTACATTTAAAACACACATCAAGATTTAACAACTTTTAAATTAACATTTGACAAATATTTTAGCTTTGATTTTAAATTTGTATTCAATGGACATGGTAACAGCAATCACACTTTTAAATTTAAAGTATAAACTCACCTTTATAAAAAGAAAAAACAAAACAAACGTTTTTTGATTTACTTTACTAATTAGTTGTTAAATGTTTAGTAATCATTTAATTATAATAAATAAATATGCCTAAATAAGTATGAAACGGATCAATTTGTGAAATTCGTAATTAAACTGAAAAAAGTCCCTCAACTAAAAGATTAAACACTTTAATTTTCTTTAATGCCTAAATTTTTTATGTTTTTTATATCCACCATCAAAAAGATGGGACGTATATTGAGTTTGTCATTCCGTTTGTAACATGAAGAAAAAATCGTTTAAGACCTCATAAAGTATATATTTTCTGAGTCGATCTACCTATGTCCGTCCGTCTGTCTATCTGTTGAAAGCAAGATAGGGCTCAGATTGGAGCACCTAGGGGGACAAATTTTGGCTCAAATATTTATCTTATATAAGGTTTAATAACATTAAACCTTATATAAGATGACGTTCAAAATGTCGATCGATCAAAATCGGTTAATAAACAAAAAAGTTATGGGACAACTACACGAAACACAGGGTGTCTGTTGTAAATTCAGTTTATACTTTTATACAGATATCTCTTGAACAATAGCATGTACGACAACAACATATTTTGGAGATAGTTCAAGGACCACTTTATCGTCCACCTCTAATATAAAATTTTAAAAAGTGAGATTTGTCCAAGCCGAATATAACATTCTCGCTTGTTATACTTTAAGTGATTAAACATTCACACATATTAAAAACTTAATTTAAATTTTAAGATTGAACAGCGTTAAACGCTTCATGCTACACTGGCTTTATTTCATATAGTATCATTAAACCCAAAAGTGTTTGAATAATTTATTTTTTATTCAAGTTAATCAATTTTAAAACGTTTAATTACAATACTGCTTAAAGCTATTTATTATAACCAATAGATATTTAGTCTATTTAGATAATCAATCTAATAGTTCTTATTTAATTATCAGAATAATTTTCTGAGCAATTGTATTTCATTAAATTTAATAAGAACAGATAAAAACTGTTGTTGCGGCCGGGAGCAGACAGGCGGACGGACACTGTCGTAAGAAAAGAAAAATATTTAAAATTCCAAAATTGTGATTATCTATTTATTTATACCTAAGGAGTGAGATCGAAAAATTCTTAATATACATAATATTCAATAACTTGGAAACGGTTGATCTTAGAGTTTTCATTATTTTTTTAATCATTTGATAATTTAGCACAGATCACAGAAATATATAATTTTTATGGTTCTAACCACTAATTATAAAATTGTGGACCATTTTTGAAAACCCTTTCACTTTTTTGGAACAGTGTGCACATCTTCTGTTAAAATCTTCGGTATTTTGGGACACCTTTTTTGTGCTCTTGAATTCACTTTTTACAAGAGCTCAATATTTCTCCACTGGTCTAAGCTATGGACAATTTTGAAAATTGACCTCTCTTGGTACTAAAACTATGTTATTGATTTGGTACCACTCCAGAGCTTTCTTACCGTAGTGACATGATACCAAATGGGTCCAAAAATATGTGGACACGTTGTGCTTTCTTAAGAAAAGAAGAATTCTTTTTTGCAAATATTCCTTTATGCATATTTTGGTATTTATAGATCCGAATGTATCAAATGACTTTCCTGTTTTGCTGCAACTGCAAAAAGCTTGTCATACCATGAATTTTGTAAGAAATTTTTGCTGCTTTTGGGTCTTAAACTTATCTCCAACATTGCTTCGAGCATTAGCAATACAAATTTTTGAGACACAAGCTGCGAAGATTCTGCCAGCACCTACGTTTCTTCGTCAATTATACAGCTTGAGTATTTTTGTATGAAATTTGGTTTTAAATTCCGAGTCCTATTTTTGGCTTGAGAAACTGAAACTGAGAAAACTGAGCTGATTTTCTACCAGATGTGTTTGGAGTTCCTTTCAATATGCCTTCAATTTTCTGGCCTTCCCAATATCATGTGGTCCTTTTTTCTTACCGAACTAGGTTTCACATCAATAGTCAAATTCTCTTGATACTGTTTAATAACATTAGAAACGGTTTTACGGACGACATTTAATTCTGTGGCCAATTTTTTGTAAGACCTATTTGGATTTTTTGAAATTTTTTAATAACTTGTAGGACGTAAATCTTTTTCGTCACTTATTTTGATGAAAATAAGGACAAATTAACATGATTGTTATTAAAAATAATAACTGAAGTATTTTTCCATGATAACTAGATCAAAAAAAATTTTGAATATTGATTCCGAAAAAAGTTATGAGGCAAAATGTGTGTTAAGATTTTTTCGATCTCACTCCTTATTTAGGTAAATAAAATATAAAATAAGTTATTTTAAAAATTCCTTAAATTAAGAGTAATTTTCGATAGCATTGAACTCATTGTGCTTCTATGACATTTGAAATAATAAATCAAAACAAGCCTATAGTACACAGTGAGACCGAGTATAACTTTTTTCTAAATTTTTCATACTCGAGGTGGTCTACTTTTACACCCTGTATTACTACAGTGTGGCTACAATATGATTTTTCTGAAAGCTTTGATCCTCCTCTACTACTCTCCCAAACATTTAAATACAATCTAACCAATAGTTCAGAAGATACCGTTTTATTACCAAAATTTGTGTAATCGGTATCATAAGGCAGCAGTTCTAGAAATTTCTTTGTATTCTAAATTTGTTTTAAAAGAACTTTTCCAAAAAAAATCTTGGAAATCAAATGAATTAGTAATCTTCTATATATATTTTCTCATTCCAAAGATTTCTGAAGTTTCCAGACGACGTAAAAAATTAAAATTTTACTTACTTATAAAACTTTTCATCCTACAAATCCCAACGGAGCCAAATTTTGAAATTCCTACCAGTGAGCGCCCAGACGTGGTAGACAATTAAAATTCGGTTTACTTATAAAGCTATTCGTTCTACAAATCCTTTCTCCTCCCAGATGACGTAAAAAACTAAAAATCGATTTACTTATAAAACAAATCGTCCTAAAAATCCTAACGGATCCAGATATTTTTATCAGGGAGCGGAGATACGCGTTTTTTTATTTTGTGTTATATTGTTTAAAGTCTGTTTTGATTTTAAGAAATTTGGTTTGCTATGCTCATTGTTTTCCAAATCCTATCAAAAACTGATTTTGCATTTCGGCACACGCAAAGAAAAAATATGGTTCCAGTGACCATAAACTAAGAGCAACATATTATGATTAAACTAAGAGCAACATATTATGATTGTAATATATGATTACAGGTAACAATAAGTATATTTGTACGTAATCATTATTATGATTCCAATTTATAATTTATTAGTAAGGTTTATAACCTTACTAATACCTTTTAGTAAGTTTTATAACCTTTTTTTAAGCATTGTTTTCAATTTCATCATGTTTTTATCATTTAATAATACCATGTTATCATATACAGCTGCGTTCATAATAATAGGAGTGGAGACAAACCAAACTTTCTGAAGAAAAAATTTATAATAAGGTAATTTTAAAACCTTGACAAACAAAAGAAATAAAACTAAAAACAATTACGTTTACGATTTAATTCAAAATTGTTTAACTTTTCGTTCAATGTGCATTGATCATAAAAATAGGAGTGATGGTGAATTCTTAAAAATGAAAATGTTTACGTTAAAAATTGTTTAGTTAAATTAGAAAGTAATTATGAGGAAGTGAGCTAAGTATATTTTAAATAGATTTTTTTCATAAAGCAGTTATTTGTTTAATAGCTGGACGAGGAAAACGCTCTTCTGAGGAAAAGAGAAATTAATAAAATAAAAACGTAGAAATCATGGAATTTTTTTTACAGAAATCAAGTAGATGTTATCATGTGTCGATAAAATGATAGCAAATGCGTTATCGTAAGAAAAGAAAGTGGAAATGTTAAGCCGAAGCGAAAAATATCGAGTGCGGATGACCTTTATGTAGTCCTTTTTAGTAAAATAGATTATTTTCTGTCAGCAAGTAACATCTAAAAGAAGCTAAATTTGTCAGTTAATGCTCTTACTATTCGTAGACGCTTGATTAAAAATAATTTATTTGCTCGAAGTCCTCGAAAAACACCACTGCTCTCCAAAAAACACGCAGCCGTAGCTTTCTTAGTTCCCTGACCTCAATTGCTCATAAAATCTTTGGAGAGACGTTAAAAAATATGTTACGGAAAAAATACTGTCAAATGCTGACAAATTGTGGACCTTAGTGTGAGATAATTGGTGAAAAATTCCAGTAAGGCTTGGTCGGGATCTCATTTATTTATTATTATATTATATATTAGATATGCTGAAATCACCAAAATTAAAGCTTTTTCCATAAATTACTAAAACTATTAAAGCTATTTTGGAAACATTTATAAAGTCGTTTAGCAAATTTCCCATCTAATTTTTAAAAAGTTATAATACTCCTATTTTTATGAACAACCAGTTTTGAAATATTTTTGTTAAAACATCGTTTTTTTTTAATTAAATATAGTTTTAATTACATTGCGAATTATTCTAATACTACAATAATAAATTAATCATTATTGTTACTCACAAAACTTTAATAAAATATATGTTTTGTTTTTAAAAATAAAAACTTAGTTTCTTATATAAGGGCACTCCTATTTTTATGAACGCAACTCTATATAAATTAATTTCATCATATATATAATCCCATTTTATCATATATATAATTCCATTCTATCATATATATATGAATTAATTCAATCATATGTATAATTATATTTTATCATATATATAATCCCATGATTTCATATTTATATTGATATGTACCAGTATGATGAATGTACCACATCATTCATCATACTGAATAAAAACAAACCTTGTCAATTTATATTTGTTCATATCTAAACTAAATGAGAATTAATATACTAACAAACTACTGGACTGATACACAAAAATGTGTATTCAAAAGGCATTAAAAGTAAATAAAAATATTAGCTTAATGGTTATAGAATTAACCAAAATTGTAAAAATAACTGAATGGTTGTAGATTTAACTAAATAGAATTTACCAAATGTTTGGATTTATCATAAATATGATTTCATATAAAAATAATTAAATACATATTATAATTCAGTCAACTATATTAAAATTTTGATTGTGGGTAATCATTAAATGATCAAACAGAATCATAAACGTTGCTATCATGAACACGGTATTGTTCAAATCAATGAAAAACGGCCATATAAACATTGAATAGTTGTAGTGATCATGCTGTAGGCATGTTTTTTCTCTGCGTGCAGGGAGAGCATTTAAGTCGATTTTTTTTCTTAAAGTTTAGTTATTTAATACTTTGATCAATATTATTCTAACGGATTTAAATCTTTTACTTCGATTAGGGAGAGGAAAGTGTCCAAATGTTATTTATATATTTTTTTCAATGTTGGCAACCGATTCAAAAAGGTAAAAAGGTAACGGTAATGGTATTTTGAATTATTTCGGTAAGGGTATTTTAGCGGTAACGGTATTTTCAGTTATTTCGATAACGGCATTTTAGCGTTATCGGTATTTCGAGCTATTTCGGTAATGATAGTTTAAGGGTAACGGTTGTTTCAGAAATTTCTATTATCGTTTCATAACCAAGAAATATAAAGTGGAGTCGAGTGTAACAAGGTCGTTCTATTATACCCATAGAGTCATTCCATTTAAAACCAACACGAAAAAATCCAATTTTTTACTTTTCCTCTCCGAATTTAATGATATTTGGTACAATCATTATTCTTGTCAAAACTAAGACTAATTAATAATTAATATTGACGCTGGAAACGCAAATACCAAGTTTCAGTTTGATACACCCAGAGAAATATCAATCACATACGTGTTGAAAACGATACCATTCTGTGTCAATAGTGAATCTACACCGTATGTGTTTAAATTAAACACTGCGTGTTCAATTCTTATTGAAAATCGATACCCAATTGGCACCAAGATGAAACCATTTCGGTATCAAATTGTTAAATTACATATGTTTTCTATTAAATTTGTTAACGAAAGGTATTAAAAAGCTGTTACCGTAAATTACCAATGTGAGCACAACTGTTGCTGATTTTGAATCGAACTTTTTCCCTTAGTGTAACCGCGATAGTTCGCGAATTATAATATCGCAAAAATGAGGAAAATTGTCTTTTTAAAAATACAAATATATGTATTTTTAAAAAGACAATTTTCCTTTCCAAACTGAAACTCGGTATTTGCGTTTCCAGTGTCAATATTAATATTCTTGCCGAGTTTTATTATAGTCGGATAATTTTTGGAAGAAATTGGCGATTTTTCTATTTTATTACAAACAAAACAACTCAAAATGAGATAAATATTTCGTACTTATTATGACATTTGTTGTAATAACTTCTAAAATATGGCGAGTCCCAGAATGCCACTTTCCACGGTTATAGAAAACATTTTCACTTTTCGAGATATTTAACCGCGAATGAAAAATCGCGAGAAATGGACCATTTTGATGCTTAAACTTCTAAACTATGGCTGCATAATTTTATTTCAACAGCCAATTGTTGGCTGAATGATAGATTTCTTTTTACAATATTTTAATTTTATTTCAATCCAAATTATTGTAATTTGCTTAATGTGATCTCGAAAAATACTCTCAGTACAAGTTGTTATTGAAATAAAAAAAATGGAAGGAAATAAATCACATCTATTTCAAAATAAGTAAATTTGTTCCTTTAATATTGACATGCCTTTATATACAAAACACAAATAAATGTCATTTTACAAATTAATTGCTGTTTGAAGGTTAATATTATTCATTCCTAATATTTAATCAATAATTTTTTGTTTGACAGTATTTAAGCTAAGAAAAAACTATTAAAAATTAAATACAAATAATATTAAAAATTAATACCCTTGTATGCCTATTTATATTGTTTGAAAAATAATCATAAATACATTACAATTTATATATTCCCTAAGTATTATGTATGTATGTATGTATGTAAAGATTTCAATCATAATTGAGTTTCAATGTCATTAAGAATTAAAACTAAATTTATTTTTTATTTAACCCATAGATACATTAATAATTGTGATCACTTTTTTATTTGTGTACTTAACAATTTAAATTTAAGTAAATAAAAAAAATATAAACAAATTTTATGGATTATAAACAAATTGATTGATTCATCTTAAAAAAAAAATAATTAAATTTGCAACTAATATTTGCGTATAAAAAATAATATTACTTTAAGTGTTAAAATTTGTGTTAGAATTATTTTGAATTTTTATTATAGATTTTATTTTTATAAGGTAAAATGTAATATTAATTTATATGTTCTTTTTTTACATTGAATAAAAACAAATTAAATAATATGCAGGTCACATTAAGAAAATATTTGACAAAAAGCACGAAACATTTTTCTTATAATGGATGACTACATATTTTTTTTATGCCATATAAAAGCTAATGGTTTAAAGTTTAATATTATTTTTGAAAATAAATTGAATTTTAAATATTAATAATGCAAATTAAACTTTATATATACAATTTTATGTATTTATCAATTACTGTTACCATATAAAAGTTTTGTAATAATTTATGTGCATAATTAGTTAAAATTTTAAAATTAGAATATATTTAAGTGTTAATTAGGATATAATTGTTTTTGTTCCCCTAACATTTCGTCTCAAATAAACAATTAGTTATTTGAGGAGAAATACTAGAGGAACAATGAAACCTTTATTTTTAACACATTTGTTAATTTTTTAAACAAATAATTTCTGCTAATCTTTAGTTATAAATTAAAAATGTCATTGACAAATTGTTTTGCCAAAATTTCCTTTCATCAACTAAGTAAAAAAGAAATAATTATTTATCTCATCTCGTCAATTATTCTTTCAAAAGATGGGAACAGATCATTTAGATATATTTAGAACATTAGAATGTCACGTTCGCACTTTAGAATAATTTGTAATAAATATTCATATTGTCCAATAATATTTTGAGTACAGGGATAATAAATGACTGTAATATTTGTTATATTGTATTATTTACCATTTTTTATCAGATTTGTGAAAAAAAAAACCCGTCTAAATTTTGACGTAGTTGTCATTAGGGGGAAAACCGTAACCAATTAACATTGAAATAAGAATTGTTAATAGAAAAAGTCAACTATATTGTTAAAATAAATAAACAATGTTTATTTGTTTTGGTTGGAAATTCCCCTCTAAGTCTTTCTAAAATTTTCTTCATATAAAATATAAAAAATTTAATATTTAATAATAATAAAATATATAATAATTCGTTAAAAACTTTTAACTTACTAACCCATATTTGCTTTAAATCTTTGCATTCATTTCCAATAACCAAATCTCCAAAAAATGATGTATTTAATAGTTTCTTAACAATCACTTTACAAAACTTCATCATCATCATTACTATTATCAACACCTTGTTAATCATGATCATCTTTCTGCATCGATCAATCTCATCATTTCAATTTTCGATATTTCGCTGCTCAAAACTACAAACAAAAACACTTCACACAACAATTTAAAATTGCGTAATAATTTTTTGTACTGTCAAACAATTACGACTTTTCATTAACAACCCAAAATACTAGATGATGGACAAGCGGGCGCATGCTTTGTTGGTAGGTTAGATGATTGGTCAGACAAATAAAAAAAAAAACAGCCAAGAAAAGTTAATCATAAAGTTTGTAAACCATCAACTTTATTCCAATTTTTAATACATGGGCCAAAAGAAAGGTAAATAACAACAATAAATAAAAATAATAAACAAAAACATCACAATATTTTAACCTGAATATAGTTAACAAAAACAACGAATTCGTGTTCATAAAATCAAAATACCTTTTAGCCATTTAACAAGTTGGTAACTACTACTGATTTTAAACCGGCCATAAATGATTCAATGAGAAATAGAGAAGAAAACATTACCAATAAATAATTTACACATTTCACAGTGTAGATTCTTAAGGGCAAAAGGGACAAAAATAATATTTAACTTTAAGCACAAAATATTAAATATTTTCAAAATACAAAATTTTTTTTTTTTTCGGAATTATTTTTCTCTTGACCGAGATTGACAACTGATTCGAAAGGGTAAAAAGTAGGGCCATTTGCCAAATAAATGATAAATGATAATAAATGATGAAACAAGTAATGTCGATAGAGAAGGAGTTAAGCTTTCAGAATATTGTTGGCTGGAATGTGTAGCTGGAGCACGGAAGAGATTAAAAATTTTATTATTCTAAACAAGACTTAATTCAAAAAAAATTTAAAAATATAAATAAATTATCTTTAATTTTTTGAATTAGTCTCTAAAGAAAAATTTCTTTAATGATCTCAAATCGATAACTTAAGAAAATTGTAAGTTAGAAATTTGAAACGGGTCTCAAAAATTTTAATTTTTTAAACACTTTGTTAAAGAAAATTCAATATGTATTTTCTTACATTTTCTGAAAGTGTACACCTTTAGAATTTGTGTAAGTGTAACTTTGGAAAATTTTGAACGCGCACCTTATGTCCAGCGTTGTCGAAAATTATCAATTTTGGAAGAAAATTTTAACTTTTTGAACTTGTAAATATTTTGATTTCGTTACTGCTGTGAATTGGATTTAAAGGTGTAGCAAAAAATTTTGACAGAATACCGGTAAATTTGGACACATTTTCAATAACAAAAATTTTGATCTTTAAATTTATATAGCAAAAATATGTATTTTCCCGATTCTTCATTACTTTATAACATGTGTAAAAATTCAGATTCAAATTAATGTATTATGTCCCTGTAGATATAAATTGTTTTTATACCCTTCACCACCATAGGTGGTTGGGGTATTATGCGTTTGTTCTGATGTTTTTAACGCACAGAAGAAATATTCAAACACCCATCTTTGAGCAGAAGTACCAATAGACTAGAGTCATTTTCTGAGTTGATTTGCACAAAGTTTATGTCGGAATTTTAAAGATAATTTGACGAAATTTTGGCAAAAATGTTTATTTTGGCACAACGACACTCAGTGCTTTGATCCCATACAACGATGGGACAAAAATAGAAGGTATTGTCGTAGCAAATTGAAACTTGATACGCATATTACTTTATGCTTAAAATTAATAAATACGAAGTACACGCCTACCTCCCATATATCCCGAAGTTAAATAAATAAATTTTTCCTAAAATACTAGTCTGTGCTTTACCAACATTTGTGCCAGACATTAAAAATTGATTGCTTATAAGACTTTTATTTTTTTTTATCGGAGCAAGGACACGTCCACCTCCCATATATCCTGAAACTAAAAAACGGATTTACTGCGTGAATACTGGTCAGAATTCCTCCAAAATTTGTGATTGCAAATAATATAGATTATTTATGAGTATGCCAATTTTTATTTAAATCGGAACAAGAACATCCCTACCTCCCATATATGAGAAAACGCATTTCTGGCAACATACCGTTTTTAATTTTATAAAAATAGAAGGAGATGTCGCAGAAAACTGAAACTTAGTACATATATTACTTTAGACCCAAAGTAAATATATACAAAGTTTTGAAAAAATCGGAGCAAGAACCTCTCTTATATTCTGAAATGTGAAAAATGCATTTTCTTCTAAAATATTGGTCAAAACAATATCAATATTTGCGATAGCCATTGGAAATAGGTTTTTTATGGGTCAGACAATATTATTTAATAGGAGTAAGGGCATACCTACCTCCCCCAAGCCATATCATTTTTAAATATATTTTTAATTTTAATACTCCATCGAACTCTTGTAATTTTTGTATTAAAATTTAAAACTTCTCTATAATTAGCGCCATCTGGAGGATTTTTAACGTAATATATTTGGACCAAAAAATATATTTTTCTATTCCTTAGTTGTTTTTTTAAATTTCGAAATAATTTTTATATTTTTTCATTTTAATTAAACAAAATAAATTACGTCAACATTGAAAACTCTTTGAAATTGAAGTAAAAACTGAAAATCAGACACTTCTTCAATTTAACTTTTTTAAAGTTGTGACAAAAAATAGGCTAACTATTTTTGAATCTGTTAAATAACTGTAAAAACTTACATAAACCGTAAAAAAAAATTTATAATTTTTTTATATCCTTCAGCAATTTTTAGGTTTTAATAAAAAATATGTGCAAATTTGAGCAGTAATATATGTATATATTGGAAACACTATATTTTAAAAATAGTGATAGTTTTAATTTACAAATATTCTGAAGTATTGAAAAAATACATCGAAGTTTCATGCATTTCATCAAAAAATGAATTTTTGACAATTTTTTTCCTGAAACAGTTTACCAGCATTTTGGTTCATTAATATCACAGGTCAACACTAAAAAAGTATCTGGAAAATCATGTTACAGATATTATAGGTATAGTCGTCCCAATCACCAGAAACATTTCGGTTTTCTTCCATCACGTCACATTTTTAACCCATTCAGGAGCAACGAAAATATGGTTCCATGCTGAGTTTTTAGGTAATAAAATTGTCAAAGTAATATGTAGAGCAGATTAGTTACTCATGTTTTATAGCCAAGACATGGGGCTACAAAAATGTAGTAATAGTCAAGTCTCCAACTTGTCACACATAGCCCCTAGAAGTCTTTAAAGTTGTAAAAATAAATAAATTTTGTATTATCCCTCATAAAATCGTTGAAAAATGAAGGGTAAGGAGTGGGTGTAGAGGGGAAAATTGTATTTTATATAATAAACAAAAGATCGTAGATCTCAAAAATGGTAAAATTTTTAAAATCGCACTGACAAAACATGCATAGCCATCAAAAATATCAAAAAAGTAAAAATTCCAATTTAAATAACAGAGTTAAAAAAAAAATTATAAGAAAAATATATTGTGCATAAATTGGCCTAATTTTAACTCCTTAGACTAAATATAGTGAAGAAATTTAAATTAAACAATTCCATGACGTCACAATTTTAATATATATATATATATATATATATATATATATATATTTAACTTCATTGAAAAATATATGGATATTGTTTTCTTCAGTTAGGATTTAAGAATGTATTAAGAAGCAACAATAGTCAGTCACCAAAGTAGAATTCCACATGAGTTGATATAATCTATCAGTAACAGCATTTTGGTGCAAAAGCTCCCTTTGTTCTTCGCGTATTTTTTAAATTTTTTCAGTGCTTTTAGCAACTTTAAAGACTTTTAGGTGCTATGGAGGCATGTTCCTTCTCTATAAAATACGGATCCATAATTTGCTCTATCTATTACCCAGGAAATTATATTACCTAAAAATTTCTTAGAGGTACATATTTCATTTAGTCATCAGTGGGTTAAAAGTGTAATGCGATGGAAATTTTTCATGTTACTTTTTTCACTACATTTAGTCTTAGAAGTAAGAATTAAACAAAAATATTCAAGATATATTTTTTTCCTAATTTTTTGTTAGCATTGTTATTTAAACTTGGATTTTTATTTTTTTAAAACTTTTGGTGTCTACGCATTTTCTGTCAGTGTGATTTTAAAAATTTTACCATTTTTTGAATCTGCGGTATTGTATTAAATCAAATACAAATTTCCCCTATATATCCATTACTTATTCCTCATTTTTCAATGGTTTTATGAGGGTTAATTGAGAAATTCTCGATTTTTACAACTTTAACGACTTCTAGGGGCTATGTGTGAGAAGTTAGAGACTTTACCAGTACTAGTACTAGCCTATTACCTGGAAAATTTTATAACCTAAAAACTTCTCAAAGAAACAAATTTTCTTTGGTCATCAATGGGTTAAAAATGTGACGTGATGGAAAATTTTCATTTGACTTCCTACTATATCAAGCCTAAAGAACAATAACTTTTTAGACTTATTCCAGATACAAAATTTTTTTGCGATTTTGTTGACCTGTGTATTTGCTTTAAATTCTCTGACTTTGGCGGCCTCTAGTAGCCACAAAAATAGCTTTTTCAAAAAAAAAAATATTAAATTATATGATCTTTATTGTTACCTTTCTAAAAACGTTTATTTCAACACAATTTGAAAAATGTTTTTATTTTGATTTTTGTCTATGGAGTATTATACATATTATACATACATAATTTTAAAGAAAATTGTGTCTTCTTTAAAATTATTTATAAAAAATTTTACTGTTTTAAAATTTGTGGAAGACTTTAATTAAAATAGAACGAAAAAATATAAATTATGTTTAAAGGGATATATTTCATAAATCTGAGCCTGAATATTTTCGAAATACCAAATAATAATTTCAAAATAATTTTTTAACATAATATAAAGTAGTTATTGGAGAATTGATAAATGACCGAAATTTTCCTAAACTACTGTATGTGAACATACAGTAAATTGTCAGAAAATAAAGAATTTTTTTAAAAAAATTTTAAAAAATTTAAATATATAAAGTTACTTTTTTGACAACAAAAATTGCAATTTTTGAGACCCGTTTGAAAATTTTTATCGATGTGATATAATTTTTTAGCTTAATTTTACACTATTTTAAAAAAAATTTTGTTTTTTAAGTTATAGGCCAAAAACGAAAAAAAGTCAAGGCCAAAAATTACAATAATTTTAAAGGCAAACGTCTTTTAAACCAGAAGTAATAATATAGTGTAGTTAAAATGTTTTCACACTCGAGGTGGTCCACAGTATCGTCGCTACTCAGCTACTCACTCCAGCCAACAATATTCTGAAAGCATAACTCCTTCTCTATCGATATCACAATTTTCATCAAAAACGGTCAAGCAGTTTGACAGATCCAAATTTATTACCATTTATTTTGCAATAATCCAAACTGTGTATTGTTTGTTTAAACAAAAAATATGCTACCTGTTGTAACTTTTCAAATATGTATTTCCATAAGTTCACCCCTATTTATAACATTATATTTAAATCATGTTAACATCAAATCTTTTAATTAATTTTTCATGTTGCCAAAATTACAATCGTTAAAGTAACCCATTAAACAAAATATTTTATTCAGGCCTGTATGTATTATATGAAATCGCATCTAAAACCTGGTTGTACTTGTTAAAAAAAATGTGTCAAACATAAAACTACTGTTAGTTGTCTGTTAAAAAAAAAAAAAAAAAAACTTATAAAAAGAGAAATTAAATTAGTGCAATAGTAGTCGGTCATGTCAATCTATATAATAACCAGGGCAAGTTTTTCAAGCTTTTCGCTTGGAAAGTAAGCATTTGCATATTTCAAAAGAATTTCATAAAAAATGCTTATATTTTAAATCTTTGCATAAATTTGCATATAATGGATATAAAAGTTAGTTTTCTTACCAAAAACACACTTTTTTTTGTGATTTTTTGGAGTTCAATCAAATGATTTCTAAAATTTTTTTTGTGAGTATTTTGAGTACATTGTAAATATTGTAAAGAAAAAATTCAGAAGCGTCAAATATAATACTTAAAATTTAATTAGTTATATTTTTATAAACATCGAAATTTATTAGAGAATGAAAGTTAAAAAATGCATATTTGTGCCTATTTTCTACACATTAATATATAAGAATGCATAAATTCGTTGGTTTTTATATACATATTCATGCTATTTTTGCATATTTCTGTGCATATTATACCATTTTTTCGTGCTTTTTCAAGCGCATATTTCAATTATTTTTGTGCATATAAAAACTTGCCCTGATAATAACCTATTATTGCATAGTGACTTAACGATAATGGTTTGTTGAAATCATTCTTTTAAATTCCCTAAAAAATTAATCGATATATGCAATACGTCAACGTATTTCAAATTATTTCGATAATTTTCTTATTTAAAATCAGAAAAAACGTATTATAAACTACCAGCATAAAAAATATTATATACAGAATTTATCACTCTCTTATGTGTTCTTTAAATGAAAAAGTATTTTTACAATTTTATATTTACAAGACCATGAAAGTCAATTTGAATATTGCCGTTACATTCATCTTCAAAATACCAATCACATACATATAACGTAGGGTATTATAGCAGTCTTTTTTTCTTAAATAAAATTAAGATCAATTGCAGAAGAAATGCATCTGCACAAGATAAACAAAAATAAAAATAGTTTTGTTTTTAAACCATGAATTTGCAACTTATGAAAGTTGAAAAAAAAAAAATAATAAAAGCGAATTTACAATTAATACAACAAAATCAAAAAAAAAACAAAACCAAACGAACACATGTTACCATATTAAACAACCAACTACTGGTATGTACTTTTTCATGGGTCATCAGTTACCGCATACCACAAAAAAAAAAAAATAACATAAACAAAATTAAACAATAACAATAACAGTGTCAAAATCAAGTTTAATAAAAACGAGAGTGAGAGTAAAAAATCATGATAAATAATCGTGTAGATAGAAGAGATGTCTGCTGTGCTTTGTTGTATTTTGAATTTATTTTTGGAAATCGCCAAATAAAAATAAAAAAGAGAGTAAAAATTATGTTTTTAGGTTAATTAAATTTATATTGATTTTTGGTTTTTTGTTTCAAATGATTAATAACAAACAAGAAACATAAAAGAAAAACAATGTAACATTAGTTTGATACGAAAATTTATTGATTACCAGAAGATCATAAAGCACAATGGGATTTTTTGGAAGAGTTTTTTCTATGCGATCAAATGAGAATTGTGTAACTTGGCTATATCGGCAAATTTTTTGTAGGAGTGGTAAACAGACAGAAAGTACATACACACATAAATATATAATTACTAGGGCAAGTTTTTCAAGCTTTTCGCTTGGAAAGTAAGCATTTGCATATTTCAAAACAATTTCACAAAAAATGCTTATATTTCAAATCTTTGTATAAATGTGCATATAATGGAGATAAAAGTTAGTTTTCTTAACAAAAACACAATTTTTTGGTGATTTTTTAGAGTTCAATCAAATAATTTCTAAAAAATTATTGGTGAGAATTTTGAGTGCATTGTAAATATTGTAAAGAAAAATAATTCGGAAGCATCAAATATGATGCTTAAAATTAAAATAGTTATATTTTTATAAACATCGAAATCTATTAGAGATTGAAAGTTAAAAAATGCATATTTGTGCATATTTTCTACACATTAATATATGAAAATGCATAAATTTGTTGGTTTTTATATACATATTCATGCTATTTTTGCATATTTCTGTGCATATTATAACATTTTTTCGTGCTTTTTCAAGCGCATATTTAAATTTTTTTTGTGCATATAAAAACTTGCCCTGATAATTACATATTTAAATTTTTAATCATTAAATTATTGTTTGTATATTTTGTTTATTTGCTTATTATCTTTTAAAATATTGTGCAAAACTATTTAAATTGTAAACAATTAATTTATGCAAAAAAGAAACAAAAAATGCGAAATAAAATTATTAATAATAAAAAAAAATCACACAAATGATTAATTTGAGCAAACTAGATCCAAATATTTTAAATATTTATAACTTTATAGTCATAATATTAATGTGGTTTTTATCAGTTAATTTTGTACAATTTAATCAAATGTAATTTTTTTAAATTTTCGTATTGTGAAACAATGTTGCTGTATAATTTAAATTGCATTTTAAACGGATGTGATCTGCTAAATTTCAAGTTAAAAAAAGTTAAGCTAAACTTAAGGGCTAATTGAACGATTAATAATATTTTAGTATGTAATTGAATCTATAAATAGTTTAATCAATATGAATAGTTTAATTTAATTATAGTCAATTAATATCTTTTCCTGTATTTCACATTTAGTTTTAATTGCTTCTTTATTTAAACTATTTATTTGAAAGATACAAGTAACACATAAGTTTTCAACGCACATAGGGTCAACAATATGAAAAGCATTGGCAATAAATCAGAACTGCTTTTTATGATACATATACACAAGTTTAAAGAATATATTTTTCTACATATTTGGGGGATTCACAAGGTGTGCTATCGAAATTTTGTACGGATAGTTCGGGGGTCAATATAAACTTGGAAACCAAAAATGGGCATGGTCCGCCCACTTTACCGCCCACCTCCCACATAAGGTGAAACATCAACGAAGTTTTTACAAATAGTTCTAGGACCAATGTAAACTCGGAAAGAAAAAATGGGCGTGGTCCGCCTACTTCACCGCCCATCTCACATATAACGAAAAATTTGTAAAAGTTGATGGTGGGTATATAGGAAATATAGGAAATAATTCTGTAACTTTTGAACTGTGGGAGATTTCACATAGTCACAGCTGAGGTGTTTTCGAATTCATTTGGAGGATATTCTTAGCAGGTCAGACGGGTAGTGGATGACCCTCCAAAGTTGACCATCTCGGGGTATGTATTTTTTTTAAATCGCCATAAATGCATTTATGATATGACAGAAAAGAAATTTTGTATATAGATAGTCCTTGTAAATCTCAAGTTTAAGAGATATTCAGGTTGAAATAAATTTTTACCCCATTTTTAACCTCGTTTTTTTAACTTGGCGTGCTTAATATTTCCCCTGCTGCAAGAATCATATAAATATATGAATCTGTTAAAAAGTTATATTGGAACTTTAAAAAAGTTTTACATTTTTTGGGTTTTTTTTTTCCAAAAAGGTGGCAATATTTATTCACTGACAAAACTTGTTTTTGTTCTGGGCTTTATCTTTTTTAATGTTTATAAAATAAATCTTAAAACAAATTGCAAAGCTGGGAACAACTTAAAATTATTTTAATTATATATCTCCATATGGGTGCCCCGATGGCCTATTTAGTAGTGAGCTAGTCTGTCAGTTTGGGGGTTGTGGGTTCCATTCCCACCAGAGATTTTGTTTCACTACAGCGAGCAAATGGTCTTCCTTACTCCGCTCGCTTAGAATTAGAATATAATTTGTAATTGTATTGTAATTATTCAATAAATAAATAAATATTTCCATATGTAAGGTAATTCTCCATATGTAATTAATTCTCTGATTTTAAGACATGTTTTAAGATTCAAGCAAAATTTAGTGGAACGCTCAACTCTGACTATGTGAAATTTTATTGAAATGAACGGTTTAAAAGTTACAGACTTATTTAAAAAAAATTTAAACTTATGAGGGAAGATTTAAACTTTCAGAAAAATATTAGTCCTGTAATAATACGATATAAGGTAAAGATTGTCAAAGTTGACTACCTCATGTCTGAAAAAAATTGAAAAATCTTAACTTCAACATAAAGTTAAGGTATTAACGCTTTAGTTTAGAAATTTAGTTTTATTGCTTGACTTTTATTGACTTTTCTCAAATAATTTCCGTAACAAAGGCATAATAATAATATTTTTTTTTTTTTTTTACTTACAGCTTACAATTTTAAAAAATAATTAAATGAAATTTAGTATGTATTGTGATTAGTCCATTATAAAACCAAAATGTGTCAATCGTTATTTGGATCCATAATATTACAATTTATATGGGTATATAGTATGTATGTCTATAATGAAATTAAATAATTTTTAAATGTTTGTTTTTTATTTAAATGAAGTGGCTGGTTTAGTTTTATTGTTTCTACTTAAAATTAAGGATTACATTTCGCAAGCTGATTCGAAGGATAAAATATCCTATTGTTCCTTTGGCAGAAATATATCTTTTTGTTAATTTTTCCAGCTCGCGTATATATAATGCTATGACCAATCTTCTTCTTCAACAGCCGTATTAAAAAAAATTTAATTTGTATTTAATGCTAATACACAATTTGGCTCTTAAAGTATTTACTAAGAAAAACGCATTCAAAAAACTATTTACTGTTTTACCGAATCCGAATTCTGTTATAAAATCAGCATCACTATTACATTATTTTGTTTTGTTGAAACTTTGATAAAATTAACTATTTTTATAATTTTTTTTCTGTTAAAATGCATTAGTTTTAACCCGGAGTTGATATGGAGTGATTTCATGTCAAAACTGACAGCAATCGGACTTAACATCTATGATATTCACTACAGATATTGGCAATTGGAAGTGTTTCTCAAATCACAAAATTGTTGGCTCAAGTCTCTTTTCGGTCTAAAAATATGATGGTTTAAAAAACAAAAAAAAAAGCTAATAATTTTACAGAAGTGTGCTTGTTTAATTGCTGATAACTTCTAAACTATACCTGGTAGATATCGAGTTTTAGTTTCATATTGAGGACAAAAATATTACCTTTATAAAGATATTTATAATTTTTTTACATCAAAAAAAATCAAATCATTATATCTCAGAAAACGGTATTCTTAAAATTCTGAAATTATGTTCTGTATAATGTTCTTCCCACGCATGTTCTTCCTACCCACGTAAAATTTCAATTTAGAGTCTCATTTAGTTTAGAAGTTATGGGCGAAAATAAAATCTAATTACTTATAACTTATATACTGAACACAATATTATTTTAGTTTTACTATCATTTTAAAGATGAAGATATTGCCTTAAATTAAAATTAAACTTATAAAAATTAAATATTTATATCTTTAAAAACAAAATTTAAAAAATTCTTAAAAAATTATATAATGTTAACACAACTTTTTCATACCAGTGCATATTGGACACTTATTTAGTTTAGAAGTTATGTAACAAAATATAAACCAATGTCAATTTTTGTATATAAAATCTCATTTTTTTTAAATAAAAAAATTCATTTTTGTAAATATTTTAAATTTTTACATACAGAAAAATAGCTTTTTATATTTTTGAGTTTCGGATCGATTCGGATCGAGTTTCGGATCGATTATAAGACAGAGTTAAATTGTCAATACACCATTTTTTAAGAATTTTAAAAAACCGTTCCTCGAGATATTCTGCTTTGATTTTTATATTATAGATGTTGACCTTTGAACTTTCGAAGTAAATAAATTTTATACAGTTATAAGCAATAAAGTATGTAGTGGGGTGATCGATTATTCGACTTTTTTGAGAAACCGGTTTTCGAATAGTTCGAATAGTTGGTATTTTAAAAAAACCGGTTGCACTTTTTGAAATTCAGAAAAAACCGGTTAACAGGGTTTTTGCAGAAGTTAATATTTATATCAAAAAGCTACATTTCTTTAAAAAAATCAATAATTCTTATAATATTCAAGTTAAAATTTATTAAATACAAGCGTATAAGACTGACAATGCCAGGAAAAAATAATATTATATGCACAAACAAATCTGAAAATTAAAAGAAACAAAATATGAACAACATATGGACACCTTCCTCTCACTAATCGAAGTCAATTATTTAAAGCCGTTAGAATTTATTGGGATAATATTGATTAAAGTTTTAAATTCGTAAACCTTTCAAAATAAAGAAATCGTCATAATGCGTTCCCTGACCGAAATGCAAAATCAGTTTTTGAAAAGATTTGGAGAGCAAATAATAAGTATAGCAACTCAAAAGTTCTTAATACCAAAAACAGACTTTTCGGTCCCTGATAGAAACATCTGGCTCCGTTAGAATTTGTAGAATGAATAGTTTTATAAGTAAGCCGATTTTTAGTTTCTTATATCGTCTGGGAACTTCAGAAAGCTCTGGAGAGAAAACAACGCTTAGGAATGATATATATAAATCCATATATATAGATCCACGTGTTTTCGCTCCCTGATAAAGATTTCAAAATCTGGCTCCGTTAGGATTTGTAGGACGAATAGGGTTATAAGTAAGCCGAATTTTAATTTTCTACGTCTTCTGGGAGCTTTAGAAAGCTCTAGAAAGAGAAAACATTTTTAGAAAAAGACACATAAATCCTCTTATATCCGCTTCCTGATAAAAATTTCAAAATATGGCTCCGTTAGGATTTGTTGGACGAAAAGTTTTATAATTAAGCCAAATTTTCTACGTCGTTTGGGAGCTTTAGAAAGCTTTGGAAAGAGAAAAAATGCTAAGCAAATTATATATCTAGATGACTAGAAGATAATTATGTTTCAAAATTGTAGAAAAAAAATCATCAAAAATTAGACTAAATTTTAGTTAGCATAAACAGAAACCATGGATTAATATGGAAGCCTGTCTCAACTTTGAAACTTTTTTAACACAACACCTTTAAAAAATAATGGAAATATTGGATCATAAAATATTAAATTGGGTGTAAAAATATTACAGATATTACAATAGATTAAAAAATTCATGCAAGATAATTGTTACTTATTTATTGGTTTAATATTACAGAATAAATTCCAATTTAGACTTAAACTATATTTTTAAAACATAAGAAATCAGTCTTTATGAATATTTAAAAAATTATTCCTAAATTTCGATTCAAATATCACTATTTAGTACATGTTTTCTGAAATAAAATGCTATTTTTAAAACCGATTTTTTGTGTTTAAAAAAAAAGGTCTATTCGACATTCAAAAAATGAACATTTTGAAAAATCCGACAGCACATGGACAGAAAAAACCGGTTTTAAACCCGGTTGGAAAACCGCGTCGATCACCCTAGTATGTACCCTTTTGGAATAAATCGATAGTTTTTAAAGAATACTGCTTACCAATGCTTGGTAAAGCTGTATTAAGTTTTTTTGAATACGGCTGAAAAGCTGCCGTACTTTGCGTACTTACATATGAACCGTTTATTTTGAAAGTAGCCTAATTCCATTTACAAAAATTAAGAACTATGGTATGAAAATATTTATATATTTAATTAATTAATTGATTCTTATCTAATATTTTTCTATTATATTAAAATAGAAAAGATAAATTAATAAAGAAAAAATTAAATTCGGATAAAAATATTATACGTAAAAATTTTACTATTTTTATGACTAACACGATTTTTTTTTTTTTTTTTTTTTTTGATAAAGAGACTTAGGTCACTTGCAAAATAAACGGTTTATATAAACAAAAAATTATTCATTTTATTTAAACTCTTTGTCCCCCAATTTGTTACAAAAAATTGTTTAGTATTTATAAACGAAAACATTTCTTTAAAAAAATAGCTCATTAGTGATCAAAAATTAATTTTTTCTAGCCATTGAAATTGAGTATTTGATTTTTTTTTTTTTTTTTTAAGATTCATTAATATTTAAAATATTTTTAGATTTTGTTTTTGCACATATTTTGTATACACACTAACGAATATTTTTCACCTTTTTTATTTAAATATAAATTTAAAATTCATTTTTAACTTTATATTTCTTTATATTTTATAAATTAAATTTTTAAGTTATTTATTTCTTTACATCATCTCATTTCATTGACAAACTTCATTTAAATTTCACATCTTTTTTTTTTAATTTAATTTTTTTCAGGTGATTTGTTAATTTGGTTTTTAAATATTTACGAAAAGGGGGCTATAAAGAAAAATAAAAGGGTACAAACAGAAAACAAAAAATGTATAATCAAATCGACAATGACGACCTTGACTTTTTTTATAAGTTGCGAATTTATTTTGAATAATAACGCCAGGTATTAATAAAAAAAAAGTAACACAAAAAGTAAAACTAAATAAATTTAAATGATTTTTTTTTTAAATATCAGACAATTTTCAAACAAATCTTTTGTTGAGATTTAAACGTTTTACAATCAGTTAATCATGGGTATGGATTTTTTATATTATAACTATTTAGTTAAACAGTTCTTTTTGTTGGGTGAAGGGGGAGGGGATTAAAAAAAAACAAAACGAGAGAAGAAGATATAGTCGGTCAAGCCCGACTATATGATACCCTACACCATTTTAATTCACATAATTATGTTTTTACTATTATACAACTTACTTGTGTTAAATATTAACATAATACTAACATTTGTATGGGATTTATGCACGTTAGTGATTTTCGGGAGAGGAATTTATATGGGAGCTATGGTCAGTTATGCACCGATCTTCATGAAATTTGGCAGATTTTTGCTGATATAAAACTTATTTGTGCTAGATTTCATTAAAATATTCCTATTTTTAAGGCATCTATAAGTGTTAAAACTCTATTCCGGGAGGACATTTGTATGGGGGCTAGGTGAAATAATGGGCCGATCATAACCAAATTCAATAGGTCCTTGTATTGAAAAAAGCATATGTACCAAATTTCATCAAATTATCTTCAAAATTGCGACCTGTACTTTGCGCACAAGCTTTACATAGACAGCCAGCCAGCCGACCAGACGGACGGACGGGCGGACATCATTAAATCGACTCAGAAAGTGATTCTGAGTCGAACGGTATATTTTAAGGTGGGGGTCCGACAATTTTTTCTCTGCGTTACAACTTCTGCACAAACACATAATACCCCAACCACCTTTGATGGTGTAGGGTATAAAAACAATCCTAACTACAGTATAATTTTGAATATTGTTTAAGAAGATATGTTTGTCAACAAATTCTTTAATTAAATTTTTTATGATTCATTTGTTTTATACTTTATTGCAGTTTTATTTGCTCTTTGTTGTGATTTATGTGATGATGATGTTTACTTGAGGTAAATTCTTTTACAAATATAAGAAAAAAAAAAATAACTTTATTTCCTGTTTACATTGATTGTTTTTATATACAATAGTGTTTAAACAATTAGCATATTCTTCCCTTATGATTGTTTTTTTTTTTTATTATTATTTATTTGGCAACGACAGAAAAAAATAATTAATTAAAATAAGTTTAAAAAAACTTTTTGCAAACTAATTACGTGATTTTTAAAGTGCAATAATTTTGAATATAATTATAGAATTTTTTATAAATTAATTATACTTAAATATTCATAATTTTAATCATTTATAAAATTATATGATGGTCATATTATGTCCGTCCGTCTGCCTTTCCGGAAAATTAACTTTTAATACAAAATAGTGTTCTATTATCATGGTTTAAATGAATGAATTAAATGAATTAAATTATTTAAACTAATTCTTTAAGTCAAGGGTTTTAATGTTCTTATCAGAGAAACAAGCCGAGGCAAAATTTTCGACGGCAGCGGCGCAGCACTTTTTAATCGGTGGCGCGGCGCAAATTGTAAATATTACATTGAGCCGCCCGGGTGCTCTCCATCTACAAAAAACTTCAAGTAATTGAAATGGAACTGAGGATTTAATAATTATTAATTCACTTTTATGCCTTCTATTATTCTAAATTCTAATAAATTTATCATATGTAAGTAAAATTATAATAATAGATGGAGCCACAGCATCCACTTCTTCGAATAAGAGATAAAAACATGTTTTGCTGAATTTTAATAAAAATTTTTAATATAATGTTTACTATGTAATCAAATAATAGTATTAATAAATTTCAATTACATAAACAATTTACAAATGAATTTATCTCATATTAAATAAATAATATTATGAAAAATATTTTCTATAATATTGCTGTATTATTTTTTTTTTTTTTTTTTTTTATTAAAGTTTATAAAGTTACTGAAAGAATTACAAAAAAATATACAAAATTTTCCCATTGTGATTAGCCTTAAATTTCTCATATTTACCCAATAATTTCCAAATGTGAAGTTAGCGGATGCTGTAAAATAGATCCACACCTTTTTGCTTATTGATTTACAAAACAATTTTGTCTTTTTATTATAAAATATGCATATGTACACAATATTAGGGCAGCTCTAAAAAAAAAGTTTTTAAGCTTCTATCTAACAAAAAAGTTTACATTATTTTAAAGTATAATTTTTAAAAATATTAGCCTTGTTGTATTGTTTCAAAGATGGAAAATAATTTTTAAGGTTTTAGAGTAATAAACAAGGCAATTAATAATATGCAAAATCATATTTTTTTTTCTGGGCTTCAAATTAACCAAACTATTAGGTATTTATCAGTTTCAGACAAATTTATGAATTTTGGCATCGATTTATTACATATTTTTTCATATTTTGGTCTTGGCAGCATACTTTGTAAAATTTTTATAAAAAATCCTTTTTAGAACTTATTTTAGCAATTTAAGAGACATATTTTTGCATATTTTACACTAAAATGAAAAATGTTGCATATTTTTAACCCAATTGAATTTTTTGCATAATTTTCCATTAATAATATTTTATTTTTTCGGCAAAAAAAAAAAATGCTCCCTCAAAAATTAATAATTAGACTTGATTTAATTTTGAAGTGCTAACACGAATCTGCTTTCAGTTTTTTTTTTTTTTCATCAAGTCAGGATTTTGTTTTATGGACGTGTCTAATATTTTGCCCATAATAAGGCCATTACTCTGGTATATTTCACCATAACTCAAGAATGTGCTCGATTGATATAAGCGATACACAAAAAGATGTGGACTAAAAATATCATCAACTTAATTTTTTTATGTGCTCACTAGTTTCGAAAGAAAATTTTCATACAAAATTTAAGAGTTTTTTGCTAAAATTTCTTTTGAAAAATCGAAAAATGTTTCAGTTTATCATATTTATATACAGTGGTGGGCAAAAAAATGTTTTTTTTTTATCCTTCTTTAATCAAAAATATGTGGACTAGATGGATTTTGACGAGCTAAACTGGCTTTCACTTTTTATTTTATCACGTATTGATTTTTTTCAGCGGTCACACTAGTAAAACTCAAGAATGTTTTGTCCAATTAAGACTATAACTCAAGAACCGTTTGTATGGATTTGATAAATGCTACATCAAAAGATTCAGACGAAAATTTTCTTCAAGTCCAAATTATTTTTCAAAAATTTCAGAGGTAAGGATCAAAATTTTTCCGATTTTTTATATTTATTATTTTTTTTTTTTTTAAATTTTTTTCAAAAAAATTATGTGAATATTACTCAAAAATAATTTGAATCGCTATCTATTGGAGTTTAATTTATCAAAATTGGACAAAACCGTTCTCTAGTTATACAAGTGTGACTGCTTAAAGGCGGGGTGATAGAAACAAAGTAAAAGCAGATTCTTATTTAGCACATTAAATTCCATCTACTCCACCTATTTTTATATAACACAAAATAATTCCGAAACTATTGACGAAAAAAATTCGACCAGTGTAATTTATTCATAAAAAATATTTTAACAGAATATTTTATAATTTTATGATCATATTTTCCATTAACATATTGTTATTTTACTATATATTAAACTTTGAATATTTTTATATATGAAAATTTTGCCGTATAAACGGTGAGTTAGTATTTTATTTGCGAGTTAATAACTCACGAAAACTAATCGTGATTAGTGAAGCAAAAAGGCTCAACTACATAGAATACTTTCGCTTCAACTGCAACTGACAACTACGCAACGCATAAATGATATTAACCCAGTCGTTGCATTATTTTGTTATTAAAATTTTATATAATAAAATGTAAAGGTGTAAAAATTAAATTATGTTCTCAGTTTAAATAATGAATTTCAAATTAAAATTTCCGACACAACAAAAAAAAATATATTAAAATAAGAATAAAACAACCAACAAAATATATTTACGTACTTCGGCATTTCAAAGTTAAAGCTCCAACCACTCAACTAAAAATCATCGTATCGCAATTAGCTGCTTCAACCTGCTTTATGCAGATGTGTGTATGTACCTATTGGCACAAAAATTCTAGGTAGCGTATCGTAGAAATCTACAGAAAATAGATTTTTACGTAGCTGCGTAAGTTTTTAACAACCCTGTAATTTATTTTGTTCACAAAATAACCGAAAAACAGAGTTGTTTACACAATGAATGTTCAAAAACACATGATACGTATACTTTTTTTGACTGGTTGTACAAAATGTTTCACGCTACTTTTCTTCATTCTGCGTTGCAAAGTTGAGTGGTTGGGCCTTAAACATTTTTCATCTATGAAGTACTTCACGCAGAAGTTTGGCGTACTGATTTGGTTTCGTTCCATATAAATCCATGTTTTCTACTGCAGCTGTCAGTTGCAGTTGAAGCAAAAGTATTGTATGTAGTTGGGCCTTAATTGCAAATAAAGCGTATGGCGTTGCTACTTCCTTTTAGGTTCATAGAATTTTTTATGGTAATAGTTGTATTTTTTCCCATCTGGCAAAACAAATAAGGAAATATATTTCTTTACGTAACTAGTCGTCTCCACCTAACATAAAATATTTAACATTAACACTAACATCATGTTTCTGATAAATGTAGATCGTTCAATTTAATGTTAATTTTTTCGACGTTCAAACACGGTTGTTAAAGCAAATGTTAAAAGAACCATGTTTAAACATCGAAAAAATTAACATTAAATTGAACGATCTACATTTATCCGAAACATGATGTTAGTGTTATGTTAAATATTTTATGTTAGGTGAAGATAACTAGTAAGGTCTACACAAGAGATTTTTTTATCATAACAAGTAACAAAACGTCGGCAGAGCTACTGAAATTTTTTTTTTGTTTATATCAGCACATAGATAAAATTTTATTATAATAAATCACTTTTTATACCCACCATCAAAAAGATGGGGGGTATATTGATTTTGTCATTCCGTGTGTAACATGTCGAAGGAATCATCTAAGACCCCACAAAGTATATATTTTCTGGGTCCTGGTTAGATTTGTTCGATCTAGCTATGTCCGTCCCTCTGTCCGTCTGTTGAAAGCAGGATAGGGCTCGAACGGGACAACGTAGGGGGAGGAAATTTGGCACAAATGTTTGTCCTATATAAGGTTTGTTTGGGATTGAAAATGGGTAGAATCGGTTAATAAACAAAAAAAGTTATGGGCTAAAAACTAGAAACACAGGGTGTCCGTTTTTTACTTTCCTGCTGATATTTCTTCAACAAAAGCATGTACGACAAATAATTTTTTGTACGTATAGTTCGGGGATCGATATAAACTTGGAAACAAAAAATGGGCGTGGTCCGCCCACTTTACCGCCCACCTCCCATATAAGGTGAAAATCAACGAAATTGTGTTTAAATAGTTCAAGGACTCGGAAACAAAAAATGGGCGTAGTCCGCCCACTTTACTGTCCACTTTACCACCCCCTCCCATATAACGTAGAATTTGAAAAAGTTGATGGTGGGTATAATATTCGCGCTTGTTTTTTTTTTTTTGGTTTTCGTCCAGGAATGTTGTCAAAATTTAATGGTAATATGTATAAATATTTTTTTTAAATTTCATTTTATTTTCTGTTATTTTTGCTCCAAATAATAATTAAATTGACATTTCCATAAAGAAATGTGCTTTTTCTTAAAAAAAAAAAAAATAATAAACGTCAACAAAATGACGTTTGATAGCAAAACAAATTTATCTTCGCTTGAACTCTAACGTCTACATTAGACAAATTTGTATCAAGACAAACGTCAAATTGTTATCACGATAAACAATTTTTCTAATGTATACTGAATTTGTATTATTGCAGCGTTAAAAGGAAATTGTAGGCGCTCGAGCTCTGACAACTGTGTCTTGAAGTTACTTAATACGTTTTCCCCTATAATTAATAGAGATAAAAAATTATCTGCAATTCAGACAAAAATGTTACATTTGTTTTGACAAAAATTTCTCTAATATAGACTCGACGTAATAATTATCGCTGCAATATAATTACAAATAAATTATGTCTACACGTTATAAATACTTATCATGATAAGAATTTGACGTTTATTATGATAGCAAAATCTCTCGTGTAGACACTACGTTATGCAATATGCATATAAACAGTGAGTTATTTATTTACAAATTATTTTTATTTGCAATAATTGTGCGTATAAACGTAATAATAAATAGTATTGATTTAAATCCGCTTACATAAAAATAAAAACAACTTTTCATCAATATAATATTTAAAAAATAATTCTTTGATTTTAATATAAAATGTATCCTTAAAACTATACCTACTTGATTTATTTTAATACTCTTTGTATTCAATTTATTTCTTTTATTTTATAACGGATTTCTTTCCACTTTAATATATTTTTCAACCGTTTCTGTTTTTTTTTTCTTTATTACAGAAACTTGACTTCAAGGACACTTTTACTTTTTTTTCGTTAATTCCAGGTACAAAAGAAACTTTTTTACTTCCACCTTTTTGTTATAAATTAAATATTTTTTTTAATTTTCTCTTCTTATTTATAAAAAAAAAAGAAAATAAAATAAAAACTCTCAATATAAATATAAACTTAGTTTTGTTTATTTTTGTAATTCTTCAACACTCACACCTTTTTTTTAAACGATCGCAGTAGTAAATTTGAAATATATTTAAGCGGCGCGGGATGTAGGAAAAAAATAAAGCAATTTTAGTAGACACACGTTAATTCGTACTGAAAATTGTTTAACTTTTTTTTTTTTACTCTTTTTTATTTATTAAAATAAATTTTATTTAAAAAAGTACTCGTATTTTTTTTAAGATCACGTCTCCCGAATTTTGTGTATTGTGTGCGTTTTAAAGCGAACTTAGTTATAAGTACAATATACATGAAGTATGCGTGTGCTTTGTTGTAGTTTATTTTTTTGAATTTAAATTTTGTTTATTTTCTTTTTTTTCGGACAACTTCTTAACTTAACGACGTCTTTCGAACAAATGTGTACGACTGCATAAGTACATAAAGTTTTTATTAACTTTGGTCCATCATCATCTTTAGTGTTAAGAAAAAAAAAAAAACCAAGAAAATATTTAAAAAAACAACGAACACTGTAATCCGTTAACAGAGTCACACACTTTACAGACAACAGACCAAAACTATACAACAGCCAGAGTCAGACTGCTGCAGTAATTTGTATGTGAACGAACAGTGGGCATGAATCAACTTAATTGTTTGTTACCCTCAGTTTAACTACAAACTATGTGTGTATATAAATATGTGCATACAAATATGTATGTAACGATATAAAAATGAGCATAATATACTTTTAAAATAAAAAAATATTTAAATTTAGATTTATGTCTTTTTTCAATTTAAGCACATTAATTTATTTGTGTGTATTGTGTTTTGATTAATTTGATTAATATTTTCAAAAGTAGGGAATCTGCTGACTTTAATGTGCAAAAAAAAAAAATAAATAAAATTATTAGTTACTTGTGTTAAAATATTTCTATAAATAGAATAAAAGTTGTCTCTTAAAAGGTTACTTATAGCTTTTGTATTTGAGGGCATAATACAACGTCATTCGGTCATTACGGGCCCTTAAAAGGCTATATAACAATCATGGTCATGTGCGGCTCCAGAAGAAATTTTATGCGAACCGAGTTACTTCTAAGAAACAATCTATTTAAAATTTCATATAACAAAAATTATAACAACATTACACAGAGGGGACTCTCAAACTGATTTTCGTTAGAAAGTCTAATTTTAAAAGTCCGAATTCTCCCAACCGACCTTTTATTCTTTATGGGAAAGCACAGTGGACTGTCTTTTATAATTTACCAGCTTATTCCGCTTCCCCTTTGGATGCGATAACTAATATTTACTTCAAATTTTGATATGAAAACTATAAAAATTTTTTATACTAAATAAATCACTCCTTGAGATATGCAAAAGTTACTATTTTCTTTATGTTGGGGGCTACCCCTCCCGCTGGTCCTATCCGTACTTCTTTTCATTTCATCAATGCAATATGTTAAGAAAGTAGTACCATTTCCCCCGGTCCTATCCATGCTATTTGCATCTGAAGTTATGGAGGTTATTGAGAAAGTTGTTCTTACAAAATGTTAAAAATTTTACTGTAAAAGTTCCTAAGTTCCTAAGGTAATTAATATTTTCGTTATATGGGGGGTACTATTTCCCCTGGTCCTATCTGTTCCATTTTAATTTGATGATTGATGAGAAAGATATTTCCGCAAAATTTTAAAACTTTTGCAGTGACAGTATTTTAAGTTATCCGATAATTAGTTATATTTTAATAAAAAAATTAAAATAACAACTAAGTGCCAGTTCAAGAAGCTAGTGGAAGAGCTTGAAAAGAACCCATCACTAGACAGAGGATTTCGTAGGGGCTCTGTTCCTAATAATTTTAAGGAACAGTGGGAGACTGTTGCCACTGTGATAAATTTTCTTGGTCCACCAATTAGAACTGGTGATGGATGGCAAAAGGTAAGGTAAATATTTTGTTTTAAAACTATGATGACTGATGGAATTCTTTTTACAGATTTTAGCAGTCTTCTTTCCATTATTATTATTTTTTTTTTTTTGTTTTCTTCGTCACTGGAGGAGTCCTAATCAGAAATAAAAAAACACTTTTATTTAAGCTTTCCTTTTTTTTACAAATAAATTTTTATTTAACTTTTAATTTTGCAGAAACAGCACAGAACTTCATTTTTTTTTATCAAAAACAGTAAACAAAATGAATCAGCTGACTCTAATATTAGAGATGTGTGCTGTATTTTATTAACATTATCGATAAACAGTCAACGGCGATGTAATACTCTTACAAAATACCAAATTAACATAGAATTGATGTTGTCTTTGATTAGAATTGCTGTTGCCTTAAAATTGACGTTGCTGTTGCCGACGCCAAATAAAACAAGGGTGATTGTCTGTATTGGGCTACTATTCCCGCCGCTCCTATCGAAAAATAAAGTAGCCTATTTTTACGGAATGATATTGTGAATATTTCAAGAAAATCGGTCCAACGTTTTAACTTTCTATAAAGCTTAAACAAACACAGATTAATTTTTATGTATAAAGACGATTTACGAATTTCAAATGGAATATTTGTTTCCTTCATAGAAAAGATAGACACAGCTTTCGTTTGTGAACGTGACGTTTTATACAAAGTATATCTTGTCGACCAAGTGATAAATGTTGGTTCATTGAAATATTTTTAGCTCTGCATCGTGAAATAATTATGCAGTTTCGGAATGGCTGGTAAAATTTTACTTAGTGCTATTAGAGGTTTATGAAAACTTTTTGAAACGATTCCGATCCGATCTGAACAGATTTGAAATTTTTTTATGAGAGAATTATTCTAGTCGGCATCTACACAAAAACATTTTCTATTTTAATTACAGGTTACAGTTGATAAAGTTGAAGCATTTGCTAGTCATTTTTTATTACATCTGCTTAAATTCATTGGTTATTTGGTACAAGGTCAGCCCTAGACTTGGACTATAAATTATTATTATATAAAGCTGTAATAAAACCTATATGGTTATATGGCATACAGCTCTGGAGAACAGCATCTTTATAAAACATTGAAAAATAACAGAGAAGAAAGTCCAAACAACAGATGCACCATTAAGCCCAAATTACAATAGCGCGTAGTCATCAACAGTATCAGCAAAAATTATCAGCTGATCACTGTCAGCACAACATGTTGCTGCCGTTATAATTACAATTCAGCGTAGGCAGCCACAATTTACAACCACCATCTAGCTTTGTTCTACTTGTGTATTTTATCCTCTCATTTATTTGCTCACTCTCTTTGTCTCGCTCTCAATCTGAATGCAGCGCAGTGAATTTAGAAACAGGGCTAAATGAAACAGCACTGCAAACTGCTGCTGACTAAATGTAATCAACACCATAACAAACAGTGCATTCTAAATAATCAGCTGATTATGGCAGCACACACTGCTGCTGACTACGCGCTATTGTAATTTGGGCTTTATACGTCAGAAATAGTAACAACCACAAGGATCTCAATATTGCTACAATTCGTGAGGAAATAAAGAACACTAACATCAATTATGTGAACAAATTATCTGAACACCCTCTCGCTAGGAATCCGCTAACTATTGAGGATCAAAGACGCCTAAAAAAATGGAAAGACTAGATCTTGGAAGATAACACTACTAAAAAAAACTCTACGTTGGATTTTGCTGTGGCAATATTAACATTAATTTAAGTTTAGTTTAAGATTTAAGTACTTATTATAAATTTCTGAAAAAAAAGATTCATAGCCTCATTCTATAACTTTTCGTTCGTTCTGTTCATGTACAGAAACGAAAACGTTAACAGTTATTTTAGGTATTCTGTATCATTCGTTACGTTTAACATTAATAAAATCTGTTAATGTTACATAATTGCCAGTAAAAAATTTCTAATTTTTCAGGGGTGATTTTAGGTAAGCTTGATTCTAAGAAAATTTACTTTTTCAAATCTGGTACAATATTAGTATTGATAATGAATGGCAATTGTTCATAATTGCTGTCGAAATAAAAAATATAAAAATGTCAATAAAATAATTATATTAAGCCAATTTATTAAAACAATACAATATTTGGCGTGCAATGCATGTTATTTTACAATTGATAAGCCATGATCCAAGTTGATTGCAAGCGTAATTGTCCTTCAACGTTTGATGGAACAACGAGTTATAAATCTTATCAAATTTTTGTGGCTAAAATCAATCAAGTTAATCATGGTCGATAAAAAGTTCCAGCAAGTCGGGGTTACATCCAACACTGCGAACAATATAAAGTGTATTGCAATAAACGATTGGCAAGATTGGCCAAAAATATCGCTTCTGTGGAGAAAAAACTAAGGATACAAATTTGACGGCTCGAGCCAGCTAAGTTACTTTTGTGAGTTTCCTGCCGACTGGAAATATACAGATTTTTTCACATAACCAATAAAATTATTCATATTTCTCCGTATTTATGCGACAGTCATTGTAAATTGGATCATAAAGTTGCATCAGTGAAACATTTTACACAAAATGTCAAAAATACGTGTCCTGTTAAATAAAAATATTTTTGTTAATACACATGTAGCTTGTTTAATTCCATTTCGACAGTTAGCAGTTTCTTTTGGAAAAAAGCTAATTATCTTTAAAATTGCAAAATGTACTTTGGGTACAAAGCTAAACAGAAGAAGGTACTAACGGAAATCGGTAAATTGACTCAGAAAATAATTCAGTTTTTGAAATCAGCTATTTGAACCCATATACACATACAAATCTTATTTCAGAAATTCATCTTTTGTAACCTGTGATCTAATTTCACCGGTCCAGTGCATAATTGACCATGGATCCCATATAATTTGATTTATATTAAATTTTTTTTATTAAAATGAACTCATCACTCTTATAAAATATAAATTTCTGTTATAGTAACGTCTTTTACTGTATTAACAGGCTTTCGTTATGTTAAATAAAATAATACGTTTATAGAATAATGCCCTTATTCCGTAACTCTATCGTTCGTTCTGTTATCGTCAATAACATGAAAAAATATATTTTCTTATTCTGTAAATATTTTATTTCAAGTTTAACAGAATAAATATCTGTTATTGACGAAAGTCTGTTAAATTCCTAAAAATTCATATTCTGTAACATACGTTAACAGAAAATGAAATGTCAGATTCAACGATAAGTATTTAGGGGGTGATAGGAAGAAATGTGTATAATTAACATGTATCTCTAGGATTCACTTACAATAAAAATATAAAATTCAAATAAAAACGTAATTTTCTTCATGAATCAGACCATTTATTTATGAAATTTCATTAATATTTTTTAATTTTTAATTTAATTAATTTTCATATCTTTAAAATAATTTTGTTTTCTTATGACAGCCGCATTTCGTTTCGTATTTTCATGAATGAAAAGTTTGGATTATTAAACAAACTTTATCACATTTGGTATACATAACCATCGGGTATTAGTTGTATAATTTGAAATTAATAAATTTAACACACAATCATCACTAAAACTTTAAAAAAAATATTCTTCCCGATACTTTTTTCAAATTGGCTCAAAAAATAAACAAACAAATTATTTTTTATTTTGACAAATAATTCTTGTTACCATTTAAAATAAAAAAAAAAATTTGTTACCATACCAAAAATTATATAAAATTTTGAACAAAAAATTTTAGATGAACTCTGATTATTACAAAATTTTATATCTGGTAATTTTAAATTATTTTTCAAATACACAAACCAAAGTAGTAAATGTTATTAGTCACGAATGTTACAGAATACAAAAAATTTTGTTAACGTTTTCGTTACTGTACAATTACAGAATGAACGTAAAGTTACGGAATAAGGCTATAAATATTTCAAAAAAATTATGTTACCAACGTTAACAGAGCAAACGTTTGTGTTACAGAATAAGGCTATCAATAAAAATATTAAAGTACCTCAGAAAAAAAAGTTACTAAGGAACCCCTCTAGAAATGAAGATTAGTATGTTCTTATATGATTCCCAAAATATTACCATTTTTAAAACACCTCTAATTATTTGAACAAATTATCTGAACACCCTCTCGCTAGGAATCCGCTAACTTTTGAGGGTCACAGACGCCTAAAAAAGGGAAAAACTTGATCTTGGAAGGTAACACTACTAAAAAAACTCTACGTTGGATTTTGCAGTCAAAATTTTAGTTATTTCATTAAAAAATATTTATTATGTATCTTTTCAGTCGCGGAATATTAAGATTTTATTAACGTTTTTTTTTTTTTTTTTTTCATATTTTCTTAGTTGAAACATGTAATTTTATATATTTAGTTCCCAAAAGGTTAAATTAGCCATTTTTGCAAATAAGTCGCATGGAAGTACTTATCACACTAAAATATTGATAAATTTATGAAAAACATAACAAGTTCACTGAAAACCGCGATAATAATCGAATAAAAAGGAGTTTTTGAAACTTAGCCGCTATTTTGCATGAATTTACAGCTTTTTTGATCAATTTATGGTTTTATTTGCCGTTAAAATTAACCAATTATGGACCAGAAATCCCAAAATATTATTTGTGCAACTAAAGGGTTAAATGAATGAACATTTCAATAGCATTTAATGAAACCTTTCCAATGATGCCCTAAAATATAATTTACTATGGAAAATGTCCAAAATATTCAAACTTTAATAAAATACTATTTAAAATAAATTCATTGAATATTTTACTAAAATTTTAATTTCGCGAGAATGAAAACAATCTTTAAGATATTTTTTGCTCAATATGTATTAGACGTCGTTTTTCTATCATATGTTGTAATTGTAGTTAAAAATTGTGTATACTGTTGACCTATAAACCATATTTTTGGAGGTATTTTCAAAATGGTCCAGCTCAAGTAAATGAAATAATTGAACTGAAATCTTTAATTTTAATTTTAAATATAAAAAAACTGTTTACGAGACATTGATTTTCAAAAAAGAAAGTGCTTACTTTTTAAAGTAAATCGGTGAAGTTTTTTCGATATAATGGATCCAAATTTCTCACGATTTGTTCATTAATAATATATCAAAATCGTGAAAAGATTGAATTTTGAAAAATATTTATGGAGTCAATAATTATTTTATAATTTAAATTTGAACTATGTAAAAAGTCACATACTTTTTTTATATTTTTCTGAAAGATAACTGAATAAAAAATTTTTTGTTTATTTAAATTTTTAAGAAATTTTAAAAAAATATATTCCTGGGAGAACCAGGATTTCCCTATATTTTAAAATATTTTCCTTAATTTCTCAAATCGCAAAGCTGTAATTGAAAAAAAAACATTGAACATTTTTATGCATCCATTATGTCGTGATTTTTTTTATGCCCAATTATATAATTGAAACACCAAAAGATACAGACGAAAATTATTATTAAGTCACTTTAAAATTATTTTTTATCTGCCCAACAATTTCGGATTTATTCAGAAAAAACTTCATATGTTTCCTGAATTTTTTTTTTTTTTTAATTTAAACCGGCAAAAATTAGCAGTTTTTAATTCTTTTATCATAAAGCTGGTAATATTATGAATAAAAACCATATATGTATATAATATAAATTAAATAAAAAAAAAATCGATGTAAGAATTCATGTACATCATATATGTTCTGAAATTAAAAATTATGATATTTTCTATAAATTTAGACAATAAGTTCTGAAAGTTGGTCAACGTTTTACATATATAATTTTGTTTGTATTCTACAATGGTAAGTTATATTAGCAATATATTATTTTTATTTTTAAAACTTATAAATCTGTCAAAATTAATAAAAAGGAACATTTTAAAGGATGAATTCTGTAATTATTATTATTTTTTTTTTAAATCGAATTCAATTTATTGTTCTAGTTATTCATTTAAAGCATTCATATCAAATTATTATACTTCTACACTTAAATATTAAATATTTCTACTTCATATGAATGTAATTAATTCTGTAACGAATACCTACGCTTAACAGTGAATAAAATCAGCTATATGCCCAAAGTGAAAAACAGAAACATGTTTGCGTTTTCACCAAATTTTAAATTTTGCAAGAAAAACATTTTTTCGGAAATTTTTAGTCTAGAAATTCTGATGACTTTTCAAGCTTCATTCCGAACTTTATTCGATCTGGGTCATTCGTGTTGTGATAGATAGGGTAGTCGAAGGACTACAAATTGAACTCTGGTGGTCATTTTTTTTTAATTTTAATGACCATTAACCCAATATATTCTTTTGTAGCCGGCAGCAATACTTTTCAGATGTATTAATTAATAGATCGGGACCTGAGGAGATTGTAGCAACACAATATTTTTATATGATTTTTCTACAGTGTAAAGTGTTTAATGAAATTTAATGAAAAATCTAATCTCGTTACTAGCATTCAAATACAAATTATGAACATAAGATAATGTTGTACCAATATTAACAAAACTAGGTATAATAATTTTCACTTAAATCTAGTATTATGGGGGAGGAGGGGTAAATTATGAGCGAATTAATTTGAGCCCTCTTTGAAAAGGAAGCTATGTGTCTAATTTCTTTAAAATATCCTGAAAATTGTAAATTGAATTGTTTATAAAGTTTGCATGGACGGACTGACAGATACCGATGAATCGGTGTAGTAAATTATTTAGTTCCAATTAAGCATAATAAATAAAAATCTTTGTTTGTTCTTTATTTCGATTTTTCAAATATGAAATATAGCCTTTTCAAAATTTTCAACATGCTGAAATTTTTGTCTTTCAACAATAACAATATCTTGTTAAAAACTTACGGCTGTTAAAGCCGCAAAAGCCAATTTTTGCTCCGTTGTTATTAATTTGAATATAATTCTACGTATGGACTTATAACGCAATTTTTGTTTCCTATAATAAGCAATTTGCAAATTTTTACAATCCAAACAAAATTTTAAAAAACGTTACAAAAAATAACGGCATTGCCGACACACCATATTACCTTCACTAAGCACTGCCATACCCCTATTGAACCGTTAAACAATGCAATACAACAGGCGATATTTTAAAAAACGACGGCAGCCGACACGGTATACATTTTAACAACGGCGATGCGCCGCTGGCTTTAAGCCCTTTGGCTTGCTTCTTTGCTTTGCCAACTATCTTTTTCCCATATTAAATGAATGTTCGAATGAATTTGATTCATCCATACGCTTTGCCAACTGTTTGCTCCCCATAAAAGTACACTTTTCTACAACCTTGTCAGTAATTAACAAATATGGCGACTCGTATCAAGTGTTTTTCTACCTGCTGACTGGAAAAATTTTATTTTTGTTAAAAAATTTGCAAAAATTAACTTCATAATTAAAATAAATACAAACTCAAGAAATTGCTAACTAAAATCTATATTATTTCAATAAAAAATATATAAAAAGTTTAGCTTTATAACTAATAAAATACTAAAACAAAAATCAGTGGAGAAAAAAAATTTGCGATAAAAATCGATTGTCCAAAGAAATCTTCAAATACGTCTCAAATCTCTACTAATGAAAAAAACAAAGTCACACACTCCAGTCAGTCGTTTATTATATGTGCGCGAAAGTGGATGAAGAAATAAGAAGTGGGTGAAGTGGTATAGAAAAAATAAGATGAATAAAATATAAATAATAATGAAAATTTTGTATATATTTTTTTAATAAACAGAAAAAAGTTAACAAAAGAAAAAAAAAAAACAGTTAACTAAACGAATATAACATAAAATAAGAGTGAAAATGAATAGTTAATTATTAAACAAAGAAAATCAAGGAAAAAGATAAATATTCTAATTAATAAATAAACAAAATAAAAAAAATTAATAAAAGCTCTCATCATATTGTTAACTAAATAACATGAAAATTGTGCTTATTAGAAAAAATTATAATTAAACACAAAATATAACATATTTGTTTTATTTTTTATTATTAATGAATTGTGTCCACTTCTAATATATGAAACAACAAACGAACGTCCTTTATTCATCCCCAAGGTTTTGTTGTTGTGTGTTTTTTTTGGTATTTATTTTTTTACTTTGTTATTGTTTTCATTGAACAAAAAAAGAAAAACAACAAATAAAAAAAACAAAATAAATAAAGTGATTGAATAAACCAACCGATGAACGAACAAACGAAGGAAGGAACAAAACGAAACTTTATGGAAGTGAGAATGTGTTTGTGAATGAATGCATGAATGTGTGTATATAACGGAATTTAGCGTGTCATTTAAACATTATTATCAACAACATCATCATCGCCAAATGTATACAGCGGTTTTGTTATTTTGACCAGAAATTTGAAAGAATTTCTTTATTACATAAATTCTTATCATTTTAAAATTGTATTTATTGATGATTTAATGGGAAATTGATAAAAAAATCCTTAAGCGACAAATAGCAAAAAATTTACTCAAAGCAACATAATGATTAAGTGTACTCAAAAATTCCAATAAGAATTTATTTTACTCTTTTTCGCTGCTAAGAAAATAATGGGGTAAAACAGTATACACAAGGATTTGCAAGTTTAATTTAAATAGATTTTTAAAATAATAATATTTTAGCATAAATTTAATGTTCTGATTCACCTCCGATTTTTTTTTTACATATACATAGGTATATTTATTTTTTTATTTGTTTATAAATAACATTTTTTTACATAATTTTTTTACATCAAGTACTATTAACGCAGAAATTATTGATGTAAAAATTAAAATATGTATATATATTTTTTAAGGACAAAAATCAACTCCACACGGCCGAAATCCAGCTATTAAAAAAAAACACACTAGAAATTACAAAATATTGAAAAAGGGTTAATTTTTTTTTAAGATAGCTATTTCGAATTAACATCACTATTGTATAGCAAATAATGAGTCTTGTTTAAAAGTACTTTATATATCTCGCAGGATTGCAATAAAATAATTTTGATAAAATTTCTTAAACTATTCCGTATTCCTTGTAACAACGTATAATTTTGTTTGTGTCTACGCTATTGTGTAGTCTGCGTAGTAATTATCTGGAAAAGTGAAAGAAATTTATCATATTTTCGTTAATCATTTTTAAAAAATATACAGTGGTTGTCAGCTAATTTGATGCAAGCAATTCTGAAAAAGTAAAATCGCTATAACTCATAAAGTAATTATAAAATTAAAGAGAAACAAAAACCTCATTAATGGACATTATAGGCTCTTAAAAAAATTACTCTTTTATAATATTATCTTTTGCACTATTAAAAAAAATGGCAAGAACAAAAAGTACTCTGTTTTTTAATTACTCAGCTTATTTGATGCAAGAAATCTTTCCTTGGAATAATACCGTTATTTCCAAAAATGGAATGCATTTATACATTAATTTTCTTTATACTGTCATTTACTTTCAAGGTTTGTGTAATTTTTATTCTATTTTTTGGAATTTGAGAACGTTAAGGAGGTTTTTTTGAATATGGGTCGTCGGACAACTTTAGAACAGCGGGAGCTAGTTATTCATCTTTTTAAAAGTAAAAAAACGCAAAGAAAATTTGCAGAAATATTAAATTTGCCATCATCTACAGTCCAGCATAAAATAGAGCGGTATTCAAAGGAAAATAGAATTCAAAATAAAGGCAGAACTGCTCCTAACAAGATTTTTTCTGCAAGTGATGAACGATGGATTGTGAGAAAAGTTAAAGAAATCCCAAGATTATTAGCGAAAAAAAATAGTATTGGAAAGGCGTGTAGTGCATCTACAATTCGTCGTGTTTTACGATCACATAACTTTCATGGTCGAGTACCACAGAAGAAGCCTTTCATATGTCCAAAAAATAAAAGTTCACGATTAGCTTTCGCTACCAGCCATATTTCAAAAGGACTAGATTTCTGGAATACCGTTATATTTTCAGATGAGTCTAAATATTTAATATATTTGGCTCAGATGGAAGGTCTTATGTATGGTGGAAATCAAATACGCAGCTCCAAACAAAGAACCTTCTCGCAACAATTAAACATGGCGGAGAAAGTGTTATGGTCTGGGCTTGTATGGCCGCAACAGGTGTCGGAAATTTAGTTTTCATCGAAGGAAACATGGATAAGACAATGTATTTTAACATTCTAAGAGAAAATTTGAGAGTCTGAGAAGCAACTTTCGTTTTTACCACGATAACGACCCAAAACATAAATTCAATGTTGTTCAAAACTGGCATATTTCAAGCAAAGAATCGCTGAAAAAAGCTTTACTCGAAGAGTGGAATAAAATACCAGTAGAAACCACAGAAAAACTGGTTACCTCAATGCCAAATAGGCTGAAAGCAGTTTTGGATCAAAAAGGCTACCACACTAAATACTAATTTTTATAAAAAATTAAAAAAAAAAATTTATTTGTAATATCTTGCATCAAATAAGCTGCTTCCTGTGAATTTGACTTTTTTGTTTGTTTTTCTTATTTTTTTTTTACGTTAATATATAATATGAAATAAATAAATTTATGATTTTGGTAAAAAAAAAAAACACTTTTTTAAATAACTGAGTTTTAAAATTTTTCAGTAATGGAAAATAATTTAAGAGTTAGAGGGATTTTAATATATTTATTTTGCTTGCATCAAATAAGCTGACAACCACTGTAGGTATTAACTTAATAACTAAAAAAGCTTCTCCTGATAAAATAGATTTTTAAGTTATGAGGTTGTTGCATGAAAAGAGCGAAATGTCCTCTTCTGCAATTACATAAATATTGTAGTATCGTAAATATTTACGATACAAAGTGAATTAAGGAGTTCAATGAGTTCCATTATTTTTCCTGATTTATAATATGTATCTCAATACAATTGTACTTTAATGGACATTGATAAGAATGTTGTACAAGTTATTATTAGTTCATTTAATATTGATTAAATAAAAACTGCGAACGAAAAAAAAAGAGCTTATAGCTCTTATTATGTGTAAAAAAAATTATTACTATTAACTTTTTTACATTTGGTGTTATTCTCAGTAATTTTTCTGCATATTTTTTTATAATAGCATAATTAGTTTTTCTTAAAATTATAATTGAACAAAATTCATGCAAATGCACAATTTAAATTTATTACCTACATTTTTGTTGAGTCATTAAAAATAGAAAGAGTTCATGATCACGGAAAAGAATCCTTATAATCGAAGTAAAAGTTGATTTACAGAATGTAGGGTTGCACACAAAATAAAACGAATATTATGAGAAATTCTCTACATCTTTAGATGAAATGAGATGCAGTCTTTATCATTTTTTTCTAAAAAACATCTCGCCTAAAGACCCTCGAAAAAAAGTTCCTAATAGAAACGCTATTGTATTGTAAAGGCAAAAGAGAGGTGGTAAGATATAGAGATTATTATTATTATTGTTATTATTTTTCTTTTTTTAACATTAAACATTACATAAAAATAGATTCTGGTGTACTTTTTTACAGCATTATGTTCATGAATTTCTTAACACATATGTTATGAGAAACAAATATATGTATGTATATAGTGTAAAAAAATCAAAATTCTTGAACAAATTTTTGATCTGGCATGCCGTTTATACTTGCGTGGCCTAATCTCTCTTCTCATTAAATATTTAAATATTTAAAGAAATAATTAAACTGACTTAAAAGATAGGGTTTTACAAAAAGGCGACCTATTTCAACAAAAAAGTAACCGAAAACACAATATTCAAGAAAATATTGAATATTTATTAAAAAAAATAATAATTTATAATAATTTTTTCTTTAAATTTAAAACTTGAATACATATAGCAGCCTTCAACAAAATTAATATTTCAAAAAGATTGATTAATTTTTATAAGCTGAATTCTTTGCAATAAATTTTTCGTGCGCAGACCTTATTTTTGATAATTGATAATTTTAATAAGAATATTTATAAATAGTATAAGATTAATATTTTTTGTTTATATTTTATTTTTTTATTAATACAAACAAAAAATCTTTCTTCTGAATCATAGTATGTAGATTTTTAAATTATTTGATCAATATCTGAAATGAAAAGATTTAGTATGCAATGTCTTTAAAAAATCTTAAGAAGTGGTAACTACAGTGAAATGTTTAATATTAATCTTATAGTGAAAATTGAGATGTTTTGGGACTTAATAAATTAACCCAATTCAGGTTGAAACTATGAATTAAAAATTTAACCCAAATATGTTTAATTTGATAACTCTGTGTTACAAAATGTAAACAATTTGATATATTTTTTAAAGTTGATTATATAGCAATAATCTACAATTTTCAGAAATTTCAATACACTAACAAAAATCCAATTTTACTCAAAAATTGTTTTATTTTTTTAAACTACACGAACGAAAAATTTTTAAAGCCAATTTTAAATTTTTAAAACATGGTTGCAAAAAGGAATAGTTAGGCTTTTAAAATGTGTTATTACATGAATCAAAATATTTGTTAACTATCAAATACATTAGTCTCTGCTGGGTACCAGGTCATTGCGAGGTAGCTCTCAATGAAATAGCTGGGAACGGTTCGGCTATGGATGGAGCTGAAAGTGAAAGTGGTATGAAACTACCATTAGGCTTTTGCTTCAGGTTAATTAGAGATTGGATTCGGGAGAGAACCAATCATACATGGAATAGCAAAACGGACTGCAAAATATCAAGGGTCCTATGGCCGAAACTTAATATGGCAAATACAAATCTACTATTATGCATGAAAAGGGGATACCTGAAAACCATGATAGGTATTTTGACAGATTATTGCCCAATTGGGAAAATGACATGCAATTGGGAAATAGGTTCCTGCGGTCTTTGCAGAATGTGCTAAGATAATGAGGAAATAGAGACAGTGGAGCATATTATATGTCACTGCCCATGTCTTCAACTGGGTAGGCAGAAACGGCTAGGAAGTCGATTCGTCGATGAATTGGAAATTGTATCATGAATAGATCTAGGAAACTTCATTGGATTCGTCATACGAATAGGCTGGCTAAGGGAATGCCGTTGGCTTAGAGCGAACGCAATAGGGCGGTAGATCTTTCTCTGCTATCCAAATGTTTCGTATCTCTTTTTCTTTTCTTGGTTTCATCTTTCTTCATCGCTCTTTAAGAACAAAAAAACATTTAAAGTTACAATTTTTTTCAAATTTAATCTGAAAAATTATAAATAAAGCGTTTACTCTTTTTAGGTTACGTATAATTTTATATAAAATATAGGCCTTTCGAAATGTGTTTAAAAATTTGTAACTTTAACAACTTTTCATCAATTTTAACAAAAGGGATCTAGTTTTATCAAGTAGATTTTTCAATAAAAATAAGAAGATTATATTATCTCTAAACAAAAATAACATGTATACATATTTTAAAAGCTTAAATATTAATCTTCTCAAACTTGTTTTAATTTTTTAAAAATTTTCAGGTTTAAATAAATTAAAATGTATAAAAGCACAACTGCCAAATACCTAAAAAAAATTTATTTTATGGGATTTTCGGTTAATGATATTTTCTTAATTTAATATTTTATAAAGAATAAATTCTTTCAAAATCTGGTCAATTTATGTTCTTTAAAGATTATAACAACACATTCACAACAAATAAACTTAATTAATTTACATATAATAAAAAAAAAAAAAACAAATAAACATAAACAAAACTCATATAAATACCTAACTATAATAAAAATATAAATAATAATAATAAATAAATAAATAAATAAATAAATAAATAAATAAATAAATAAATAAATAAATAAATAAAATGTATAATTAAATGAAAATAGTGGAAAATTAATAAACAAACAAATAAAAATTAAATAGATATTTCAATAACAAAAAATTTCAAATTTGAAGTTGGTCATTGTAGTCATCATACATTAAAATCAATCATATGCGGGCCACAATTGACTGACTCATTTAAAGTTATATTGTTTTGTTGTTTAATACTTCAACTTAATTTTTTATTTTTTGTTTTTGTACTTTAGACCGCAATTTTTAACTAAACGCACACAGTCATTCATTTCCTTTCTTTAAATGTTCTATACCAGGTGCGTGTATAAAAAGCATTCCTTGCTGCTAAACTTTAAATAATACTGAAAGAATATAAAGTCCAACTAATATTATACTGCCGCCTCCCTTTTATTACCGATAGAGTATATTGCTGTAAATGTCTGGTGTTTTTGCTAAAACAACTTCCTGTAAACTAATACTATATACACTAACAAAAACAACAACGCAAACAAATTGAAAATCCTCTTGAAAAAAATATTACAAAAACAAAAGCCTCACGAAGCCAAAAATATCCACAATATTGGAATACTTGACAACTGGGTGTTTCTATGAACGAACGACACTTTTTAAAGTTGGAAACTTAAAATCAACTACAACTACAATAAAAAATAAAACAAATACTACTCCATCGATAATCAGGCAAAAAGCCAACCAACTAAGTAAAGAACTAACCAACAAACGTAATATTGAGTCAGTCAGGCTGTCAGACAGTCAAATTATACAAAAAAAAAAAAAAAAACAAATAATCACAAACAAAAAAAGAAACAAACTAAAAGAACTAGTACATCCAGTCAAACCAACTTAATAAGAAAATAAAGAGAAAAACTATCAAAATCTATCGTCCTACTTATTGTCATAATAATAAAATAGAGAAAAAAAAAAAAGGAAAATACTTTTGACTAAAATTAAATAGTATACAATTGTAGTTTATATGTGAATATTTGTGGTAGTCTCGATACATTTCGTCTCGTCTTTGTCGCGTTTACACGTAAAACCTAAAAGTTGCTCGTGAGTGAGCGAGTTAGTGTTTGTATAAAATTTTATTTCGTGTTCGTGTCTACTTGTTTTCCAACTGTTCGATTGTGGCTTCTTGGCTTATCAAACAAATAACAGGCAAAACAGTCAGTCATCCAGCCAGCCAGCCAACCAACCATTGAAGTAACTTTAAACCACCCACTCAGTGGGGCAGCTTGTTTCCTTTTTTATCGTCATTTATGCCTGCAAATCTAATACTTCTTTTACACAAAATAATTTCCACTTTTAATAACTAAACAGACTTGGATTAGTTTGTTGCTGTAGCTGTAATTGTGGTAGTAGTTGTGTTAATTCTTTAACAACTACTTTACCACCACCACCTCCTCATCCTTAACTCTCTCACCCTCTGTCTCCCTCCTGACTGCCGTCACTCTTCGTCATCATCAAACTGTATTTGTTTAATACTCAAAATGTCAACGGATAAGATCAAAGTTGCTGTCAGGGTGCGACCCTTCAATCGTCGTGGTAAGTTGTTCTTCTCACTATTTTCTTTTTTAAATGTGTATGTTTTACCATTTGAATGTTTACATTTCAACTAAATATACATTTAAATATTTATTTTATTTCTTATTTATTAATTAAATGGCAAAAGTTAAAGTAATTAATGTATTTTAAGTACATACTTGGTAGTAATTGGAAATTCAAGATAGAGCTTTTAAATAGTAGAAACCATTGTTTCAAATTTATTCTTTATATTACATATATTGTTTAATGTTAATTTTGACTAATACACAAGTGAGCAATTATTTAATCTTCTTATCGATAAATTCAATTATTCACTTTGAATTGTATATAAAATCGTATAGAAATAATCAATAAGAAATCAAAACGATTTTAAACAAAAAGTACATATGTAATTTAAAAAAATTTAACTTTGTAAAACTTTTTTAATTTAAGGTCTGTCCTGCAAACAAAAATTTCGTTCAACAAATTGTTAAAAATTTAAAATTTGTTGTTTTCCATATAAAATGAACAAACGAAGTTTTCGTTGGACATTTTAGGACAGGCCGTTTATTTTTATCTTTTGAAGTATTTAACAATTTCTGGACTTTTTGTTAGTTACTCAGTAACGCAAATTTTTCTTCCCTCTTTTTCTACTTATGTCACTCGTAACGAAGGGACTCACAATGAACCTCTAGGTCTCCGAATGGATATACAAGTATAGAAACCCAAAGACTATGAGGTAAGATTGCAACGATATCGCAATTCACGCCAAAAGAGAATAAGATTCATCTTCCAGACAGATAAGGAAAGAAGTATTTATAATTATTTTCACTCTTACTGTCAGGAGAAAGTTCAAACAAGTGTGTTTTAAATGTATGCTTATCCAAGGTCACTTCTGCATGCTGCTAATATAATAAAGTGACTCGTAATAAAAAAAATAATCATTATCAGAAAAACGAGAAAAAATATATATTCGATCAAGCCCGACCATATGATTCTCTACACCATTATCTATGTATACCAAAATTCGGGAAGGGGCCAATTGTGGACCGATACTTGTATTAAGTGTAAAATAAAACATACTTATACAGAATATTACATCGATACTAATGTTCAAATGTATTTATGTACTTTTGGTTGATTGCCGAAATTGCGTCTTATATGGAAGCTAAAATATATAAAACTTATCTATGAGTGTCAAGACTCTATTCCGAGAGGACACTTGTAGGGGGCTAGGTGAAATAATGGGCCGATCCTAAAAACAAGTTCAATAAACAACCTTGTCCTTGTGTTAAAAAAGGCATATGTACCAAATTTAATCAAATTATCTTCAAAATCGCGACCTGTACTTTGCGCACAAGCTTTACATGTACAGCCAGCCAGCCGACCAGACGGACGGACATCGTTAAATCAACTCAGAAAACGATCTCTGCCTTACAATTTCTGAACAAACACATAATACCCCAACCACTTATGGTGGTATAGGGTATAAATATAATTGTTTGGGCGAATGAATCAAAATTTGTACAACTGAATATAAAAATCGAAAATAGTAGCATCTCATATAGGTAACATTTTCTTAACATTGATAGTTCTTGAACCCATTTGTTTGAACTTTGTACAGTAGGGGTAGTAAAAATTAAAATTTATTCTTCCTTTATCTCCGCGCTTACGTAAATAAGTTTCTTTAAGCGAGAATTGCGATATCGTTACGATTTTGTCTTAGGTTTCTGCCCCTCAATTTCTTCTAATTTTCAACATAAATTTACAGTGTTGGCGAAACGGTTTTCCCGCTAGATCTGGAGATATTTTGTTGTACGTAGCAGGTATTTTTTATAAAAAACCGCTAAGTGGATTTTTTGGCCGCAACATTTTTCTAGATGGCGGTTTCTAGCGAGTTTTCTTTATTGTAAAAACATGATTTTTACAATTTTTACAAAATTGATGTAATGAAATTAATTTTTTTCTCAAAACGTCAAATCACCGCAATATTATAGTATGGAAATATCTTTCAAACCCTGGAGTACTATTGGGTAATTCGATTCGAAAGTAAACGTTTTCTAGTATGCAGTTTTTAGATTTTAAAAATCGTAAATAATCGGACATATTAAATCTTAAGTCTTTATTAAACAGCGATGAACGATTTATAAGTTAAAAATTACAATAATATTTCTCAATATTTAATGTTTGTCTGACTATTTTAAAAAGAAGTTAATAGATTTTTAAGTATAATTTAGGCAAATTTTATGTGTAAAAATATTTGGAAATATTTATCTACATGAAACTGTAACGTAAATTTTTTTCTCCTATTTTGTTAACTTGTGTAATTTAACTACTTAAATGTTCTAGAATGATTCTAGAACTATTTAATGGAATTAAATGTAAATATTTATTATACTTGAATGAGGATATAATTAAATTAAGGTTGAAATTATGTTATTATTTCGTTTCCCTATTTTGGGAATTTTTATTTTATTATTGGAGTTAATAACAACTAAAATAAGAATTCCCAGAACGAATGACATTAAATATACATATGTATATATTTCTTATGCATATACAAAGGACAGCCGAGAAATTGATATTGATATTATGCTTCAAAACATAAGATATACTAAGTATTAAATGAAAAAATATTATTCTACTGCCTGGTTGAAAAAAAAATCTCATATATTGCATTTTTTTTATCTATAGCCAAATAAACCAGTTGGCCAAAAACTGAACTAAGCCATAATCTGGTTTAAAACAAAAATATTCTTGGTTTAAAATAAAAAATTAAAAACAAACTTTCTTATGTTTAGAAACCATAACCACAAAAAGAAAATTCAATATTATATAAGAAGATATTCCTATAATAAATATACAAACTTGAAAAATGTGCAAATATTATTTGTACAATAAAAAAAAATATTTTCACCAAATTGTACGTTTAAAAATTTAATATAAAAAAATCTAATGAAAAAACAAACAAACCTCAAATGAGTTTATAATTGTAACATTAAATCACAGCCATACACAAACCCACCTGAGTATATGTATGTGTTTGTATTTCCAACTACAATTTATGAGTATGAGTATTTTTTTCAACAACAACAAAATTAATGTACAATAATATTTCATAACGTCATTTATTAGTAGTATGAAAAAAATTAATGAAAAAAAAAACTAGAAAAAATACAATAACAAATGCTTTTTAGGAAATATACTCGTCATAGATTTTTTTATGAGTATTTTTACTAAAAATAAGTTAAAAATATTAATAACAAAAACTATAAAAAGTTACATTACAATTGTCTACGATTATACTTGTAGTCATCTATGAGCAACTTCAAGTTAAATATCAGTTAAATCATAACTTTTGTTATATTTTGTTTTATTTTCATTTTTTTGCACAACAACAATGAAAAACAATTGCAAAATAAACTACAATAAAAAAACAAAACTGATTTTACACAACAATTGTAAAAAAAGTACAAAACAAAAATTTCATTACCATAAAACGCCATTAAAAAAAAAAAAAAAAAACAAAGTAAAGTAAAATAAAATAAAGTAAAGGAATAAATAAATTAAACAAATAGAGACACCCAAGTAAAGCAACAAATTAAAATTTATTTATACGACAGGTGGTGACCATGTTATTGAGGACATTTTTATTATGGCCCTTGACATTTTAAAGGAATATATACAGTCATAGAAAAAATTATAAAATAAATAAAAAATATATTAACAAATCATTCTTTAAAGAAGAGTTTTTTGTAGTCATTATAAATTAATTTTTATTTTTCGGTGCATGTTCAAAATAAAAAATAGAATTTAATTTCTTATATTAGTTTGTTTAGAATTTAATAATATTAAAATAATAATAAATTTGAATTAATTTTTTACATTGTCATCATACTTTGGCCAACCACTTTACATAAATATTTACGTGTGCCTGTATGTAGTTTAAGTTGAAAACGAAGAGCACATATTGTTGGGGAGCTTAAATGGCAAACAAAATATGAGTCATATTGATAAGCAGCTGAGTTATAATTTTTTTTTTTGTTGAACATTTTAAAAATCTACACACTACGATGACTCTACTTACTTAGGTTGGTTTACTCGTGGGTAAGGTATAAAAAGAGGGGGAAACACCATACGTTTATTATAATAAATGTTAATGAACGTAAAATAAAACTGATCTGACAGAGAGATTGACAAAAAGAGAACTGTCAAAAACCACTGAAAGAGAGAAGAGACTATTAAAAAAAAAACGTTAAAATAAATTTATAATTTTTCGGTAAAAAAAATAGTTTAAACTTGAAAGGTATCTGGCAGAAATAAATGATCATGTTTCAAATCTGTGTTTTTAGAGTAAAAAAATTTTTTCTCTGCTTTGGCAATTTTTTTTGCAAATGATGTTGTCATAATGTCTACTTTTTAAAATAATTTTGCAAACTTATCTTACCTTATTATACGTAGAAAAAAAATAAGTAATGCAAAATAAATTTTATCGGTTTTGCGGTCATGTGGGGAAAATTTTTAAAATTTTTATTTTTGGATGCAAGATTTAGTTTAATATTTAACTTAAACAAATGAGTTATTGATATTAAATAATCCACGATTTGTTATACATATATTTTTATTAAATAAAGACAAAAGAAAGTAGCATTAAATATTTTTAATTTTATTAAGTTTTATTAGTTTATCATGTTTAAAAGTTTATCATGCTATAGATTTTATAAAGACAATATAAAACGTGTGACGTCATCATTTATTACATATATTTTAAAATTTGTAAATATAAGGATTGTTTTTTAAAAGAATTATTTTGATTCCTCTCTCCAATAAAATTATTGAATATTTTGTAAAATATATTTTACATTTTATTGACAAAATCTCAGAATTTAGCAAAAATTTTGAGTCATCAAAAATGGTTTCAACGATTTCCATGCTATAAGATCATATTAATAAAATTTGTAAAGGGTTATTTTTGGGCATTGTTTTCTTTGTGTCAAAATAAAAAATATTTATAACAGTAAATATTAATTATTGGTACTTGTTGCTTTATAGAATATAACACATGTCTTAGATGCTATGTCAGATTATTACTTTGTATAGTATTTCGAGCAAAATTCGAAAGAAAAGTTATAATATACTTAATATAAATAAAAAGGCTTCTCCCACTTTTTGTAATGAATTCCAATTTCAAATAAAAGTTTGCTTATAAATTAACATTTATTTAAGAGTGCTTCATAACAGTTTACTATTAATCCTTAATTTTTCCAAAATCTTATTCAATATTTTTTTTCACAAAATCAAAAATACTTGGCTGTGCAATATTATAATTAAGCAATGAATTTCTTAGAATGAGTTTGAAAATTAATTAATTAATTTAGAGATTTCGAAAGAAATTCTCCACTTAAAAAAAAAAAAAAAAAAACTATTTCAAAATATAATAGCTGTAATAAGATCAATAAATTGTTCAGTTTTTAGTTTAACCAAAAATAATTTACTGATTTGATCTTTAATATTCAGATATAGAATCCATCGAAAATTTGTTACCTATTTTGTTTTAAAATCTGCTACAAAAAATATACATTAATACCTATACAGTTTGGTAGATCGTTTTGGAATGCTTAACTAATATATCTTTTTCTATAGTTTTGCATAGATGGCATCATTTGAACGAAGAAACTTTTTTTAACATTTGGAATATAGTAGAACCACTTAATGGAATTCCAGTCTACTAACGATTCTATCCAAAGAATGTTTCGATATAGTCCGTTATTCAGACGATGTCGCGATATTGATTAGAAAGATAAAAATACCGATATACGATCACCAAAACTTTCACAATAAAACGATACAAATAAAAGGATGAGTTAAATACCTGGGATTGAAGACTATACGAGAAATACCAAAATATGGATCTGAAACATCAAAAAGAAAAGTAAAGAGTTTTGCAGAAAAGCAATAGAATCAAAATGGGGTATAAGCCTAAATGTGACACACTGGCTATACGAACGTACTGCTGTCAGTTCTTACGTACGCCCTACCTAGTGTGGTGAACATACTGGGAGAAAAAAGTTAATATAAAACATCTTTAAAAACTTCAAAGAAGAACCGTGTCAACAAAAGCTATGTTGGTACAGATTTTTATGAAATAAGCCGAAATATAAGTAAGGAGTGCGATAGAAAAAATCTTAACACACGTTTTGTCTCATAACAATATTAAAAATTTTTTTTGACCTAGTTATCATTGAAAAATACGTCAGTTATTATTTTTCATAACAACCAACGTGATTTTGATCAAAATGAGTGACGAAAAAGATGTGCGTGCTACAAATTATTAAAATATTTAAAAAAAATCCAAATATGTCCTACAAACAATTGGCCACAGAATTAAATTTTCGCCGTCAAACTGTTTCTAATGTTATTAAACAGTATCAGGAGAATTTTACCATTGATAGGAAAACTGGTTCGGAAAGAAAAAAAAAAGGTGCACATGATATTGGAAAGGCCAGAAAATTGAAAACATATTGAAAGGAACTCCAAACACATCTGGTAGAAAAGTAGACCGGTTAGCTCAGTGCTTTGACTATTTGGTGCAAAATATAAAGCTAATGAAGAATTGATAGCATATAAAGTCCAAAAAGTTACAAACAGGAATGCTGCAAAAAATTTAGAAGTCAAGAATAGGACACGGAAATTAAAACCAAATTTCATACAAAAATACTTATGTTGTATAATTGACGAAGAAACGTATGTGCTGGCAGAATTTTCGCAGCTTCTGTGTCAAAACTTTTATATTCTTAATACTCGAGGCAATGTTTAAGATAAGTTTAGGGCCCAAAAGCAGTAAAAATTTCCTAAAAAATTCCTGGTATAACAAGCTTTTTGCAGTTGCGGCAAAACAGTAAAGTCATTCGGCTCTTTAAATACCAAAATATACATCAAAGAATATTTGCAAAAAAGACTTCTTCCTTTCATAAGAGAGCACAACGTGTCAACAAGGCCCGATTTGGTATCATGTCACTACGGTAAGAAAGCTCTGGAGTGGTACCAAAACAATAATATAGTTTTTGTACCAAGAGAGGTAAATTTTCCAAATTGTCCGTAGCTTAGACCAGTGGAGAGATATTGAACTCTTGTGAAAAGTGAATTGAAGAGCACAAAAATGTGTCCCAAAATACCGAAGATTTTAAAAGAAGATGTGCACACTGTTCCAAAAAAGTAACTGAAGCAACTATCAAATCTCTAACGGAAGGGTTACCAAAAATGGTCCATAAGTTCATAAGTAGTGGTTAGAACTATAAAATTTATATTTTTCTGTAATTTGTAATAAATTATCAATTGATTAAAAAAAGAATGAAAACTATAAAATCAACCGTTTCCAAGTTATTGAATAATATATATGTTAACATTTTTTCGAACGCACTACTTAAATACCTTCGAATTCCAGTTCGCAATACAGAAGATATTGAATTAACTAGATAATAAAGCTCCTACTGGTATTTATACGTATAATAAATATTAAGAAATGACAGTGTTAGATTTCGAATTCTCTTACATTCAAAGAGCGAGTTAAACACATACTTCGGATGTAAGAACATGGAGATAATATGGGTTCGGGAACGAAAAAGTCGAAAATTATCGAAGATGGGTACCAGCTTGAATACCATCACAATGGATAAAGCAAAACCTTTCCAAAATTTTAAAACTTAACTGAAAGAATGGACAAGAGATGAACACATCAGAATTTGGCAAACATATAAAATGCCCTTTCTTTTCAACCTAACCTAATGAAATTCGACAATGAAAACACAAACGTTAATTTTCATGTCCTGTGCTTGGTGACCAGTTCAAGCTGCCTGTTGAGGAGCATACTCTATGAGATCGTTCAATCAAAATATCCAATTTAGCAATAGCTGTCTTTCATCAACCCCATCGTTTGGTTTGGTATCAACCCAAATTCGAAAACTTAAATTGTTGACGTACCCGTTCATAAAAGGGTCTTATTTTTTACTCTTAAATAGAAGTTATGCAAATCATGACTTCTATTTAAGAGTACATAGAAGTAATGATTTAAAATCTTGCAATATCACCCACTTTCACTGCATAACTGCTAGTAAATTTAAATTTAAAAAATAAAAATAAAACAAAATAAGTCAATTATGACAGATGATTGTCTTCCAAATGCTGAAGATCACTTCTTCTGTGTGTTAAGTTGGGAAATTTCATTGAAACTTTTGATACTAAAAATATGTTTTTAAACTGAAATTCTCATAAAATTAGGGAAAATTTCTTTTTTACCTTTTTTATTCTAGTTTCTTTTTTTATTTTATTTGTGGAAATTATATTTTGAGCAAATAAAAAAAGAAACTTTTGTTTATTTTAAACAAAAGAAATTCAAATATAATTGTATACCTAGTACATTCGTTAAAACATAAACTGTGTGGAGAGTAATAAAATATTTTTAATATAATATACCAGTTACATATGTATCAACATAAAAGATACATACTGAAACATACATACAGAATTCGAACATTAAACATTTACTCTTCTATTCCTTTTATTTAATTTTTAGCTTTTTCGACGTTTTCTTTCTATGACGAAGGGGGAATTCTAGTACAAAACACTCGGGATTTCGTAATAAATAAATATTTACATACTTCTAACAACAAAAAAGTGAGCAGAAAAAAATAGTTTTTTACATAGTCAGTTAGTTGTATTTGTAAACAACAACTACTACGTATATATGTATAATAGTAGTTTCATATACTCACGACTTTTCATTATAGTATAATTGAGCTTAAAGGTCTTATGATTTGTACTTACTTTTATGTGAGTATGTACATATGTATGTATGAAAAGCTTGAAAAGAATAGGCAAAAAAAAAAATACCAGCAACAATAACAAAGATGGTAATAAAATATACTATGATTACAGGTATATCCATCTATTTATCTGTCCATTGTTATAATTGCGCATATTATCTAAAAATATATACATACATATGCATATGTAAATACACACATATATAATATACATAAATAAATCTACAATATACTTTCTTATATAAAACTAAAAATAAGCAAGAAAAACAAATTTATTACCCGACAAGGTGTCGTCTGAATATTAAAATATTTGTGAAACATAAAAACTCTTTCTGTACAAGAACCATATTGATCGTAATATATCTCATTAAGTCTGATATTTTAATAATTTATTTGAAAATCTAACCATCTTTATATGTGTGTAAGTTGTATTCATTGTTTAACTTTAGTTAAACGTGATTAATTTTTATTATTACTTACTAACGCCTAGCGCTAATTAAATAAGATACATAATATGATTATTAAATTCAAACATAATGATTTGTTATATTCTAAAGTTCATTTGATGTTAATGATTGTTGTTTTTTTTTTTTTTTATTGATTTATATCAAAGTGCAATATGTTAAAGTCAAGACGTTTAAAAATAATTTAGATCAACTGTGTAACGATCTTCATGATGTTTGAAATGTTTTACTATTTGGCTTTAAAATAAGAAAATCGTAATTTATAGTGAAGACTATTGTTTTTCAAAATTTTCTTATTTAAAAGCTGTGTGCTTTTGTTAAATTCAATATTCGCAACTAATTCGTTTGTTACAAATTATTATGTATTTTCCTCTGTGTTTGAGTATCAAACACATTTGTTAATAAAAATTCATTAATGAATGTTTCTTTATTTAAATACTCGTATATTCTAACCATAGAAAAAAACTAGAACTCCAACTTGCTCACAAAAAACATAACCCAACTGTCAAAAAACCTAACTTTTTGTATGTGTTAGTAGTATTTTCTACAGAACAAATGTATACGTGTGAAGAGAGTAATTTTTTGTTGCTGAGCGAATGAAAATAGTTGAAGTTTTAGTTGTTTTCTATGATTCTAACTGCGTTATATAATATGTTGTGAGGATATCAAAGTCATCGGTTGCTTTCAAATATATGTATGTACAAGTACATACACGCAGATAAATATCGATCATATCCATTCACAAATTACAACATTCAGTGTCAATAGAGTTACAATCCCATATTTGTTTAAATTATTATCTTTTATTCCGTGTATTTAAAATTTAAAACTTGTTAATATATGTGTTAAAAAACGACACCTTAAATTGTCAATGTGATCACAACTGTTGTCGATTTTGCAATATCTTTTTCCAACAGTGTATGTATATGCATTATTAACATGCACAACTCACACTACATTCCTTTTTTTCCAAAATCGTTTTTTTTTAGGAGTGAGATCGAAAAAATCTCTTTTTTTATTTAATTTATATTATATTACAGATCACAGAAAAATATAACTTTTATATTTCTAACCACTACTAATGACATTTTTGGTAACCCCTCCATTAGTAGAGATTTGTTAGTTGTTTTATTTACTTTTTTGGAACAGTTTACCCATGTCCTTTCAAAAACTTCGATATTTTGGGACACCTTTTTCTGCTCTTCAAATCTCTTTTCACAAGAGCCCAATATCACTCCTCGTAGCTCCGGACAATTTGGAGGATTGAACTCTCTTGGTGCAAAAACTATGTTATTGTTTTGGTACCACTCCAGAGCTTTCTTAACGTAGTAATATGATGCCAAATCGGGCCAAAAATATGTAGACACATTGTGCTCTCTTATGAAACGAAGAAGCTTTTTTTTTTTTTGGAAACGTTCTTTGAAGTATATTTCGTTACTTATAGAGTCCAATGTAACAAATGAATTGCTTCATTTGCTGCAACTTCAAAAAACTTGCTATATCGGGAAATTTTGTCTGCTTATCTTCAACATTTTCTCGAGCATTAGTAGCATACAAATTCTGATCCGGAAGCTACGAAAAATCTGCCAATACATGGTCGTCCATTATCACTACTTACGTTATATAATGGACGTTTGGTCGTCCATTATACAACATAAGTATTTGATTTTAATTTCCGTGCTCTATTCTTGGCTTCTACATTTTTTGCAGCATTCCTGTATGGAACCTTTTGAACTTTGTATCTTTTCAAGCCTGCATTGGCTTTAACTTTTCGTACCAAATAGTCAGAGCACTGAGCTAACCGAGCTGATTTTCTACCATATGTGTTTGGAGATCTTTTCAATATGCTTCCAATTTTCTTGCCGTGTTTAATAACATTAGAAAAAGTTTGACAGCAGACCTATAACACTGGTCGACAAAAATTTTTTTTTTTTTTTTTTTTTTGAGCTCCTTCAAAAAAATATATGTAGACTAGATGGAATTCCGCATGCTAAACTCGAATCTGCTTTAATTTTTTTTTTTTTCATCAGATCGGGATTTTTTTTTATGGGCGTGTCAAATATTGCTCCCTAAATAAGCCGATTACTCGAGTATATTTCACTATAACTCGAGAACTGTATGCACGATTTATATAAATAATACACCAAAATATGTGGAATAACATTGGCTTTAAGTCGCTTTACTATCAAATTTTTATCCGCTCAATAGTTTTGGAGATATTTCGAAAAAAGTGTCGGAAAAAAATTTTTTCATGCAAAATTCAAGATTTCTTCTTTTTACTAAAACTTTTTTTTAAGTAAAAACATCAAAAATATTTAAGTTTATCACCTTTATCTCAAAGCTGGCAAAACTACGAGTAAATAAACACACATATTGTAAAAATTGATGAACAAATTTTGATTGGATTCACAGTTAAGTTTGGATACCCATGCATACCTATAGCTAAGTGGAAATACAATAGTGGGCAAAAAAATTTTTTTTTTTCGTCTTAAATAAAAAAAATAGGAGGATTAGATGGAATTCAACGTGCTAAATAAGAATCAGTTTTTACTTTTTTTCTATCACGCATTGCTATTTTTTTATGGGCATGACTACTATGACCACGCCTTTAGGCAGTCACACTTGTATAACTCGAGAACGGTTTGTCCAATTAAGATAAATTGAACTTTAATATATAGCGACTTAAATTGTCTTTGAGCTGAATTTGTATAATTTTTTGTCCAGTTAATATTTCCGTAGTTTTTCGGTAATCAGTACCGAAAATTTTAAAATTTATTTTTTTGAAAAGTGGTGAAAATTTTGAAATTCTTGAGCGAATGAAAATGATTGTTGACATACCTTGGAGACAATTTTCGCATGCATCTTTAGATGTATCACTTATCAAAATCGTGTAAAGTGTTGTTGAGTTATAGCCTAAGTTTGACAAACCATTTTTGAATTTTATAGTGTATCCGTTGAATAAGGTGATGGTGTTAGTCATGCACATAAAAAAAAAATGAGTACCCTATAGAAAAAAGTGAATCCAAAAGTGAGTCCACCTATTTTTGTTTCAAGAAAAAATTAATTTTTTAATTTTTTTTTGCCCACCACTGTATTTCTACGCAATTGTATGTAACATGGGTATTTTTACTTAACTGTGAAATCAAGATTTTTGCATCAATTTTTAAGATACATACCTTATTTTATTCGCAAAATTACCAGCTTTAAGATAAAGATGATAAACTGTAACATTTTAGATGTTTTCATTTATTAAAAGAAATTTTAGTAACAAAAAATCTTTGCATGAAAATTATTTTTTTCGGACACTTATTTTAAAATAACTCCGAAACTATTGAGCATATAAAAAAAATTAAGTTTGAAGACATTTTTATTACGCATCCTTTGGTGTATCACTTTAATCAATCGTACATACCGTTCTTGAGTTATGAGGAAATATACTAAAGTAATGGCCTTACTATAGACGAAATATTAGATACGCCCATAAAAAAAATCCAGGCCTGATGGAAAAAAAACTGAAAGCATATTCGTGTTTAGCACATCAAAATACATCAAGATCAACTATTCGTCTATGGGGGAGGATTTTTTTTTGTTGACCAGTGTAATTATTCGTCGAATTTTTTGAAAGACCAATTTGGTTTTTTTTTTTTTTTAATTTTTAATAATTTTAGCACGTACTTCTTTTTTGTCAATCATTTTGATCAAACTCACAACAAATCAATATGGTTGTCATTAAAAATAAGAGCTAACATATTTTTTAAAAATAACTAGATAAAACAATTATAAAATATAAATATTGCTTCAGAAAAAAATAAGTCAAAATTTGTGTTAAGGAGATATTCCCTGAGTATTGTTTCGATTAAAACAAACTGTGATGAAATTTCATTACATTTTTTATTTTTTTTTTTATAATAAATAGAATGAAGAAAGTTCTCTAAGCTATGTATATGAAAACAACGTAAAATTGGTTTATACACAAAAATTTGTTTTGTTTAAAACTTTTTTTTTCTTTTTTGCAATAAAGTGGACGAAAAATTTTTTTTATTCTTTTCATTTATATACAAATTGGAAAATTTTTAAGATTATATTGTATAAAAAAACTTTTTTAAAATCACATTCGTCGATTTGAGGAAGTGTAGCCTTTCCGGGTTAAAATCTAAAATTAATAGAAATATTTTATTAGTGTTCTTCCCAATCATGAAAATTTATATATGCCCAGTATCAGTAAGTTAAGGGTTTAAAAATTCAAACCAGACGAATATAGAGTTTATTTTATTTGTTTTATTTTTATTTATTTTATATAATTTTTTTATTTTTTTGCATTTATTATTTTTATTTTGCATTCCTTTTTTTATATTTTGTACAATATTTTGATAACTTGGTTGTGTTATCAAACTTTATGTACGGCACATTGTTTAAATAAATACATTTATAAATTAAGTTAAAAAAAGAGCTTAATTAACAAAATGCCAAAAGTACTCGTCACAAAAAAAATATATATATATAAGTTAAAATTGTTTACTTACACAGCAAAATTATCATAAAAATAAATAAAATTATATTTGTACAGTGTCGTCCAAAACTAAATTATATTTGTACAGTGTCATCCAAAACTAACTCTGGACTGTGAAAACATTACTACCTGCAGAATTTTTCTCCACACCTTATTCGAAAAGCATCCTTAGCCTTTACATTACACCTACATGCTTTTAGTACTCTGTGAGTATAGGGAATGAATACGATGATGAAGGGGCTGACTAACACTTCTCATTTCATCCAAAGTGCCCGCATTAACTTCAATTTGTTTGAGAGAAAAATTCTCATCATTATCTTTGAAGAATTGTAATTTTTCTCTTATGATTCGACAAAAACCTATTTTCAGTTAATTTTGTTGCGCCTTATTAAGGGTTTGCTTCAATACATAATAAAATTGCATATTACATAGAAAATAAAAATGTAACAATTTATATGTTTTTATTTAGAGCGAAAAATAACCTTTATATGGAATAAATATTTTTGTAAAAAATAATATTACTCTACTCACACGCAGACAATCTTCCAAATATAAAATTTGTTCAGTTAGTTTTGACCAACACTGTATATTAAGCTTAAACTAATACATTTTTTATTGTCATGAAAAAGTCAAATTAAGTTTAAAAATGTTATATTACATTTACCAATTTAAATAAGATTTCAATGAGTTTTGATAGAAAGTTGTCATAAAATGAACGATTAAAAAGTACGTACAATAATTTTTAATTACTTCTTTGCATAATGGAAATTTTTAAAAATATTATAAAACAAAATAAATGTAAAATATGTTTTTATAAGTTAAAATATATACTCAAATTTTGAACAGTAGTTTGTTTTTATCATATTTTCAAATTTAACTATTAACTTTTGAAACAATCTCTTTGGAATAGAATATATTAAATTTGAAATACAGTGCTGTGCAGTACATAAGCAATAAAATTAAAGTTATCCTAAATGTTGAATTATTTTCTAAAATATTAATTTTAGAAAAAAACTAACTTCATGACATTTTTAACACATTTGGGTACTAACAAACATTTGTACCTTAGAAGATATGATTTTCTTTCTTTACGGAAAAACGAGAAAAATATTGGATGTTCTCTATATGAAAGTGTGCATAACAAAAACAACAAAATTTCCAATTTTAAAAATTGACACAGTTTTTAAAATTTATTGAGCTTTTTTTAAGTAAATAGCTGTTTTATAGTAAAAATATCTGAATACAACATTATTTACACATATTTCTGTTATTTTTCTTTTACTTATAGTTTTTTTAATAAGTATTATTTATGATTTGTGACAATATAGGCCGATGCAATAAATTTTTAGTTTATTTGGAATAAGAAAAGTGGAAAGTAACTTTGTAAACAAATTTATTTTGGAAGCACAATTTAAAAAATTACGTCTTTTCAGTGCATGTAAAAGGACTTCCGTTAAAACTTCATTCAGATATTATTAAAAATAAATAGGTAACACGTTATAAAAATGGATTTGTCTAAAATGATAGGTTATATAGTCTCCAAGGTTTAATATATACTATACTCAAAGTCCATTGAAAGCATTTAAAGAAGTTACAGGCAAAACAATATAGCACTGCCCACTGAAAAGCTTATTTAATAAAGGTACATTTTTTTATTTCTGTTTTTATACAAGAAACAATTTATTACACAGAGACACTGATTCTGCGGCTCGGGGTTTCTCAGTCAATTCGTATACACGATATTAATAAGTACTAAGCCTCTAATCCACTTATTATACCCACCATCAAAAAGATGGGGGGTATATTGATTTTGTCATTCCGTGTGTAACATTTCAAAGGAATCATTTAAGACCTCACAAAGTATATATTTTCTGGATCCTGGTTAGATTCTGAGTCGATCTAGCTATGTCCGTCTGTTGAAAGCAAGATAGGGCTCGAACGGGACAAATATTTGTCCTATATAAGGTTTGTTTGGGATTGAAAATCGGTTATGGGCTAAAAACTGGAAACACAGGCTGTCCGTTTATTACTTTTCTGCTGATATCTCTTAAACAAAAGCATGTACGACAACGAAATTTTGTATAAATAGTTTGGGGGTTGATATACATGGAAACCAAAAATGGACGTGGTCCGCCCACTTTACCGCTATAAACTCGGAAACCAAAACCGCCCACCTCCCATATAACGTAAAATTTGAAAAAGTTGATGGTGGGTATATAGATTCGGCCGGGCCGAATATAACATTCACATTTGTTTTGAATTGACTCTAGTTCTCGCGATAAATCGCGATTTGCAAAATTAAGTATGTTGCACTATATATTGAAGCATATCTCGAAAACGACTTGTCTGATTTTGTTCAAAAAATTCTAATTAAAATAATCTTTAAGTCGTTCTTACATTACTTTTTAATACGGTCATTCATTATGGAGATATTAAGCTCATCTTTTGAGAAAAAATTAAATTTTATATAAAATTTAAATAAAACAATTTTTCGAAAAATCATAAAAATTTTAATATGTCAAAAATTCAAATTTTTATTTTTTATTCATAGAGATAAATTTATTGCAAATAAAACAAGACATATTTTATTAAAATCAGTGCCTAAGTTTTGATTTTATTCACAAATTAGTGAAAATACTCATTTACAAGTTACATAGAAAAATTTTAAAAATCACAAAATTATATTTTTATTTCGTTATACATAGAGAAATATCTTTAATTCAACGTTTTCGCATGGAAAATATGCGAAATATGTTTTAAAACTTTTGAAGTCATTGCTTAAAATTTTTGCTTAACATTTTTTAACCATGTGGTCTAATACTCAGACGCAAGATCTGTGGAAGATTTTTTATGCAGCTTCAAGATTAGTGCAGTCCAAAGTGTTGTTTAGTCAACAAATTCAAATGGAAATCATTCCAGAGAAATCAATTAACAATTTAATCGCATTAAAATTACAAAATTTTACGGAAATTGTAAAATATAGAACAAAATGAAGCAAAATATGAATATGTTGCTACTGTTGTGCACACTCCTATATAAAAATTGTAGTGTTTTATTCCAGTTTTTGTTAATAGAGCAAGATATAGTTCTTTAAATGTTTGTGTTTTTGGTAATCCTTAAATATGTATATAATTTCGTAAAACTATTTTTGTTGTAAACCAAATATTCTAAAAAATAAAACTATTCTTAGGTTTACCCTAATTTTGTTGCTTTTGTTCTGCACAGCACTGTTTATATTATAGTCTACAAACACAAAGTTTTTGATTCGACAGATACACTTATTATTCTAGGATACTTATCACATAATGAGAAGTTTTATTTTAATTTTATTAAAAATAAATTTTTTTTAAACCGAGAAATAACGGTAGCGGTATTTTAGAGTTTTCGGTATTTTGACCTATTTCAGTAACGGCATTTTAGCGTTATCGGTATTTTCGGTTATTTCGGTAACGGTATTTTGACGTACTATTGTGAAATTACAGTTTTAACAGAGAAATGTACGCAAATGAGTGCTATCGGAAAATATTTCTTAAGGTCTGAATATTACTAATAAAAAATAACTGAGTGATATCATGCAGATACTGCTGTTATGTACCAATAAATTGTACAGAACTTTGTCCATTTTAAATGTATTAGGTCATAGTAAAAACATGTTTAAAGAATACATTAAGCAGACTAAGAAGTAAAATAAAGTTTAAACGAAAAGTGGACCCATTCAAATAAAAAAGTAACAGAAAACTTAATAAAACTCTTATGTTTTATATTCCAGAAAATATTATATTAAATACGAATAAAAAAATAATTTTTCTTTTAAATTTAAAATTTGAATATAAAAGCCTTTAACAAAATCAAAAATTCAAAGAGATTGATCCAATTTATTAATTTTTATAAGCTTAATTGTATGCACTAAATTTTTTGTGCGCAGTCCATATTTTACATATCTGCTTAATTTAATAATTTTTTTTTTATTGTAAACATAATCTGAAATTTTAGCAGTTTTTTGATTGGACACTGCTGTGCCAACAAATTTACTGCATTAATATTTATTTACTTTAATTTAATTTTTATTTATTTATTTTTACATAGTTCCACAAATTTGTGGTCTAATTTATCATATAATGTATATTATTGTTATTATAGCTTTTTTCAATTCAAATTGCAATATTGTTTTTTTTTTATTTTTATTTCAACTATTAAACAATAAAAATGACTTTGTAATGAGTTAAGAAAATGATTAATGATTACAACATTCATTATCAAAAACAAAACTAAAATAAAATGAAAATCTATATTTATTTTATAAATTAAACCTTGAATTTTCTAAAAGAAATAAGTTATTAAACGTAAAAGCAAATTATAGCAATAATATTTAAAAACAATACTACAATTTATAAATAATAGTAGACCAACAACATTTCAAAAAACGTTCAAATAGAAAGAGGAACATGATTGGAGTAAAATTATAAAAATATAGGGCACAAACATGTACATTAAGGTGGCAAAGTTTATGTGAAATACATATTAGCACCCTATGAACTAATATAGTTTTTACAAGTTTTTTTTTTTTTTAATTTGAAAATTTCATAAAATTTACATTAATCCGCATTTTTTAAATTCATTTCGGTATATGATTTTTTCAAATATTGGGAAGAAATATAATAAAATTCTGAAAACCAGAAAACGAAAAGAACGTTTGTATCCTGTATTTCAATTTTTTTTTTTTTTTTTATTTATTTATTTATTTATTTTTTTTTTACCAACCTAATGTATATAAATGTATTAATTCGTAAAGTATAGATAGATTATAACTGGTGTCAAAATGATAATTAGATTCATTAATAACACCATAGAGAAAAAAACACGAGCCAAACGAACAAACAGAAAAAAATGTATAGAGAAAAATAAGATAAGGGAATAATTAATAAACCACCACCGTATACAGTAAGTGACTGAATACTCACTCTACTAAGTCGCTTAATTGACAATGGAAAATTATGTCTTTGACATTATAATTTTTATGTTAGCACATCTAAAGTGTTGTTCTATTAAAATTTTTCTTACAAAGGAGTAGTTTTTTATGTTCTTCATTTAATTCAAAAAATTCAAAATCTATAGATTATAATAGTAAATTAGTGCATGATGAAGTATCACTTATTTTTTTAAACCTTTGCACTGGATTTTTATATTTAAATTCCAGACGACGAAATAAAAGTATAAATAACAATAATAATTGAAGTTACGTATTCTTATTCCCAAAATTAAAGTGTTAAAAGTATGATATTTACAATTATCATTAAAGGCACGAAGAATGCTGATAACGGTTCGTATCGGTCAAAATAATGCATACTTTAACGCGTTAACGAAAATGCAAAATAACTTAACATTACAGGAGGTACAAAAAACTTTCTAAAATCAAAATTAATTTTCCTTCAAACAAGATTTTTGGGTTATTACGTCTTGAAATATCGCCTTATATTGGTGATTTTTAGAAATAAATTATATTGCAACAAAATCCCAAATTTGAAAATTTTGATGTTACGTTGTTTTGGATTTTCGGAGATGAACTATTCAACCGATTTAAATTTTTTAGAGTCCGACCGAAACCGATTTTTTAATTCTCAATTCTGAGTTCGTAGAAGAGATTGGAGAAGGAAATATTAAACTTTTACATCTACTTACCTCCTTCGCCTACTATGTCATCAATAATTGCTATGTGTGAACCCCGACTGACTTTAATTATAACAGTACCTTTTATAATCAAAAAAATATATAACTTTACTATTTTTACTTGTTTTGGAATTTTTCAATACAAAAAATAAACAAAATATTGAAAAATAGTAAAAGTAGCAAGCAAACGAAAAGAGATAATGATACAAGTGGTAAGAAACATGAAGAAAAACAGTTCTGCCATGTTATTCGGCCAAAATTTTGTTAAAAACCGAATATAATTTTTAACAAAAAACATAATTTTTGGCCTAATCCGAAACCGAATATTCGGTCGGACTCTAACATTTTTTGGAAAGATTAATATTCAACATGTATGTACAAATTGGTTAAAATTGATATATCCCTAGAGGAAAGAGAACCGGTTCAGAACTAGTCACGTGACAGGTTCTCAGGGCTAGTGATCGGTTCCAGTTCCGGAACATTATATAGGAGTAACTTGTCACTTTTACATGGGGTTGTCATTGAAGGTGGCTAATTAGCCCCTTGAGACAGGTCGTAGGTCAGGTTACAGGCCTTGTCCAAGAGGACTTCTTCAGAGTCGATTTGTATAATAAAAATTTGAAGAAAAATTTTAACTTATTAAACATTTTTTATTATTTTTATTTTTTAATTATTTTTATTAAATGTTTTTTATTTTAAAATTTTTCGTTAATGTCTATGGTAGCACGCCGAATCGAACCACGCACTTAACATGCCTGTTAGAAATTTACTGCCTGTCAACTGGTTCTCAACATGAACTTTGGTGACGAGTTATTAGGAGTCAATTGGTACGCAACTTGTACTGAGGAACCGGTCCATTATTTCAATTACCACAATTCCATGAAATTTTGAGATAGAGGGTTCTAAATATAGGACCTTGTTAAATTGTGCACGGATTCTGTGATTTGTGTTTTCTTAAAGTTTTCTTAAAGGATTTTTTCGTGCGCAGTCTTTATATTAAAAAAAAAAAACATTTTATACATTTATTTTATAAAAATACTATGCAACAAATTGAGGTTCATCGCTTGGGGCGGAAACATTCCGATTGCAATTGATAGCTCTTGATGTGTGTAACAAACCCTCCAAAGGATTTTTCGCTGGTAGGCAAAATTTTTGTTTTATGCCAATTAACCTTTTCTATTTTTGCACCAAAGTAGTTTCAGATAAATATAAAAAATAATATTAATATAGTTCGAAACTAAAATATTTTTACATAAATGTTTAGAGCACTTAAATGGCAATATTTCTTTAGAACTTTATATTCATTTATCTCTAATAATAAGGGGATATTTTTAGTCCTTTTAAACAAAATTAAACAAAAGTCTATTAAAACTTGAGTTTAATGGGTTAAAATACTCTACAGAAATTTTCTAAGTCGAATTTTACTAGGGGTCTCCAAAGACTTATCATATGTTGTTAAAAAAGAAAATTATAAAATTTTCCCACATTTCTTTTATAAACTCCTTAAACTAGGCAATGAAATATATCATAAAATTAAAAAAATCGTATGAACTTTGGACCTTCGGTGAACCACAAATTATTTTGTTAAATTAAACATTTAAATTATTTGCTTTTTTAAGTAAAATTAAAAAAAAAAAAATATAGTTTATCTTCAGTTTACATATTATTGTTTTTTCTCTATCTAAAAACTGTTAGAATGAAATTCCCTTAAGTATACTTAATTTAAATAATTTAAAATCTTAATGAAAACTAAAATTACAACGAGATTGTACAATTTGTTATTTCTGTAAAAATCTGTTTTACATATTCAACAAATTTTTCAGTGCGAATTCTATGAATCCTTTAGGAATTAATTTTACAACGCATATTCGTTATAATATTACTTTTTTATATATAAACTCATGACACAAATGTCCTAGGAAAAATTATTGTGTGTAATAGACTAACCAAAAAATTAGTAATTCATAATAGTTATAGTTAAGTCGGTAACCAACCGTCATGTATTTAGAATATTACACGATGGGTGTAACACATTCATTCATACATTTATGGCCTAACGAAAAATATGTGTGCAATATTTAGTTGAAAATGGCTAAAGAACACGCCAAGGCGGCATAATACACATTAAATTGACTTGAAACTGTCTGACTGATGATGTTGAGGCATAAATATAAATACATACTACAAACTATACATTATAACGACTATGGACGACATCAATAGGTCAAATTAGAATAAAAATGAATACACTAAAAGTAAGTTATAATCTAATAATAAAAAAAACAACAAAACAAACTAACTAACAATGTTTACTCTTAATAATAAGAATTAGAAAGTATTTTACCAATGTTGAAACAAAAATATAGAGTGTTTTTAAAAGAGTTGTTAATTTTAAGAGAAATGTTTATTATTATCTTTTTTCCTACCGAAAAGCAGTTTACTCTTTAGTAAATTAGTTTAGTTATAACGTAATTTGTTGATGCTAAGTTGGGCCTGATTCACAAATGTAAATATCTCCATTAATTGTGTGAATAATAAAATAATAATTTTTTCCTCACAAAAAGAAGTTGGAAGATCTTTTTATGTCGAAATATTTGTCTAAGACCACTAAAGTATATGTACATATATTAGATTGCACCAAAATTTACAAACTTTCGAACTTTGACCTTAACATCGACTATAATAGTTCTTTGGGTTGCAAAAAAGTACTGTGTGAAATATTAGAGGAATATAGTTAACGTATATAGTTAACGTGCCGCATCGGTCCTGATGTTTGTAGGGTGCGTTTATATGGGAAATAATTACCTATCAAATAATAAGAAATCGGTTAAAAAATGTTAAGGTAATTATGAATTCCCCAGATCATTAATGTGTTTTAGAACACTTGTGTAAGGAGTGTACAACGACATTTTTCAATTTTATCATAAATGTTTAAATTACTAAAAAAAAATTTTAGTTTCCGCAGGATATTCCAAACACCTTTCCAAGCTTGTTTAAAAAATGTTAACATTTTTTATGACTGTTTCAAATCTCGATTTTCGAACCTTAAAAAGTTTGTTAAACAAATTTCAAAAAAGTTCGATTTCAAATTTGTGAACACCATAGAAAATACAATTAATATTAATATAAATTATTTCAATTGCTTTTATGTCTAAGCCGTATCTTCGATTTGAATTCTGTGGATTTCGGAAAGAAGCCTTTTTTTGCAGAACAAATTTATTATTAAAATACATAAAAGAATTGCTAGGGAAGCATGTGAGTCGGGAATTACAGTTCCTGAGACGTAAAAAATACAAAGAGTTTACGATCACCGAAGGAAAGTTGATTTACAGACCGACCCACATTGGGGTTAAAGGGGTCGAAAATGGCGCTTAATTCAGGGAAAGGTGATATCAATATTTTAATGATCACGTTTTATTTTTTTTTTTTATTGATTATTAGTCAAAAAAAAATTCAATTTCATTTCATTTTTTTTTTTTTTAATTTTTATTTATTTCATATGACATTAAGCTCTTGAGGCCAAATTTGCCACAATATGCATTGGCAATACAAATTTTATTTTTAAACTTATAATTAACTTATATTAACAATTTTAGAATTTTAAGATTTTTTTTAGCAGAACGGTAAAGTCTGTCCGTCCGTCTATACATTAGAGTTATATGGGTCGAAAATTATGCATAATTCAGGAAAAGGTGATATCAACATTTTAATGATCACATTTAATATTTCTATTTATTAGTAAGTAAAAAATACATTTTTAGAATTATAAGATGTTTTTTGGATGAATGGTAATGTCCGTCCTTCTATACATTAGGGTTAAATGGGACGAAAATGACGCTTAATTCAGGAAAAGGTGATATATAAATTTTGAGAATCACCTTCAATTTTTACTATTTATTAGTTAGTAAAAAAATGAATTTTTAGAATGCATCTATACATTTGGGTTGAATGGGTTGAAAATGCCACTTAATTTAGGGAAAGGTCATATCAAAACTTAAATACCTTCATTTGGTTTTCATATTTATCAAGAAAAAGAAACAAAATATTTTTCGAATTTTAAAATTTTTTTGAAAGAAATCTAATGTCCGTCCATCTGTCCGTATGTTTGTTAATTTTTGCAAACTTTCCAATTCAAAATCCTTTAAGTTTTGACTCAATAAAGAAAACGACTCAAAAAAAAAAAAAAAAAAATTCTTTGTTCGATAGATAATTTTGTTTTTTAACCAACTACATTGAATGTAATAAAATTGGTTGAAAATATTTGACTGAATTTTAACCAAGATCTTGTAAAATTCAGATTTTTGAAATTTCAAAGGTATATAACTTGAAAAATATATAAGATAAGTAGTATATGCTATCATGTTTTCTAAAGGATTTATCAAGGACTTTAAGGTGATATAAAAATCTTAGAAATCGGGTAAGGAACAAAAATTCGCTAGAGGTTAAACATTTTCCATAACACTAGTACCCTATTTTGAACCCCCATAGTTCCGCTCCTAATGCTTATATTGGATCCTGCTTTGAAACTCATAATTTCATGCAAATTCAACCAGCCGATTAGAAGTTACAGATTTATTTCGATTCTTTCCTACTGTTTAGTGTTTGATAAAGCAAAAAAATGTGTGCATTTAAGCAGTTTTTTGTATGGAATCTGCTGGAATTTTTTTTTTTTTTTTTTTGAAAAAAAATTATTTTCTCAAATCAGGCTATATATGCACACAATTTTTTTTTTTTTAATATTAAAGTAGACAGTTTGTACTATTTTTCAGAAAATTTTCAGAACAAACATCCTGTAACATTTTAAGTTGCATTCCATGAAAATTGATATTTTAGGACAATTTTCAAAAAAATAACAAAAATATTAGGACAAAATATAATTTACAAATACTTAACTTTGACAGCTTCTTATAAGAAAACAACACAACCTAGCTTAAAGATTTTAATTTATATTGATACATAATTTTTTCTTATTTGTATACGGTACCCAACTTTATTACAAAATTTTAAATTTTAAAATTCAATTAATCACCACTTTTGACACATTTTACCACAACGTGCGACCGTAGGATCGCAAACAAATAAATACGAACTTTAAAAGAAAATCTATACATCTTTTGATGGAATGTGACTAATTATTTAAACTTATCTGTATCTTCTATCACGAAGTAAAAAAAAAAAAAACGTAATAGGAACCCTAAAAAAATGTGAAAGCATAAGACGAAAATTATTGAGAACTTTTTACAACATCATTGTCATGAATTCCATATGATTCCATATCGTATAAAAAAGGAAATTATTGAATAAACTTTTTGTCTGACGAGTCATTTGTACATGAGGAAAAAAACACTTCTTAACTAATTATGCTTTTACAAAAGTCATTATAAATTTATTCTAAATTCATTATAAAGTCAAAAATTATAGACAAATTACGGGAAGACATTAGTTAAATGTATGACTAAAAATATATAGAAGTTTTAACAAAATATTTCTAAATATTCCTCCCGTGAACTATATTCAGTATAACACATTTTTTTTTAAATTAACCTATTTATTTTCTCGACAAATATTGACACATTTTTTTTTTATATTTTTAATTTTAAATATATCTACCCTGTTTCGTTATTTAATTTAAACAAGTGTTATGGTTTATTACAGTCTACCATAACACATTGCAACAGAATTCACAAACTAAAATATCAAAAGTTATTCAATGAAAATACTGCAAAATTACAACCAATATGTATAACTGTTCTAATATTGTACTAATATTCGTTAAATTTAGTATATTTTAATTAAACATTTTTAAAACAAAAAACTAGCAAATTTTTAAAGAGCACTTTTTCGCATCTTAAACTTTGTGAAATATAATTTATATCACTTTAAATGAAAAAAAATTATGTAGATATTATTTTTATTCATAAATTTGAAAAACCGTGATTAAAATTTTTGTACATATTATATTAAAATTTTATGGGTTTAAAATAATTTTTAATAAAATTCTAATATTAACTAATATTATGGAAAATATTGTCTAGATGATTGGTGCAAAATTAATTTTCACTTATTATTAAAGATTAAAAACTTACAGACATGATCAATAAATAAAAACAAAAAAATATTTTTTTACTCCAATTAATAGTTTAACAGAATTCCATACTTTAAAATTTTATAATATTGCTATTTTATTCATATCAAATTAACTTTTGTTGATATTCCCTATTTTAATAAATATTTACGACAATAATATGTTAAAATAAAATTAAATTTTTGTTTGTTGTTTATTTAATATTATTTATCATTTCATTCTCTTTTAGGCGGCTTTGAATTTATAAATATGTATTTATTTTTTAAGTTGAGGAGGTCAAAGCTTCTGCTTTTGTAATAAATTTTGTAGATGAAAATAGAAAATAACATCATACTACATACTTGACCATAAACATTATTAAAAAAAAAAACTAAACAAAAAACACTCTCTATCTCTAAACATTCATCCAACTCAAACAACCTATGCATTCATCATTCAGATTATTATTATATTTTGGTATATTGTCAAAAAAATACCCAAAAAAAGTTAAAATCTATATGGTAATAATTTTTTTTTTTTTTTAACAAGAAAAACCTGAAGTTGTAGATTTTTGTATAGAAACAAAAAGACGAATGGAGGAATTAATATAAACAGGTTCATTTCATGTTTCATGTTCGTTAAGCACCACCACACCAGCTCACCACCACAAACCATTCATTTAAATTGAACGTATGAGTCTTGATTGTGTCGTCATCAAAGGCCAAGTCTTTTGCTTTATAGTATATATATATATATATATATATATATATATATATATATATATATATATATATATATATATATATATATATATATATATATATATATATATATATATATATATTAAAAAACATTCAACAAAACATTTACAGTCGAACATGGTTATAACGAACTCGAAGGGACCGACATATTTAGTTCGTTATATCCGTAAAATTCCAAAAACAATTATTTGTTAACAAAATACACGATTTCATTACAATACTAATATTTGGAATTAAAGCGTATTTCCTTCCTATAAATTCATTTCACAAATGTCAAATTGAGATTAATTATATTTTTTATACTAATTAAATATTTTCTTTTATTACAGATGTTTTGTGATATTTACTTTTTGAGGAATAGCGATTTTGTAATATTTAGTGTTTAATTCTCAAATAATTTCAGTTTTATTATTAGCTATTTTTGATAAATGTATGTTATGTTAAAGAGGTCAGCAACTATAAATGTAAAATTCATCTTTTATTTGCCGATAATTTAAATTAAAATTAATGAAAATTATTTCCATTTGTCCAATAATTTAAATGGTATTTATTTCCATTAAGTTATTTCTGTTATTTTTTAAATTTGTGGAACTTATTTGAAATGTGTAATTTTATTTATCTAAAATAAGTATTTGTGGGAGTCCGTTATAAACGTAGTTTTTTGTATGAAAAATTCTTCTTGGGATCATAAAAATAAGTTCGTTATAAAAAAAAAGTTTGCTATAACCGTGTTCGTTATAAACGTAGTTATTTGTATGAAAAATGTTAGTAAAATCAATGGGACCGAAGAAAAGTGTTCGCTATAGCCATAGTTCGTTATAACCGTGTTCGACTGTATAACATTTGACTTTGATTTGAAATATATATATTTTTTTCAGTTGCTGAAGTGTTTATTTAATTTTATTGGGGTTCTTTAATTTTATTTTCAACAGTTACCAAGAAATACAATTTTATGTTACAATAATTATAGTCTTTCTTTTTCATGTTTAAAATGTTACAACATGAAAAGAAAAGTTTCATCTACTAAATTCAATTTTAATTTGGTTGAAAAATTGTCAAAAGTTATCATGATTTTATTTAAAAACAATTTTTGGAAACATTAATAGAAAAAAAATTAATTTTTTAGCAATGTATGGAAATTTCTCAACATTAGCGTTTTTCAAATGAAATTTGTTAAACAAGCGTGAGATTCAAATTGCGAAAATTTTCACTTGAGCTACTTTATTTTTAATAATATTTTGGGTTACAAAACAAAGTTTTAGGAAACTATGATCAATGATTTTTATTTATTTTTTTTTTTTCGTCATGACAGCTGTCAGTTTAGACTTAAGTATAAATTGTTTATAAATTTGTTGAACAATATTGTCATTGGACATTGATTTAAAAAAAAAAATACTTAAAATTTATATATTTTGTTAACTGTATGTTAATCGTATATATAGATAATAACCAAATTTATACGTGACCTGTATTAAATGCATTATATTTGTTATTGCCAATTTGTTTATCTTCATACATACAAATGCCTGAAAAACAATACCTTCAAACGTTAAAAAATTTATCAAGAATCTAATGCTTCTTTAACAATTTATTTATTTTGTATCAAAAATTTCTATAACTATTGCAAAATTAATTTAAATTGAATTTTCAAAGTTTTATTTTTTATTTGAAAAATACAATATTAAATTGATTTTAATGAGTAATTTTTGTTGTTTTAAATAAAAAATTATAATATAAACCGCTACGTAAAAATAACTCCAACATTTTTTACCACAAATTTAAAAGTCTTATGTTGGTGTAAATGCTTAATTTAGCCAATTTTCAAAAATAAACACAGGTCAATATTTGTACTATAACTAAAAATTAAATAAATTGTCCAATTAAAAAGTTCAAACCAGAATTTTATAGAAAACCTTTTAAATTTTCACAAGTATACCAAATTTTTTTAAAATTTTAAAAATTTAAAAAAAAATAAAAAAAAAGAATGTTATACTAACACAAAAAACATTTTTGACAATCCTCCTAAGTTTCTGAATTAGATTTAGATTCACCTCAGAAATTGCAACTTTGCTAGACCTTTGCAAAGTAACAAAGTTGCATCGTTTTTTGCAAACACAACAACAACCACATAGAATATATAATTGTCAGAGTAGAACCAATTGCAAAATTATCGGAGTAAAAAGTAGTAAAGCTGCACTCTGTAAAAGTGTGTAAAGATTACTAAAAAATCAACTCTAAACTGAAAAACACCACTGAAAAATCAAATTCAACTTAAAATATAGTGTGTGAATTTTAACAACAAAACAAGTTAAAATTAATTAAATAATATAAAAAGAAAAATACCAATAAATAAACTAATTAATATGAATTATATAAATAAAAAAATATATTTGAAATGAATTATGACTTTTTTTCAGTGTCTTAAAAAAAAAAAATTTTTTACATTTTTTGCTAACTTTATCTATTATATTTTTTTAAATTGGTTGCTCACATCACAACAGTGGGTTAAACTATAGCGAAAAAGAGGATTAATTCGTGGAAGCTTTAATTTAAAATATATATATATATATATATATATATATATACAGCTATGGACATATAAATGGCACAAATTTAAATTAAGAAAAACTTAAGGCTTTGCCAACTAACAGTTTTATAAAATGCATGTATTATCTCTTAAGATTGTTGTTATAAGAATTTTTGTTCTAGGCAGCACTCAAATATTCCGTTATATTCTGCTTATGATTTACCGTTATCATTTTTGCGTACACAAAGTAGATTTTAAGTGGACATGTAAATGGCACAATTTATTTAAAATAGTTACTACACGCGTAGATTTCATTCAAATCACTTAATACTTTGTTAAAGTGTTAAAAAAAAGTTAAAAAAACAAGTACAAAGCAAGAAAATTATTAATAATGGGATCAGGCAAACATACAACAAACGAGGAAAGGCGGATCATATGGAAAATGCATGAAAATGGGAAAAAAGTGTCGGAAATTGCTAAAATAATGCAAGTTTCTAGAAAAAAAAGTGTACAATGCAATTAAATCATGTGCCGAGAATCCTGAAATATTCATTAAGGGCAAAAGTCGAAATCCAAGACCTCGAAAAACAAACTTACGTACAGATGCTGCAATGGTAAGAATGGCAAAAAATGATCCATTCAAGTCTTCACGGCAGATAGCGTCTGATATTAATGAATCTTTTGGCTTGGAAATATCTAGCAGGCTTGTCAGAAGAAGATTAAACGAGGCAAATTTGTTTGGACGCATTTCCAGAAAAAAACCATTGCTCTCAAAAAAAAATGTTTCAAAACGTTTAACCTTCGCCAGAACCCATAAGGACAATCCTATTAATTTTTGGAAAAATGTGTTATGGAGTGATGAAACAAAAATTAATAGAATTGGACCAGATGGTAGAACCTTTGTTCGTCGTCCTAGATGCCAAGAGTTTAATCCCCGGTTTACGCAGAAGACGGTAAAACACGGTGGCGGTAGTATAATGGTTTGGGGTGCATTTTCTTGGCATGGCGTAGGTCCTCTTGTAAAAATCAATGGAAAAATGGACAAGTTTCAATACTTGGATATTTTAAAAAACCATATGGAACCATATGCATTTGATTTTATGCCAATTAAGTGGACATTTATGCAAGATATAGACCCCAAACACTCGTCAAAACTAGTGAAAAACTGGTTTTGTTCGGAACAGATCCCCGTTTTGGATTGGCCAGCCCAGAGCCCCGACTTAAACCCTATAGAAAACCTGTGGAATGAAGTCAAGGTTGCAGTCGCCAAAAAAAATTATAAAAATATGGACGATCTATGGACGGCCGTACAGGAAGCTTGGTGTGCCATACCCAAAACAAAATGCCAAAAACTTGTGGAAAGTATGGGTCGTAGATGCGATGCTGTCATCAGAAACAAAGGCTACAGCACAAAATATTAATGGTAGGACATTTGTACATACCAAAAAATATCAACAAATTCAATATTAAGACTTTTTTCTCTTTTTTTAAGATTGTGCCATTTATGTGTCCAGCTCAATCAATTGTTTTTTTTTTTTTTTAATTATGTATATTTTTGTTAAACAATGAATTTCAACTTAATTTTCTATCATTCTTACATACGAATAATAAACCTTTGGATAAAACCAAAAATTTGATTTTGATTAATAGCAATCACGATAATTTATCATAAGGAGAATCTTATACAAGAGTGTGCCATTTATATGTCCATAGCTGTATATATATATATATATATATATATATATATATATATATATATATATATATATATATATATATATATATATATATATTATAAATTGTAGTATTTTACGTATTTATGAATATCCATTAATATATATATATATATATATATATATATATATATATATATATATATATATATATATATATATTATTAATGGATATTCATAAATACGTAAAATACTACAATTTATAATAAAAATATCTTGGAAAACTATTTTTTTTTAATTGTTGTGACTACTTTTGTTTTTCAGGGTAGCCCATTTATTTAGACTTTTTATAATAACTTTTCAACTAAAAGCTATAAGTTAACAAATTAAACTGTAAATTGAAGTATACTTATTACATAAGATAATTTGAAGAAAAAACAAACAAATGCGTTTTATATCAGAATTAATGTTATTGAAAATATTAAAAATGAAGTAAACGGAAAAATAATGCAGAAAATCCATAAATTGCGATTTATTTTATTTAAGATATATTTTAGGCAAATAACAGACCCAAACTTACGAGAAATTTAGTAAAAATCTTTTTATTACACTTTAACATAATTTCAACTGGTTTATTTTAATATAAAATTAAATATTTTTCGTTTAGGCAAATGTTGACAAAATGTTTTTCTTTATTACACAAGCTAACATCTTATAATTTATCACTATATAAATATTTTTAACACAATTGTACCTAATAACTCTTTAAAACTCTACATATATCCCGAAATTACCCCATTTTTAGGGTAATTTTTGCAAAAATATTAAAAATATTTATACAACATACAGTTAGGGACAAAACTATTTGTACACCCCATGCATTTCGTATATCTTCAATAATTTATAAAGAATAAAAAATTATTATATGTAGTTTTAATTCAGGTCCATTTTTATTGAATTATTTGATAAAAAATAAATTAATATATAACACATTGTTAAAAAAAAGTACAATTTAAGTAAAAATCTTTGGGACAAAAGTATTTGTACATCAGTACTATGTACAATTATTTGTACGTTGGACTCTTGTATGATGATTTTTTTTAAATACCGTTATATTTTCTTCGTTAATCGAGTTTTATTTTTCAAAATAAGAAGTTGGTTTTAACGTTTTGAATAATAAGCACATCAAAAATGGGAAAGCGAAAAGAGTTGAGTTTGGATATTAAAAATTTTATTATTGATGAACATAAAAAAGGAAAATCTCTCCGGAATATAAGTAATTTAGTAAATTTGCAACATTCCACAGTACAATACATTGTAAACAAGTATAAAAACAGCGGATCTTTTGAAAATGTGCCAAGAACTGGACGGCCAAAAAAGGTTTCCAGACGGGAAGCGAACTTGGTGATAAAAGAAGTGGCAAGAAATCCAAGAGTAACTCGGGCAAAATTAGCGGAACAAATCGCAAATACTACCGGAACAATTGTTCATCTAAAAACAGTAGGGAGGATCTTACATTCTGCGGGATATGCAAGTAGAATTCCCCGCAAGAAACCGCTGATTAGTAAAAAAAAACAGCATTTGCGTTTAGAGTTTGCCAAACGATACATTGATAAGGACGAAGAATTTTGGAATAGGGTTTTGTTTACTGATGAAACTAAAGTCAATCTTTTCGGAAATGATAGCAGGGGAAAAGTGTGGCGCAAAAAAAATACAGCGTTAGATGTTAACAATTTGACCCCAACAGTGAAACATGGTGGGGGAAGTGTTATGGTATGGGGGGCAATAGCAGCCAGTGGGGTAGGGCGAATGGTATTTATAGATGGTGTAATGGACCAGCATCAATATAAACGTATATTGGAAGACAATTTGAAGGATTCCGTAGATGGTTTGGGTCTTGGCCAAAGTTGGATATTCCAACAGGACAATGACCCAAAACATACAGCGCGTTCAGTGAAGGAGTGGTTGCTTTACCATGCACCAAGACAACTTAATTCTCCTCCCCAATCACCTGACTTAAACCCCATCGAGCACTGTTGGGATATTTTGAAACGTAAAGTCGCTACAAAGCACGTCCGAAGCAGGGATGAACTTAAAATTGCTTTGGAGGAAGACTGTGTTGGATATTAATTTTGTTTTTATAACTTAATTAAATAAAAATATATTAAAAATAATACTGCATACGACAATTTTAAATTCTTTATAAACTATTGAAGGTATACGAAATATATGAGGTGTACAAATAGTTTTGTCCCTAACTGTATATCCGATTAAGTTCGGATTTAAAAAAAGAATTATCGTTTTACAATAAACTAACAAAAATCCCACTTGTAATTTTCAAAATTAAAATTTTTTGTTACTATAAGATTATTTACGAAAAATTATTGAATTTTGAAAGAGTGTATCAAAAAAAAGTAAACAACATAGAACAACAAATTTCACAGATTATGACAATTCCGTTTATTTTCTATTATCCGGTATAAAAATTTATTGCAATATCCACAGTTTATTTTTTGAATTAATCCTCGTTTTTAGTACTGTTCAACCCAACGTGCGTCAAGTTAAAATAGTGCAAAATTGCAAGGGTTGCAAAATTTTGATGTGAATACCTTTAGTGTTTTCTTCATCGCTGGCTAAAGCGAAATTAATTAAAAAAAAAAAAAAAACAATTTTTGCTTAACTGGAGTATTTAATATAACACTTAGGGTTGCCAGATTAAAATTTTGATCTAACTTGACATTCCTGAAAAACGAGCTTGATTTCCAAAAAGAGAACTTGACAGTCGACTTCCGCCAATAATCTTTAACTTTTTATATAAAACCTATATAGAAGTAGTAAATATATATTCTTGCGAAAATAAGTTTATATAGTAACATATCCGTTTAGGCCCTGAAAAAAATTTTAAAAATGCTGTATTAGATTTTTACAATTCTTATTTTAAAAAAGCTTCTTTATATTGAGTCAATCAATACAAATATTTCCATATCCACTAATATTGCTTTTGAAGATCCCAGCAAAAACTTTGCTTGCCATGTAATGAGTTACTACTTACACATTATTTTAACAGAGTGATATCATTAGAGGCAACTACTTACTATATATTATTACTGGTAGGCATTTCCGAATGTCATTACTTAGATGTCATTACAAGAACTGATTACTTTTAAGCTATTCAATAACTCATTAATTTTAAAGTATTACAGAAGTCATTATTAGCAAAATGAATAGTAATTAGTTACATTATCGGTTACAAATAAAGACTGAAATATGGAAAAATAAAAAGTTGATATTTTCTTTTCTCCTTAATTTATTTATTTAAAACATAAACAATTTAATATATTCAAATTACATCCCAACAAACCAAATGATATCGCAATGATATCATTACGATATCATTTCGGTGATATAGAAGCCCGAGAATGATATCATTTATAATTCTAAAATGATATATGTTGCTTTCTAAAAGGTACACTCGAAAATGATATCATAATTTTTGAAAATAACGATATTAGTAATGATATCGTTAAATTTAAGCAGCGCGATAATTTAGCAATATATTGCAGAATATTTACATACATATCTGCTAGTATTGAATGAATATATAATATTCTAAATATTTTATCAAAAATTAATAAAATAACCATAATAAACTAATGTCCATCCTGCTCCAAATCATTTTATATGTAAATCCGGGCGGATATTGTTTTCTTTAGCTTATCCTCTTTAATTTTTTGCGATTCCACTAAATTTAGCTGTAAAAATATAATTTCCATATTATGCATAACATACATAAAATATTCTTCTAATAAAAATATTTTCAATTTAATTTTATTTTCCTGAGAAAGTTTGAAGTTTTTTTCTAAGGAAAAAATAATTTCGATATTTTATCATATAATTTTAAAATTATGATATCATTTATGATACTGTATCGTTTCTTGGTTTGTTGGGATATTATAATTTGAAACTGAATTGTCGAAATGAAATTTTCGGTCGACATAGAAAAACAAGTAATTATTTTAATTTTTTACCCACTTTTAAAATATATAATTTAATGGAATAGTTGACAAAAAGTAACATATCCAAAAATATGATCTCAAGTAATTGATTACATATTAGGTTAAAAGTAAGTAGCTACTAATCTTCTTTCATGTAATGCAGACAGTATGTTGTTATCATTGAAAAATAACTTCATGCTATTACCAAATTTTTGCTGGGCATTAAAAAAAAATTACTACATGGTAGTTTTCAATTAAGTCTGGAGAAAATAGTAAGCGATGTATATAATATCATAATCAGTTTGTTTTGTTTAAATTTAAAACAGTCCTTTATGTAAAATGATTCGAATATCTCATATTTAAATGATTTTGATATTATTTAAAATTCAATCATTATATTGTGTAGTTCTGTACAAGTTTCACTTTCAGGGTGTAATAAAGCAAAAGACCCGTAAAGATCCCGTAAAATACAAAAATATGCTTCGGTCTTATCTCTATCAAAATATAAAATATTCTTAACAGTTACTAATTATTTTCAACTTGACAAATTACATTTGAATTTGTATCTTAAAAACTTCGAAAATATCTTGACAATCAAGTTCATTTAAGGCCAAAAATTGTTTGTTTGCGCGAGTTGAGAAAAAAAAAAACTGTATCTTCGGACCTATGTGCAACGGTATATACATATTAAAGTGCCTTACAAAAAAATTTTGCAAATGTACCTCTCTAGAAATGAATATCAGTATGTTTTTATATGATTCTCCAAATATTACGTCTGAATGTTTTCATTTATTTGAGATGAATCATTTTTAAAAAACCTCTAAAAATACGTATTTCTTTCAATAACATTTTCAAACATTCCGCTATATGAAAAAAAATGTTTGAAATTTAGTCGCTATTTTACACGAATTTATGACATTTTCTTAACACCATTTATTTGCCGTAAATGTTAACCTATTATGGACCGATGATCCCAAAATATTACTTATGTTACTAAAAAGTTAAATGAAAACATTTAACAATAATACTGAATAAGACAATTCCAATCATGCTCTAAAATCAAAATTACTATAACAAATTTTAAAAATTTAATAAAACAGTATCACAAAAATGCATAGAAAATTTTACTGTAATCTTAATTTAGCTAGAATGAAAAATTAAATATATATATATATATATATATATATATATATATATATATATATATATATATATATATATATATATATATATATATATATATATATATATATATATATATATATATATATATATATATATATATATATATATATATATATATATATATATATATATATATATATATATATATATATATATATATATATATATATATATATATATATGTATTTTTTTTTTTTTTTTTTTTGCTCATTATGTATTAAATAAATCTCATTTGACGATTATATGTTGTATTTTTTTTTTACAAAAAGTAAAAAAATTTGTACACTTTTGATCGAAAAACATATTTTTGGAGGTGTTTTAAACATGGTCCAGCTCACGTGAACGAAATAATTGAACAGAAATATTTTTGGAATTAGTTTAAAACATGACAATTTTTAATTTTAGCGTGTACATTTGCAACATTATTTAATAAATACTGATTATAATTTTAGGAAAAAATCATGTTTAAAATTCAGTTCATATGGGAGGCTCAGGCAGGCCAATTGTATTACTCATTAAAAGCAATCTCAGAATACTAACGTGAAATGCATGTTGATACTCAATATTCTCTGCGATTGTCCCGTCTTGGCAACACGAAGGACAAGGTTTCTTGCGAAATACATATCGTCACCGAAAATGCAAAACAACGTAACATCACTTTTAATAACTTTACAGGAAGCTCAAGAAACTTTCTAAAATCAAAATAAATTGTCCTACAAAAAAGATTTTTAGGTTATTACATTTTTAAATATCGCTTAATATATTGGTGATGATTATTTTTATTTTTCAAGATTTCCATTTTCTGAAGCCAAAAAAACGTAATAAATATCAATACAAATTTTAGTAAAAATTATAATCAAAAAGATTTTTGATAACTTTTACTTCAATGTCTTTGTAGTAGGTATATACAATTTTAGTGGCTATATTGCTGTTAGACACAAAAAATATTTCTCTGAAAATTGGCAAACATAATATTGTGTTAAAGTACACTTTGTTTTTATTATAAAAGAAAAGTTCAATGTTCTCCAAATCTTTAAAATACAAGCAGAAAAATAAAAATAAAAAAACATTTAAAGTAGGTAAAAGAAAAGAAAAAATCATTTGCTGTTCGCTATGTAAAAAATAACATTTATTGTGTATAAAAAATCCTTTTAGTTTTTTGTTAGTACAAAATAAATAATTTTTTTTGCGGTCGTTTATTTTAAACATCAACCAATATTAAAATTAAAAATTTAAATTTAATCCTTTTGCCATCAATTACTTTAACATATAATGCCATTTAATTTTGTTGTTTATCTAAATTTTACTTTAATGCAATTTTAATCTCTTTATTTTTCAGAACTCGAACTAGGCACAAAATGTATTGTGGAAATGGAAAAACAGCAAACAATTCTGCACAATCCTCCGGCTATAGACAAAATAGAAAGGTTTGTTTGTCACCCAAAGAAATTTCTATTTTTATAATATTAATGTTGTTCATCATCATATTTCTTTGTTCATTTTACAGCCGGAAACCCCCAAAGACATTTGCATTTGATCATTGTTTCTATTCATTAAATCCAAATGATGAGAACTTTGCTTCACAAGAGACTGTTTTCGATTGTGTGGGACGTGATATATTGGATAATGCATTTCAAGGTTATAATGCGTGCATCTTTGCCTATGGACAGACGGGTATGTGCAAGTATGCACAGCACTGTTGCATACACAATAAAGAATTTTATTTTATTATTCAATTAATATTTATTGGGCTGTTCTTTTTCTTTTTGATTTTATTGTTTTATACTGTATAGGTTCCGGTAAATCATATACCATGATGGGTTCACAAGAATGTAAGGGTATCATTCCACGTTTGTGTGATAATTTATTTTCGGCTATTTCCAATAAATCCACCCAAGAACTTATGTACAAGGTGGAAGTTTCCTATATGGAAATATATAATGAAAAAGTCCACGATCTCTTAGATCCTAAGCCAAATAAACAGTCGCTAAAGGTACGTGAACACAATGTTTTGGGTCCCTATGTAGATGGGTTGTCCCAGTTAGCGGTAGCATCATATCAAGATATAGATAATCTTATGACTGAGGGCAATAAATCACGTACTGTAGCAGCTACAAACATGAATGCCGAATCATCCAGATCTCATGCTGTTTTCTCTGTAGTATTAACTCAGATTTTAACGGATCAAGCCACGGGTGTAACCGGTGAAAAGGTGTCACGTATGTCTTTAGTGGATTTGGCAGGCTCTGAAAGAGCTGTTAAAACTGGTGCTGTAGGTGATCGTTTGAAGGAAGGATCTAATATTAACAAGTAAGATATTAACAAATGTAAATATTTAAGTAAAACTATTTAATAATAATCTGTTGCTTATAGATCTCTTACAACATTGGGTTTAGTTATCTCAAAGTTGGCCGACCAATCGAATGGCAAAAAAAGTGGTGGTGATAAATTTGTACCATATCGTGATTCTGTATTAACATGGCTTTTAAAAGATAACTTGGGTGGTAATTCACGCACGGTAATGGTGGCTACAATTTCACCCTCGGCTGATAACTATGAAGAAACCTTATCTACTTTACGTTATGCCGATCGTGCTAAGCGTATTGTCAATCATGCTGTAGTCAATGAAGATCCTAATGCCCGTATCATTCGTGAATTACGTCATGAAGTGGAGACACTAAGAAATATGCTTAAACACGCAACAGGTTCGCCAGTGGGCGATATCAATGATAAATTGGCTGAAAGTGAAAATCTAATGAAACAAATCTCACAAACTTGGGAAGAAAAATTGGTAAAAACTGAACGCATACAAAATGAACGTCAACAGGCTTTAGAAAAGATGGGCATTAGTGTACAAGCCAGTGGAATTATGGTGGAAAAGAACAAATATTATTTAGTCAATTTAAATGCAGATCCGTCCCTTAACGAATTGTTAGTTTACTATCTTAAAGAACGTACTTTAATTGGCGGCCATACCATTAGTGGTCCTCAGCCAGATATCCAACTTTCGGGTTTGGGTATTCAGCCAGAACATTGTGTGATTACCATAGAAGATGGTGGTCTCTTTTTAGAACCTTTTCCAGGCGCACGTTGTTTTGTAAATGGTTATGCGGCCGTAGGAAAAACACCCTTAGCTAATGGTGATCGTATACTATGGGGTAATCATCACTTTTTCCGTGTAAATTGTCCTAAATCGGCCAATGCCAATATGAATTCTGAACCGCAGACGCCAGCCCAATTAATTGATTATAATTTTGCACGTGATGAAATAATGCAAAATGAGCTAAGCAATGATCCTATACAAACTGCTATTGCTCGACTGGAACGTCAACATGAAGAAGACAAACAAGTGGCATTGGAAAAACAAAGACAAGTATGAATACATTAATTTTAATTATAAAATTTAAACACAAATAACAATCATTTCGGTTCAATTTTAGGAATATGAAAGACAATTTCAACAATTACGTAATATCTTATCGCCTAGCACTCCTTATGCCCCCTATACACCCTATGATCCATTGCGTTTAGGTAAAATAACACCTAATACACCAACCTCACAAATGCGTGTGGAAAAGTGGGCTCAAGAACGTGATGAAATGTTTAAACGTTCTTTGGGTCAATTGAAAAACGATATTATGAGAGCTAACGCTTTAGTACAAGAAGCCAATTTTCTTGCCGAAGAAATGGAAAAGAAAACTAAATTCTCTGTAACATTACAAATTCCTCCAGCTAATTTAAGTCCCAATAGAAGGGTATGAGAGATTATATTTCATATATTTGTGGCAATAATTAAAATTGTTCTTTATTTTAGCGTGGTGCTTTTGTAAGTGAACCTGCCATTTTGGTGAAACGTTTGAATTCAGGTAGTCAGATTTGGAGTATGGAAAAATTGGAAAATAAACTAATTGATATGAGAGAAATGTATCAAGAACATAAAGAACGAGTTTTAAATGGTTTGGTAAGAATTTGAGATGAAAAATTTGGAAATTTTTTTAAATGCGACTTATTATCAAGTTTAATACTCAATTGACTGTTACGAATCAACTTTTTAATGCATCCTTCTATTCGCTTGCATGCCATAATAAAATTTTGACCTAGCTCCTCCTAGAAATGTTGCTTTTTTTGTAACATTTGTTTAATACCACTAAGTTATTTTTTGTGGTAATAATCAGTCGAGAAAAATTAGAATTATTTTTGTTATCTAATGATAAGAAGGAATCTTATCATTAGATAAATAAATAATAAATGCACATTTCGTGGCATTTATTCCCCACAAATACAAATGTTTATTCGACAATTTCGATTTCTATACATGATATCTATCGGATGTCCAGGATATTGTAAAAAGTCCGCCATTTAAGGAGTGTTCATATTTCACTGATAATTTTATTCTGAATAATTTTAATTTTAAGTTATTTCTTTTACTTTTACATTTTTCTAACGTTCGTATTTAGAACTTTTTTATTTAGAACTGTTTTGACCTATCATTTTTAAACTTTTCTGGTAAAATATACAGAGAAATTAAAAAAATCAGTCACATTCTATCAAGAGATGCAAAGACTTTCTCTTAAAATTCGTATTAGTTTGTCTACGATCAACTTTTTCTTCGATTTTAATCATTATTTACGGTGATCGCGAAATCTTTGTATTTTTTATGACTGTATTTCTCCACTCAATTCCGTTCCTATAATAAATTTTAATTATATATGCTTAATTTTCAAGAAAAACTAATTATGCCATTACAACAAAATTTAGCTTATATGTACAGATGTAGTAATAAATGTAAACAAATTAACTAATTTTTTAACGTGTATTAAACGTTTATGCCTTAAAGTGTGAATGGATTTTTTCACGCGCAGTCCTTAATTAAAAAGAAATTCCAAAATATTAATCCATCGTTTTTCTAAATGGAATTAAAAATAAAAATTATAAATTTCGATACCAAAAAAATATATATAAAAGTAATAACTTCTAGGAGGAATTACAAAATGTAGTATAAATTGGATTATCCTTTATCTTTCCTATTATTTCAATCTCTACAAACTCTGTAAATGAAAAACTGGCTTTCATGTGTACGTTACTAACACTTCCTTCTATTTCATTGTTTTATACCCATTTTATTGCAACACAAAAGCCTCTCATTGAGACCTTCTCAGATGAGGAAGATTCAGACGAGGTAATTTCATGAAATATAAAAAATATCATTTCTTTTATCATTACTTAAATCTTTTATAAGTGTCACACTTTCATACATTGCTATTTGTTTTGCAGGAAAATGAAAACTCCAAGACCCTAGATCCATTCTATGAATCGCAAGAGAATCATAATTTAATTGGTGTCGCTAATATTTTCCTGGAAGTATTGTTTCATGATGTTAAACTAGATTATCATACACCCATTATAAGTCAACAAGGTGAAGTTGCTGGACGACTTCAGGTCGAAATTCAACGTATTGCCGGCCAAATGCCACAAGATCGTATGTGTGAGTCGATATCAGAATCATCTTCAGACTCTCGTGACGATTATGAAGATGCCCCTGATCCCATGGCTAATCAAATAACATGTCGTGTTACCATTAAGTGTGCCTCAGGCTTGCCACTGTCGCTGTCGAATTTTGTTTTTTGCCAATACACATTTTGGGGTCATCAAGAAACCGTTGTACCCGTCATTAATGCCGAAACTACGCCAAGAGATCAAAATATGATCTTTAAATTTGAACATACCAAGGACTTTACGGTAACCATAAATGAGGAATTCCTTGAACATTGTATAGAAGGTGCCCTTTCGATTGAAGTATGGGGTCACCGCAGTGCTGGCTTCTCCAAGTCTAAGGGTTGGGAAGTGGAACAACAACAAGCTAAAGCACGTTCTTTAGTAGATCGTTGGGCTGAGTTGTCGCGTAAAATAGAATTGTGGGTAGAAATTCACGAACTAAACGACAATGGCGAATATGCTCCGGTAGAGGTATCAAATCCCACAGAAGTATTGACTGGAGGTATTTACCAATTGCGTCAGGGACAACAACGTCGTGTACATGTGCGTGTTAAACCCGTACAAAATTCCGGCACTTTGCCCATAATTTGCCAGTCAATAGTTAATATTGCAATCGGCAGTGTTACTGTACGTTCACGTTTACAAAGAGCTCTTGATTCTTATCAAGAAGAAGACCTTACCATATTAAGAGAAAAATGGAGTGAAGCTTTGGGAAGAAGACGCCAGTATTTGGATCAGCAAATACAAAAACTGATCAAAAAGGAGGAGAAAACCGAAGAAGAACGTGAACGAGAATTAAGTTTGGTTCATCAGTGGGTGTCACTGACCGAAGAACGTAATGCTGTTTTAGTACCAGCTCCTGGGTCGGGTATACCTGGAGCTCCGGCCTCATGGAATCCTCCATCTGGCATGGAACCACATGTACCAGTTTTATTCCTTAATTTAAATGCCGATGATCTCTCTGCTCAAAACACAAACGATGAATTTTCAATTGCTGGAATAAATTCTATACTTTCCAAAGAACATGGACACAAATTCTATACATTGCAGATTTTGCAACATTTGGACAAAGATGTTTGTGCAATAGCTAGTTGGGATTCTTCGATGCATGATAGTCCTGCTTTGAACCGTGTAACCGAAGCAAATGAACGTGTCTATTTGATATTGCGCACCACAGTTCGTTTATCACATCCTGCACCCATGGATTTGGTATTACGTAAACGTTTGTGCATTAACATTAAAAAGGGTCCAAGTATAACAGATCGTTTGAAAAAATTCCGTTTAGTTAGAACTGAAAATACTATTGCCAGTACTGGCGTAACCTATGAGGTTGTATCGAATATACCCAAAGCTTCCGAAGAATTGGAAGATCGTGAATCTTTGGCACAATTGGCGGCCAGTGGTGATGATTGTTCAGCTAGTGATGGTGAAACATATATCGGTAAGAGTTTTACGCTATTAATAAGAGAAGAATCTTGAGCATATTTTTTCCTTTTTTTTTAAATATAGAAAAATATACCCGTGGTGTTTCGGCTGTGGAAAGTATTTTAACTTTAGATCGTTTAAGGCAAAATGTAGCTGTCAAAGAATTGGAAACTGCTCATGGTCAACCTTTAACTATGCGCAAAACTTGCAGTGTACCAAACTTCTCTCAGGTTCGTATTATTTTCATGATTACATTATTTTATTTACTTTGTAACTTGTCTAAATGTAGCCGCAGAATTGTTAAATTTCAATCTGCTGTCTTTGCTTTAACACAAAAAAAAAGCAAAATCCAAATTAACACAAATTTTATAACTTAAAAATTTCTTTATTTATCTCTCTATTTCTAATTGGGAATAATATTTATGTTCTAAATTTTGTATCTTTTTGTTATTTTTTTGTATTTATTAAAACTCTAAATTGTTTTTTTCTAAAAATTATTCTTTCTCTCACTTCTTTTGTGCTTTCACCTTAACGAAAATTAAAATATTAAATGTGTATTTTGTGCTCACCCTGAACAAAAAAAAAATTGGTTTTGAAAATAAATTTTATATTCACCACCTAACAAAAATAATAACAATAAATATGTATTAATAACTGTAATCATATGAATCAAATGAAAAAACAATACTCACCACTAATTCACCAATAAAATTAAACAATTAATGAATAAATCTAACAAATATATCTTTCGATACACATTAATATTGTTAAACAAAAATTCCTCCAAAAAATATTTAATACATAACAAACAATCGCACTAAATTTTTATTCGATATTATAAATTATAAAAAAGGCGGTTAAAGAAACACCAAATCCTGGAACAGTAAGTACACATAAAATTAATTAACTAACTACTCCCTTTAAAAATAACAAAATTCAACTAAACAAATTAACAATATCTAATGTGTTTTCATTGTTCGTTTATTTTTTATTTATTGGATATTAATTACTTAACTATCTTATTATTATTTTTCTTTTATACCCTATACCACCATAGGTGGTTGGAGTATTATGCGTTTTTGCTGATATTTATAACGCACAGAAAAACACATCGGACCTCCACCTCAAAGTATACCGTTGGAATCACTTTCTGAGTCGATATATAGTATCAAGTTAATATTCGACACTAATAAGTTTCTTATAACTAGAAACAATATTGCCAAATTTTATGAGAATCGGTCCATAATTTCCCATAGCTCCCTTATAAACCCACTTTCGGGAATCGCCCTAAAGTGCATAAAATCATATAGATGCTTGTATCAATGCATTATTCTGTTTTTGTATATTTTATTTTACATTTAGTAGAAGTCTTGGTCTACAATTGGCCACAGGTCTAATATAAGTCCCCTTCCCGAATTTTATGCTCATACACAATGGTGTAGGGTATCATATGGTCATTCTTGACCGACTATATCTTTTTTTCTCGTTTATTATTCTGAAGGACATAGAGCTGAAGATAAATTAGGTTAAATCAAATATAATTTATAAATCGAATTTTATGAAACATATTTATTTGATTGAAATTTATAAAATCTTAAAAATTATATTAACATTTATTGAATATCAATTTTCAAATTTGTTTTCCCACTTTTTAAAAGAGTTGTAATGTGAATCAAAGTTAATTAAATTTAAACATAAAATTTAGAAAACTTGTATGAGATAAAGTTTTTTCAAAAACTTCTAAGCTATAATGGTATTTTTAAAAGTCCAAAAAAGATAAAAAATGAGTCTGCCAAAAAATCCAATATTAAAATTATAATAATCATATTTTCGATCAGAGGGTTTTACAAGACAAATGATGCTGACGGATTCTTTATATATTAAATCTTGATATACCAAAGAGCTGTCGAATTCAACGCTTTAACCATTCGATTTTATTATTTCATATTTTTCCACATTCGGTGTATTTTATCCGCATTATATCTGATATCTACTTACTATAATCTTTAGGTTAGGCTAGAAAGGGTGGCGTATTCACGCCTACACCCAGTGGCCGAATGGCCCATTGTGATCCCTTTGTGAAAGTAAGAGAGAAATAGAGATATACGAAGATAAGTTAGAAATATAAGAGAAATAGAAAGAAGAAAAGTGTGGAACCTATACAATCAGTTATGATTATTCCTAAGCCACTTTATTCCCATTACAAACCCTATGAGGTTGACAAGTCCTTTGCTATTAACCTCACCTAGTTCATGTAGTGTGTGGCTTCCAAACCACCTCAACCTATTTCGCTGAAGCCCTACACAGTGACAGAGTATGTGCTCCACTGTCTCTAGCTCCTCAACATCATCGCACGTCCTACAAAAATCTGATGTGCCAATGTCTCATAATCTTTATCCTGCGCATAATTTTAAAATCCCTTAATTGATATAATATTGAATGAACATTTCCATGATGTTACATTGGGAACCAGTTACTCATAAACACTCGATCTGGAAAAGGTTTCACTAAATACATGTGTCTATTATTTTGTTATTAAATTTTCCATTGGCTAACATTTATTTTTAAAAAGACCTCAAGTATTTTATAGTTAAGTAATATATCCAAAAATGATTTTGCTAATTTAAATTAGCAACAATAATTGTTCATTATTTATTTTATTTAAATATTTCTGTATTAAATTAAATGTGCGTTGTTGTTATTTTTGTACTTTTATAATTTACAATTTTATTTTCTTACACTATTTAAAATATAAAAACAGTTAATATTGTACTTTTATTATTTATGTAGATTATGCGCTTTGATGCTTCTATGGAATCCTTATTAAATGTGGGACGATCAGAATCATTTGTGGATTTGAATCAATCTTTAGGCTCAAAATTCATGCCACAACCAGGTACAGTACTTTATTATTAATAAAAATATTCATATACTAACCTAATCAATTAATTCAGCACAAACTACACCAGGCAGCATGAGAGATTTTGGTACTCGTTCACGTCATAGCTTTGGCGGTAAAGGTAGTAATGATGATTCTCCAGGCAAAGCATTTGGCATTGGTAAGTTTTGTAAATATATTACAATTTTACAACATTTATTCCCCCTCAAATATCACCAAACATTTTTTATTATTTAATTTAAAAAAAAATGTTAGAATTGAATCTTTTAATAGGCATTACAACAATATTTTTAAATTTTTATTAAACTTATTAATACATTTAGTACGAAAACTTTTTTTTAAATTTGTGAGAAGAAAATTCAATTATATGGCTGAATTTTCTTAACTTACTAAGAATTAGATATATAATTTGAATTTGAAAAATTAAGCAATTATGTAATTAAAAGTATTTTGAAAAGTATGTATTTAAAATTAAACTTTCTATTTTGAAATGTATCCAAGTTTAGTAGTCATTGAAAAATTATAACAAAACATCTTTATTAGATGTAGTTAAATAAATTCCTGTAACAGTTTATTACAAAACTTAATTGCAAAATAGATTTCTAATACAAAAACTTTTTTCCAATAAGCAAAACAAACAATTTGATTATTTTCTTAAAGCACACTAAAAATACATTTTATTTTTTCTACACATTTTGTTTTATTTTTAATCATAATGTCACCTCCTCCACCCCAGTCACAACCAAGCCACACTTTAAATTCTTTGGTTACGTTCAATAATACAAAACAAACAAAAAAAATATAACAAATATTAAATAAATGCTTAAGCTTAATTTTTTCTGTCTTAAATATAAATCAAGCATCTTTTTTGATAATTGAAAATCAATTAATATTTTTGCAACTCTTTTAGAACACAGCTAGAGCTCCGATACAAATTAAAAAAAAAGTGCAGCTTACTTGCATTTAGCTTTAATTTTTGTATGAATGTATTTCATTTACATATATTTTTTTAATACTACTAAAGCTGTGGAAAAAAGAATCATTTTAAATTTTTCTCATAATACATAATCACAAATATTTGCCGCTCTACTTCTTTCTATCTATGTCAAAACATTCATTACACAATCAATCGATCGTTTAGTAAATGTCATTCATAATTTTTATATTTTTTACGTTTTAATTTCACATTTTCTTTTAATTTGGTATTTTAAGTTTTAAATATTTATTATCTCTTTTCTGATAAGGAATATTGTTCTTAAAATAAAGTCTTCAGTTTTTTATCATCTAAACTAAGAATTGCAACAAATTTAATGATTCTATGTGTTTCATTGTGAAACAATACTATATTAAAAACTTCAAGACATTAGTATAATTATACCCTACACCACCATACGTGAACGCATAGAAAAAACCATCAGACCACTACATTAAAGTATACCATTCGACTCAGAATCACTTCCTGAGTCGATTTAACGATGTCCGTCCATCTGTCTGTCCATGTAAACCTTGTAATCAAACTACAGATAAAGATAAGTCAATGAACTGATTATGATCGGTCCATTACTTCACCTAGCACCCATACAAATGTCCTCCCGGAAAATGGTTTAACGATCACAAATCCATTAAATAAAGCAAAATTTTAATGAAATTTGGCACATATAAGTTCTATATACGTCTAAATCTGTGTGCCGAATTTCAGTAAGATTGACCATAGCTCCCATATAAACCCCTTTTCAGCAAATCACTTTAAAGGGCATAAATCCCATTAAAATGTTATTATCTAGTTAATATTCGACACAAATAAGTTTTATATAAATGTAAAAAAGTGAATAAATTTATATAAAAGTAGGTATCGACGTAATATTCTGTATTCGTATGAGTATCGGTCCACAATTGGCCCCAAATCCAATTAAAGACCCCTCCCCGAATTTTGATGTAAACAATGGTGTAGGGTATCATATGGTCGGGCTTGACCGACTGTATCTTTTTTTCTCGTTTTAACTATCACTTTTATTACAATTCGTAAAGATAAGACTGAAAGAGTGTCATCTTTATATATAGTAGTATATCAACATTTGCTACTTTAGATCTTTGAACTAACTGGTGAATTAAAACGATCTCAAACAAAATAATACGAATTTTAAGAGAAAATCTCTACATCTACGGATGAAATGTGACAAATTTTTTTATCAGAAAAGTTAATAAAAGGTGGTCTAAAGACCCACGAGGTAAATAATGTTCTTAATAGAAACACTAGGAAAAATGTGAAAGCAAAAGGGAAGATGAACATTTTTGGGATTAATTTCTTTCAAAAATAATAATTCTTCCTAAAGAGTGATGAGAAGTGCGTAGTGACGAACTTTTTACAATATCCTGGTCATAAATTCCATATCAGATAGATCGCGTATAAGAAAATCGAAATTGTGAATAAAATTTTGGTGTGACAAAATATTTGTACATGTGAGAAAAAGCACTTTATCAATTACAAATTACACTTTTAACAAAAAAATGTACGCAAAATTTCTTACACTCATTAAAAAAAAACAATGAAGTATCTGAATGGAAAGAAATAAACAGTCCCGAACTATGTCCATGTTAAATGTTTTCGGTCACAGTAAATATAAATATTTTAAATATTCGATAAATGTTTAAATTTACTGTGAACTAAAAAAAAAATTAAATAGATTTAAACATAATAAAATTCTCATGGAAAGTATTCCAGAAAATATTAAATATTTTATTAGAAACGGATAAAAAATTAATTTTTCGTTGAAATATGAAACAGCTTTTAACAAAATTTCAAAGAGATTGTGCCATTGATTTCATTTTTATAAGGTGAATTGTATGCACTAAATTTTACAAGCGCGGTCCGTATTCCACCCTCACCACTGAACTAAATTTTTAAGTGACTCCATTTTTTGGTTTAATGAATTAAAAAAATTTCGGATTTTGATTTTATTATTTTTTTTATAAGCTCAGCTAGCTAAAGAGCAATATTCCTCTATCATTTTTCGGTATAACAGTGGAATTTAATAACCTTAAAATTTTGAAAAGGTTTTTCTGCTACCATTCTCTTAAGAACAGCATTATCAGAAAATGAATAATAAATAACAATAAACGAGATCTCGAATACTAGTTTTTATCTTTAAGGTTTACTTAAATGACTATAGTTTTATAGTTTCTTTTTTTTTATTATTTTTTTTTTTTTTATTTTTTTTTTTTATTTTTTTTTTTTTAATTTTTTTTTTTATTTATTTATACTATAAATAACCGAGATCATAATTAACCCTTTTAAATTAAACTTAAATCTGCTGTAAAATATTTACATTTTTAATAATTTTTAATTTTAACTTTATATTTTCATTTCACTTCTTTTTTATTTTCAATTTAAAAATACAAAATCTTTCTCTAACTTTATGTAATTATGTTTTTATTTTCTTTATTTTTAAAACATTTATAAATTTAACTAACGATAAAAATAATTCTTAAACATAAAAAATATTGTTAAATAATATTTGTTGTATGTTAATTCTCAATCAATTAAACATTCGATCTAATATGCGCCACAAGCAGGCTCCTATTTGTCAGGTAATAATAATAATAGAACAGATGATCTTAAATATGCATTGAATTAAATAAAATTTTAATTAAAATCTGTAATTTGTTAGAAAAGCAATTTGTTCATTTTTACAGCAAAAAAATGTTTTAAACAATGATTAGTTAAATTTAATTGGCACTTGAATGTAAATTATGATTATTGCCAAACAATCGTTAATTTCTACGTTCCTTAATAAAATCGCTCGCTCGTTCTTCTCGTACATTTGTTATTTGATTACTTACACTTGATTAATATACTACTATTTATTAATTATTTGTTAAAAATTTTTCACACAATACTTACTCGTACTCTTCAGATAGTTTCAAGACATTTAACAGTCTTAATATCTCAGACAGTTACAACTTTACTTTATTACAACTTTACTTTACCACAAACTCTAAATTTTGAAATAAAGTTTCATAAAATTCCTAAATATTATTAAGACATCTACCTACTAGTTAATGTAATTGAAAAATAAAAAAGAAAATTAAATAACATGACACTTGCTGCAACTAAAAGATAAACTTTTAATGCTCTTGATTAACTAACTAACTAACTAACTTTATTTTAATTTTATTTGTATTCTGTCTAATAAAAACACTCTACTTACTGTCTTTTGATTTAGATATTTATTTTAAGTTTTGTTTTTAGTTTAAAAATAAATCCAAATGTTTGTATTGTGTTGTATTGTGTTTTATCAAAAAATAAAATCATCTAAAGTCATTGGTTATGTTCGCCTCGCCTATCATCCAAAGAAAAAGTAAATCATTACCAAAGAAATCATCCTTCATAAACTAGATTTGTCAAAAAGAATTTCCATTGCTCTATTGTATTATATATATTTATATATTGTTAGTTTCTTATAAATAAAATAAAGTACAAGATTATCCAAAATAGTTTGAGTTATTTAAAGAAAAAATGCACCTGTAATATAAATCTTTTTTAAATGAGTTTTGTTTGTAGTGAAACATTTTGGATGGCCTTGTTAATGCTTAAAATTAGTTGTAGATCTGAATGTTGTTTTCATTAATGTTTTAGTAAAAAAATCATTAATTCGTTCATCAATTCACTGTTTATATATACCACTCTAATTAATATATATTATAAATTTTTATGTTTAAAATATGCTTCTAAAAAAGGCTTGATTTTAAATGGGAACTGCTAAAGAAAACAATTGTTGTACGAAGAGGTGACCTTTTATATTTTGCGAAAAGGAAAATCAACGCAATATACGTTAAATCTGATTTGATGTTCTAAAGGTCTTATGTTCTCAGAAAAAAAAACTTAACATGGACTTTTAATTTTTTTTTTTTTTTCACAAATAGGCTTAATAACTCTATAACTGTAAACCTTATTAAAAAGTAATGTAAGAATATCTTGAAGACAATTTCAACTATAATTTTTTGATATTTTTTTTTAACATAATCAGACAGCCCGTTTTCTAGATATGCTTCAAAATATGGTGCAACCTCCTTAATTTTACAAATCGCAATTTATCGCAAGAACCAGAATCAATTAAAAAAGTGTGAATTGACTTAGAAACCCCGTACCGCATAATCAATATTTCCCTGTGTAATACGAAACTTCTAAAATATTATTACAAATTCCTGAATTTTAATTACACATTTCTAAAATATAAATGGAAATTTCTAAAACATAAATAGAAATTTCTGAAATACAATGCACGAAAAAACCTAAGCATACAGTGTAAAAGTTTATACATTTTCCTACCTATAGAATTAATAAAAATATAAATTATCTTTTTAAACACTGCAATCTATGTGCATTAAGGGATTTACGGAAAATGTTATATTTTATATGGTTTATTTGGAAAATATAAAAATCTTTAAAAACTTCGAACGAAACAACCTAAGCATACAAAATAAAATTTGATGATCATGGTGATGCATTAGTCAGCATTTAATTATAATAATACATTTTGGCATTAATGTTTCCTTAGTAATTGAACTCTGTATGATTTAAAATGCTTCATTGTATTAATGTAACAGTAATTAACGAAATGTCACGTTGAACCTATTGAATTGCCACTAAAAAAGAAGTATCGCCTCGCCAAATATTAACTGGAGGAGGTTGCTTTTAGTGACAATAAAATATTTAATTTGAATTTCTAGATGGTTGCTTCATGTATTGATACAAAATAAACGGCGGGATGAGAAAATCAGATACCAAATTGCTAGAAGGATTTATTATAGAATATCGTGCGAATAGTTACAATAAAATATTACAAAATGGTTTTATAAGTACAAAAATTATGTTAAACGTTCCTTTTCTTATAAAAAGGATTATTGCAACTTGGTCCATATATTTCAGCGAGATATAGCCTCATCAAAAATTAAAAGTGAAAAAAAAAAAAATTTGTTTGCGGAAAAAAAAACTGTTATGATAGGACACGAGTCAGTTTTTTCATAGAGCTGAATTATTCCGAAAGTATGCGAGGAGTTATATGCCAAACAGTTTTTGTTGAAAGGAGCCGCTTTAACACTATATAAAGGCCTTAAAAAATGCATGGACAATTATAATGCTATGTTGACGTATATTTTGCCTACAGACTTCTTTATCAATGCCGCTACGATTGGAATATGTTACAAAGAATGAAATTAGCCATAAAAACTATTAAACCGCTATAATACTGTATATAATTTTAAACAAAGCATGCTAATATAATGTTTAGGTTATTTCGTTCTAATATTTAAATTTGCATCATATTTCTTAACAGTGATTTTAAGTTTTGTAATTTAAATGTCAAAATAAGTAACTGTAAATAGTTTAAAATATTTCGTGGAACATATTTTTTGGATCTAAAATTAATATAGTAGTTTTTCTTATATTTTTATTGTATATGCTTAGGTTTTTTCGCGCACTGTACAACTATAAATAGTGTAGTACAGGAGATTTTTAACATTTTATAAATTTTTCACTACATTTTTTCCCAAAAAAAAAAAAAAGTATTTTGCTCACTCCGCCCAGTATGCTCACTACAAGGGCGGAATTACAGCCCCCAATACTTCACTGAACCACTAGCATGTTTAACACTGGGTTTTATATTTTATATAACTAAGGTTTCACTTGGCTTTCTCCATACCCTACGTCGATTATCGGAGCCAAAAATGTTGCATTTGATTTCGTCACTAAATATAACATTTCTATATTCAGAAAGGAAAGTGTTTTGGATATGGATTTGATTGGAATGTATTACAAACAATTTCGTTACATACTTTTGTTAGTAATCATCCTAATTTGTTGTTAATTTTTTGAGCCGATAAATATGACCGGTTTACCCAAACTTTTCGTATTATCAACTCTTGTACTTAAAGGTTTTTGGCGACATTTTTATACCCTACACCACCATAGGTGGTTGGGGTATTATGCGTTTATGCTGATGTTTGTAACGCACAGAAAAAATTATCGGACTCCCACCTTAAAGTATACCGTTCGACTCAGAATCAGTTTCTGAGTCGATTTAACGATGTCCGTCCGTCCGTCTGGCTGTCTGTCTGTCCATGTAAACCTTGTGAACAAAGTACACGTCGCAATTTTAAAGATATCTTGATGAAATTTGGCACGAATAATTATTTTGACACAAGGACAAAGCCTATTGAAATTGGTTATGATCGGTCCATTATTTCACCTAGCCCCCATACAAATGCCCTCCCGGAATAGGGGTTTAACGATCATAAATGCCTTAAATATATCAATATTTCAATGTTTGTATAAGTGTCAATCTTTGTGCCAAATTTCATCAAGATCGGTTCATAATTGACTATAGCTCCCATATAAATCCCCTCTTCCGAAAATCACTTTAACGTGCTTAAATCCCATACGAATGAAAGTATCAAGTTAATATTCGACGCAAATAAGTTTTATATAAGTAGAAACAACATTTGCCAAAATGTATAAGAATCGGTCCATAATTTACCATAGCTCCCATATAAACCCACTTCCGGAAATCGTCCTAAAGGACATAATATCATATAAATATTAGTAACAATGCATAGTTCTGTACTTGTATAATTTATTTTACATTTAGTAAAATTGTTGGTCTACAATTATCCAAAGGTTTAATTTTTAACTCGTACAAAATGGTGTAGGGTATCATATGGTCGGTCTTGACCGACTATAGTTTCTCTCTAGTTTCCATTCAATATTTTCGATGTTCCCTTATATTTTTGCTATTTCTATTGTTTAACGATTAACATTTTACAAATGTATATTCATCAAATCTTCACATTTGTTAAGGTTGTTTGTTATGGAAAATGGGAAAAATCGCTTCAAAAACAAAAACATGGGACAAAACAAAAAAAAATATTACAAAATATCGGTGTCCGTCGTTAATCCAGTTTATTTTTTCGTCGTTGGAAGTTCTTCCCTGGGGAACAAAAACTTCCGATTGATACATTAACTCCAGTTCATTTTTTCGTCGTTGGAAGTTCTTCCCTGGGGAACAAAAACTATTGATTGATAATTTGTGGCTGAGTTGGCAATCTTTGGCCGAGTTGATCTCGGGTCATATTTATCGGCTTGTGAAAACGACAATATCTTATAAACAAAAGCATCAACGGTAAGAAATTTTGTACAAATACTGAAAGGATCCGGAAACCAAAAAGATGGGCATAATTCGTCAACTTTACCACCCACCTTCAATATCAGTTGAAATTCTAAATTAAGGTGGCATAATAAAAGTTCCGTGAGAATAACAGATTCGGCAAAGTCGAATATAATATTCATACTTGATTTTAACTGCCATGAAAGATCTTATTATTTTTTATTATTATTTTTTTTTAATTAAATTCATTAAATTAGAGTGGTAATTGATATCATCTCATTCAGTTGCATTAAGTTTCTTTGCACCAAAGCATTTATTTTAATAACAATTACATATTTAATAATAAAATAGCACCTTTGATTTGCCCTTAAATGATAATGAGTAATGACAATGAATATACACAAGAAAAAATTTAGTTTTGTATTAGTTTTAGTTGATAATTTATTTGTTGTTTTTCTAAAATAAAAATAATAAATTTATTTTTTTATGATAAATTTTTTAATATTGTTAATAATTTTTTCTCAAAATAATGGAATGCAGCTCGTCCAACATTTTTGAATTTGAATTTAAATTCAAATTTTAGACCACAGCCAACAAAACGTAGGTGTACACAAAAAACATTAGAGCCTATAAATCATAAAATCATTTAAAATATAATAAATTGCAAAACAATTGCTATGCAAACAACTATTAATAATAATAATATTGCGTTTTATGAACAGCATCACCAGCTACTAGTAAATTAATGGGAATGCGTATGACTACGTTACATGAAGAACCCTTAGGAGGTCACCGTTCTTTGGCTGAAGAAGCTGAGGATAGTTATAGTGATTCCGAATATACAAACGAATATGAACAGGAAAAGAATCAACGCAACAATTATCAAACACCACGATCACGTCTTACCTCATCCAAAACCATGGATTCCTTTATGGATGTTAGCACACACTCGAATCACAGCTATTTAAGTTATACATCCAATGTTAATACAAATTTAAAACATTTGACAGGTTTAGCTACACCCAGCATGAGTTCATCAACTTCTAGTGGTTACGGATCACAAGTAAATTAATTAAAGTCACAAAAAAATAATATATTATTTAAAATATGTATATTTTTTTTTTAAATTTCTTATCACATAGGCTGTTTCATGTACTAATTTAACTAATGATGATATTGCCTCAATGCGTTCTATGAGCATTGATGAAACACCAGGTAATTTACATTATTTTTTTAATATATTTCTTAATTTACTTACTTATTTTAAATTTTTAACAGATTTTGATCGCGTTAATTCAAATTCCCCACCAAACCGTCAAACACATCGAGTAAATCCATTCCTTAAAGATATGCCAAAGTCCTCGACTAACCATAAACACATGGAAACAGCACCCACAAATGCCGAACTTCAACAGCAACAACAACCAAAGTCACAAAATGAACATGATTTAACAACACAGCTGCCAACAACAGAACTTATCAATCCTCCTCTACCAATCGAAACCGAACAAAATCAACAACTTGTAACTGAAAATATCAGCCACAATGCGCAGCACTCACAGCATTTGGAAAATGATCTCAATAATGAAAGCCAAACTACAAATACTAACAGCAGCACCACCACAACAACACAATCAAATAATGAAAATGATCAAGATCAAATGGTGAAAAATCTCAATAACAACCAAAAAAATTCAAGTAACAACAATGATACCAGCTCAAATACTGACAATCAAAATGGCAACGAAATTATTGAAGAAGGTACTGGTATAGTTAAGACCCCTCTACCCGCTGGTAAAGTAGTGAGAAGAAAAAAGACTCCACCACAGGGTGGTAATGGAAATGGTAATGATTTGATGACATCTAGTGTTACAAATACAACGAACATTAATAACAACAATCGTTCAAATGCAATGCATCGTGCTTCGTTGGCTAAAATGGAGGGTCTATTGTCAAACTCCAATGATCATTTGAACGTATCGTCTATGTCAACTAGCATGGAAATTGAGGGTAAGTTAATTTTTCTTTCTCTCTTTTTATTGTGGTTTATCTGGATTTAGTCGCTTTCCTTCCTATTAACTCGAATTGCAATGTTTTAAGAGACAAATCGATACGAACATGAAAAATCTCAAATTTGTTGACATTCAAGCTCTAATCTTGTGATAGCCTTTCAACAAACTCAATTATTTTCTTGAAATCAAGTGATTTAATTTTTAAATGAAAAATTTCATCAAGGGGTGTATTCATCCTATTGAATAAATCACTGATTTTGTTATTAATATTGAATTCTGAAACACGCAGTTCAGTAACACGCAATTGAAATCATTAAAATCCGTCAACTACTTATCTCCATAAGTTTAAAGTTGTACTCTTTTCCGATATTTTTGACATTTCGAAAAGTGAAAATCGTAAAAAAAATTTGCGAATTTGTCCAAATCCCAAAAAATAAATACTAGCAAAATCGGACAAAACATATTTTGGTCGCTCTCTCGTGAAATGAACGATACATTATTTTTTTTTTTTATTTTTTTTTTCAACAGATGATAAACACATCGATGTAACTTTACCCGACTGGGTTGTGGTTGGTGAATCAGTTTTAATCAGACCCTATAATACCAGCGGTGTTATTAGTTATGTCGGTACTACACATTTCCAAAAGGGTACTTGGATTGGTGTTGAACTTGACACACCAACGGGTAAGAATGATGGCAGTGTACAAGGTATACAATATTTTCAATGTAAACCCAAACATGGTATGTTTGTAAGATTTGATAAATTAATATTGGACAAACGAGGCAAAGCCATGAGAGCCTACAAAGCCGAAAAATCAAGTAAAGGTAAGTAGTAAACTTTTTATATATATTATTTTTAAGCTTAATAAAACAACAAAAAACATGACTTTTATCAAAACGACAAATAGAAGCCGCTTTGCCACGCTCAAAAAGTCGCGGTGAATCTTTGAGCACTTTGAGTGGCTCTGGTGGGCGAAAATGATTATTTCCGAAATGTTCGCATCAAATGCAACGTTGGGCTAATTGTAGGCAATCCACATTAGTTACGACTACCATTAATAGAACTAGCAATAACACGATCACCAACTTCACCACCATCAACAATCACACAAATAATACATCAAATGGAATACCTGTGCCAAATCAAAAGATTTATCCAAAAAATGAAACGACGACAGCAACAACATTAACAGCAACAGTAACTGATAACAATTTGTTTACTAAACGCACATGTTCTATAATGCGTATAACACCAGGACGCAATCATTGTAATACATCCTTAAACACTGATGCGAATACGATTAATACGAAAAAATATAATAGACGCTCTACGGCATTTTAACTCAACAAAATAGACTTTATGAACATTATTCTAAACTCTATACATATATAGAAAATGTCGCTAGATGCTTTCTACATAATTACATTTTATGTACTACTCCTACATAACTAAATAAGAAACAAAATAAAACAAAAAAAAAACACCAACAATTTTATTAATATTAATAAAACACACAAAATAAAAGAACATTAAAAATGTTACAAAATAGAAAAGAAATGAATGAAGAAAAATCAACAAAAGTCATCTTTAAATTTTAAAGATTTGTTTTTTTGCTTTTAACAAACTTAAACTAAAAACAAAAAGATTTCAACATTAAAAAATGAAAAATTACTTCCTTTCCTTAAGTTTAAACAATCAGTGTAAAATTTATTACTATTATGTGTGTGTATATGTATGTGTTATATAGACATATATATTTATATATAAAATATAATTATTTTATTTATTTTAAATTAGCTTACTAATTAGCTATGAAGGCAAAAAGAAACCGCTACTCTATATTTTTGATTTTTATTTTGAGTGAAGCTTTTAAATAAAGGTGATGCGTATTATGTATAAGTTAAATGTTATGAAATCTTGCTAAAATTATTGAAACATATAAGCAATTGAATTGAAATAATTATATTTAATTTAATATATTTAAAATCTTATATATTATATGGAATATATGAAAAAAATTTAAGTTAAAGTGCATATTTCAAAAAGAATTAAATTTATTTTGTTGAAAATTTATTTTCGAAAGAGTTTTACATTATTAAAGGTATAATAAATAAGTCAATGTATTTTAAAATTTAAAAGTTATACTTTTGGAGAATTTATAATCGGCTACAAATAAGTTTATATATCACACATACATATGATCATATGTATGAGCCACCATTTCTGAATAGATTTAAATACGAAAACTCCAAGAGCTTGTTAATATTAACGTTTTAATTTTAAACTTTTTATAATTTCCTTAAGTAATACGTGCAATATATAATAAATTTATTAATTTTTTTTTTTTTAAATTGTCACCTCCAGAACTAGTTCGGTGGAAGTGTTACATAGCCAGTACCAATTCAATAGAAAGGTTTTAGAACGAGTTTTTTAATCAATGATTTTTGTTCGAAATCGTCACATTCAGAACTAGGTCCATAGAAGCGTTAGGGAAAGGTTTCAAAAACTGTTTTTTTTTTTTTTTTATTTTAATGAGCCATTTCCTACTTTTTAAATCAACTTATTTTTGTTAAACAATTTTTTTTTTTTTTTAATTTTTTGGAATTTTAGCAACTTTTTATTCAAGTTATTTAAAAGTTCTAGGAAGTCATTTGGGAATTAATAATTTGTTCAAGAAGTGATGTGGAACTCATACAGAGTTAATTCTTAAACAATAGTTCTCAAAAGCATTCCATAGAAGCAGTTTAGAATCACAATAAGGTTCTACTTCATGAGTGCTAGAATTATTTGCAATACCACTAGTTCTAATGTTAATAAGGAATCTGAAGTGATTCTAATTTCACCAGTTCTAGAAATAATGATTTTAGAAGGTGTTCTAAAATTTGTCCAGGGTAAATTCGATTTTTTTATTTATATTAAAAAATTAAATTTTTGGCAAGCAACTAAAAACATTCCCTATTTTATTTTGTATTTTGTAGCAAATTTTATTAAGAACTCAACTTTTAAACTTATTAAAATAATGAAAATATTTCTCTGCTATTGAAAAATTCCAAAATACTGTTTCAGTAGTTTTAGCTCGACTTCTTTACAATAACATAAATTAACTTAATTTAGAAAGTTCTTATTATATATAATAAGTATCACCTTAAAAAGATTTTACAACTAATAATAAAATGCTTTTTTATCCATTTGGTTTAGTAGACAATTCTTTAGGTATTGGAACATTTTCATTTAAGTTTTAAATTTGTATGTATTCTTTAGCAAAATTTTATAAACTTTTTGTTCTTACTTTTATTTTAGTATTTAAACAAATTTAGGCGTTTTAAAAACAAAATGTGCATTAGCCTTTATATTTTATAAATTTATTATTATAATTTGCTTTTATTAAAAATATATACATATAAATTTAATTTTTAAGTTTATATATATTCATGTGATGCTTTATATAAATATATTATTATTTTTTTTTTTTTTTTTTTAATTATTACTCCTACTATTTTATTTTGAGTGTTAAAAACTACTATTCCATTTATAATTTAAAATTAAAAAAATCTATAAAAACAAATATTTTATTTAAGCAACGAATAGCCAAACAAGTATTTCTACTTGTTTATGTTTATATATAAATAAATATAATTAATAATATTATAAACGCGAAAAAAAAGAAAGAAATTACGTTAATATTGCGTTATAATTTTGTAAAACAAAAATTATTTTTTTTTCTTTAATCTTAAAATTCCTCAACATGTGTAGTATTTCTTTTTTTTTTTTTATTATTTTTAAAATTTTATTTACCCGAATGTTTATAAATCTTATAATATTTTATATTATACACTTATATATTTTTATAATTAATTAATAAATAATTCATATATTATATTTGTATACTTTTTATGTGATGTATTTATAAAAAAAACCCGCGAGAAAAAAACAAACGTTATCCGAAAAAAACAAGAAAATATTTTTAAATATCGTCATGCAATAATTATAATAATGTAATAATATTCTTAATAAAAAAAACGAAAATTTTATTTTTCAAATGCAATTTTGTTTTTCATTTATTTTTATTTTTTTAAATTATTTATGAGCGTATAATTTTAAAATGGTAAGATTTTATTTTCTTTTTTTTAATATTTTAATTATATTTTCATTTTGTTACTAATTAGTACTTTTTTATTTAGCCGGTGTTCAAAAACAATTTCACTTTTTTTCTTCTTCTATGCTTAAGTCCATGTGCAATACTTTTAACTATGTATTAATTATGATTAATAATATTATAAATAAATTAGTTCTTAAGATTTAGTATCAGCTCATGAATAAAATATAAAAAAAAGAAAATAAGAAATTATGACATCCCTTTAGTGAAGAAAAAAACAACAATTAAGAAACAAAAATGAAATTAAAAACTTTAAAGTATTTATTTATTATACATATGAATTTAATATAATAAAACGATAGTATATAGATAAGCAATAATAGCACTCGTATGTTTAGATTTTAGTAGAAAAAACCTAAATTATGGTTATTAGGAAAAAGTGTGTGCATGAAGAAATATAATAAGAAAAAATTAATTGACATGTTTAAACTTTTGAGAAAAATAATTTTGTTTTTATATATTAAAAATCTATCAATTTTGGCCTAGAAGGCTTTATATTACTTGAAAAATTAATAAAGAAATAAAATATTGAGGACCTATAAAAAAAATAATAATAATAAAAATATATATGTATATATTGCGTTTGTGCCCTAATTTGATCACATTTAATTTAAATTATACCTTTTTATTTGTATAAAAATATTAGGTCCTAAAAATCAATTTCAAATCGCCCTTGTGTTTTCAAATTCCTTTTAATTTCGGTTACAAAACAAGATTCTTTTAAGTGAGATTTAATTGACCACTTCAATAATAAAAAAATAATAATAATAATAATGAAACCCTGGAAAAATTTTAGAATTTCTTATTAAGTCATTAGTTCCAGAAGTTTTACAAGCAGCACGAACCGCAACGTATATATAATTTGCTTTGAAATTGGATTTTAGGAACTAGTTATTATATATCATTTCTGTTAATCTAATACTGGTCTTTTCAAAATATAAAAATAATGAAACTCCAATATCAAGTAACCTATGAAGTAACAAGTTGCCATTACGTAATACCAAAGTGTTGATGTTCTTGTTGAAAGATCATTCCTTTGCGTAGAACCGGATGTCGTAGGAATGACCAAAATTGTTAAAACCTGTCACCAAGTAGAAGCTAGCTACTACAACAAGAACAACCTAAAATCAAGATTTTACTGTGTATTTCCAGAATTATTTTATAGAATGGAAACTTGTTTGCAAAAGATTACAAGAAACTAGTATTGTAACTAACTCCCTTAACACGTTTGGTCAATATTAAAAAGTTGTCGATTTTTCCAGAAAATATTTTTATGCTTCTGATGATAAAAATAAGCAAGAAATAAGATTTCCGAAACGATATACATTTTAGTAAATGGTATGAAAATTTAATAATCGATTTTTCGAACAACCACTTTAATTTCGATTTTTATAGTCGTTTGATCGAACCCCATAATCGATTTATTAATCGATTATTATTTGTAAAATTAGTAAAAATTGTATTGAAATTAATTTAGTTTATGTTTTAAAGGACCATTAGAAGAACTAATCCGGAGAATATAGTCTTAACTAAACATTTTGAGGGTGTCGTATGACAGTAAGATGATTTTTAAAAGATAATAAAGGGAATCGATAAATTTATTAATAATCCACTTACTCAGATCACTCTAATAACGTTATTAAATGTCTTAAATTTAGCAGTATGGAATTAAAATGCTTTATGAAATGATATAAAATATTATATATAAAACAGAAATATTTTCCGCTAAAAGGTGTACTTGTTTTGGAAGATATAGACTACCTACTAAATTGCTAACGAGTGTTCATGACATTGGTCGCCTACGGATATAACAGAAACACATACGGATAATTATATTCCACTGATCGAACTGTCAAACCGGGTGTTGAGAAAATGATGACTGCAGATGTTGTTGTATTGATGACCGTTCTATTACGAATGGAGATTTTATATAACTCGAACTCAAAGTTTGTCAATTGTATTTAACAATTATTCTTTAAAAAACTGTTCCCGACAATTATTTTTCAGAAAGTTTAAAATTTCCTTTGAACTTTTTGCAATTTTCTTGTAAAAAAAAAAAAAAAAAAAAAACTATGTACTTCACTGTGCAGTGTTGATTTTTCGATTAATCGAAGCCTAAAAGTAACCTACCAGTAACTAATACACATACATATACATAAATATATATTGTCCTCTATTTAAATGAAAGTTAGAATAAAAAATATTAATTTCAATATATTGAGAATAAAAGACTCGAATTATCTACATCTAAAATCTTTTTTAATTTATAACTTTGCAAACAGGAAATACCTTTTACAAATATTATATTTAATAATTTTAAATACTTTAAATTACACATTTTCTGGGTATTTTTTTTTTACTTCTTTGTTCAGGTTTTTGGTCTTTGTTTAGAATATTCATGTGACAAATCCATACATAATTTAATTATATATGTATGTAAAAATAACTAAGGTAAACATGTACATTCCAAAACAAAATTATTTTTCTTAAAAAGTTAAACAAACTTTCGTATAGTTGTTACCATAAACGACGCATTAGTGTAGAAAAAAAAAAAAACAATCCGGAAATAAAATTGAATTTGAACAGCTTGGCAAAATGAAGTTGATAAACATAATATGAAATTTATCAGGATTATATACATAGTATTAAATAAAAACCAAAAAAAAAAAAAGCATGTAACAATACTAAATATGAAAAAATTAAAACAAATAAATAAAAATACATTGAAATAATTATTCCGACCCTAAAACGAAATTCATTCTCCAGAATACAAAAACAAAACGTATACACATTAATTATACAATTTAAAGATAAAAAATATTATTGTACACTAAAATAACATAAAATAACATAAATAATACACAATTTATTATTAATAAATAAAAAGAAAAACAAAAATTTTATTGAAAAAAAAGTAAACTAACTAAAAAAAGATAACTTATATTTATATTATACAAAAACATACTTTAAATTTAAAAGAAAAATATAAATAAACATTTAACAGTTCTACGTAAGTATCCATCCAGATTTAACAAACCGAGTTGATGATTTATGAAAATTTCAAAAATACAAAAAAAATAAATTTAACTGCAATTTTGAAACAATAATAAATACAAGATTTAAACTAAAAAAATACAAGAAAAATTTACACTTTTATTTAAATTTTATCTAAAAATAAGTCTGTAATTTGAAAACTTTATAGCGGAAAATTTTATTAATAATAATCTGATATTATAATAAAATTTGTCATCTAACTTTAAGAACATTATTGTAGCATTTGTTATACAGATTATAAATTTATATGACAATGTTTCAAGCAAAGGTTAATGTGCACGGTCCTCAGGGACGGAAAGTCGTTCATCATTTTCTCATAGACAACATAAACGTCAATAAACCTAACAACATAGGTCATAAAAATTCCAAATAAACGAACTTAAGTATATAAACATTTAAATTTTTAGTCCTCTCTTTGTGCTGATCATTGGTCTAGTTTTTTTTTTAAGAAAATACTTTTAAAATCGAAAGGATATTGTGTAATTCGACACAATAACCTAGAATTCCAATTCGTTGTTATTATAATTTGAAAATGATTTATATATAAACTAAAATACACAAGTTCAGCTTTATGATCATTTTAGTCAGATCGACAGTGAATCTGGGGCCAAAGTTTAAGATATCATTATTAACTGGCACCTAATTTAGTCAATAAAATCTCAATTTGCTCTGAATGTCGAATAAATGGTTCAGTATAAATGTTCCAATAAGAGACCAAATTAATCTTATAATCCATGTTAAATTTCATGCTCTAATAACATTTTTAGGCTAATTATCTTGGTCAATTTATTGACTGTAAATCATTAGATAATTGTACAATATTTCATTATTGTGCATAATAAAATTTTCGCTTTAAAGTTTTCTCAATGACACCATTTATTAAAGAATTTATTCAACTTATAAACTGAAAATAAATTATGTTCAAAAACCTTTTTAACGTTTTAACCAAAAAAACAAAAATAATCTTTAAAAAATATTTTTGAAAAAAAAAAAAAAAAACAAATTCCATTTACAAATTATTGTTTAAACAATAAATAAAGAAAAAAAATAAATAAAATCTTTAACTTGCAAAACGTCCAAAAGAAAATAATTTTTTTAAAAACATTTAAAAATAAAAAAAAAAGTTATAAACAATTCTTGATATTTTTATATATACATACATATTATTATAAAATTATTTAAAAACAAAAAATATAAATTAAAAAAGAAACAACAAAAAGTACTTAACACAATAACAACCCAAACATAAAGTTGTGAAAATTAAAAAAAAAAATACTTTTAACAAAATATTTTTATGTAAAATTTATTCAATTTAACTTGATTTTGATTCTAATAAAACAAGTCCATTTAAAAAAATTTTTGTTAAAATTCTTGTAAAAAACTACAGCAAAAATAATAAAAATAATTTAATTATAAACCCAAAAATATCAAAGTTATTAATATTACTACAACATCCACACAAACACAACAGCAACTCACATTCTCTATATACAATAAAATAAAACTCTAAAAATATTAAAATAAAAATAATTTATGCACAAATTTTTATCTAAAACATATAAAAATATAAATCTATAAAAAATAAAAGAATAAAAATAAAATCATGTAAAAGTTGTTTCTAAATTTTAGAGCTTACAATTATAAAATATTTCCTTTCATTTAAATTTACATACATACATATAATATATGCCAATTAAAATCCCCTACCTTGCTCCTCTCCATTTAGAATCGTTATCAAGAAAACAAAAAAGAAAATATCATAAACTAGTTTAGATATAGATTAATAAATACATATGTATTTTCTCCATACCCTACCAACCCTCCTCCCTGCCTCCTCCAAACTAAAATAAAATCAAGAAAGAAAATGATATTAAAGCTTCTAATTCTCAAGCTTCTTAAACACTTAAATGCAGCAAGCACCTGGCGTACCTAAATTATAATGAAACATTAAAATATTATTAATAAATAATGATGATAAAAAAGTAAAAAAATAAAAACAAAAAAAGACAAACCATTAAATTAATAAACAATACTTACATACATAGATACTTAAATAAAAATACATAAAAATTGTCTTTTATTTTTAATATGGTTTACTTATTTGTAAGTATTTTATACGTCTTTTTTATTATATTTATAATGCTTTGTATAGGGGGTCCCTTTTCCTGCTCCTATCGAAAAATGTAATATGTAGTCAATTTTTCTGCAGATTCATCTGATGTGTCATTTTATATATCGAAGGCTTATATTCGAAAAGGGCTATTCGCAAAACCCTAATTGTTCAAGAAAGCATAAAAACTAATATTTCTATTTATTCTTAAACATTTTTCAATAAGGTCTTCTACGGTTTATTAATAAGACGTCTACTAAACCTAACACTTACAAATAAGTCTTTAACCCATTTCCGACCGCTGTTCCGTTTTCGCATCACTAACTTTAATCTAGCCTAATTAACTAATTATGCAGTTAATGCTAATTTTTTCTACAGTTATTATTAGATTAATATGTCTTAAAGATAAGAGAAAAAAATCGAATTTTTTATAAAAAGGCTGTACAAAATTAGGTGTTAAAGACACACGGGTCGCTTAAAACGTTAGTGTTGCGAAAACGCATCAAGAGTCATTTCGGCGATATCTTTAAATCTGCTTTCCGAAAAACTGTTTTTAAACTATGGGTGTATTCTAAAGGTAAATAACTTTAAATTTGAGTTAAACAAATTTTCAAACTGTTCAGAAAAATATTCCGGGTCCAAAAATGGTACGATTTCTGAAATTTTTCAGGCCCTGAATTTCGGAATAAAAATATCTAGGCGTTCAAATCTTCTTAATTTGTTAACACAATAACAAAAATAAACCTTGTGCCAAATTTCGTAAAGTTATCTCAACGGAATCGGGTAATAGCCCATTATTTTTTACCCACAATCAACAAAGATGGGGTTAGCTATGCCCGTCAAATATTTGTCTTATAAATACATATAAGGTTTGTTTGGTATTGAAAATGAACCAAATCGGTTCATAAACAAAAAATGTTATAAACCAAAAAGTAGAAAGACAGACAATTAAATTTTGTACAAATAATTCGAGGATCGATGTAAACTCAGAAACTAAAAATGGGCGTGATCTGCTCACTTTACTCACTTTTAAGGTGGTATAAAAAATGTTGCCGATGTTATGCATAACAGATTTGACCATACCGAATATAACACTCTCACTTGTTTCTTAATTACCAAAGTTGGGGGTAGTGCACTAATTTGTGAGTGCATTCAGCTTTTCACTATATCAGAGCCCAAACACAACCTAGCGGATTATTTTTTTTATATGAAGATTTGACAACTAAAACAACACAGCGGAATCTGCTGGAAATTAAAATCTATTTTAATTTCACAACTCATTTTCTCACTCTCCCTCTCTGTCAGTGTTGCCGTTGTTGCAAAATGAATCACAAAAGTTTACATTAAATTTATATAAGAAAGAGATAGATAGAATTGCCTTTTATTTTTTATGTATGCAATTTAAGAGAGAAAGATAAGTATTTTTTTATATATGTAGTTTTGTTGTTGCCAAACACAAAAAATATAAAGAAACAAAAACAAAATATATATGAAATCCGCTGCTGGATTCCGTCTTCATTTAATTTGCATTTCTCTCTTAGAGTGGAAAACAACGTTGAAATCCGTTTGGTTGTGTTTGGGCTCTCACATTATAGTAAACAAAATTTTAATTTTATCTATTTACCACCACAATAGTTATAGTGAAACATTTCTCCACCACCACCACTCAAAAATTTTAGTGATATTGCAATGTTTTTCACAATAACTAAATTTAGCGGTAGTGAAAAAATTTGCACTACACGCAATAGTGCAAAATCTGAACAGTCACTACACATAAGCTGCAAATAAATTTTTTTCACTAAACATAAACATGACATTTTTCCAATCAATCAGCGTTTAAATATTCAGCAAAATTTCTTCTCCTTATGACTATGCAATAAATATTAAACTGTTTCATTTTTACTACACACGGCAACTAAAATTATTCCAAATATAACATCGTATTTTCAGTAACAATCAGCGTTGCCAGAATGATGATTTTATCATATTTTTGATGATTTTTAAAAGGAAATATGATTTGATGATTTTTTTCTGCAAAATATGATTTTGATTTCAATCCCTAAGACAAAGCTTTTTATGGTCTAGTAAAGATTTTTAGTCCTTAATCTTTGTATACAATATAGGTTTTAAAATACATTTTAAATTTAAAATTGGCTGGTGAAAATTAGGGTTAGTCTTCATTTTGTATTTAGTAGGGATGACAAACGGGACTGGATTTTGCAAATTTCAAATCCCGGGATTTTTCGGAATTCGTGATTGATATTTCATATGAACACATTTTAAATATATGGAAAAAATAAATGTTTTATATATTTTTTAATTAAAAAAATGTATTCGTATTTTTAAAAACAAAATTATAAATTTTAGTAAAACTAGTAAAAAATGAAATTAAAAAAAGATTCGTCTGTGCCGATACCCTTCACCATATTACCATCTTACCGACAAATAATAAAATTTTCGCCTTAACGTATGCTTTCATATTTTCACATTTATAAATCTAAAATTTTTTCCAAACTACGTACATTTGAATACGAAAAAAAAACAGTCATAGCAAGCTTTGCTTTAAAAAAAATAAACAACAACAACAATTGCATATTTATATATTTTTGTATGTATGTACATTAGAGTGCTCCAAAAAAACGAAGATTACAGAATAAAACAGTAAAAAAATTAGGTCAATACCTCTTATAGTTTGCCTGTACCTGCATTTTGAATTCGGCGGATTTCGAGAAAAACCCATTTTTATGTAATATTTTGGCAAATCAGCCATTTTATTACATAGTTGTGTATTTTAAATGAAACTTTTTTAAAATTTTATAATCCACATAATTCTAAATATAAATCAAGAGTTTCATACAATTTCTACAATTTCAAAAATTGCAAATATTACAAAATTTGACCTTTGACCTTTAAAGTTTATGGGTTAATGTCGTCCAAATTGTATAAAACTCTTAATTTATATTTAGAATTATGTGGATTATAAAATTTTAAAAAAAGTTCCATTTAAAATACACAACAATGTAATAAAATGGCTGATTTGCCAAAATATTACATAAAAATGGGTTTTTCTCGAAATCCGCCGAATTCAAAATGCAGGTACAGGCAAACTATAAGAGGTATTGACCTAATTTTTTTACTGTTTTATTCCGTAATCTGTTGTCCATAAATCCCTATGAAATCTCCCAAAAATATTGAAATTTGATTAACAAAATATCAAAAAAACTGAAATTTGAGTTTTGAAACGACCTTTAAAAATATCAACATTTTTTGACCATAGCTGAGAACAGGTTTACGTTATTCTATAAGGACAAAAACTCATACTCAAGTAACTACAGATGTGTTTTAAGTAATACAATTGTTTTATTCGAATATTATTAAAAATATATTTATTTTTTTGTCACATTTCAAATTCAAGTGCTTTAAAACACGTTAATGGCCTGGGGAATTTTCAATAACTTTTAAATTTTTCAATCAATTTTTGTATTTTATATCTTTTTGTAACACTAATTCTGTGTACATTACGATTCCTTTACAATAAAATGCAAAACTAACTATTTAATGACAAAATTTTTGTGAAAACTGAAAAACTGCATATTTTCCCCTTGTAAATGCACCATCAAACTTCAGAGCCGTTGCGGCACCAGTTAACGTAGTCCTATTGCCCTAATTTTTTGCACGACGTATTTTTATAACCCATAGAACAATTTTAGGGGGGGACGGCCTGCAGGATAACATTTTTTTTTCCTTCATACAAGCCTGGAGCACTCTAATGTACATACAGTACGTAGCACAAATGAGTACATGCTTGTAATTTGTGCACTTGTCGTTGCATAAAAATAAAAGTATTAGAGCAAATCAAAACATTTTTTTTTTAATTTATTTTATATTTAGTATTAATAAAATAATTTATAATTTAAAAATAAAAGCATCAAGCTCTACGAAAAAATCCGTCAAAACGAAAACAACTCGCATGTACTCAATTTTGCACCTGAGAGATTTTTAAAATATTTTTTTTTTTTACAACAATAAAAATATTTGAATATAATATAGTATAGTTTATAGATAAGGGTCAGTAGATTATTATACCATTTTTAGAATTTTAAATATACCTTTCAAATCGGGAGCTACTCGTATATCCGAAAGACCGCTTTTTCGGACTTCGCGGTTTAAAAATTTTATATCAGTTGACCAAATTAAATTTTTTAAACTGTATTAGAAAGACAAGAAATTATCCTTTTTAAAAATTACATATTCATTTAAATGAACAGCAAACCTATCTTGAATATTTAAGACACAAATTCAGTTTTTGAATTTTTTCTTCTATTATTTTGAATTTATATCTATTTTTGACCCACAAAGACATACTTTTTTTAATACATAATCTAATTGTATACTTCATTTGTAAAATGAAAAGGTATCGCTTGATAAAATCGGATGAAAATTGTGGAACCTATGAATTATTTAAAAAGTTGTAAAACTCGTAAAATCTTCATGCATCATAAATAATGGAAAAAGCCATATAAAAGTAAAATAACAAGATTTTATGAGTTGTACACATTTTAAACACTTCACAGGATCTACAGTTTTAATCCAATTTTATCAAGCGATACCTTTTTATTTTACAAATGAAGTATAGAATATTGTTGATATACCTTGAAGACAAATTTCGTATGCCTCTTTTGGTGTATCATTTATCAAAATTGTCCAAAAGGTTCTTGAGTTATAGTCCAAATTGTGCAAACCATTCTCGAGTTTTATAGTCCGACCGTAGAATAAGGTGATGATATTAGTCATGACCATAAAAAAAAATTAGTACGTGATAGAAAAAAAGTGAATGCATTTTCTTGTTGAAATGAAGTTTGAGAGATTTGAAAATATTTTTAGTCCACATCTTTTGGTGTATCACTTATGTCAATCGTACACTGTGTTAATGGAACCATTTTTTATGAATTAAGTGCTTCTTTTCCGCATATGCATATGGCTTCCCAAAACAAAAACTTTCTTGGGAATTTTGATTTTTTTGATACACGATATTTTTCTGCCATATTCCCTCTAGCATCTGCAACATATAATTTCTGGCCAGGAAGTTGAAAAAAGTTAGCCTGTACGAACGTTTCATCGTCTATTATACACTAATCATAATTATGAAAAAATTCGTCTGAAGAACTTTCACGTTATGCTTTTACCTCCAAATTCTAGTTTTGCGTTTTTATTAAGACTTTTTGTACTTTTTACATCTTCAGGCTAGATTTCCTTTCAACTTTTCCGATAAAAATTCAAAGCAATTAACTTTTTGTGACACTTTTCTTCCAGATATACAATTTTTCTTCCACTACCAGGTTTCCATTCAGTGACCATGACTTCTTTGTATAATATTATGACCCAAAAAACTGCATTTTTTGACACAACTGCCTTCCTAGCAATTGTTTTATATGACCGATGTAAGATTTCATGAAAAATTTCAATTATGTGTTTTGGTGTTTTTTGTTCAATTTCCATTTTAAGGAAAACTAGTTTCGCTATAACCATGAAACTTAGCACATAGCTAGTGAGCATACCGACAAATGTAAACCAGTTAACAGAATTATTTAATTTTCACCACATCAAAAGTTATAAGCCCAAGAGCATGCACGGATTTTTTCGTGCGCAGTCCTTACTTGCAAAAATAGTAAAACTTGTAAGAATAGCATACAAACGAACAGACCTATAATGTTCTAATCTACGTAATCGATTTTTAATATATTTTTGAAAATTTTCTGTAAATATTTTGATGTTTTGTATTGCCTTGAGTTAATTTTTTGGATTGTATTTATGACACTAAATCCCGAAAATTCAATCCCGGGATTTTTTTCGTCCAATACCGGGATTCGGGGTTTTGTAATCCCGAAAAATCCAGGGATTTTCGGAATCGAGATTGGCATCCCTAGTATTTAGTAAAGAAAATTTAAAAAAACATTTGGTCATCTTTTAATTTAGTGATCAATTTCTAAGTTCCACTAACATTAGTGGAGGGTTTTTTTTACTAAAGAATTTAGTGAAGAAAAAAAATGTTGCACTAGGCTTGAGCTGAAAAAATTTTAACTATCACTAATTAATTTTAGTGGAAAAAAATATTTTTCACTACCACTATGCTGAGTGAGGCTGATATTATTCAACTCACCACTAAAATATAAAAATTGTTGTTAAAAATGTTGCACTATCACTAAGTGTTAGTGGAAACTGCAAATTTAGTGCACTAAACCCAACTCTGTTAATTACCCAATTCACAACTTCGTTATTGTGTTATTTGTTAAAGTTTTATACATATGAAGAAAAATAATCACCCCTATCATGAATACTTTTTCCCTCGAAATGTTTTCCCTTTCCCCAAATTTGCAATCGTGAAAAAATTCCCCGTGAATAATTTCATGCGAAAAATAAAATTCCCCTAATCGTGAATGATTTTTTCCCCCGTGTTTTTTCACTTTTCCCTTTAATTTGTTCACTTTATTTTTGCTGGGGAACAGAACAGAAAATGTAAGTAGATCTTTTTATAATTCGGATATTAAAGTTATTTTAAGTGCACGATCAGTTAATATGACATAAACTGATGTATTGCTCAACATAAAATAGAATTATTGTTCCAATTCTAAACATATTGTACACTTTAATTTGTTATAATTATTTTTTTATTTTTTGTTGGGTTTCCAAAAATTAGCGAATTATTTTGCTACATAACAGTTAAATAGTACAATAAACTAATGTTGCAATAAAACTATCACTCCAATACTAAATATTTTGCTTTGTTTTTTTTTACTTTTCTTTAAAATATTAGTATGTGCGTGTATATTTTTGAAAAAAAAAAAAAAAATCGATTTTTATTTTAATTTTCTTCCTTTTTACATTCACTGAGAACTGATAGCGGGAAAAAATGTTCACGGGAGATTCACGATAGCATTTTTCCCTTCGAGGGGAATAAAAATTTCATGGGGACAAAAATTCCACTTGTTATTCACGATAGGGGTGAATATTAAAAAAAAATAATACATTTTGTGAATACGTGTGTTATTTTCGAACGAGTTGTTATATTTTTATTTTGTAAAATTTCAAATTTCAAAATTATTTTATTTAATTTTTTGAATGGAAAATGCTGGAGAAAATCTTATTTTTTAAAAACTAGGATTTTTATATATTACAACAGCCATCTTAAAATATACTAATCGATTCAGAATCAAACTCCAAGTCGATTTAACGATGTCCGTCCGTCTTAAATGCTTTACATAAATTTTATATAGTTATAAACATACATAAGTATGAAGTTTGTAGTTGATCTTTTTGCAGTTTTTAGAAAAATGTTAAACTTATTACAAAAAATATGTTTTAGTTTTCGCAGGATAATCCGAACACCTTTTTATGTTAGGTTAAACAATTTTAAAATTTTTTAAGACCGTTTCAAAACTCCATTTTCAAACTTAAAAAAAAAAAAAAATTGAAAAAAAGTTCGAAAAAAACTGGTTTATAGACAACAGAATTAGGTCGATACCTTGTATGACTAAGTCGTACCTTCGATTTTAGTTCTGCGGATTTCGGCAAAAAGCATTTTTTAAAGATTTTTAGATATAAATTAAAATATTTTGAACTGATGTTCAAATTAAACAAAATTATTATGTAATAAGATGAAATATATGTCAGGAAACACATTCTTAAAATTCCAAAAAAATTGGACATGAACAACCTTTAAAGTACTGAGGTAAAATGTCAAAATTATAAAAAATTAAAACTTTTAAGGAAAACATAACGAAAAATTACTTATTTTTGCATGGATTTCAATGAAATTTAATGGAAATATAACTGAAGGTTATATCAACTGAGCCTGGAATCAGCTTTTTTTAAATGCTCTTATTCATAAATATGTTGAAAGCAAATTTAATTGACTAATATCTTGAGCAAATAAAATGAAAATTACCTCATTCTGACAAGTAAAGCTGATCAAGATTAAACATAGTATACGAGTACCTATTCCATTGTTTGTTTATTATTTAAGGTACCTATTGCAATTTGTTTTTAATATCTTCAGCTATAATATTAAATACTTCTGGAGTAGATATTCTTTTAAAAATGTTCATAGTACTCGGTAGAAATTGTCAGGTTGGTAATTTTTCGTTATAGTATAGTGAGAGTTTTAAATGGTTCCAAGTAAGTACATTTGAATATCATAATTACTTTATTGCAGAATGTTCAGTATTTTCCGAACCTAACGTTTCATCACCCTCATCATCACTGTATGGAAATGGCAGTTGTTCATTATCTAGATTTCAAAGACAAGACCTTATTCCCTATTCATTAGGGTATCCAATCGATTAACCGTCATTCGGTTATCCGGTTAATTTTTTGTCGATTAACTGTCTGAATAATTTAAAACTGTCTATTTTCGAATAACGAATAAACCGAATAATTTGTGTAAAATAACCGGTTAACCGAAATGTAGTTTTTTTTGTTATAAATTAAAAAATATTTTATTTTCGTGATGGATTTATGTAAAGTACATCTTTTTAAGAGGTCTTTTACATTCCAGTAAAAATAAATGGATGTTCATTGCTATTTTGCACAAAATCGTGAACATGACATGACATTACACAGGTACCAAAAAATTCAATTCATTGAAAATTATACGAATTTGTTCTATTTCTGGATCACAAGTTCAGTATCTTACTGACTTCTTTGGATGCTATTTTTTGTTGGGATATAATGTTTTATAAAAAGCGACAAGAAAATAACACTGGTCAACAAAAAAAATCCTCCCCCATAGACGAATAGTTGGACTTGATGTATTTTGATGTGCTAAACAAGAATCTGCTTTCAGTTTTTTTCCATCTGGTCTGGATTTTTTTATGGGAGTGTTTAATATTTCGACAATAGTAAGGCCATTACTCTAGTACGTTTCCTCATAACTCAAGAACGGTGTGTACGATTGATCAAAGTGATACACCAAAAGATGCGGACTAAATAAAATATCTTCAAATTCCCCCAACTTAATTTTTTTATGTGCTCAATAGTTTCGGAGTTATTTTGAAATAAGTGTCCGAAAAAAAATTGTTTTCATGCAAAATTTTAGATTTTTTTGTTACTAAAATTTCTTTTAATAAATGAAGTTTATCATCTTTATCTTAAAGCTGGTATTGCTGCGAATAAAATAAGATACGTATCTTCTAGGGTGATCGACGCTTTAAAACCGGTTTTTTCAGTCAATGTGCTGTCGGTTTTTTCAAAATGTTCATTTTTCAAATGAACATTTTTAAAAGAATATCTACTCCAGAAGTGTTTAATATTATAGCTGAAGATATTAAAAACAAATTTTTTTTCGAATAGACCGGTTTTTTTAAACACAAAAAACCGGTTTTAAAAATAACATTTTATTTCAGAAAACATGTACTAAAAAGTGATAGTGATATTTGAAAATTTAGGAATAATTTTTTAAATATTCATAAAGACTGATTTCTTATGTTTTTAAAATATAGTTTAAGTCTAAATTGGAATTTATTCTGTAATACTAAACAAATAAATAATTAATAATTATCCTGTATGACCCAATTTAATTTTTTTGATCCAATATTTCCTTTATTTTTTAAAGGTGTTGTTGTTAAAAAAGTTTCACCTACAGAATCGTTTCAATTGAGACAGGCTTCCATATTAAGCCATGGTTTCTGTTTATGCTAACTAAAATTTAGATGACTTTTTCTACAATTTTGAAACATAATTATCTTCTAGTCATCTAGATATATAATTTGCTTAGCATTTTTACTCTTTCCAGAGCTTTCTGAAGCTACCAAACAACGTAGAAAATTAAAATTTGGCTTAATTATAAAACTTTTTGTCCAACAAATCCTAATGGAGCCATATTTTGAAATTTGTATCAGGGAGCGGATATAAGAGGATTTATGTGTCTTTTTCTAAGAATTTTTCCCTTTCCAGAGCTTTCTAAAGCTCCCAGAAGACATAGAAAATAAAAAAAATTCAGCTTAATTATAACCCTATTCGTCCTACAAATCCTAACGGAGCCAGATTTTGAAATCTATATCAGGGAGCGAAAATACGTGGATCTATATATATGGATTTAAATATATCTTTCCTAAGCAATGTTTCCTTTCCAGAGCTTTCTGAAGCTCCCAGACGACGTAAGAAACTAAAAATCGGCATACTTATAAAACTATTCGTTCAACAAATTCTAACAGTGCCAGATGTTTCTATCAGGACCAAAAAGTCTGTTTTGGTATTAAGAACTTTTGAGTTGCTATACTTATTGTTTGCTCTCCAAATCCTATAAAAAACTGATTCTGTATTTCGGCCAGGGAGCGCATTTACGACGATTTTTTTTATTTTGAAAGGTTTACGAATTTAAAACTTTAATCAATATAATTCCAATAAATTTGAACGGCTTCAAATAATTGACTTCGATTAGGGAGAGGATGGTGTCTAAATGTTGTTCATAGTTTTTTCTTTTAATTTTCGGATTTGTTTGTGCATATTTTCATTATTATATTATTTTTCCTGACATTGTTAGGCTTTTACGCTTGTATTTAATAAATTTTAACTTAATTATAAGAATTGATTTTTTTAAAGAAATGTAGTCTTTTGATATAAATATTAACTTCTGCAAAAAACCGGTTAACCGGTTTTTTCTGAATTTCAAAAAGTGCAACCGGTTTTTTTAAAATACCAACTATTCGAACTATTCGAAAACCGGTTTCTCAAAAAAGTCGAATAATCGATCACCATAGTATCTTCAAAATTGATGCAGAAATCTAAATTTTATTCACAGTTAAGTAAAAATACCCATGTTACATACAATTGAGTGGAAATACAGTGTTGGCCAAAATTTTTTTTTATTTTTTTCTTGAAACAAAAATAGGTGGACTAGGTGGATACTGACGAGTTAAACAAGAATCAGCACTCACTTTTTTTCTATCGAGTACTGATTTTTTTTATGTGCATGACTAATATCAGCACCTTATTATGCGGTCATACTATAAAATTCGAGAATAGTTTGTCAAACTTAGATTATAACTCAAGAACCCTTTAGACGATTTTGATAAATGATATATCAAAAGATACATAAGAAAATTGTCTTCAAGGTATGTCAATACCTTATTATGCGGTCATACTATAAAATTCGAGAATAGTTTGTCAAACTTAGATTATAACTCAAGAACCCTTTAGACGATTTTGATAAATGATATATCAAAAGATACATAAGAAAATTGTCTTCAAGGTATGTCAATAATATTGTTCGCTTAAGAATTTGAGAGTTATGGATCAAAATTTTCACCACTTTTCAAAAAAATAAATTTTAAAATTTTCGGTACTAATTACCGAATAACTACAAAAATATTAACTGCACCAAAAATTATATAAATTCAGCTCAAAGACAATTTAGGTCGCTATATATTAAAGTTCAATTTATCTTAATTGGACAAACTGTTCTCGAGTTATAAAATATCAATGCGTGATAGAAAAAAAGTAAAGGCTGATTCTTATTTAGCACGTTGAATTCCATCTAATCCACCTATTTTTTTTACTTAAGACGAAAAAAAAATTTTTTAGCTATAGGTATGCATGGGTATCCAAACTTAACTGTGAATCCAATCAAGATTTGTGCATCAATTTTTATGATACGTGGCTTTATTTACTCTTAGTTTTGCCAGCTTTGAGATAAAGGTGATAAAACTTAATATTTTTGATGTTTCACTTTAAAAAAAAAGTTTTAGTAAAAAAAAAATAAATCTTGAATTTTGCATGAAAAAATTTTTTCCGACACTTTTTTCGAAATATCTCCTAAACCATTGAGCAGATAAAAATTTGATAGTAAAGCGACTTAAAGCCAATGTTATTCCACATATTTTGGTGTGTTATTTATATAAATCGTGCACACCGTTCTCGAGTTATAGTGAAATATACTCGAGTAATCGGCTTATATAGGGCGCAATATTAGACACGCCCATAAAAAAAAATCCCGACCTGATGGAAAAAAAACTAAAAACAGATTCGAGTTTAGCATGCAGAGTTCCATCTAGTTACACATATTTTTTTTTTCGAAGGAGCTCAAAAAAAATTTTTTTTTCGACCAGTGTAATTAAACTTGTATCAATAGAAATTCTTAAAACTTTGAGTAAAGTAAATTCAAAGTTACACAAGTCATAATACTTTTAATTATCATCTCCTAAATGTACCCAAAAAATATTAATTTAGACTCGTTTAACAAAATATCAATCTTACACGGAAAATACACTTACATGAAAAATGTATCAAATAAAGCGGAATTAGGAGAATATTTTATAGTATTAGCTAAAAAATGAAAATTTTTCATACAAATAGGAAAAAATAATTACGAAATGATCCCCTTTTAAAATAATTTGATCTTATATTTCTAATTAACTATTTGAATAAAATTAATGCTATAATTTGTGTAATTTGTATGTTTTATATGTATAACTAATGTTATTCGGTTAATCAAATAATTTGTCATTAATCGGTTATTAACCGATCAACTTTAAACCACGAATAATTATTTGTCGAATAAACCGATTAATATAAACACCCGAATAATTGGATACCCTACTATTCATCCTCTTACTTTTATATTCTTTAAGGTGTTACAATCTGGAAAGACTATTTTAAAGCAATTAATAACGTCCACTCTCACATATTTTTGCATCAAGAAGTAATTTTTTGAACGAATTGCTAATTTTTCTATAACTTAATTTTTGTTCCTGAATGCAGATCATTTACTCATAAATTTGGATAAATTCTGTTTTATTCAGACATCTTATACTTTCAACAACATAACATGATTGTTTACATAGACGTATAAAAAGAAATAAGTTTACGAAGAGAAAACACATTGTGGTCTGTACAGACCAAGAGGACAACTTTCTCTTTAAACCCGAACTTTTCCTAGTTATCGACTGATAATTTATTTCATTCGATTCAGTAGATATCTGTTCATCTTTTTTTGATTTTTTACTTAAAATAAAAGATACTGAACTTTAATGTCAAATTTGGTCGGGCCAAGCAAAGATAGTAATCCTAGGGTTAATATTAGTATGTATTCTAAATTGTCACTTGCTACAAAGCAAACTACATATCATCTTGTTGTACTTGTCCATTGAACTCGTTATAAATTGTTGTTAATTATTTATTTAAATATGAAACCAAATTTGTGTTCGTTCGACAACAAAAGATATACTGCTCTAGATTTTATATACAAAACTAACGCATACTTGTTGTATTGTTCTATACTAGCGATCATACATATCTATGTACATAGGTATGCTTATACATATGTATATAATTTATATTAATACCTAATTTTATTTAAAAAAAAAAAAAAAATTAACAAATATTTTATTGCCCAAATATTAATATTTATTTAGTATTTATTACATTATTTTTTTATAAATTAAATTTATTTAAATTATTAAATTCAAAATTTGTTTTACCACAAATAGTATATAAAATAGGTGCATTGAAAATTGACCGTAAGTATTTCAAGTTTTGTTTTTATACCCACCATCAAAAAGATGGGGGTTATATTGATTTTGTCATTCCGTGTGAAACATGTCGAAAGAATAATTTAAGACCCCATAAAATATATATTTTATGGGTCCTGGTTAGATTCTGAGTCGATTTAGCTATGTCCGTCTGACCATCTGATTTTCATCCATAACTCTGGAATTCTTGAGCGAATGAAAAATATTGTTTACATACCTTGAATACAAGTTTCGTATGCATCTTTTGATGTATCACTTATCAAAATCGTGTAAAGGGTTCTTGAGTTATAGCCTAAGTTTGACAAACTATTCTCGAATTTTATAGTGTGACCGCATAATAAGGTAATGATTAGGGTGATCGATTATTCGACTTTTTTGAGAAACCGGTTTTCGAATAGTTCGAATAGTTGGTATTTTAAAAAAACAGGTTGCACTTTTTGAAATTCAGAAAAAACCGGTTAACCGGTTTTTTGCAGAAGTTAATATTTATATCAAAAGACTACATTTCTTTAAAAAAAATCAATTCTTATAATTAAGTTAAAATTTATTAAATACAAGCGTAAAAGCCTAACAATGTCAGGAAAAATAATATAATAATGAAAATATGCACAAACAAATCCAAAAATTAAAAGAAAAAAATATGAACAACATTTAGACACCTTTCTCTCCCTAATCGAAGTCAATTATTTGAAGCCGTTCAAATTTATTGGAATTATATTGATTATAGTTTTAAATTCGTAAACCTTTCAAAATAAAAAAAATCGTCGTAAATGCGCTCCCTGGCCGAAATACAGAATCAGTTTTTTATAGGATTTGGAGAGCAAACAATAAATATAGCAACTCAAAAGTTCTTAATACCAAAACAGACTTTTTGGTCCTGATAGAAACATCTGGCACTGTTAGAATTTGTTGAACGAATAGTTTTATAAGTATACCGATTTTTAGTTTCTTACGTCGTCTGGGAGCTTCAGAAAGCTCTGGAAAGGAAACATTGCTTAGGAAAGATATATTTAAATCCATATATGTATATAGATCCACGTATTTTCGCTCCCTGATATAGATTTCAAAATCTGGCTCCGTTAAGATTTGTAGGACGAATAGGGTTATAATTAAGCTGAATTTTTTTATTTTCTATGTCTTCTGGGAGCTTTAGAAAGCCCTGGAAAGAGAAGAAATTCTTAGAAAAAGACACATAAATCCTCTTATATCCGCTCCCTGATAAAAATTTCAAAATATGGCTCCATTAGGATTTGTTGGACAAAAAGTGTTATAATTAAGCCAAATTTTAATTTTCTACGTCGCACAGTGGGGTCAAACGCAAATTTTTTGGTAATAAATCTGTATCTCCTAAACTACTGGTTGGATTAAATTGAAATATATGAAAGAGTTTCAGAGGAGGACCTAAGCTTTGAAAAAATCATCCTGTAGTCACCCTGTGATAACACAAGAAAATGTACAGGGTGTCAAAATTGACTACCTCGAGTATGAAAAAGTTTAAAAAAATCGTAACTTATACAAATGAAGTCCGATTTTAAAGATTTATATTTCTGTAAAGTGCTTGGCAAGATAAAGAAAAAATAAGCTTACTTACCCAAGTTATCTCTTACAGTTAAAAAGATATTTACACTTGAATTTTAAATTTTTGATTTTTTGGCTCGACTTTCTTTCGTTTTTCGGGAATAAGTCCTGAGGTATATGAAGTAAAAATTTTTTAAAAATATTTTGTAATTTGCTATATATTTCAAAATATAATACTGAAAGAATTTTTGGATTATCTCAATGCGTCTAGACGTGAAAAATATTCAAAGTCAACATTCTGAAACTGGTATGAAAAATGGCTCATTTTTAACAAAAATATAATACAATTCTTTCACTTTTTCCTCAAAGTTCCGTTTAAGAAAAAAATTCTTCTTTATATATTTCAAAAGACAAGTTTTCACAAATGACTAATATAGAAATTTTGAACAGATTTAGGCTTGCACCCTACATTAGGCATTGGTCGAAAATGGTGAATTTTGGAAAAGGTTAAATTTTTTATCGATTAAGATAAAAATTGTCACGCGAGCTTTTTTAAAATTTTTGAAGATATTTCATAAAAAAATAGATTTAGAACGATTTGACACTAAACTGCTTCCCGCCCGGCCAAAAACGAATGCAGGAGAGCAGATTTCATGAAAAAAGTCAATTTTTTACGACTTTTACTAATTGTATGAAAAAGCATATTCGCATGATATTCTCGTCATTATTTCTTAAGTAGTGTATAAAATATATATTGATCTTTCACTCCTGCAAAAATCATTAAAAAAAACTTTACAAATAAATTTTTGGCAATTATTCAAAAATAAACAATATTTAATAAATGCAAGCGATTATTGCGAATATTATCTCGTTCAACAACCAAAACGTGCCAATACAATTGTTTGTTACGTATACGCACATATGGAAATATTGTAAATCAGTGAATTTGGTGAGAGTTGACCTAAGTTGTCAGTTTTGAGACCATGATATAATGCTTTTAAAACAATCTATATATACATATTATACATCAATGAATTGGTAAATAAGTCTATTTTTATATTCTTGTAATATTTTATTATTTTTTGGAAAATAAGCGGAGTTTTGCTTTACAAAACATTATTTTTTTGGTTTTTATAACTTTTTTATATTTTTTAATTTTGAAAAATTGCCAAAAATGTATTTATTAAGCTTTTTTAATGCTTTTTGCAGGAGAGAAAGATCGATACGTATTTTATATACTACATTAGAAATAAATGTGAAATTATTATGCTGATATGCTTTTTTATGCAGTTAAAAAAAGTCATTTAAAAAATTGACTTTTTCATGAAATCTGCTCTCCTACATTCCTTTTTGGCCGGGCCGGAAGCAGTCTAGTGTAGAATCGTTATAAATCTATTTCTTTATGAAATATCATCAAAAAATTTAAAAAAGCTCGCGTGACATTTTTTTTTTGTTTATCGATAAAAATTTAACTTTTTCCAAAATTCACCATTTTCGACCAATGCCTGATGTAGGGTGAAAGCCTAAATCAGATCAAAATTTCTGTATTAAGCATTTATGAAGTCTTATCTTTTGAAATATATAAAGAAAAAAGTTTTTCCTTTAACGAAACTTTGAGAAAAAAATTAAAGATTTGTATTATATTTTTGCAAAAAATAGCCATTTTTCATACCAGTTTCAGAGTGCTGACTTTGAATATTTTTCACGTCTAGACGCATTGAGATAATCCAAAAATTTTTTCAGTATGATATTTTGAAATATATAGCAAATTACAAAATATTTTTAAAAAATTTTTATTTCATATACCTCAGGACTTATTCCCGAAAAACGAAAGAAAGTCGAGCCAAAAAATCAAAAATTTAAAATTCAAATGTAAATATCTTTTGAACTGTAAGGTGAGTAAGCTTGTTTTTTCTTTATCTTGCCAAGCACTTTACAGAAATATAAAAATCTTTAAAATCGGACTTCATTTGTATAAGTTACGATTTTTTTAAACTTTTTCATACTCGAGGTAGTCAATTTTGACACCCTGTAAATGTTCTTGTGTTATCACAGGGTGACTACAGGATGATTTTTCTCAAAGCTTAGGTCCTCCTCTGAAACTCTTTCATATATTTCAATTTAATCCAACCAGTAGTTTAGGAGATACAGATTTATTACCAAAAAATTTGCGTTTGACCTCACTGTGCGTCGTTTGGTAGGTTCAGAAAGCTCTGGAAAGAGAAAAAATGCTAAGCAAATTATATATCTAGATAGATTTTAGTTAGCATAAACAGAAACCATGGCTTAATATGGAAACCTGTCTCAATTGAAACGATTCTGCAGGTGAAACTTTTTTAACACAACACCTTTAAAAAATAAAGGAAATATTGGATCAAAAAAAATTAAATTGGGTCATACAGGATAATTATTAATTATTTATTTGTTTAATATTACAGAATAAATTCCAATTTAGACTACAACTATATTTTAAAAACATAAGAAATCAGTCTTTATGAATATTTAAAAAATTATTCCTAAATTTTCAAATATCACTATTTAGTACATGTTTTCTGAAATAAAATACTATTTTTAAAACCGGTTTTTTGTGTTTAAAAAAACCGGTCTATTCGACATTCGAAAAATGAACATTTTGAAAAAACCGACAGCACATTGACTGAAAAAACCGGTTTTAAAAGCGGTTGGAAAACCGCGTCGATCACCCTAGTAATGATATTTGTCATGCACATAAAAAAATCCGTACCCGATAGAAAAAAAAAAAGTGAATGCAGATTCTTGTTTAACTCGTCAAAATACAGTTAGTCCACCTATTTTTGTTTCAAGAAAAAAAAACAATTTTTTTTTTTGAAACCACTGTTTTTCTACTCAATGTATGTAACATGGGTATTTTTACTCATCAATTTTGAAGATACATGCCTTATTTTATTCGCAGCATTAAAGCTGTTAAAGATGATAAACTGTAACATTTTAGATGTTTTCATTTATTAAAAGAATTTTTAGTAACAAAAAAAAATCTAAAATTTTGCATGAAAATTATTTTTTTTCGGACACTTATTTCAAAATAATTCCGAAACTATTGAGCACATAAAAAAATTAAGTTTGGGGAATTTGAAATATTAGACACGCCCATAAAAAAAGTCCAGACTTGATGGAAAAAAAACTGAAAGCAAATTCGTGTTTAGCACATCAAAATACATCAAGTCCAACTATTCATCTACGGGGGAGTATTTTTTTTTTGTTGACCAATGTAATCAACACTTTTTCTAATTACAATAATATTGAAATGAGATAAGAAATGTATGCAATTAATGTGCTCCTTTTATTAATGTATAAAATTCTGTTTTAAATATCTTTATACAAATTTGAAATTATAACCTTTGGGATTTGAGAAAATACAGACTAAAGTCAAAACTTTCATATAAAATGGGTCAAATTCGGGAAGGTGTGTACCTTGACCACTTAAGTCATTGGGCTTGTTTTTTTATTTTAAAGTCTTTTCTATGAAGATACCTTTCAGAAAAGTATAAAATTGTTATATGTTTTTAAAGAAAATTTTATTTTAGAGAAAAAAGACTAAAGATACTTTTTCGGCAAAAAAAAAAAAAAAAACACAAAAAGTCGTCCTTTTTGCAATTTTCAAATTCAGAATCGCTTATTTTTTGGATTCGGTAAAGATATCGACTTCAAATTTTTTTTATTCAATAGATCTTTAATTAGCTAAAGAAAAAAGAAATGAAATCGGTCGGAAACAATAGGATATATATGACAAAAACTGGACCAAGAACATGCAAAATTGTGGTACTTAAAAATTCAAGTGCAAATAACTAAGAGATAAATAGGACATACAAGCATCATTTTTGTAGGTCTTATCAGTACCTACAATAATTTGGCATGCGATTAAACAATTTTTATATCAGAGGTACCCAACTTTGAGCCACTTTAGCTCTGTTCGGTCTCCCTTCCATACTTAACATTGTACACTCCTCTGCTATGCCTACACCAAATTTCATGCAAATCCAACTAGCCCACTATGCAGTGAAATAAAAATAGATGGACTAGGTTGATTTTGACTAATCCACCTATTTTTTAATTTAAGACGAAAAAAAATGTTTTTTGTCCACTAGAGTTTCTCCACTTAACTGTAGGTATGCATGGGTATCCTTACTTAACTGTGAATGCAATCAAGATTTGTGCATCAATTTTTATGATACGTGGCTTTATTTACTCGTAGTTTTACCACCTTTGAGATAAAGATGATAAACTGAAACATTTCTGAAAATGTTTTCACTATTAAAAAGAAGTTTTAGTAAAAAAAGAAATTTTTAATTTAGAATGAACAATTTCTTTTGGATACTTATTTCAAAATATCTCCTAAACTGTTGAGCGGATAAAAATTTGTTAGTAGAACGACTTAAAGCCAATTTATTCCGCATAATTTGGTGTATCATTTATATAAATCGTGCATACCATTCTCGAGTTATAATGAAATATACTCGAGTAATCGGCTTATTTAGGGCGCAATATTAGACACGCCTATAAAAAAAAATTCGACCTGATGGGAAAAAACTGAAAGCAGATTCGAGTTTAGCATGCGGAATTCCATTTTGTCCACATAGTTTTTTTTGAAGGAGCACGAAAAAATTTTTTTTTTTTTTGTCGACCAGAGTAATTTGTTAATCGAATCTAAATTAATATTTTTTGGGTACATTTAGGAGATGACAATTAAAAGTATTATGACTTGTGTAATTTTGAATTTGCTTTATTGATACAAGTTTATTTATGAAGATATAATATTATTACCTTTTCTTGTCGCTTTTTATAAAACATTTTATCCCAACAAAAAAGTATCCAAAGAAGTCAGTAAGATACTGAACTTGTACATAGTACAAATTCGTATAATTTTCAAGGAATTGAATTTTTTGAATTGAATTCATGTCATGTTCACGATTTTGTGCAAAATTGCAATGAACATCCAAATTTTTTTAACAGCTCAAGGAAATTAGTTTTAATTTTTATTATTATTTTAATAAAGAAAATAACATCCGAATATCAACGTCTTAAAGTAGAACAATTAATTTAAATCTTTCTATATATATTGGATCCTGTTTTATTACTTCTAAAGCAGAAGAAAAAGTACCTCACTAAAAATTATTTTTATTTATTTTTACTGGAATATAACAGACCTCTTAAAAAGATATAGTTTACATAAATTTATCATAAAAATAAAAAATTTTCTAATTTATAACTCAAGAAAACTACATTTCGGTTAATCGGTTATTCCATACTCTAGTATATATACGCATATTTTACATAATAAATTAAAATACCTTTTTTTACACAGTGTATACGTAAAGTTAAAAAAAAAAACTACGTAAGTGGTTAATTAATTAATTTATTAGTTTCCAAAATGTTACGTTGACAAATATCGATTGTCGTTAAATTATCTATTGATTAGAAATTGTATATTTAAATGGATTTATCTATTTTTACTTCCATAAATGCTTATACAGTTAGGGACAAAACTATTTGTACACCCCATGCATTTCGTATATCTTCAATAATTTATAAAGAATAAAAAATTATTATATGTAGTTTTAATTCAGGTCCATTTTTATTGAATTATTTGATAAAAAATAAATTAATATATAACACATTGTTAAAAAAAAAGTACAATTTAAGTAAAAATCTTTGGGACAAAAGATTGGACTTTGTACAATTATTTGTACGTTGGACTCTTGTATGATGATTTTTTTTAAATACCGTTATATTTTCTTCGTTAATCGAGTTTTATTTTACAAAATAAGAAGTTGGTTTTAACGTTTTGAATAATAAGCACATCAAAAATGGGAAAGCGAAAAGAGTTGAGTTTGGATATTAAAAATTTAATTATTGATGAACATAAAAAAGAAAAATCTTTACGGAATATAAGTAATTTAGTAAATTTGCAACATTCCACAGTACAATACATTGTAAACAAGTATAAAAACAGCGGATCTGTTGAAAATGTGCCAAGAACTGGACGACCAAAAAAGGTTTCCAGACGGGAAGCGAACTTGGTGATAAAAGAAGTGGCAAGAAATCCAAGAGTAACTCGGACAAAATTAGCGGAACAAATCGCAAATACTACCGGAACAATTTTTCATCCAAAAACAGTAGGGAGGATCTTACATTCTGCGGGATATGCAAGTAGAATTCCCCGCAAGAAACCGCTGATTAGTAATTTAGAGTTTGCCAAACGATACATTGATAAGGACGAAGAATTTTGGAATAGGGTTTTGTTTACTGATGAAACCAAAGTCAATCTTTTCGGAAATGATTGCAGGGGAAAAGTGTGGCGCAAAAAAAAATACAGCGTTAGATGTTAACAATTTGACCCCAACAGTGAAACATGGTGGGGGAAGTGTTATGGTATGGGGGGCAATAGCAGCCAGTGGGGTAGGGCGAATGGTATTTATAGATGGTGTAATGGACCAGCATCAATATAAACGTATATTGGAAGACAATTTGAATGATTCCGTAGATGGTTTGGGTCTTGGCCAAAGTTGGATATTCCAACAGGACAATGACCCAAAACATACAGCGCGTTCAGTGAAGGAGTGGTTGCTTTACCATGCACCAAGACAACTTAATTCTCCTCCCCAATCAACTGACTTAAACCCCATCGAGCACTGTTGGGATATTTTGAAACGTAAAGTCGCTACAAAGCACGTCCGAAGCAGGGATGAACTTAAAATTGCTTTGGAGGAAGCCTGGAAGGAAATATCTCCAGATGAAACGAGAAATTTGGTCCGATCGATGCCCAGAAGATTACAGGCCGTGATAGATGCAAAAGGAGGACCCACAAAATATTAAATTTTTCCAATATAAGTATTATAAGTAGGTGTAGATTATATGTACAAATACTTTTGTCCCAATGAATTTTCATTATTTTGTATTTTTTAAATAATGTGTTGGATATTAATTTTGTTTTTATAACTTAATTAAATAAAAATATATTAAAAATAATACTGCATACGACAATTTTAAATTCTTTATAAACTATTGAAGGTATACGAAATATATGAGGTGTACAAATAGTTTTGTAACTGATTAAAGTTCCTTGCAAATATATACCTGAGTTCATGTGATAATGTACTGGTTAATTTTTATATGAAACATGTATGATTTTAACATTGGCGTGTCATTGGAGTACATGGGTTCACTTAAGAGGAACAACTCGTTATAAAAATGAAAGCTTAAAACCAATAAAAGGGCCTATCAGGGACCTCTGGGTTGGAGTAGAAAAGCTCTATGAAGGTTGTACACGGGTGCAGGGATCTATTTTATGGGAACTAATATCAGTCGATCCTATAAATTGTCTGACAGTTGTAGCGTTTTTTAAGCAGAAATTCTGGGCATTTATAAAGCCCTGGGTTTGATAGAGGAAAACGTTGAACGGCATTCTCAGATTACTATCTATGTTGATAGTCAGGCAGCATTATTGGCACTGACAAGTCACTATATTAGGTCCAGATTGGTACTTGAGTGCAGAAAGGAATTAAGAAGACTAATGAATGTCTACATGATAAGACTCTGTTGGGTTCTAGTCACTGCGACATTCTCGGCAATGAAATAGCCGATGAGCTTGCTCGCAGTGGCTTGGAGCTAGATAAGTCTTTCATAGATACATCTTTTAGGATTCCAATTGGGAGTGGACTTTGGACAACACGAATCGAGCCTGGAATGTCAGAACGGACTGCAGGGTTCTAAGGCGTTATGGCCTAGTCTTAAACTGACAGATTCCAAACAACTTCTAAGTATGACTCGTAGTAGTCTAATATTACGTTTATACGCACCATTTACTCGCAACTAATAATATTGCGATATGACAATTTTGCTGTATAAACAGTGAGTTAGTATTATATTTGTAAGTTAGTAACTCACGAAAAATAATCGTGATTAGTGAAGCTAATTGCAAATAAAACGTACAGCGTTGCCACTTCTTTTTACGTTCATATAATTTTCGATGATAATTGTTTTATTTTTAGCATATATTTCTTTGTACAATTTGCGTATAAACAGTGAATTATTTATTTGGAAGTTATTCAGATTCAGGCGAATTTTATCCAAGGATCCAAGTGCGCGCGGATAACTCATAGAAGGAGTACTGAAGACATTAGAGAGACTGATCGATCTTTATCTGAGGACTACAATTGACAACCATATCATCAGCGGGGCTCAGCATGCTTATCTAAAGGGTAAATCTGTTGAGAGTGCGCTGCATGATATGGTGAGTTATATTGAACGTTGCCTACAGTATAGAGAGTATACCTTGGCAGCGTTCCTTGATATAGAAGGGAGCTTTTAATAATATTAAGATTGAAGCAATTAGAGAATCACTAGAATCATTATGCGTTCAGAACTTCCTAATCGAATGGATTATCTTGATGCTGAATAGCAGAATAATAAATTCGAACTTGGGAGATGCATGCATAAGGAGCTAGTGACTAGAGGGACTCCGCATGGAGAAGTTCTCTCGCCTTTACTATGGCTCTTAGCCGTCAATGTCATTCTAAGACAATTTGACGCAAGAGGACGAAAAATTGTTGCCTATGCTGATGACGTTGTTATACTGATCACAGGGATGTTTCTTTCCACGATCAGCGACGTCATGCAGTTTGAACTTAACGAACTGTCCTCATGGGCTACTAGTAAAGGTTTAGGGGTTAACCTGGAGAAAACGGAGCTAGTTCTTTTCACCAGAAGGTATAAGATTGAGCAGTTTAGGCTACCGGTACTAGGGGGAATTGAACTTAAATTGGCAAATGAGGCAAAATATCTTGGAGTGTTTCTTGATAGTAAACTATCTTGGAAGAGGAATACACAGGAAAGGCTAAAAAGAGGTCTCAACGCCTACTACACATGCAGGAACTCCATAGGTAAGAATTGGGGCCTCAAACCAATGGTAGTGAATTGGATTTACACATCGGTAGTGAGACCAATTCTTACGTATGGATGTCTTGTCTGGTGGGAGGCAATGAGAATAGGAAGTCGTATGAATTTCCTGTCTAAGGCCCAGAAATGTGCTTCGATTGGCATCACAGGTGCCATACGAAGTACACCTCAGGCGGCGCTCCATCACGAACTCCATTGAGGAGTTCGTGATGGGAATGGGTGCAAGGAGCTTGCTTAAGCTTAGTGAACTAGGACTTGTAGGATCAATCAGAATAATACATTCCAAACTTCTAAACGAAATCAACCTCGGTGAACATGCTCTGACTTCTTTCGGGTCCACGGATTACATGTGCACAGAGGTTGATTTCGGGGAAAATCCTACACTGATTATCCCTAATAGGGACCAATGGTCAGGAAAGGATAAACTATTCAGTGGAGCATCGGTATTCACTGATGGATCCAAAATGGATATAGGCACTGGTGCAGGTGTTTATCTGTTTGAGGAGAACGTCAGGGAATCGTACAGGCTCTCGGATAGTTGTAGTGTGTTCCAGGCAGAAATTCTAGGTATCCTTAGGGCCACAGAATTGATAGAATACGGAGGTAACTCTGTATGTGGATAGCCAGGCGGCGCTAAAGGCCCTGAAGGGACATTTTGTCAAGTCTAGGTTAGTTAGCGACTGTAAGAAGGCTCTTAGGGGATTGATGGGCAATTATCATATTAGACTCTGCTGGGTACCGGGTCATTGCGAGATAATGGGCAATGAGGTAGCCGATGAATTGGCTAGGAACGGCTCAGCTTTGGATGGTGCTGTAAGAGAAAGTGGTGTTAGACCATCTATAGGCTTTTACTTCAGGTTGATTAGAGAGTGGATTCAGGATAGAACCAATCATGCATGGAAAAGGGAAAACCTGAAAACCATGATAGGTATTCTGACAGGTCATTGTCCTATAGGGGGAATGATGGGGAATTGGGAGATAGGTTCCTCCGTTCTTTGCAGAATGTGCGAAGATAATGAGGAAATAGAGACAGTGGAACATATTTTATGTCACTGTCCATGTCTACAACGGAGTAGGCAGAAATGGCTAGGCTGCCGATTCGTCGACGAGTTAGATAGCTTATCGGAAATGGATATGAGTAGCTTGATAGGATTCGTCTTTTGAGTACTGTGCAACCCTTCTCTACCTACCTATTTTGAATTGCAATAATCGCGCGTATAAACGTAATAATAGACAAAATTATGTATCAATATCAATTGTTTATTACATTTTTGAAAAACAGTAAAAAATAATTTTTCATCAACTTTCGATGCATTTATTTTAAATTTTTTAAAGTAAAAATTTTAAATGTAATCATCAACTTCAGTATACTTATGTATAATTTTCTTCAAGTATTTGTAAATTATATTTTGTCCTAATATTTTTGTTACTTTTTATGAAAATTGTCCTAAAACACACCTATTTTCAATTTTCATGGAGTTCAACTTAAAATGTTACAGGATGTTTATTCTGAAAATTTTCTGAAATAAGTACATATTGTCCACTTTAATATTATGAAAAAATCGTGTGTATATATAGCCCGATTTGAGAAATTAATAAAAAAAAAAAAAATAAAAAAAACTCCAGTAGATTTCATAAAGAAAAGACATTTTCTTTGCTTATCAAGCATTAAACAGTGGGACAGAATCGAAATAAATCTGTAATTTGATTTGATTTTAGAAGCAAGATCCTATATACGCTTCAGGAACGTAGCTATGGGGGTTCAAAATAGGATACTAATGTCATAGCAAATGTTTAACCACTACCGAATTTTTGTTCCTTACCCGATTTCTATTAAAGTCATTGACAATAATTCTTATTCTAATGAATGTATCTTCATTTGAAATTTCAACAATCTCAACTTTGTAAGATGTTGCTCAAGTCTTTTCCATATATATTCCAACATTTTCAACCGATTTTATGTTTTCTGCAGTTTATGAAAGAACAAAATTGTCTATTGAATAAAAAATTTTTAAGTAGATATCTTTATTGAGTCAAAAAATAAACGATTTTGCATTGGAAAGTTTGCAAAAATTAATCAACAGACGGACAGAAGAAGAACAGACATTAGAATTCTTTTAAAGTCTTTAGATTCCAAATATATATTATTTTTTTTTACGTCTAATATATAATATAAAAACTAAATCTAAATATTAAATTATTGATATCACCTTTCTCTGAATTAAGTGTCATTTTTAGGGTGATCGATTCGGTTTTCCAACCGGTTTTTTTCAAAATATTGATTTTTCGAATGTCGAATAGACCGGTGTTTTTTTAAAACACAAAAAACCGGTTTTAAAAATTTATTTTTATTTCAAAAAACATGTACTAAACACTGATATTTGAATTGAAATTTTTGAATTTATATTTTTTTTTTTTAATATTCATAAAGTATTATTTCTAGTGTTTTAAAAATATAGTTTAAGGTTAAATCGAAATTAATTCTGTAAGATTAAATTTTATTTTATTAGTAATAATTATCCTGAATGAATTTTTTTTATCTATGGTAACACCTGTAGTATTTTTACACCTAATTTTAATGTTTTAGTCTTTTTTTTTTTTTATTTAATATTTTCTTCATTTTTCAAAGATTTTTTTTTTTAAAAAAGTTTCACCTGCAGAATCGTTTCAGTAAAATTGACTCTGGCTTTTTTCATATTAACCAATGGTTTCTGTTTATGCTAAGTAAAAGTTAAATATCATTTTTGATGATTATTTTCTTACAATTTTTATACCCTACTACCCTCTGCGAAGGGGTAGTCATCTTGTCGCGATGCAGAGGCTTACGTGCTCTAGTAGCACTAACTAAGAACTACCCTTCCCTTGTTCTGGTAGCGTCTGTTTTTCCCCTATGGGGCGGCTATCAGAACCCACTCAGAGCACTTCTCCTTTCATTGAGAAAGGGTGCTCTGGGTGGAACTAGGTCCGATTGGTCCTTTTGGACCCTGCGTGTCCGTCCGAATCCACCAGTGTCTGTTCCCATATTGGGCGGCTTGGTGGTCTGCGTCTGTTCCCCAGTGGGGCGGCAGTTATCAACACCTGGCAGCAGGTAAAAAATGCGCTAGAAATGTCCGATGAGAATGTCTGAGAGGAAGTCATGCCCCTCGTACCCGGTCAGGGGCTTCATAATCTCCGGGGACCCTACTCCCACAGCGACGGTGACAGGCTGTGCAGAGTCGAATGCTACTGCAACCCTAACTAATCTGGTGGTAACACCGGGCCAGACTAGTTCGAAAGCTACTGGTGTTGCAGAAGGTCAGGGTAGGAAACCTAAACTGGCCGACTGTGGTAAATTAAAAGCAACCCGACCAGAAGGCGGTTGTTCAAACAAAAGCGGCGAGGTACCTCTGACTTCGGAACCAAGTACCTCCAAAGCTGCCAAGGTCCTAATCGACAACAAGTCGGTTGAAACCCCTGTTTCGGGTACTGACAAAGAGGGAGCGACTAAGTCGTTCTCTGAGTCAGCCTCCCATGTGCAAATTGTGCAAAGAGCAGAGCACTCAGAGTCAGCAACCAGGGACTAAACGTCCCAAACCAGCACCCGTATCAACTAGGTCCTTTAATGAGGTGGCCAAGGACCATCTCGTAAGGGCTATTATTGATCGTGGTGTAAGCGACGGGGCCATTTCTCATCCGAGATGGGAACTGGTCAAACAGAAGCTGCTAGGTGTGTTCTGGAAGATCCTTGAGGATAATCCTGGACCACCACCACAATGCGATGACATTGGCTGGTACCAAGGTCACGTAAAACTCATGGCTTGCGCAGACGAACGCTCAGCGTCTCTGCTAAAACTCGCCATTAATGAAATCGGTGAAGCATGGGAAGGCGCTAAGTTGGATGTGGTACCTGCCAGTGAAATACCTCGCAGGCCCAGATCCATCGCTGTCATTCCAGCTGAACCATCAAATCCGGAAGAGATCTTGAGAATTCTTCGGTGCTGTAATCCACAGCTTCCAACTCACGATTGGAAAGTTGTTAAGGTTACAGAACCTGAAGGATCTTCAAGAAAGGTGATTGTGGTCCTTAATCAGGAATCTTTGGTACCACTGAGAGAGAAGCAGGGAAAGGTCTACTATGGCTTTAGTACGATCTTTCTCCGCGTCTATCGCAGTGATAACAAAGCCAATCCCTCTCCGAAGGTCAACGATGCCGAACAGTCAACTGACTGCAAGGTCAAAGTCGAGGACGCCTCTTCGTGCGACAAAGAGGACACTCATTCTCTCACAGAGATGGTGGGTGGTCTCTCTGTGTACACGGATGAGGCGAATGATGAGGACGCTCTTCTGGAGTCTGACCAGGAGGACGTCAACATCACGATAGTCGACAACAGTGAGAATGTGGAGGGTGACCCAGATCAACCTCCACCACTCCTAAGGCAGCTTCTGCTGCTTTGCTCCTCCGGTTGATGGAGAGGAAGGAGGAGCTAATCATGGTCCAAGAACCCTGGATACATCAAAACAGGGTTTGCGGACTAAACACCAAAGGCTACAGGCTAGTGTTTGCCAATTGCACAGGTAATATAAAAATTAGATCCTGTATCTTGGCTAAATCTTCCATAAATATCTTCATCTTGTCTGACTTCAGTGATGAAGATACGGTAACTGCGGCTGTTGAGACCACGACCGGTGTCCTGTGGGTGGTCTCCAGCTATATGGCGCACGATCACGGCGACTCCCCACCAAACGAGTTGATCCGGAAGGCAGTACAGACGGCAAATAGCACAAATATTCCTATTTTAATTTGTGCTGATGCAAATTCGCACCACATCATCTGGGGCAGTAGCGATACAAACCCAAGGGGTGAGTGTTTATTCGACTTCATTCTTGATACTAACCTAGAAGTAGTTAGTAAGGGCTCAGAGCCGACGTTTATCATTGCTAACAGAAGTGAGGTTTTAGACATCACGCTGATAAGTTCCAAATTTGCTTACTTAGTAAAACACTGGAGGGTCTCTAATGACTGTTCCTTTTCCGACCACATGTATGTGGAGTTCAATATAGACAATCGTGACAGTATTCTGTTACCTGTTCAGAACAGAAGGAAGACGAACTGGGAGGTTCAACGTAGGGAACTTTCCAATTCTCTCAACTTCATTCCAGTGATTTCATGCACACGTGAAATTGAATCGGCAGCCAACCTTCTGACCGAATCGTTGCGCTCTGCCACTCTTCTGGCATGTCCACCAGCTACTCCTAAAGGTAGGGCTAAACCCCCCTGGTGGAACCATGATATAGCGCAATCTAGGATTGCATGTCGTCGACTATTTAACTTGGCCAAAAGATCAGGCGACTGGTCATCTTATAAGGCCTCTGTGAACAAATTCAAAAATTTGATTAGAAATGCGAAAAGGAAAGCCTGGAGAAGCTTCTGTAGCAAGGTAGAATCCTCTTCAGAAACAAACCGATTACGTAAAATCTTGTCAACTACACCGACAGTACCAAGTTATATTCAGAGACCATGTGGTAAATGGACTGTAAACAGCCAGGAAACTCTTGAGGTGTTATTTGACACTCACTTTCCTGGTAGTATCAATTTTGATTCTTGCGAGCAATCTATAATTTGCGATCAGCCCTCGAATAGGGTCTCAGTCATCATTGATGAGCAGAGACTTCGTTGGTCGATTGATAGTTTTGAACCATTTAAATCACCAGGATTAGATGGTATTATACCTGCGGACCTGCAAAGGAATGCGGACCTAATAATACCATGGCTAGTGGTTATCTATCACGCTTGTCTAAGTAATGCATACATTCCACTATGCTGGACTAGGTGTAAGGTTATTTTTATCCCAAAGGGAGGTAAACCATCACACACCAAACCGAAAGATTTCAGGCCCATCTGCCTGGCATCCTTCTTACTCAAAACCCTGGAAAGGGTGATTGACATTCATCTGAGAAACACTATTTCACCTGCTCTTCTCTCATCTTCACAGCATGCCTATACGAAGGGAAAGTCTGTTGAGACAGCTCTCCACTCACTAGTAGACTATATAGAAAAGTCGCTATTGTTTGGAGAGTTTGCTCTGGTAGCTTTCTTGGACATAGAGGGTGCTTTCAACAATGTTGAACCTGATTCTATCATGACCGCCATGTATGATTTAGGTATTGATAATAATACTTGTAGTTTGATAGGCAAACTGCTGAGTAATAGGCACATTCGTGCTGACATTGGCCACACTAAGGTGGAAAGGAAGGCGGGGTTTTATCACCGTTCCTATGGAATATCACAATCAACACTCTATTATGTAGGTTAGATAATATGAGGATCAAGACGGTCGCCTATGCGGACGACGTCGCGCTGGCAGTATCTGGGAAACATCTCGATACTGTCTCCAACTGTCTAGAATCTGCTCTAAAGACCCTTAGTGACTGGAGCGTCACATGTGGACTAGGAGTGAATCCGACTAAGACGGAGTTAGTTCTCTTCACTAGGAAGTATAAAACGATTGAGTTTAATGTTCCGAAATTAAATGGGATCTCCCTAAAGATCTGCGATAGGGCCAAATACTTGGGTATTATTCTCGATAGGAAACTATCATGGGGACCTAATATCCAATCTAGGGCTGATAAGGCCATTATGGCTGTTTACACATGCAAGAGGGCCGTAGGTACTTCCTGGGGGATAAATCCAAGGAGTATGAGATGGATCTTCGATGCGGTGGTTAAACCTATACTCCTGTATGGAGCTATTGTCTGGTGGCAAGCGATGGATAAGGAAATCTATCGTAAAGTCTTTGTAAGAGTCCTTAGGTCGATGGCCATTCTTATTACGGGTGCGCTGCGCACGACGCCGACTAAGGCTCTTTTCACACTTTTACACTGGTTGCCTGTTGACTTGATGGTCAGGCAAGCTGCTTTCAATTCAGCAATAAGGCTGAATGCAGGATGTCCATGGGGTAGATGGGACTATGGTCATTCTCGTATTCTAGGCTTCTCGACGAGTAGCCATTCACAGATCGATTACTGCATCCCGAGACCATTCTTTGATGCATATTTATCCGTCATTATTCCTGAACCTAACGCTTCGGCCGCCATTCATTCAACTCCTGGGGCTCTGAGGATTTACACCGATGGCTCGAAAAAGTTGAATAGGGTCGGTTGTGGTTTCTATGTTGAGGAATATGATAGAAAGGTCTGTTATAGACTTCCTGACATGTGTAGTGTTGAAGTATCACAAGATATCGAGAGATATCTGTATTTTTACTGACAGCAAAGCTGCCATTAGATCTATAGCGGGTGTCTATACGACATCTTTGTTAACAACTGAATGCCGGGTATCTCTTAACGAGATAGCGAGACGTTCAAGGGTTAAGCTAATATGGGTTCCTGGGCACGGCGATTGTGCTGGGAATATTTTGGCTGATTCTGCAGCCAAACAGGGATTGACTCTCAATGAAGAGTCTATTGATCATCTGATAGGTATTCCCGTAAGGGAAAGTAATACTCTGTTCTACTAGGAACTACTAGGTATTGCTCAGACGAGGTGGGCTAATGAACCCACATGTCGCACTGCTAGAATAATATGGCCCACCTATGATAATAGAAGGACCAATTCCCTTTACTCGCACTCTAGAGTGCAAGTGAGACTGCTAGTGTCGGTAATTACAGGGCACTGTATTTTAGGGACTCATGCGCGTAGAATGGGTCTTCTGTTTAACGACTTCTGTAGAAGTTGCAATGATGAGATGGAGGAGGAATCAGTCTTCCATCTACTCTGCGAATGCCCGGCATTATCAGAGATTAGGAGGTCCATACTAGGCTTTCCGACTCTGGATCAAGGTGACTTGAACACAATTGATTTAAAGTCACTATTTTCTTTTCTTGTAGGATCAAGATGGTTTGGTGAAGCAATGTTGCAGTCGGAGTAGCAGCGGACTACAAACCTGTATCTGGGTAACACAACGGGATCGTACATCACGGACCCAAGTGAGATGTCTGTCCAGGACACTGCCCGTACTACCTAACCTAACCTATACCCTACTACCATGTAACACCCAAAAATATTGGTCTAAGACCCACCTTAATTTGCACCAATCGGCTTTAAGTCGATTTAACGATGTCCATCCATCCGTCTGTACTGGCCGCAATTTTGAACATAAATTAATGAAATTTGCACACAGGTTTCTTATAGTCCAAGAACGAAGGGTGTTGAAATTTGTTAAATCCCTTAAATGTAGTAAGAATTGTTGCACATGTAAATTCCATATAAGTTTAAATCTGTGTGCCGAATTTCATGAAGGTCGGTCCATAAATGACCATAGTATTGATCCTCAATTCCACAGGTCTAGAAAAAAAGAACCCTCCCCGAATTTTAGGGTATTATCGGGCTAGACCGACTATATCCTTCTTTCTTGTTCTTATTGGGTTAATAGTTATTTCCAAAAATAATTATTTTTAATAAATTTTAACTTGAACATTATAAAATTTATTGATTTTTCTTTAAGAAATGTAGTCTTTTGATAGAAATATTAACTTCTGCAAAAAAAAAATGGTATTTTCTGAATTTAAAAAGTGCAACAGGTTTTTTTCAAAATTAAAGTTATTTTAAGGGCACGATCAGTTAATAAGACACAAACTGATATATTGCTCAACATAAAATAAAATTATAGTTCCAATTCTAAACATATTGTACACTTTAATTTTTTATAATTTATTTATTTTTTTTTTTTTTTTTTTTTGGGGTTTCCAAAAATGAGCCGAATTATTTTGCTACATAAAAGTTAAATAGTACAATAAACTAATGTTGCAATAAAACTATCATTTCAATACTAAATATTTTGCTTTGTTTTTTTTTCACTTTTCTTTAAAATATTAGTATGTACGTGTATATTTTTGAAAAAAAAAAAAAAAACTTTACTTTGATTTTGATTTTAATTTTCTTCCTTTTTATATTCACTGAGAACTGATAGCGGGAAAAAAATGTTCACGGGAGATTCACGATAGCATTTTTCCCTTCGAGGGGAATAAAAATTTCATGGGAACAAAAATTCCACTTGTTATTCACGATAGTGGTGAATAACTATTCGAAAACTGGTTTCTCCAAAATTTTGAATAATCGATCACCCTAGTCATTTTCGACCCATTTAACCCAAATGTACAGACGGACGGACATTGCCACTCTGCAAAAAATATTTTAGAATTCTAAAGATGCATTTTTTACTAACTAATAAATAGAAAAAATAAAACGTGATAATCAAAATTTGGATATTACCTTTTCCTGAATTAAGGGTCATTTCGACCCATTTAACCCAAATCTATAGACAGACTGACATTACCATTCAGGCAAAAAGCATCTTATAATTCTAAAAATGCATTTTTACTTACTAATAAATAGGCAAATTAAACGTGATCATTAAAGTTTCAATATCACTTTTTCTAGAATTTATGCATCATTTTCCCATTTAACTCTAATGTATAGACGGGCGGACAGACGGACATTAACATTCTGCAAAAAAAAATGTAAAATTCTAAAACTGATTTGTTTTACCTAATAATAAAAAAAAATAAATAAAACGTGACCATTAAAATATTGATATCCTTTTTCCCTAAATTAATTGCCATTTTCGACCCCATTTACACCAATGTGCAGCGATGAAAAAATCATAAGTGCAATTTTGAGCTTGTTATGAAAAAATATTTGAAAATTTTTCTCCATGGAATTTTTGTCTTCCAGACGACAATTTAGAATGTTTTTGTGAATTTGTATGTCACTCAGCGGAAGCTAGGTTTTGATTTTAGACCCATGGTTTCTTAGAAAGTTTTTTAGTAAGGAAGAAGATTACGTAAGGCGGCCCTTAATTCTTTCAGGTCTAGGCTGGTCTGCGATTGTAAAATGGCTCTTAAGGAGCTGATTGAGCTATGCTGGCTTTCAGTTCTCTAGATTATCATAGGCAATGAAATTGATGAATAATTATCTAAGCATTCGACAGAAGCAACTTTTCTTATTATTTTCTATGCATATAAATTCTTATTCTTATACATAATTCTATTATTATCTTTAGATCAATCTTATCTGAAGGGATTCACAATGAACGTGTAAATTTTCATCGCATAAACTATTTAAGGACTGCGCACGAAAAAATCCGTGCATGCTCTTGGACTTATAACTTTTGATGTGGTGAAAAATTAATAATTCTGTTAACTGTTTTGTATTTGCCATTATGCTCACTTGCCATGTGCTAAGTTTCATGGTATAGCAAAATTGGTTTTTCTTAAAATGGAAGTTTAACAAAAAACACATAAACACATATTTCAAATTTTTCATGAAATCTTACATTGGTCATATAAAATAATTGCAAGGAAGGCTATTATGCTGAAGAATACAGTTTCTTAGGTCATAATATTATACAAAGAAGTCATGATCACTGAATGGTAACCTGGTAGTGGAAGATAAATAATATCTTCAGGCTGTGGGACTCAGGCAAAATAGAAAGGATTTTGAGAGAAATTCACCTCATCTTAGAAAGAAAAGTGTCACAAAAAGTTAATTGCTTTGAATCTTTATCAGAAAATGTTAAAGGAAATCTAGCATGAAGACTTATAAAGTAAGAAAAAAATCCTAATTGAAACGCAAGCAAGAATCTGGAGGTAAAAAATAACATGAAATTTCCTCAGACGAAGTTTTTCAGAAATTTTGTTTCTGTATAGTAGACGATGAAACGTTCGTACAGGGTGACTTTTTTCAACTTCCTAACCAGGAATTCTATATCGCAGATGCTAGAGGGATTATTGCAGAAAAATTTCGTGCATCAAAGAAATCAAAATTTCCAACAAAGTTTTTGAATTGGGAAGTAAGTCATATGCATACGCTGGAATGAAGCACTTCATTCTTAAAATATGGTTGCATTAACACAGAAATTTACGAGAATGAGTGCCTTTGGAAAAGTCTTCTCCCTTTCCTAATAAAATTCAGTATATCCTCTGCTGTCTGGCCTATTCCCGCTTCTTCTTATTACAACAACAACACAATGGAGTTGTAACAAAGAAATTGTAAGAGTTTGTCCCGATAGAGGCTAATCCATCAAATTGACCGAAACTCCATGCAATTGAAAGATATTGGCCTCTAGTAAAAAATAATTTAAAGGACATTAAAAGCTCAGCATAAAATGAAACGGAGTCTAAAAATAAGTGGACTTATTCGAGCAAAAAAGTGACCGAAACACAATAAAACCTTTAATTTGAATAATTCTGGAAAATATCAGATATTTCCTTAAAAACCAACAGGAACTAATTTATTCTTTTATGTTTAGAACTTGAACATAACAGTCATTAATAAAAATATCACTTTAAAAAAATTCGCCCACTGGTTTAGTTTCTATAAGCAGATTTGCATGCACGGATTTTTTCGTGTGCAGTCCTTACTTACCATCAATGTTTGTACACCTACTGTAACACCAGTTGACATACAACTCATACAATAGTTTGTTATTTTATCAAATATTTATAAGAATTTTGATTTTGCTAAATTTTATTATAATGATGATGTAGAACGATGGTTATCGAAAACTTGAATTACCGATAGATATTCATTAAGATTTAAAATAATTATTGTTGAAATTACCTAAAAACATTACCACTCTTAGTATTATATTAAAATAAAAGTTCAACTTAAAATGTACAATTCCAATGTCTAATTTATTTGTTTCCCGATTTCTATGGCTTACAGTTAACATTTAAAAGTATGTGTGTGATTTTTCTTTTATTTTTAATACGTATTTTTAATTAACTATTGGTGCAGTTTTTTTTAAATATTTTGTATACATTTTAAAGCATATTAAAATATATGTTTCTTTATTATTTCTTTTATTTATTATATTTTTTTATAAATTTTGTATAATAAAAAATATGTTTGTTTATATTTATAGTTTTTTTTAATATTTTTGTGATTTATATATGACCTTGTATTTGCAATGTAAATTGTTTAGAACTATTTATATGTATGTATATTAACTATAGGAAGCTTTTTTATGTCTTGCATTTTTTTGTTTTTCACTGATATTTATTATTATTATTTTTTTTTTTTTTTTTTTTGTTTGTTATCGTTTTTAGTGGTATTTATGGAATGCTTTTAAAGCGTTTTTTGATATCAAGTATTAGATATTGCAATAGTAATTTTGTTTATTTACATTATTTTATTGTTTTTTATTTTAAAAATAGGAATATTGTTTTGATATTTTAGAAAATGTTTTACAAAAAGATCAACCAATATTTAACAAAATATTGTAAATAAAATTTTAACTAGTCTTTACAGTTTTACTTTAATTTTTGTTTTTATTTGTTTTCTTTGATATAAAATGAATTATTTTATTAATAATATTTTTTAATTATAAGCCATTTGTTTTCTTTATGCTTAACAAAATTGACCATGTAAATTAATTTAAAAAACAAATAATGTTTAAAAAATTATTAATCTCAAATTTTAATTTCTTATTTTAGTATGTAAAATATGTACTTTAAGGAAAAAGTCCAGTTCACATAATTTATTATACTCTCTTGATGAGAGTAAATATATATTTTTTTTATTATATAGAAAGCAAATTATCTTAGTGATGTAGTAATAATTATTAATTTAAAAAAATACATTTTAATATGTATAATGACTAAATCAGTTTTTCCAACTTATACACAGAAAAAAGGTAAAGGAATAATGTAAGCTAAGGATACAAAAAATATTTCATTATATACAATATTTCTATGTTGTTTTTTTTTTTCTCAAAATTGACAAACGTTTTTTTTTTTCACTATTTAGAACTCCTAAATTGTGAATCAATTTTATAATTGTGGCAATATACTTTCATCGCGATGATCAATTATCCAACTTTGTGTTTTACTATAAGGATCACAGGTCGACACTTGTACATAATCACCTTGATGCAATCCCCGATGATCCAGACACATGCCTGTGTTGAGATGCCTCAAACGATAATTCGAATATTGCCATTTTTCATTTAGATCGTCGTTTTCGAAACAAGTTGTCATTACAATTAGATATGGCGGTGAATCACTATGCTGTACATTGGCACAACTTAATTCGTTGCGTAAAACGTTGCTGTTGGTAAAGGAAAAGAATTGTGTTTTGGCAATTTCCTTACTGCACGAATAAACTCCCAAATTGTAGGGTTTTTCATTATTTTGTTGTAGATCATCGAGACATAAATTGGAATTAAGAGAACGTACTCTGAAATATTAATAATAAAAGTAATAAATTATTAATTTTACAATCTTAAGGTAGTTTTACACCATGATATAAGAACAGAAGGTAGAATCATTAGGGAGAGTTGTCATTTGAAATTCTTGTAAAGTCAGAAAACCGAAAAACAAAAGAAAAAAAATTTGAAATAAAAGAATTGCCTGTTCTTAAAATTTTAAGTTTTTTTGCAAAGATAAATAAATCCATCAGCAGCAGAATTCTCCTTTTCAAAAATTTCACACAAAAAATTACATGGATATTTGCTTTTTTTTAAAAGAATTTACAAATTTATATTAAATTTAACCACAAACAATTTCATTTTTAGTTTGAAAAAACTTGTTATTTTTGATGTTTTGTTTTGATTTTTTTAAATTTTATTTTGTTTTATGTGTGACTGACTTTTCAGGGTAAATGAAATTGAGAATATAATTTCTAATGATTATACCTTCTGTAGTTATATTATGGTTTTACACTATAATACTTGGTATTAATACCAGAGTTTCATTTTCTAATATACATATCAAAAAATGTATTATGGAAAGTATAATTAAATGTCATATTTTTTATTTTTTTATTAATAAAATTTGTTGAAAAATTAGAAACGAAAAATTCAACTAAACTGAATACAAATCAAACTACAATTAAAAAGGTGTGCGGAAATTTGCTGTAAGAGATGTAATACCATTTCAAAAATTTCAAGATTTCAACATACAAAGTATTGAAGGTATTTATACCATAAAACATTTGAAATTATTTTTTGTATTAATACAAAGTATTACAGTGTAAAACCCCCTTTATAATTATTTACGAACGTCTATTATAATTTTAATATAATTTTATAACTAAAACTGAATTTTCGAACCAATTCAGTCCTTGATTATTTCAAATACATTGAAAATCGTTTAGGAATTAAATTTTTTAAATATTATAAAAATAAATAAACCCAAGAAAAATTGTAGAACATGTTCTAAAATTATTACTTTTAAAACTGGAGCAATCAGAACCAGTTCAAATTTATTAATAACTGGTGGTGTCGCAACAAATTCTGACACTCAATGACTAGAACATTATTGTGATTCTAAATTGGTTTTAAGGAATGTTTATGAGAAGTAGGAATGTTTATTAGAACTGTATAAAAAATTTCAATAATTTTAAAAATTAAACAACAAAATACAAAAGAGTATTATCAAAATTAAGTTAAAGTCGCCTTTGGAAAATAGCCCATTAGAATTTAAAAAAAAAAAAAAAAATGAAACCGTTACATAACGCTTCTATAGAACTAGCTCTTAATGTGACTCTTTCGAACAAAAATCATTCATTAAAAACCGTCCCATAGGATGGCTACTGGTTAGCTAACATTTCCACATAACTACTTCTAAAGGTGGCAATTTCAAAAAAAAAAAAAAAACATTGGTCGTAACGTCAAAGTAGAATGAGCACAAACTATTTTCATGCGTTCTAGAACTAATACATCTTTTCCTGGGAATAAATAAATAAAAATCAATAAAGAAATCAATAAATAAATAAACAAATAAGTATGTAAATAAATAAAAACTGAATAAAATAAATATATAAGTTAACAATAATAATTACTCTCAACCATATGTTTTAACGACCACTGACCGAATTCATTCACATTAAGTTTTCTCAATATAATCGTAGTTAAATAAGCTAATAAAATTAATTGGTAGGAGAAATATTACTTACTTTCCATAAGCTTTAACATTTTTGGTTGGAACAAACTTTTCTGGATAGATATTTTCCAAATACCAATCAAAATTTTTGCAACGCAACTTTTTGCGTAGCATAACTCTATGCGTAACATCACCAATATCAGGATGAAATTTCAAATCGGGACGATTTAAAAAGAATATATTTATATAGTCATCCATCCAAACTAAAGCCATTCGAGCTGTATTAATTCCATGAGTATCACGATTATTAGGGAATCTTCAAATAAATCAAAATTATATTTTAAACACCTTAATGAAATCAAATACATAAATTTGTTTATGCTCATATTAAGTAGCTTATTAAAAATTTATGCAAAAATTTAATTTCACACTTACTTATAGGGATGGAAATCACGGAATATATGACCTACCCTTGAACAGGGTATAGTCTCAATAGTACCACCACATTGCCAGATTCTAAACGACATTTCTAAATTTTCACCACCCCAACCATCCATCTGTAATTTAAGATTAAAATATACAAAAATCGATATGATTTAAGCCAATTTAAAAATCTCACCTGTTCATCATAACTACCAATCTCCCAGAAATAACTACGATCTATGGCAAATAAACCACCAGCCATGGTAGGACTATAGGTGGGACATACATCTAAATCATCCTCTTTACATTCTCTTTGCTGCCTCTTACGTTCACGATTGGAAACTGTGATCCAATCAAAGTGACCAGACCATTGAAAACCACCCACTTGAAATGATTTATAGCCATTTGTATTATATTTGAAATCCTGAGCATCAATTACATCAATAATGGGAACTAAAACACTAGTACGAGATTCCTTAATACGCTGCAGTAGAGGTTCACACCAACCAATGTTTGCCTCACAATGAGCATCTAAAAATATTAAGACGTCACCGGTGGCTACACGTGCACCTGCTAAACGGGCTCTTATTAAGCCCAACCTGTAAAAATGACACAAGAACACAAAATAAACATTTAATATAATAACATACAAACACACACTTATAATAAGAAAACAATGAAAGAAATAAAAAAATAAATAAAATTTAACATAAAAAGGTTGAAAAACTCATAAAAATCTATACAGACAGACATAGTGTATGTGTATGAATGCGGATGTATTTGTATGGAACAGTGGTATTATTTGTCTTGTATTTTGCTTTATTAATCTAATATAGTTGTGTTAATAAAAATGTAACTTTTATTTTGATTTTTTTCCAGCTGTGTATACTTCTTGGATTGATCACATTTTAAAATAAATAGAGAAATAGATATTTTATTTTTTAAACAAATAAAAACTTGTTGGTTTTGTTGTCTAATTGGAAATTGAGAAAAGAAGGCCAATATAAACAATGAAAGTACGTACACACTAAACTAAGTATGTATATATATACCTGTTCATATAGTTATATACAATCAAATTGTAATTGATATTTGTTTTTTTTTTTTTTTCTTATAAAGCACCATCGATTTTTAGTAGTAAGATGCATTTACTTTTAACATTATGAAAGTCAGTTTTTTTGTTTTACAATGAATTGTTTGTTTACATTGTTCAAAACCGTATATCTATTCTATTCCCAGCAAAAAATTCAAGTGCGTTTAAGTGCTTCCAAAAAAGATAATTTTCACCACTTCAATATATATATTTTGAACTTTTTTGGAAGAAAGAGTGTGTGCCAAACGCAGCAAAGTATGTAGAATATTAAAATTTTGAAGTATATGAGGAGAATAAAATTTCACTAGCTCATATTAAGTTAAGCTCATATGGGGTACATAAATTTTATAAAATTTATAAATATATAAATATTATAAAATAAATTAAAATATTACAAAATTCTTTGTTAATTTTATATATTTTTTTTTATATAAAATTGTTCATTTTTTCTTTAAAACAAATAATTAGTCAAAAATATATTTAAGGTATTAAAAGTGTTATAAAGTTTTGTTAACTAATTTGTTAATAATTATCATGTAAAAAAGTTTTCATTTGCCACAGCAAAATTCTAAAATTTTTTCACCATAGGAAAATTTCAATTTTCCATAGAACTTTGCTACCGTTTGGCACACGCTTTAATTAATAAATTACTTCATCAAAAAGGTAAAATAAATGTATTTTTAGCAGGAGAAAAGATTAAAATAATTTTTCAGCTCTTTTTTGCTGGGTTTAAAAACTTTGTAATGTTTAATAATTATAATGTATTTTATTGTTAAAAATGTTAATTAATCACTCAAGAATAAAATAAAAATCATTACATTATATAATTTTGTAAAACTAACTAACCAGTTATATGGTATATGTATTATGCGTTGGTAAACCCTACACCACCATATGTAGAGAGAATATTATTCGCTTTTGCAAATGTAATCAAGTTAATAGTTAACACAAAAAGTTAAATATCGACAAAAACTATAGTGAGAAATTTTATGAGGTTCGGTCCATAAATTAATATAGCTTCCAAATAATACCCACTTTTAAGAAACACCACAAAGTATATAAATTCTTATAAATTTTAGTATCAATACAATATTCTTAATACAAGTAAATGTCCACAATTACCCGCAGATCCCATTTAAGATCTCTTCCTGAATTTTGATGCTGAAACACAATAGTCTAGGGTATGATATTGTCGGCCTTGACCGACTATTTCTTACTTGATTTTTTATTGTTTTCATTTGCAATAACATTCAACAATTAGTGCGCAACATTTGTTGGTTTTTATGCAAAATTAAATGGCGATCATATAAAAAAATCGCTAGGAATGCTAGTGAGTCGAAAAATGCTGTTTCTTTAGCCATAAAATACATACAAATAGTTCATGACTAAAAATAAATCTGACAACCGAAGAAAAAATTGATTCACAGACAGTAGAATTGCAGACAAAATAATATGTATTTTTTGGAAAAAATCTCTATATCTCTAGATGGATGTATTTTTTGGAAAAAATCTCTATATCTCTTAAAAAACCACAGGTGAAAAAGTTCTAAACATGAATGCTAGAAAAAGTGCGAAAGCAAAGGAGATAATAAAAAATTATTTTCTTTAAAAATATGAATTTGTCTAAAGTATGTACAACAAAAAAATGGTTGAGTGGTGCTGCTATATAACAAAGGAGGCCAATCTACTAAACTGTCCAAAGCTTTATTTACTAGGCCTATTTATTTGGATCACAAAAACATATTAAAAAAATATTTGTTTTCCTTTATAACTCAATCGTCTGAAATGTGTATTTTTGATTTTTTCTCGGATATGAAGAAATTAAAATAAAACGTTAATTATGTGATAACAATATGATATTTTGTTTACGTTCTTACAATTTTTGTCACAGGCCTGATTATTATTATTTTTATCATATCACCGAACGTTTTGATTATTTATTAACATTATTTTAAATTAAAAATTATTTATCTTATCGTCTGTTTAGTTTGAAATTTAATTCACAGGGTATAACTTTACGAAATTTGGCAAAAAGTTTGTTTTTGTGATTGTGACGTTAGTGTGCAACACTAACGTTTTAGGCGATCCGTGTGGCTTTAACACCCAATTTTGGACAGCCTATTTATAAAAATTCCATTTTTTTCTCTTATCCTTAAGATAACATATTAATCTAACAATAAGTGTAAAAAATAGCATTAACATTATTAATTAGTTAATGGGTTAAATTTTTAATGATATTTTTTATTGAATTTTTAATATTGGATATAATTTAATATAATCTTTTTTCATAAAATGTTAAAATCCAAGAAAGAAATTTTATGATTTTCATTTAAAATTGTAACCCCAAAACTAGTTCTGTTGACATTCTATGTACCGGTTTTAGAATCAATGAATTTTGTTCGAAAAAGTTAGTTTCAGTTTTAGATTTAGAATAGTCCTCGATCCAGTTTCTAAATCAATGATTTTTCTTTGATATTTATTTTTTCATTCTAATGAGCCATTTTTAAACTATTTTTTACAACCAATTTAGAATTAAAATACACCAAGATTGCCAAAATTTATTATAAAATCACTAGTATGAAATATATTATAAAAAATATGAAGTGATTCTGATTCATTCAATTTATTGTACAAAATACAACAAATTCGTAGTACGTGAAACCGTTCCTATAAATTCTGACTAAAATTTGTAAGTTTGACAAGTACTGGAACAGAGCTAATACTAATTTACCAATAATTTGAAATATTTTCTTTATTAAAGAATTGAATTTATTTCTGCAATCCAATTTAAATGTTATATAAAACTTATTGAAAGCTAGAAGAAGTTGGAAAACAAAATTAAAATTAATATTAACTAATATCTTTAGATTGATCCTAATAAAGTAAATGTATTCAAGGCTAGTTATAACATAAATTCCATCATAAATTTATTGGGTACATTTTATTTTACAATTAAAAAAAAAGAACTACAAAGAGCAATGAAAATTATTTATATTCAATTGGTTCTAGAAATATTATTAAGATCTTTATTTTATAAATTAAATACAAAATTGGATATTTTGGAAAAAGTTCAAACCAAAATCGTTTTTTTTTTCAGCGGTGTTCGATGGATTGAGCATAGAAAATGTGTATTGTATCACAATTGAATATTTGATACCAAATATTAGACAATTGTTTAACTTGATATATTGTATTGTAAGACTGATCTTTCATTTAATTTCACTTTTTTTATTTTTTTTTTTTTTTTTATTTATTTATTCATTCATTTGGTAAAAACCTAGCCTATTGGCCATAATCGGTCCACTTAATCTACTCACTTATTTAGTCTTGTTTAAGCCATTCAAAAATTTATTTTTTATCTTTACAAAATTAGTTACAAAAAAAGAATCTTTCTATCTAGATACTAAAATTTGTAATCTAAACTTGTTTTACAACATAAAATTATTTAATTAAAAAAAGTAGGTTGTATAAATTATAATGTTTTAAACGAATTTTATTTATGAGTTTTTGAAACTACAAACACACATATTATAAACATATGTATGTATATAATTAAAAAATAACATTTACTATTCCCGCTTCAGAAACATAATTAATACATTATTGTCTCAGATTTGTTTACTTAATAAATCCTAAAGTTTTAAAATGCATAATTTATATTTCGTATAAAAAGTTTTGAAATTTTTAAATTTCTAGAAATTCTAGGTCTTTATTATATTCATACATCATATATGATGCACATTATTATAAATTTTTTAAATGCAATTGAAAATGATTATGTTAGAATTGTTAAAAAAGATGATATACAATTTTTATTCTGGATACAATTTTAATCTACACATTTGATCACATTTCTTCAGCTTGTTAAACAAAATAAAAACTTTGTTAATACCCTTTCAAATTAACTTTGATATTTAAATTAAATAAAATAAAAAATATTGTATGTGTATAACCAAAACTAGTCTTGTCTACTTCACAAATTAACAAAAAAAATAATAATAATAAATAAAAATAGAAATAGAAAAACGCACACTAAAACGTTAAGAAATATTTCGAAATGAATAATATTTAAACAAAATAATTTAAATATGTTTAGGCTGCTACAATTCTTCTATTTATGCAAATCGTAAAAAAACAAGGTCATAAAACAGATTTCAAGTTTTTTCTTTTAAAGAAGCACTTTAAAAGCAACAAATTTGAGGTGTGATGAAGTTTTAATTTTTGGCCGTCATATGTATGTAAATTTTTTTATATCCACTTAAATATAACGGGTGTTTACAATTTATAATCTTACTTAATTGCAAATTATAATATTTTTTGTTGTATTAGTTAAAACGTTTTTTAATTGTTAAAAAAGAATTTTTAATTATTATAATTTTTTAAAAGGAATGAATGAAATAAAAGCAATACTCTCAGCAATAGTTCAAATAATTAATTAAAAAAAAACTGCAGTTATTCCCAAAAGAAATGAGAAAACGAAAATTTCTTTACTTATATTATTTTTCTAAAATCTAAATTTTCTAAATTATTTTTAGATATTCATAGAATTTAGCAGGCAATTATTGTTTTTCAAATTTCATAAAAAATTTAACAATACATACCTATTCTTTAAACGTACAACTGAGACTTTACCCGATGGTATACGCGTACGTATATAGTAGTCTAATTTTTCTCCCAGCTCCTCGTTGGTGCTGCCATCGTCCACCAAAATAATTTGCTTTAGCAAACGACCCACACAGGTGTTCAAAGTACTGTGTACTGTTCGCAACAATACCGAATAGGGTTCATTGTAAAAAATAATAATGACACTTGTTGTCGGCAGACTGTCTACGTCAAAATGTTGTTTGGCACAGAGAGGATGGCGAAAATCGTCCAGTGTTCGATTATATGATAAATGTTCACTTAACTCTTCATTAAGAGCAATTTTCTTGTAGATTTCTTCACCGCGTAACTTGGCAGAACCTTCCAAATATGCCGCTTCTCCCATATCACCCAAACCAGGTTCTTGTTTGGCCAAATCACGCTGGATACTCAACTCCAAAGGTGAATTGTAGTCAATTGATGGAGGTTTATGCAGTGCAGCCACTGGTCGTGGTATTTCATTTTCATTGACATTTTCGTTGCTATCACCATCATAATTTTCACTATCGATATGACTAAAGGGATTTTGTTTTAAAGCAGCTTTTTCAAATGATGAAGAGAGTGAAGAATCCTCATCGATTTGTAATACTTTAATGTAGACAATGAATACTAAGGCCACCAATGTAAAGGTAATAATTTTACCATAAAAGGAACGAAAACGAGGCAGCATTTTTAGAAGCTTAATTTAATTATATTCTTCTTCATTCAACTTAAAGAAAGCTTAGATTTATTCAAATAAATTCGTAGCTTTGTATACAAAACGCACACAATTATATTCGTATGTACAAGTGGCAAATAGGAATTTCCTAATCAGTCATTTTAACTCTCCTCTGGCAGTGGTGATGATGATGTATTAGGTAGATTCAGTATGTTGTATATGTGTTGTCTTTTTGTTTTTTGTAAATAATATATTTAGAAAAGTGTTAAATAAAAACTACTTTCGTTTTTCTTTATTTTATTCTTTACACTTGCAATCTGTTTATTTATTTATTCCTTTTTTTTTTTTTTTGTTAATAAACGATAATTAATGGCACAATTTGTAAAATTCGAGAAATGGAAACACACACTTTCTCACTCCAAAACTGATTTTATTAGAAATAAAAAATCCAGTTTTAGTTTCTAAACAATAAAATTTAACAAAAAAAAATGAATATATTTTTTTTTTCTCGTCCGCGTGCCTTTTAACACTCTCTTACGTTTTAATAGCTCGTCTTAAACTGAGCTATGATTCTGTAAACTTCTTTTTTCATTTTGGCCATCATCTTCATTATCAATGAATAAAATAAAACGTCACTAAAAACAAACAAAAACAACACAGCATTAAAAGCCAGAAACTTGCTCAAAAGAAAATCTAACCAGCAGCAGCTACCACGACGACCAGAAATAGCAGACAGACAGTCCAACTAACCAGCCCAGAGATTGTGTTTTGTTGACTGGCAAATGTATATATTGTGTTAACTGTTGCTTCAGCTGTTGCTATTTCATTATACACAAAAACAATATTTAACTTTAAAAGTTTAAAATAAATTTAATAAATATTTTTTTTATTCTCTAACTAGTTTAGTAACTAATAGTAATTAATTTAAGCCGAAATAAGTTTTTTTTTTTTTGTTTATTTTAATATATGAAAAACAAGACATATATTTTAGTACTATTTTGCTAACATTGTTGTAAAATTCTGTACTAAATGTAATGCTGCCAGATAAAATAAGTATTATTTTTATTCGACATTTTGGTGGAATTAAAATACCAAACAATAATATAGGCTAGGTTATTGGAATGGAAAATAAATAAATAAATAAATAAAATGTATATATTGAAAAATCTTATTTAAATTGGAGTCTTATTGGAAGTAAGCAAGAGTTTTTTATTAATATCATTACCCTTAAATTATACGGTCTAATCCTGTAAATTTATCGCGCATATTTTTATTGAAGTTTACCAAATAAAATTAATTATAAATTATATGCTTTTTATTTATTATGTGTACATATTTATTTTTATTTTCATACTACAAAATTTTAAATGCTGATTACAAATAATTAATTTCATTTCGTTTATATGCTAGTTTTCAATATTTTAACTTGCTTTGAAATTTTTCAATACAAAAAATAAACAAAATAATTGAAAATAGTAAACAGTAATATTAGTAGAAACAGAAAAAAATGGATTTCCAATTGGAACTCATTTCTGCTTAAAAATATGGCATCTGGCAGCATTTACGCAGTAAGTTGATAAGGTCGATAATGCAGTGTTCATAAACCTTACATTGAGTCTACATTAGAGAAATTTGTATCAAGACAAACGTCAAATTTTTGTTTGAGTTGCAGATAATTTTTTATCTCTATCAATTATAGGGGAAAACGTATGTCATAATAAACCATGCAAAAAGTACCAACAACAATCAAGATGGCGTCTTTTACTAAGCATTATCAAGACAAAGTTGTCAGAACTCGAGCGCTGACAATTTTCTTTTAACGCTGCAATAACTACTAATAAATTCAGTCTACATTAGACAAATCTTTATCATGATAAAATTTTGACGTTTGTCTTGATAAAATAGAACAAAACAAAATAGTGAATTTTGCAACTTTTGACGTGACTTGGTAGTTTTGAGGCCATTATATTACTATTATTAAATGACCTATATCAACATGTTATATATCGTTGTATTGGTAAATAAGTCTATTTTTATATTATTTTAACATTTTTAAAGTATTTGCAAAATTAGTGGAGTTGTATTAAAAAAATTAAAAAAATTTTTTGGATTTTCAGCTATTTTAAAAAAAAAAAATTATTTTTGAAAAATTACCAAAAATAGGTTATTGAAGCTATTTTATTGATTTTTTTTAGGAATGAAAGCTTGATTTGTGTTTTATACATTACATAAGAAATAATATTAAAAATATTATGCTAATATGCTTTTAATATGCTTTTAAAAATAGTCGTTAAAAAAACTGACTTTTAACATAAAATCTCCACTCCTTCATTCGTTTTTGGCCGGGCGGGAAGCAGTTTAGTGTTAAATCATTCTAAATCTATTTCTATAAAAAATATGGGTACCAAATTTAAAAAAGCTCGCGTGACATTTTTTTTATTAATCGATAAAAATGAAACTATTTTTTAAAATTGACAATTTTCGGCCAATGCTGGATGTAGGGTGCAAACTTAAATCAATTCAAAATTTCTTTCATAGATTATAACATAGATATGAAGCTTAAAAAAAACTCAATTGAAAAAAAATACTCAAAAAGGCACACGTACTACAATTGTTTTTGTTTTCAATGAAAAATTTTACTAACATATTCTTAGACTTAGGTTTTTTTGACAACCGACTTAGGTTTTTGAAAACTGAACTTCATATCTATGTTATAATCTATGATTTCTTTATTAACCATTTATGAAGCCTTATCTTTTGAAATTAATAAGGAACAAATTTTTTTATTTACGGAACTTTGTGAAAAAAGTGAATGAATTGTACTATATTTTTGTAAAAAAATAGCCATTTTTCATGCCAATTTCAGAGTGCTGACTTTTAATATTTTTCACGTCTAGACGAATTGAGATAATCCAAAAATTCTTTCAGCATATTATTTTGAAATATGTAGCAAATTACAGAATATTTTAAAAAAAATTTTACCTCATATATCTCCGGACTTATTTCCGAAAAACGAAAGAAAGTCGAGCCAAAAAATCAAAAATTCAAGCGTAAATATCTTTTTAACTGTAAGAGATAACTTGGATGAGTAAGCTTATTTTTTCTTTATCTTGCCAAGCACTTTCCAGAAATATAAAAATCTTTAAAATCGGACTTCATTTGTACAAGTTACGATTTTTTTTTAACTTTTACATACTCGAGGTAGTCAACTTTGACACCCTGTAGCTTATCTCGTGTTATCACAGGGTGACTACAAGATGATTTTTCTGAAAGCTTAGGTCCTCCTCTACAACTCTTCCATACATTTCAATTAGATCCGACCAGTAGTTTAGGAGATTCAGATTTATTACCAAAAAATTTGCGTTTGACCCCGCTGTGCAGCCCCCGGGTAGGTCTATATGATCCTAGCTCAAAACTTAAACTCGTCTACAGCTATAGCGGGTGTCATAAATAAGTAAACAAACTCATCATTTCTGTTTCGCTTTAAGCGGCAAATGTAACGGTTCATTTTTAAAATTTGTACATGTTTTCGATAGTCAATTTGTTTTCTTTTACATTGATGACAACTTTTTAAAATAATATTCCATTTTAAGTTTCTTTCTAAAGAAAGTTGAAAAGAAGTCGTTTTCGATCGAGTCAAAAATAAATAAACAAGCAACTTTTGGCTTAATTTCTTTAATTTTTTGTTAAAATTAAGTGAAGTTTATGGTTGTAAAATGATTTTAGCACAATAGCGATAGTTATTTGTTACATTATGAGAGAAAAAAATCACTTTTTCGATTATATTAAAAAAATTGATAAAATCAGAAAATTTTAATTTAACCATAATTTCGACCTAAAGGATGGCAAACAGCGCACAATTAAGTGTAGGACAACTAAGAGTAACTATCATACAATACGAAAAAGGTGGAACATATAGAAATACAGTGAGACCTCGGGACCGGATAATCAATTTTCCCGGTTAATTTAGTTAAAATTTTCAGTAGTATTTTTAAACATTTTTTATTTATATAATTCAATTATTCAAGAATTTAATATAAATGTTTAAATAATACATATAAGGAAAAAATATTAATTTTGGAAAAAAAAAAAACAGTGAACAATACATAAGGATTCATTTTTATGTAGTTTCTTAAAAAAATCATGTAATGTTGTTTGTTTCTTCTTTTTAAAATTCATATTTTCATTAACTAGCTTTTCATGAATGCGATAAACTTAGATTTTATCTTGCTCTGACACATTTTATTCAAAAGGGGAAATTCCACTTTTTCGTTTTATTCACATTGTGTTCGATTGTTCAAAGCAATAGAAAAAAATTATGCTTAGAATCCTGGTTAATAGAGGTAATCACGGTTAGTCGATGCAAAAAAAAAAAATAAAATAAATGGATGGAAAAAAAGAAAACAATTACAAATTTTCTTTCCCGGATAATCGACGTTACAGATTAATCGAATCACGGATAATCGAGGCCTCACTGTATATCAAAAATCTTTAATAAAACGGCGACTTTATTCTAATGGTGGTTAAATGCTTCAAACACAATGAACGCGTTGACTGCAATTACTTTCGTAAACGCCTAAGAATCACTACAAAAAGAATAGATAACAATTTAGAATTAAAATCCTATGCTTTCTGCTCCAAAATTTTTATAAAAACTTAATCGGGAACTCCGAAAACTATGGTCTGAATTTATAACTCACAGAAAAATATATAAAGACGAAAGGCATGGTCTAGCTATACGGAAAATTTTATACATAAGTATAATAAATCTCCAACATTTGATGACGTTCTATGCAGATTATGTCTAAAAATATGAAAAATTTAGAATATAAGTCTCTGGATTGAATAATCTATGATTCGCAATTAACCTATAAATTAGGGTGAATTTGATTTGAAATATATGTAGCTGACGAAATAATTAACATTTCAGAGTGACCAACTCAATGTCCAGATATGTCACCAATAGAAATTGAGTGAAATTTAATAAAAAAATAGAGTCCCCATAATTGACCAATATGATGGTCCAAATTATTACTAAAACCTTTTAATTTTGTCCAGGGGTATGCAGAATATATGTAATCACTATGCCAACACGTTTGGCACTAATGTAGCACTAATGTATCAAAATATAGGCGGTCGCCGGGGCTATTGAAAACCTTGTTTACTTTTTTAGGGAGCATTGATTTTTTTCACAAAGAACCATAATCACAAAGTAGTAATGTGTTGAATTGAATCTTTTGCTGTTTATTTTGCTAACAATACATTATATATTTATAATTATATGTTACTTTTGATATCTTCGATCTACAACTTGAAAAATAACCAATTGTGTTCAAGATACTACTTTGTTTACTTATTTATGACACCCACTGTACATATGCTATCATTGTGTAAAATTTCATTGAAATCAGCCGTTCGGAAGTTTCATAAGATAAGAAGCTAATATAATGGCTCATCACTACTTACACATTAGATGAATAACTCATTATTTTAACACGGTGATGCCATTAGAAGCAACTACTTACTCCGTATTATTACAGGTAGGCACTTCAGAAAGTTATTACTTAGATGTCATTACAAGAACTAATTACTTTGTAGCTATTCAATAACTCATTAATTCCAAAGTACTACAGAAGTCAAATAAGTACTGAAATTATAAAATAAAAAGCTGATATATTTCTTGAAATGGAAAAATATATTTCCATTTCATTTTTTTAATGGGACTAACTCGCAAATAAATTTTACTAACTTATCGTTTGTACAGCAATAATATTTTCATATTGCAATATTTTTAATTGCGAGTAATAGGTGCGTATAAACGGTGTAATAATCGAATATGATACCATTTTCTTATCTAAGAAATGTCAAAATGTCGTGAAGAAAACTTAATGTATTAAGTGCTTTGTTTGTGGTTCATTTTATTTTTACTTGAATTTTTGTTGCACTTTATTTTTAAATTTATTTAAATTTTACGAAACTTCCTTCAAATTTTTATTTATTTTTATGCTTTTAATTTAAACACCAAAAATCGATTATCGTAATATTCCAACTAAACTCATCACATTTTTTGAAAAATCGACATTAGCTGTGTTTTGTTGCTAACGTTCATAGTCAATTTCATACAAAATTTAAATTTATATACGTTAGGAGTTAACGTGTAGAATTTTACATGTTAACTTTAACGTCGATAAAAGTGCTGCCACTTTATGAACAAAAATACAATTATGAATATTTGAATGTTAACAAATGGAAAAAAAAATATAAAAATACAATAAAATATAACTAAAACAAATTTAAATTTTTAGTTTTTTGATATAAAATATAAAGATTTATTTGTGTAAATTTGTTTTGAATAAAAAGTTATATCAAGTCGGAGGAGTATTGTTTTTTTATACCCACCATCAAAAAGATGGGGGGTATATTGATTTTGTCATTCCGTTTGTAACATGTTGAAGGAATCATCTAAGACCCCACAAAGTATATATATTCTGGGTCCTGGTTAGATTCTGAGTCGATCTAGCTATGTCCGTCCGTCTGTTTAAAGCAGGATAGCGCTCGAACGGAGCAACGTAGGGAGACGAAATTTGGCACAAATATTTGTCTTATATAAGGTTTGTTTGGGATTGAAAATGGGCAAAATCGGTTCACATATGGGCTAAAGACTAGAAACACAGGGTGTCCGTTTTATACTTTTCTGCTGATATTTCTGCAACAAAAGCATGTACGATAGCGAAATTTTGTACATATAGTTTGGGGATCGATATCAACTCGGAAGCCAAAAATGGGCGTGGTCCGCCCACTTTACCGCCCACCTCCCATATAAGGTGAAAATCAATGAAATTGTGTTCAAATAGTTCAAGGACTAATGCAAACTCGGAAACAAAAAAAGGGCGTGGCCCGCCCACTTTACTACCCACTTTACCTCCTAAAAACTAGAAACACAGGGTGTCCGTTTTATACTTTTCTGCTGATATTTCTGCAACAAAAGCATGTACGATTGCGAAATTTTGTACATATAGTTTGGGGATCGATATCAACTCGGAAGCCAAAAATGGGCGTGGTCTGCCCACTTTACCGCCCACCTCCCATATAAGGTGAAAATCAATGAAATTTTGTTCAAATAGTTCAAGGACTAATTCAAACTCGGAAACAAAAAATGGGCGTGGCCCTCACACTTTACTGCCCACTTTACCTCCTTCTCTCATATAACTTAAAATGTGAAAAAGTTGATGGTGGGTATATAGATTCGGCCGGGACGAATAATTGCGCTTGTTGCTAACTATCAACGTTTACACTCAACGGTAGCAACAAAACACAGCTATTAATGTATAATGTTTTGTGAAATTGTTTACAGCTAATGGGAAATAGTTTTTGGTAACTTTATATTTAACCAAAAACTAACTATTAAGTGACTTTTTCGTCATTTAAGTTAGTAAAAAAAATGCATTAAAAATATATCCAAAAGCGAAATTAATGTTATTTGTTTTTGTAATATTGTTTACAATCAAGAACAGAACATCTTTAGAACACTAAAGAGAGTAATTTTTCTTTAAACTTAGTGGATAAATCTATCACCAAATTGTTTGCAGGGAAGCCTTATATATTGTATGTTTCTATCACATCGATCATTGAAGTTGTTTGGAATTTGATGCTGTTCGAAAACGCAGGAAATCCTTAGAAAATAAAATGTAAATACTATGTACAACATACAAATAGACCTCGTTTGTATGCAACTTTTCCTTTAAAGATGAACAAATTAACAAGTTGCAACGAAGCGTTTCATATGATCGTATAAATCAGAATACTGTTGACATACGGGGTGTCACCCTCGAGTCATACATCTCTTTTTTTATTGTATCTTTTTCTTTCCCCATACACTAATATCTCCAACACAACATTCTGGCCATAGTTACAACCAGAACATAAGTGTGATCAGCGGTTTTTCTTCACGCATATTTTTATCGTTCGTCTGTGAATTTATCCTCAATATGTTGAAATTTATATTGTGGACGTAAGGGCGGACAGACGGACGATCTAAAGATCTTTAAGTTTTTGTAATGTACATACAAGTGTTTTATATTCAACATTCATATTCGAATTTACTTGTCAGACAATTTGATGTTGTAAAATTTGTCCAAGTGTGTCGAACAACAAATAAATAAACACTATGGGCAGATTTAACAAATTAAATTGATAAATTTATTTAAAGTGTTGTCATGTTAATGCATTATCATTCCACACAATTTCGTTCTAGAGTGCAGTACATATTTAAGAAAAGAAATCATCATCACGTTATTTACTGACAAATTGTCTTAAATATTTCAAATAATTTTCATTTGGCAAACAGAAAAAAAAAAATTAAGGAACAAGAGATACAAATCATTACAAAAATTTCTGATTTGGTTGATTTTCTTAAAAGTTTTTGTTTTTAAATATTTTTAATTACATACATATGTATGTATACATGTGTATTTATTTTTTTGTCAGACAAAAATCATTTAAACGTTAAATCAACAATAAACTATAGAGTATGTACTGTATTTGAAATGAGGTGAAATGATTGTAATATAATTAAACAAATAAGGCGTAGAATGACTTATTATATGTACATACATTCATACCTACATATGTATATGATATGTATTTATGTACATTTATTAAGATACATACATATAAATATATTTATATAAAAATACATACCACAATTATTAGTACTACTCACAGATTTCCAGTTTGCCAAATGGTAGTAATTTGACATGAAGAAGTTAAAAAAACACGTTTGACAGATATTTCGTCGTATTTTGTTCATTTTTGAATTTTCTCATATAGCAGCTTCATAAAGATGAAAAACCTTAAACGTTTTTTTTTAAGATACTTATATCTGCCATTTATTAAACACCACTTCAACTGATGAACATTGTTACCTTAATTCGTTTAGGTATATAAAACCAACGAATATTCATATATGTTGTATATTCTTTGATAAAACTCTAACAGATGCCGGTTAAATTACACTGGTCGACAAACAAATTTTCGTGCTCCTTCAAAAAAATAAAATATGTGGACTAGATGGAATTCCGCATGATAAACTCGAATCTGCTTTCAGTTTTTTCCCATCGGGTCGAGATTGGATAACTCGAGAACGTTTCGTCCAATTAAGATAAATTAAACTCCAATAGATAGCGATTTAAATTACCTTTGAGCAGAGTTTACATAATATGTTGTTCAGATGACATTTAAAATTAAAATTTTTTTCGAAAAATCGTGAAAATTTTGATCCATAACTCTAAAATTCTTGAGCTTGAGATTACCAGCTTTAAGATAAAGATGATAAATTGAAACATTTTTGATGTTTTCACTTTTAAAAAGAAATTATAGTAACAAAAAAATATACAATTTTGCATAAAAAAGTTTTTTTCGGATATTTATTTCAAAATAACTCCGAAACTATGAAAATATTAAGTTTCGATGATTTCAAGGTATTTTTAGTCCGCATCTTTTGTATTATTTATGTCAATCGTGCACACCGTTCTTGAGTTATGAGGAGATATACTAGAGTAATGGCCTTGCTATGGGAGAAATATTAGACACGCCTATAAAAAAAATCCAGACCTGATGGAAAAAAACTGATAGCAGATTCGTGTTTAACACATCAAAATGCATCAAGTCCAACTATTCGTCTTTGGTGGAGGATTTTTTTGTCGACCAGTGTAATTTATTCAAATTAACTTTTTTTTGAATGTTAAATTGAATAAAATTGTGTGTTTTTCTTACTGCCAATTGTTTACGAGTTACTGCCAATTGAACTAAATTTTCGTCGATTTAACAGATTTTTTAACGATATTTTATTCAAATCAACATATTTTACAAAAAAAATATTTTTGACAGAAATATTTTGACATGTATAGACGGACGGACTTTGCCATTCTGCCAAAAAATATTTTAGAATCCTGAAAATGCATTTTTTTTAACTATTAAGTAGAACAATTACTATTGATCATCAAAATTCGGATATCACCTTTTCTTGAATTAAGCAGCATATTGTATAAATAGGAAAATTAAACGTGGTCATTATAATGTTGATATCAGCTTTCCCTGAATTATGCATTAATTTCGAACCATTTAACTCTAATGTATAGACGGACGGACATTACCATTCTGCCAAAAAATCCTTAAATTTTAAAGCTTAATTTTTTTACCTAATAGCTTCATTTGTAGTCTAATTACCTGAATTAATAGTCATTTTCTCTCTTGGAATTTATTTATTTTTTAACTTATGTTATTAATTTATTTCGTTTACCAGTTTTTTTGAACTAAATTAAATTTTTTATAAAATGCTTACAAGTTTTCTAATTTTAGCCAGCGTTTGAAAAACTCCAACTGCTATTAAATTTTTTGAATTGGATAAAACTACAGCTACTGAAAGTTGTCAGTAGTGGTAGCCAAAGCAATTATAATTTTTTGTAGTCTAACACTTTCTTTAACTACTGCTACTTGCAAGAAAATAAAACTTTAAAAATACGTAGTTATAATGAAGCAGTAGTTTTAAAAACAAAATAATTGACTATCACTTCATTTGTAGTCTAATTTTTATTACTACATCCCTTACAATATTTTTTATTTTTACTGCTACCTTCAGTATGTAGTTAATACTTAAAGAAGAGGTAGCAATTAACTACCAGAGAAGGTAGTGAATAGGTAGCAAAGGTATTCAATAGGTAGCAAAGAACAATAAGAAAACATAAGTGAGCACAATGCAATGTTTTTGTAATTATACTTAAAACATAAGTTTTTATTTGTGTTTTTATTTTACATTGTAAAATTTACAAGCTTGCCATTTTTATAAAATGTGTATGTATTATTTACTTTATAAAATTTCCTTTATAATATAAAGGATTTTTTCTACATTGTATTGCATTTAAATGCGTTTTTGTTTTCATTGTATATTTATAAAATTTGAGTTTTGGATTATATGCCTTACGTGGGTGATTGGCACATTATGTGTGCATGAGAAAAAGAATACCAATAGACTCAGGATAATTTTCTGAGTAAATTTATCGTCTGTATGGTCGGCTGTCTATGTAAAGTTTGTGCGCAAAATACAGATCGCAATTTTGGAGACAATTTGAAATATAAATAAATAAGTTTAAATATGTTTACCAAATTTCTCGAAGATCGGTTCATAAAAAATGTTAGTATCGTGTTAATATTTTACAAATACGTATAAAAGTTTTAAAAATTTGTTTACAATATTAAAAATTTTATAAATCAGATTGGAAATTATATAAATTAAAAACAAAAACATCCTTTTTTTCGCCAAAGAAAATAATGCTTTACAACTGAAATTTACTACATTTTGTAAGCAACCATATGACAACTCTAAAATATTTGTAAAATGGAGGGCAATGTACAAATGTTTATAAAAGCTCAGAGAAGAAATAAATAATACATTCTTTACATTACTTTTAATTTTGATATTTTAAGCTACTTCGTTTTTTATTCAACTGCTACCTCTGCTTTCTATTTACTACTTTTAAAACTAAACAAAAAATGTAACAGTTTTCTTTTGTGAATTTAGATAAAACTATAAATACTTATATGTGAAGGTAGCAGCAGTAATAAAATTGTGAAAACTACACTACTTTCAGAATTTAAGTTTTTGGCTAGAACTAAAAATACTGTTACAAAAAAGTGAAGTTAGCTGTATTTTAAGCAAATGAACGACTACAAGTTTTAAACATTTCTTAAATTCCAATTTTAGTTATATTTTGCTGCTACGACTACTTGGAGTCTAGTTTTTCAAACGCTGATTTTAGCTATAATAGCTAGATTGAACATACCCTTGTGTTCTTTTTTTCTTTCGATTCAGTTTTTGGTTGGAATACCTTTTTTCGATTTGAGCGTAACTGAATGCGGGAACGTAGAACAGAATAAGGGTGAATGTTAAATGATATTGCACAAAATTTTGTCGAAAACTCAAAAACTTTAAAATAATTATACTAGACCCTATTTTTTTGTCCGTAGCTGTATAAGTTGTATATCATTATAACTGATCCATAATTGTCGATTTTATTCACAAAAAAAAAATATTATTTTTATTTATTATAATATTTTAATTCAAATATTTTCCATTTCTATTATCTATAAATTGGACACCTACAAACATTTGTTACATCTATTACCGAAATTATTTTTGAGTAATATCTGTAAATAAATTATGCGCCAACAGTCGTTACAACATTATGCTTATTTATTTAAAAAATATTGGAAACAATTGTTCAACTTATAATTAACAGGCAATTGACAACAATTGTATGTAAACAATTGGCTTCCCAGTACATTAATTATGTACCATTCAATTAAACTCGTTTAACAAGCTACAATGCTTACGCTTTAGACCTTTAACGAACCTTTATGTTTTTATTGATTAAAAAACTTATCCTAACAAGGACATAGTTACAACTACAAAAAGTGTATATAAACTAGTGGTGGTATATATATTTTACAAATTATACAAAAAGTTATAGGTACATTTAATTTTAATAATGAACTAAATTTATCCCCTATTCTCTATTTGTTTCGCAATAAAAAAGTGCTGAAAAACCAAAAATTTTCCGACATTGGAAGTGCTGCAATAGTAATGATTTTAACCCATGATTGTCTATCATTTATTTTATGTTTAAAGTAATTATCAGGGCAACAAAGAATATGCTCATAAAAGTGCTTTATGTGAATAAAAAATGATCTTAAAGTCTGAAAATATGCTCTTATTAAATTATATACTTAAATTATATACTTTTCATACTAAAAATAACTAGATAAGGTTAGGTTAGACAGGTGACCTCCAACTTGGTTGTTTTCGGCTCACTTGGGTCCTTCGGGTCCCTTTGTGTTACCTGGAAGTAATTAAGAAGAAGATACAGAGAGAAGGAGAGGAAGGGAAAATAACAGGTGAGGTGGAAACATTAAATGGATTAAGATTAGAGAGTTTATGTATTTAAGAGAAAAAAAAAAGCAGAAATAATAGTATGTCATATAAAGGAGTTGCCAAGCAGAGGATAATGAAAAGTGATATAGATAGTGAAATAGTGAAGGAATTCGAATAGAGCAGTCGTGTCTGATAAGTATGGTGGTTAGAACCAACCACATTTCCTTACAAAGGAGATAATGCTCTCTATTCTGATACTGGATAGTTCAGTGAGGCTGTTGTAATATCTCTGTTCTAGTTGTCTTGTACGGAAGAGATTTTGAATGGATTCCTCCTTTTTTCCATTGTGACAGCTTCTGCAGAAATCAGTGGGCCGAAGTACCAATCTTGTGGCATGAATTCCAAACTTGCAGTGACCAGAGATTGCTGCTGTTATATTACCTAGAAGTGTGCAGATTCAATAGATACGTTGAACTACGCTTATCCAACTTAGGCCAAATAATTCTTGCTATCATGCACGTGGGTTCATTTTGCCACCTTTGCTTTGCTAGTTCATACATTGCAGCTTTAATACGCTGCTTATAGGCGGTGAGAGGGATACCACAGAAAAGATCTATACTTTCATCCTGAAGAGAGCAGCCTTCTTTACCAGTTCATCCGGAATACAATTGCCAATCAAGGCAATTGTATTCCGGAGTCCAAGATCCATTAGGGCTTCTTTGATCGATGTCGGTTCGATATTGTTAAAGGCTCCTTCTATATCCAGGAAGGCCGCTAGAGTAAAATTTTTATATTCAAGTGATTTCTCAATATATCTCACGAGCGAGTGAAGAGCCGTCTCAACAGTTGGTAATCCATCTGCTGTCCGTTCTTTGAATGTAATCTGGGTCAGCAGAGGATTTAGACAGAATTTTCCGCAATCTGCTCGCCTCAGAGGAACTTTCAATACTACTACAAAAGTTCCTCCACGATTTGTGTTTAGCGTTCCTGATAAGATTTTTAAAAGAATTCACCGCTGCCTTGTAGAGTGTTCAGTCTCCTGTTCTCTTAGCATTGTTGAATATTGCAAGATTCATCTACAATCTGAGACCACCATGGTGGCTTTGTCTTTCCCTTAAATCTAGAGGGCGTGCACGTACGTGCGGTGGCTATCCTAAAGGATTCTGTCAAACTACTCACCGCCTTATCTATGTCGCGTATGCCATAGACCTCGGGGGGGCAATGAGAGCATTTCAGTTGAGATAAGCTTCTGCTCATCCCACTTAGTTCTCCTCCTATTGAGGAACGGTTTACATATACCTATGCTTTCACAAATTATGAATTCTAAGTATAAAAAATAACTAGATTTTTGTTAGAATTTGCTAAAAACTATTTTCTTTTTGCACTTAAAACCCGGACAGAAAGATACAGTCAGTCAAGACCGATCATATGATAGCCTAAAAATAAAAATTCGGAAAGGAAAATTATATTAGACCTGTGGCCAATTGAAGACTAACACTTTTACTAAATGTAAAATAAGATATGACCAATAAACCCCTAATCCGGGAGGACTTTTTTTGACCTTTGTAATTTGGCAGGAATAGTTATCAAAATAACTATTCCTGCCAAATTACATCAAGATATCTTCAAAATTGCGACCTGTAATTTGTTCAAAAGTTTTACATGGACCGACAGCCAGCCAGACGGATTTAAATTTGAAATAAAAATAACATTTTACTAATGACAAATTATGTAAAAAATTATATTAGGTACAAAATATCAAAACTTTACTCTTACAATTGCGTTCATAAAAATAGGAGTGCACCTTTATAAAAATACTAAGTTAACATTTTTTGAACAAAAATTATAATTTTATTAAATTTTTTGGTGTAACATTAACAATAAATTCTTCTTTCATTTGTAACACTAACTTCTAAGTAAATTACAGCTATAAATAATAAAAAAAAAACTTCAAAATTTGCCGTTCATAATAATAGGAGTATTATCAGTTTTACAAAAATTTGTACCTACAACTGAAAATAAGGCAATACTTTTTCACTAAAATGTAAAAACGTTTAGTATTTAGTTGAAAAACCTTTACTTTTTATGACTGCAGTACATCTACGTGGCATAGAATCAATAAGATCACGACAACGCTTTTCGGTAATTTTTTGCCAAGCATCTCGCACTACGGCCCATAATTCAACAGCACTTGATGGCCTTTTATCTGCTATGCATTTTTTAATGTCTCTCCATAGGTGTTCTATAGGATTGAGGTCGGGGAATTGAGAAGGCTACGACATAACTTTAACCCCATTTTCTCGAAACCAATTCTTTGCTAATTTGCTCGTATGTTTCAGGTCCATATACGGTAACATTACATCATTTAGTATTTCTACATATACAAGTTGATCCATGATCCCTTTTATTTCATGTATTGGACCAACTCCGTTGTATGAGAAGGCCCCCCATATCATTGCTTTGGCGCCACCATGTTTAACTGTTTTTTTTTTTTTTTGTGTACTGCGACTAAAATTCAGATTTGGGAGGAAGTGATCCAGTTCTGTCCACAATATATTCCTACATTTTTTTTGGACAGCTGATGTGTTCCTGCGCGAATTTTAAACGTGCGTCTGCCTGTTTTTTTTTTTTTTGTAAGTATTGGTACTTTTCTGGGGCTTCGAGCAAATAAAACGTTTTCCATTAAACGCCTATGGACAGTAACAACACTAACTTGTAAATTGAGCTCCTTTTGGATCTTATTTGCCGATGCAGAAGGATCGTTTTTGCTAAATCGAGCAAGATAATATCTACTTAATTTCCTTATATGTTTTACCCTGATTTCTGAGATTTTTTATTAATTTCCGTTTTCCTCAGTACAATGTTTTCCTCGTCCCACTATTAAAATGCAAATGTTTTATTAAAACAAAAAACCATTAAAAATGTCTCTACATGACTTTTTAATATTTACTTTTGAGTTTTCCAGAACAACTTTGAATTTAAACACGTTAATTATCACGATATAGCCAATACTCCTATTTTTATGATCAATTCATTTCAGTCGAAGAATTAAAAACAACAAGATTAAATAGTTCTAATTACCGTTATAATTTCGCAAGTTTTTAAAGTTGCCATACTACCAATTTTTATGTGAGAAAGTATGGGTTACCATCACTCCTATTTTTATGAACGCAGTTGTAAGTATAAAATATGCCAATAAAATATATAAAAAAAATATGTTCTAAAATAAGAAATTTCTATCAAAATATGCTTCCAAGCTAAAAATATGCAAGAATATGTTGTTAGGAACAAAATATGCAAAAATGAGCTATTACAAATTGATGCAAAATATTGCAGTATTATTTTCGGACCTTCAAGTTCAAATAGTACTTATAAAAGTACACTTGTTTGTAATAAACTATTCCTTCCTGTTATAATCGTAATTACTATGAATATGTTTGTAAGTACGTGTGAATACGATTACGAGGAACATTTGACATACAACAGCAGGTACAAAAGCAAACAACTTTCATACTCACAAATTAATGAAACAATTACGTAGCATGAAACAAAAAGAATGAATGAATTGTGAACGTAAGAAATTGTTTTCAATAAAAATAAAAACAACAACAGCTAGAAAATTATAAAAGTAGGCGTATCATTTGTTGGTTAAACATTGGACACAACACAAATTTCATGTTATTGATACTTGTGGTTTTAATTTTAGTTTTTTCTAAACCCTTTTGGTTTTTTGAAAGTTAAATTATTATTTTCTTTTGTAATAATTTGTACTCTTACATAAAACACATACATAAATACTTCTTTATAAATTTGACCTAACTCTTTTTTTTCGTTTATTTTGTCAGTAAAAGGTCAGATGGTTGGGTTCACATGACACGAACTGAATGATTGAACGAATTCAATGAATATTCAATAAATAAGGAAGTACCTGTACTATACTACTACATATTTAGTACTTATGATTATGATTGTGTGTAAAGTAATTTCCGTTTTAATAAATTTTAATATGAGTTTATTACTCGTGTACAAAAAAAACTTACACATACATATACATATTTTTAATAATAGTTTTAAGTAATTTATATAATATTTAATTTAAATTTGATATCTATTTACTGTTTATATACCATGTATGAGTTTATTAAGGGTCTATGTACATATACATACATATTTTTGTATATACACATGCTTATGTACATATTTATATAACTATATAAAATTTATGTAAATTAAATACCAAATAATGATGACAAGGGACAGTTGTTTGTTGAAATTATAATTAACATTATTATGGTATATAATAGATACAAATAATATGTATAATAGTACTCATTGTAAAATGAATACATAATTGAATCGTATGTATAGAAAAGTGTCTCACGAAAAGAAATTACAAAATATACATTCAGATTAGTATGTTTTTATTCAATTGAAAAAATATTACATCTGAATATTTTCATTTACGTAAACTGACATTTTTAAAACATCTTTAAAAATACGAATTTCAATAGCATTATCAACATTTTTATACCCACCATCAAAAAGATGGGGGTATATTGATTTTGTCATTCCGTGTGTAACATGTCAAAGAAATCATTTAAGACCCCACAAAGTATATTTTTTCTGGGTCCTGGTGCGATTCTGAGTCGATCTAGCTATGTCCGTCTGTTGAAAGCAGGATTGGGCTCGAACGAGACAACGTAGGGGGACGAAATTTGGCACAAATATCTGTCTTATATAAGGTTTGTTTGCGATTGAAAATGGGCTAATAAATAAAATAAATCGATTAATAAACCAAAAAAGTTATAGGCTAAAAACTAGAAACACAGGGTGTCCGTTTTATACTTTTCTGCTGATATTTCTTCAACAAAAGCATGTACGACGACAAAATTTTGAACGTATAGTTCGGGGATCGATATAAACTCGGAAACCAAAAATGGGCGTGGTCCGCCCACCTCCCATATAAGGTGAAAATCAACGAAGTGGTGTTCAAATAGTTCAAGGACCAATGTAAACTCGGAAACAAAAAATGGGCGTGGTCCCCCCACTTTACTGCCCACTTTACCGCCCCCTACCATATAACGTAAAATTTTAAAAAGTTGATGTTGGGTATATAGATTCGGCCGGGCCGAATATAACATTCGCGCTTGTTGTTATATTAAAATTATATATATATTATTATATATTTATATATTACGAGCTGTAAACCCGCTACTTCGTTAGCGGAACTTTTTTATGAAAACCATACTGTATAATAAATTTAAACTAAGATTCTAAACACCCTTGGGAACATTTTTAATAATGGTGTTATGTCACCCATAAATAACAATATCTCTTTAATTTCAGGTTTTTATCTTAGAATAATGAAAAATAAATATCAGATGAAAATTGTAGAACATTCAAGAAGTACTATTAGAAGAACGATAAAAGGTTCCACAAAGTCCCTTCTTATGGATTCGCATTCATTTAGGACTACATATCTTTAATTTCATGTTTCTAAATTCATAATTATCGATACTTCAAAAAGTACCATTAGAAGTAAAAAAAAAGTACCACAAAGTCCCCTCTTATGGATTCTTATTCACTGAGCACCACATTTCATGTTTCCAGGTTCATAATTATAGAAAATTAAAAAAATACCATAGGAACAACAAAAAAAAAAAAGTACCATATGGATTCCCATTCATTTTGGACCACATATCCTTATTTCATGTTTCTAAAATTAAAAAGGGACCATTAGAAGAACGAAAAAGTACCACAAGAACCTCTATTATGGGTTCTTACTCATTTAAGATCTCATATCTTTAATTTCATGTTTCTGGGTTAAATATTATAGAAAATTCAAAAAGTACCATTAGAAGAACAAAAAACAAAACGAAAAAGTACCACAAAGTCCATTCTCTTGACCCACAGAACATGTATCTTTAAGTATCACAAATTCCACTCTTGTGAACTCTTATCTACATTTTCTTAATTTCATGTTTCTATGTTTAATGTAATTGAAAATTCATTATTAAGTTTGAATAAAATGTAATTTCCCGCCTTTACCCCTTTTTTTGGTACTTTTTTTCACCCATCGAAGTATCAAAAATTTTATTCTTATTATTTATCCCATATTAAAATATTCATGAATATTTCAATAAATATAAAAAAATGTTTTATGAAAAAAGTACCAAAAACTGGAACGATTTTTACCCCTTAAACATTTGAATTTCTAAAAAGTACCAAATTTATATTTCTCATTTTTTGATATGTTATGAATACGACATGAATTTTATCTGTATGTTGATTGGTTTCAAAAATACATATGGTGCCAAAAAAGTACCAAAATACTGTTTTTACCCGTTTTCCCCCTAAAACGGACGATTTTGAAAAAAGTACCAGACACCTGTCCAATTGTTTTTTAAATGAATAACGATAACTATTCAACTTTTTTTGTATCGTCTTTATTTTGCGAGTTATAAGGTTACCGATTTTACCCGTTTTTACCCTTTTTTAGCCCCTAAACATTCGAATTTCCAAAATAAATCTATATGGAGGGAGACCTACCTACGTTCCAAATTTCGTCTCTCTAGCTTCAGCCTTTTGGGCTGTGGGATGATGAATTAGTCAGTCAGTCATTCAGTCAGTCAGTAACGTTACTCTTTTATATATATAGATTATATATTTCGGAAATTTTCAACATATTTTACTTTTTTCCAGATCATAGGCATAATATCTCCATAAATGTTGACCGTATTAATAAGTAATGTAAGAATTACTCAAAGACAATTTTCAACACATGGTGCTAGAGTCAATTCCATAAGAGGCTTAGTACTTATTAATACCGTGTATACGAATTGACTGAGAGACCCAGTGCTGCAGGTGACATTTATTTTCTTAAATAACTATTCATTTGAAAGGTGATATCAAAACTTTAATGATCACATTTTATTTTTCTATTTATACATCGAAAAAAATCAATGCCTTATTTAAACGAAAGCTAACGTACAATGTACGAAATAATTCGTGATTTTAGACCACGAAAGGATGGTGTAATATAAACGAATGCTTATGAATATATTTCCTATTATTTATGTAATTTTTATATGTTGTTTTACGATACAACTTTGTATTTTTTACGAATATTTTTTATAAATACAAAAGTAATTGTAACATATAAAAAATATCTATTTTTTAAGTAAAAATAAAAATCTGGAATTCATTCTTATTAAAAATAATAACAAAGGCATTCAAGTTTTTTGACCTGAGTAGCTCAAAATGGTGAATTGGAAACTTCACTCATTTTTTCAAAATTAGCTTTCAAGATATCAACAAAATCGCCAAAAATGTTTATATCTGCAATAAGTCTACAATATTATTATTCCATAGGCTTGATATAGTGTAGAAAGTCCAATAAAAATTTTCCATTACGTCACATTTTTAACCCATTGAGGATTAAAAAAAAATTTGTTTCCTTGAGAAGTTTTAAGGTAATAGGTAGAGGAAATTTTTCACACATGTTTTATAGGCAAAACATGGGACTACAAAAATGTAGTACTAGTAAAGTCTCTAACTTCTCACACATAGACCCTAGAAGTCGTTAAAGTTGTAAAAATCAAGAATTTATCAATTAACCCTCATAAAACCATTTAAAAATGAAGAATAAGGAGTGGGTGTATAGGGGAAATTTGTATTTGATATAACTGAATCAGTTAAACTGATACAAGACCGCAGATTTCAAAAATGGTAAAATTTTTATAATCGCATTGACAGAAAATGCTTAGATTCCAAAAGTTTGAAAAAAAAAAATAAAAATCCAAGTTTAAATAACAATGCTAACAAACAAATTAGGAAAAAAATATATCTTGAATAATTTTGTTTAATTCTTACTTCTAAAACTAAATGTAGTGAAAAAAGTAACATGAAACATTTCCATCACATCACACTTAACCCATTGATGACCAAATGAAATATGTACCTCTAGGAAATTTTTAGGTTATATAATTTTCTGGGTAATAGATACAGTAAATTATGGATCCGTATTTTATAGAGAAGGAACAATAAAACAAAAGTGTAGAATATGCCATGTCTCTAACATGTCCTCCATAGCATTTAAAAGTCTTTAAAGTTGCTAAAAGCACTGAAAAAATGGGAAAAATATGTGAAGAACAATAGGAGCTTTTGCACCAAAATGCTGTTACTGAGAGATTATATCAACGCATATGGAATCTTACTTTGGTGACAGACTTTTACAGCTTCTTAATATGGGACAAAAATTTATAAATAGTACATTCTTAAATCCTAATTAAAGAAAATGAAATTGAAAAAAGATTCGGCTGTGCCGAATCTTTGATACCCTTCACCATATTACCATCTTACCATCTTATCGACATCATATTACCATATTACCGACAATTAATAAAATTTTCGCCTTAACGTATGCTTGCATATTTTCTAAATCTAAATTTTTTTCAAACTACGAAAATTTGAATATGAAAAAAAAAAACAATCATAACAGGCTTTGCTTTTAAAAAAGAAACAACAACAATTCCATATATATTTATTTTTGTATGTACAAACTGACTGAATACACAAAGAACAACAACAACACTGTTATTCATTATATTACTGCTGTTGCTAACTAAACTACTTGTCTATACAAAAAACAAAAAACGTCACTAATAGTCATTACAATGCTTAATATACATGTTTGTTGGTGTATTTATATTCTTAACAGATTTGTTTTTGGGCCATAACTCTGTTGATTATGAACGAATTTGGTTTATTAAAAAAACCGAAATTTTATAAAAATATTTATGACTGATCTATATAAAAATAAAAATCTGTAGCTTGAACAAGGGCTTCAAAAATAAAAAATTCGTTTTCCCCGATATCTCAGTTATTACTGAACCGATTTATTTAATTTTTTCAGAACAAAAATTCAGAAAATAATTTTCGAGCCCCCTTTAAAAATTCGAAGTCCCTGGTATATGCAGAGGCTTCAGAAACTAAAAAACCGGTTCTAAAAACCGGTTTTTAAAGCATATCTCCACCATTTATGAACCGATCTTCCTGATTCAAAAAACCGAAATTTTATAAAAATATTTGTGACCGATCTGTATAAAAATGAAAATCTATAGCTTAAACCAAGGCTTCAAAAAATAAAAAATGTGTTTTGTCCGATATCTCAGTTATTACTGAACCGATTTATTTCATTTTTTCAGAACAAAAATTCACAAAAAAATGTCCGGGAATTCTTTGTAAAAACGAAGTCCGTAGTGTATACAGAGGCTTCAGAAACTGGAAAACCGGTTCAAAAAAACGGTTTTTTGAACATATCTCCGCATTGTATGAACCTATCTTGCTGAATTCCAATAGCAAAATTCTCGAAAGCATTTCCGATCGTTTGACATACATATTATATATGTCAGTTATCGGTGGGCTTCATAAACGCCATTTCAACCGACACACGGACGGACGGACGGACGGACATGGTCCAATCGTCATCGCTTCTTACAAGGATTCCGAAAATATAAACTTTTTTGCTCTCCGACGAAAATTGTGGAAATTACAAACGGAATGACAAACTTATATATACCCTTTACACCTGTGGTGAAGGGTATAAAAATATTCATAAATTTTTCAATGAAGTTTAAAATAAAAACATTATATATTTTAAAATTGTGACGTCATGGAAATGATTTATTTAACTTTCTACACTATATTTAGTATAAGGAGTTAAAATAAGTCCGAATTATTCTCGATATATTTTTCTTATAATTTTTTGTTAACTCTGTTATTTTAATTTGGATTTTTATTTTTTTATACTTTTATACTTTCTAGGGGCTATGTATGATAACTAAGAGACTTAACTAGTACTACATTTTAATAGCCCCACGTCTTGGCTATACAACATGACTAACTTATCTGCTCTACCAATTACTGGACAAATTTTATAACCTAAAAACTCATTATGAAACCATATTTTCTTTGGTCCTCAATGGGTTAAAAATGTGACGTGATGCAAAAAAAACCGAAATGTTCCTGGTGATTGGAATGACTATACCTACAATATCTTCAACATGATTTTCCAGATATTTTTTTAGTGTTAACCTGTGTAATTAATAATATAAGATCGGATAAGCAGTTTAAAGTGATTAATCGAAATTAAATTGAGATCTTTCTTATATATTAGACTCCAAAAATATAAAATTTTCGTAAAATTTTATGTTTGCTGCTCCATCTAGTATCTTGCACTACCAAACTTTTAAGTGTTAAATAAAAATATCGAATAAAGAAAATTATGTTTAAAAGATACTCGATATCCAATTTCGTAATTAATTAAATATATCCCTCCGTTGGCGGCTTGTTTTACCTAAAATATTTGTTTAAAGATTCCGCCGTTCATTAGTTTTCTAATATTAGATTTTTTAAATAAACCTATTTTAATTTTAGTCCTTTGTGGCTTTGAAAGTGCTCCTGATAAGGTAAGGTTCTATATGAATTTGTGGCATGGACTTTTGACAAAACAATTTAACTTAGGTTTCCAATTTTTTGTTTAAAAAAATCAACAATTTCTATGGAAACGTTAATTTTTTGTCAACAATGTCCTTACTTCGAGTCTACATTAGAAAAATTTTTATCAAGACAAACGTCAAAATTTTATCATGATAAAGATTTGTCTAATGTAGACTGAATTTGTCAGTATTATTGCAGCGTTAAAAGAAAATTGTCAGCGCTCGAGCTCTGACAACGTTGTCTTGATAATGCTTGATAAAAGACGCCATCTTGATTGTTGTTGGTACTTTTTTCATGGTTTATTATGACATACGTTTTCCCCTATAATTGACAGAGATAAAAAATTATCTGCAAATCAAATAAAAATTTGATGTTTGTCTTGATACAAATTTCTCTAATATAGACTCTACGTTAAAAATAGAGAAATATAATGATTAAATAATATTAAAACTATCTTATATCAAAATAACACAGAAATGTAATAAAATACCTTAATTATTTAAATCAATGTTTTAAATAATTCTATGAGTCATTCCATTTAAAACCAACACGAAAAATTCCAATTTTTGACTTTTTCTCTCCGAATTTAATGATATTTGGTACAATCATTATTCTTGTCAAAACTAAGACTATTTGAAAATTTTAGATAATTTCATCAAGTGGTTCGCGAAATATAGCGGTTTGAAAGTGCAAAATAGCTCAAAATATGTATAAAGTTGCATACATGACTTTTTTTCTCAGCATTAAAATGGTCCATATCTCGCGATTTTTCGTTCGCGGGTGAATATCTCGAAAAGTGGTCTTTTTAAAAATTTAAAATAAAATATGTTATTGATGAAAATGTTTTCTATGACCATGGAAATTGGCATTCTGGGACTTGCAATATTTTAGGAGTTATTACAACAAATGTCGTAATAAATACGAAATATTTGTTGCAATTTGTATTATTTTGTTTGTAATAAAATTGAAAAATCGCCAATTTCTTCCAAAAATCATCCGATTATAATAAAATTCGGCAAGAATATTAATATTGAAGCTGGAATCGCAAATACCGAGTTTTAGTTTGATTACAGCGATAGTTCGCGAATTATAATATCGCAAAAATGAGGAAAATTGTCTTTTTAAAAATACAAATATCAATATTTACAATTACAACGTTTATTAAGGCAATTATTTAAAGGTTATGAAATTACCTTTAAAATGATACCTGAAACATGTTATTATGTTGATTTTTATTGGTGGATAATTCGCGAATTAAATTTCGCGGTCGCGTATTTCAAAAAGTGGCATTTTTAAATTCGTGAAAAATATATATGTAGAGGATGGAACCATTTTGAATGTTCCCTGTAAGAGGCATCCTACTCTGATATAGAAAATTTTTAACCGCAAGCAAATTTGTTCCTTATCTTTCAAAATAATTACATGTACTATTTATCTGTTATAGTTTTCGAATTATATGCATTTTAATTTCAATGCAATTTCAACTATCTCATTTTTACAAGATCTCGGTTAAGTTTTTTTCCATAAAAATCCCAACATCTTTGACCGATTTTATTAAACTTTTTCTAATTAGTTAAATAATAAAATAAAATTGAAGTCGATATCTTTATTGAGTAGTGCTGGCAAATTCTACTACTTTTGAATACTTGATACTACTCAATACATTTTCATTTGAGTACTCGATACTACTCGATACTTAAATGATTTTTTAATTTGAAATATAATTTTTAATAAATGTTCTTTTATTTAAAATTAAAACAAATATATTTAACGAATTACAATGAAATTTTGTAAATTTGTTTATATAAAACACAAAATAAATAAAAACGTTAACTTTAAATTCAATTTTAATAAAATTATTTTCATATCCCAGCAAAAAACTTCAAAAGTGGAACAAAGTGCATATTTTAAACTTTTTTGGAAGTTCTTAATAATTACTTCCAAAAAAGTTAAAATAAATGAATTTATAGCCGCAAAAAAATGGTAATAATTTCTAACAAAATTTGAATTTTACAAATTTTAAAGCATTTTTATAATTATTTAATAGGACAAAAACAGAATTTTTATAAAAAAAAAATTATACATACTTAGTTTTAAGAGAAGTGATTCAAAAGCAATGAACAAGAAGTAAAAAAGAATAACATTCTACCAATGACAACCATGTGTTAAAAAAATAACTTTTGCAGCTCTTTTTCACCACTAAGTACTCCCAATAAGCATTTTTGCTGGAATTCAAGTTGAAACCAAATGTATATCAAGCCTTGAATCCAGTACCAAGCATTGAATTAAAATAGTATTACACTTTAAATCAATAGTATTTTCCAGAGAAAAGGAAATTTAAATTCCAGTCAAATTTATTTTACTTGAAAAATTTTATTTTTTCCAATAATATTTCATGTTTAAAATATTTTAATATTTGAATTCATGTCGGACTCCAGTAAAATTTTCCAATGCTTGAATTTTTGAAATTTGTATGCTTATTGGGCTTCCTTCCAATGACAACACAATGTTAAAATAATGGCTTTTTCAGTTCTTTTTTTTTTTTTTTTTTTGGTATATTTAAACATTTACTTGTATCTTTATACAGAGTTGTATTTTAGAAGTCATATTTTGAATCTGAAAAAAAAATTAAGCTCTGGAAGTATTGAGTAACTACTTTGCAGTATTGAGTACCCAAAAAAAGTGGGCAAATACTCGGTACTCGATACTAATACTCAATACTTGCACAGCACTATTATTGAGTCCAAAATAAACGACTTTGAAAATTTGCAAAAATGAAGAAACAGATGGACGGAAGGATGGACACCAGAATTCTCCCAAAAAAATCATAAAATTTCAAATATATATTTTTTAATTATTGATCAATATAATAACAAAACATTAAAATATTGATATCACCTTTCTCTGAATAAAGTCTTATTTCAACTATTATTCCCATGGGAGATTTCGGATTTTTTAAAAAGTTTAGAAGGAAATTGTCATTTTGTAAGAGACTCTAATCGTTAAAAATTTAATTAATTTCTAATGAAATAATTTGTTTCTAATAATGCATGCAGCATGTGCTTAAAAATCTTCTTATTATTGTATAAAAAATAAATTTTGTCGTATAAATTATAACATTCACTGTTTTTCGTTATTTACGTTTGTGAAATAATGATCTATTACAAATGTTAAAAACACAATTTGCTTAAATGTTCGTATAGTTTTACTTTATTTGTTTTGTTATTATTTTTGTTTAATTTGATTCCTTATAAATTGGTCACTTTAAAAAGTCCAAATTTGCTTGATTATTAATGAGCGGGCGTGGTAATTTTCTTGTCTGCTTATAATGCGGACAATTTCATCATTATAAAACGAATCAAGCTGAAAGCAATTAAGGCAAAGAAACACATACACACACACTCACACAATAAACAAACAACATTAGAAAATCAACAAAATGATTCATGATTAACTAGACATAATTAGCCACAGGAACATTAAACAAAAAAAAAAAAACAACAATAACAGCTTTATAATAACAACAAACCCCCAAAGTTAATATTGTTTTTGCTTAAACACTCACACAAACACTAAAATATATTTATATTAAATATACAACAACAATTCCTATTTGAATTCTCATTGGCATGCGCCATATTGAATTTGTATACACATAAATAAGGAGGAGCTAAAAGAGTAAATGAGTACCCAAGAGTTGTTATTCGTTGTTATTCTCAAACAAGTAATGGTGGTTGTTTTTTGTTTGTTTTTTAAATGCTCTTAAGTGAGGTTATGTATGTGAGTTTATGTGTGTGTACGAATGAATGAATGAATCGAAAGGGGGCTGCCAACCATAGAAAATAACAGTGTGAGTTTGTCAACCAACAATTGAACAGCGCAGTTAGTACGTGATGTATCTAAGCACCGGTTGTGCGTACAACGACAACATTTAGTACGTCAAAGACCTTTAAACGGTTCACTGCTTCGTGTTGAAAACGTGTTTAAACGTAGTAAACGTTTTATTATTAAATTTATTTATTGAGAAAAATACAATAAAAAGCTAATTTTAAAAAGAGAAAAGTGCAATAAAAAAATATAATTTGATTATGAATTAGTGAAAATAAAAAAGAGTTTACAAAATAATTTAAAGAAAAAGTTAAACAATTTTTAAAATTTATAGCAAACAAGTGAATAAAATATTTTATAATAATAATAAAATGGATAATACTACAACAACTCATAATATGGATGCCATAACACCAACAAAACTTACCAAATTTCCCACTCCCTTTACAATAGAAAGTTTAATAGCCAACCATCACCAACAACAAAATGCCTCGACAAAATCTTCAGATGATTCTATGAATTCGGTGGAAGTATCAGAGGAATTAAGTGCCCGTGCTATGGTGGCCTCATCAGCTTTAGGTTTAACCAATTTTCCCCTCTACAATCCCTGGTTACATGGTTACTTTGCACAAAATCACGATCGAATTACCCAACTATTTGCCAATGGCGTTGACTATAATATGCCTCTTAACCTGCTAACAAAAGAACCTTCAAGTGCCAGTGATAATGTAGGGAATAGTAATTTAGCTCAAGTTCATAATGCTCAAACTTTAAATCTTTCGAAATCCTCTAGTGACTTAGAAAATCAATTACAGTCACGTCTGTTATTTAATCCCAATTTTGGTTTAAGTATTGCCGCCGTTGCTGCCAATAATGTTTCAGTGGTCAACAACAGCACAACTACCCCATCATCGATGTCTATTAATGAAGCTCTACTGCATCAATCTGCCATCGCCTCAAACGATTTAAATTCACGCCAACGTCTTGCTGAAATAATGGCCGCTAGCGGTTTAAGTGATAATGTACAAAATCTTAGTATGGCTAATCGTTTTGCCCAGAATATGGGTAAAGTGTTAACAGATGCCGCCGCCTTAACATCTAACAATGTACCATCGTCCTTATTTAGTCATCATGTAACGACAAATTCTAGACAAGAATCATTGTCGAATAATGCCAATGTAAAGAATCATTCAGAAACATCTTTAGATGTTGGTGGCATGGATGAGGATTATGATTGTAGTGGTGATTCTTGTAGTGATATAAGTCTGACAATGTCACCACAAAATTACAGAACTGAAATGGATAAAAATAGAGGTAAGTCTTAAAGAGGGGGAGTGTATAATTTTTTTTTTAATTACAATAAAATAGTCATGACCAGCGCATATTGGAAACATTTTTAGTCTTTTTCTCATTACCTGTCTGTAAATTTATGTTATCGTTGATAACATAATACCTAATGTACTTATGTATGTAATGGGCCTTATTTCATTAATCAATTTTAAAAATTCAAAAACACCCTCAACATTTTTTAGTTATGCTCATTAGCCTTATTAAAAGGCAATAAAAATTCTTAAAATGTGAAATTTTAATTTTTTTAGAAATTATTAACACTTTTTCTTACACAAAAAATTCATTTATTTTCACTTTGTTGAAGTACTTTGTTCCATTTGGTAGGTTTGAAAGTTTCAGTTGTTGTAATGTAACCTATAAAATTTGCACAATAACAATTAGATTGGATTTTCACCAATTAAAACTTCAGTTTTAATTATGGAAAATTATGCAATAATACTAAAATTCAACATATCCATCCGAAAATTCTTCATATCCCATCCAGATTTCATAAATCCAAAAGGTTGTCCTCATATTCTTTTCTTTGTTTTTTATTTATTTATTTATTTATTTTTTTTTTAATTTATTTCATAACACCTATGTATTTTCTTTTTAATTTTAATATTTTGAAGAGTTATCAGTTTATGTAAAACATTAATTACAACCAATTAAAAAGTTTAATTAATTACACCGTGTTACTGACTACTAACTAATTTGACTACGCTGAAGTCAATGATGGCAACAGTTTTTTTAAGTTAGCGGTCGGATTCGCGATATATTTGAAATTAGAAGTAAAAAAGAACATTATTTATTTAAATAAAACAATAAATCGTTTAAATATCAATCATGAATTAAATCAATTTCATTCCGATTTTTAATATATTTATATTTTTGTTTTGTTTGAAAAGTTGCTCATTGGTAACACTAGGTAGTTTCCTTATGGAATTGAAGTAATACACTCCAAGTCATCAGAATAGAACTAACAAAATTTTTAAAATACAATCGTTTTTATGAAGAGACCTCAAAAATATGTATTCCTTATACAAAACAACAAAAACATGGAAAAAGCGGGATTTTGAAAAGTTTAGTAAAAAAAGAGGGATTTTATTTTTACATCTTAATTAAAAATCTATTTCTACTGTTCTCTCGCAAGCGCCTTGTTGACGACCTAATTGAGTCGTTACAAATTGAGAACGAATCATACAAATTTTGGAACATCGAAATAAGTAAATATATCCCTACAAGCTGAAATATTAAAAACTATAATTTTAACGTGTTTTTCTAAATGTTTTCAAAAGATTCCTATTTAAATGTCAAGATTGATTTCAAATACGGGTTGATAAAAAAATCTTGGTACTTTTTGAATTTGATAGCAACAGATTTTCTTAAATAACTCTTGGACCCGTTAACAATAAAACCAAAGTTGGTTGCCGTTACCGCTAAAAAACCAATTCAACTTGACTACCGTTACCCCTAAAATACAGTTACCGAAATAATTAAAAATACAGTTACCGCTAAAATATGTACGCTAAAATACCGTTATCGAAATAGCTCGAAATGCCGATAACGCTAAAATACCGTTAACCTTATTTTTGGGTTTAAGAAATATTATTATTTTTAATAAAGTTGAAATAAAACTTGTAATAAATATTCGACTTCGAAATTTATGACAACAGTTACTAATAAAATACCATTCCGAAATAACTTGAAATACCGATAACGCTAAATACTGTTACCTCCAAAAACCGTTATCAAAATAATCCCATATACTATTACCTTTTCACCTTTTTGAATCGGCTGCCAATATTATATTTTTATAACTTTTAATTTATACAAAAATAAAAAAAAGTATCCAATCCGTAATAAAGGCACATCGTTTATATGGTTCCAAATAGTTATTTAAGGTACAATATGAAAATATCCATGTTAACCTTGAAATCAAAGTTGATGTCAAAAAATCTTTTTGAAATGGGACATTTTGGTAAATAAAATTGGTTAAAAAAATTATTTAAATAGCCCTCACACAAGTGTCCTAACGAAATGAGTTTATAAAATCTAAAAATCTCTCTGAAAGAACAAAATTTCTTCCTCCAAAAATGTGTTTATATTTTATTCTAACATTCTTAAAAAAATTAAAGTTTTAAACCTATTTCTGGACTTATTCATTCACTGGTAAAGAACTGAAGATATGTAAAAAAATTTTATTTTAACAATCTTAATAATGCGTATCTTTTGGGAGGTCTTCCTACGTCGAAGTCATCATCACACAAAGTACATTTAAGATTAGTCATTAGAGAAGATGATCAGCGTAATCAAATATTTAAAACTTTTAATTATCAAAAACGATTTGTAAAAAATAATCAAATCAAAAATTATTTTTAGTTACACTTTTTGTAAGAATATATTTGTAACCAATATTTGTAAGAATGTCATAGAAAATGTAAATAAGGAAATCAAATAAGTTATTGTTAGAGTTAGAAAAGCGGGATTTCTAAATAAAAAGCGGGAAAAATATTTTAGGCGGGATAATCCCGCCAAAAGCGGGATGTCTGGTCACGTTAATCATAACGGTACTTTTTTTACTATTTTTAAAATAAAGTAAAAAAAATTAGCTACTTAAGGTTTGTCACCAGGATTAACTACAATCAGTTTTTCGTTAAATATGTTGACAGTTGTGATAAATCTTTATTAAAGCTAAATAAAATTTTTAATTTTAATTTTAACTGAAATATATTCTTTTCACAAAATTGCTGAAATAGTCAAACGTGTTTATGAAGTGATAATGAAATATATTAAGCATAAAGAAAACTACAATAATAATTACAAAAAAAAGTATACATATGTATATGCAGCTTTAATACCTTAGGGCGAACAAATCTTTGAATTGAGTCAAATTCAACTCATTTTAGTTCCAAAGCAAAGCATTTGGGAGTATACTAAGGGAAAAAATTCGATTCAAAATCCACAACAGTTGTGCTCACATTTGTAATTTACGGTAACAGCTTTTTAATATCTTTCGTTAACAAATTTAATAGAAAACATATGTAATTTAACAATTTGATACCGAAATGGTTTCAACTTGGTGCCAATTAAGTATCGATTTTCAATAAGAATTGAACACGCAGTGTTTAATTTAAACACATACGGTTTAGATTCACTATTGACACAGAATGGTATCGTTTTCAATACGTATGTGATTGATATTTCTCTGGGTGTAGTAATAAAAAGCAAATCAAGCTTTTTCACAACTTTCAAAACTGCAGAAATAACCCTCTATTAGTATTAGAGTATCATACATATTTTGTGTTGGAGAACTTTCAATAATATGGCTTACAGCATTAAGGACATCACTTTCCACGGATCCAACTAATGCATGGTATTTCGTGGCGTCTTGAGAAATACCGGAATTAAAAAATTGACTTTCAATTTGGCTAAACCATAATTTTGGATTAGTCTTCCAAAATAGAGGAATTTTTACAGAAACACGTGAAATTCCTGATGATGGAGACGTTGATGCTGATACAAATTCATCCTCTGATAACATATTGCAAAAGAAAAAGGTTTTTATAAAACGTTTTTATTCACTCAGAAATGGAAAAATAATAATGACAAATTTTTCTATAAAATTATTTTGTAAAATGAAAAATTAATGAAAATGTGATTTTTAAAATTTATAAACTGAAAGTAAAATTGAAACAAGTAGAATCCCCATAGTATCATCTAGCAACCCTAACTCATTCATTTTGCTAAATATTTGAAGACATGTAATCTGAAAATCTTCCTAAGTGATAATGACTCCAGAAATGTCAATTTTTTTAGTTGAAAAGTGGGTCCAAATGACATTGTTTTGATTGTTATTTTTATGATTTGAGAAATAAGAATAATTGTCTGACCTTTTATTCTTGAAAAATATTCGGTTTTTGGGTATAGGAAGCAATATTGCATATGGAACAATTGACCTAATCTAGAAAAGTTGCAGTATGTTCAAAAATCGTTATAAAAATATGCTGGAACAATATTTCTCCAAGATTAAATATACTTTTGATTATATGTAGTGGACTTATCACCATGATAAAGCAGTTACACATACGTAACATGCAGTTAAATCATAGATTTCTAGCAAAAATATTGAAATCTTAAGTTCGACGCTCCATTCCTATGACTTTAACGTTGTTGGAAATGTTAAAAACTTGATAATTTGTAAGATTTATGAAGAAAACTGTACGGCACTAATAATGAGCATAATAAGGACATAAAATCAGAATGTGCTGAGGCAATAAAAATGGGCATATCGAAATGATAAACGTTTATACTTTTAACTATAAAACTATTTTTTAATATAAGTAATAGTACGCTTGCTTGATTTATTTGATAATTAAAAGGTGGTTCTATCCTGATAACAAAAGAAAAACCGTCGATTTTTGTTATGATAACAAATAACAAGAGAAGAGTACTGTTGTAAAATATTAGGACCTACTTTTTTGTATTTAAGTTGTCAATTCAATAAAGTTGTATATATTTGAAAAGATAAAATCAACAATGTTTCTCCGTTCAAAAATTATAGCGATTTTTTATTTAAAAATGTGCTGGATCTTTCCTGATGACGAACAGTGTATTTTTTTGTTAGTTTAAAGTTCCGTAATTTAGCGATTAAAATATATTTAATAATAACAATTTATGATCCTATACTTATGATCCTAGTCTTAACTTTTTATTTTGTTAAAATTAACCGATTTAATCCTTAAAATTAAGCAAAAAAAATTCGAGCACCTCTTTTAGCCATTCAAAGTGAAATATTTTAAAAACGAGCGCTAACTTTTAAAGACGGTTAACAGCATTAAATTCAGCATAGTCGACTTAGTTTTATCCAATGAGTAAAAAAAATTATTTTTTTTTGAGCACAGTGTTATTAATTACACATGTCAACACTAAAAATAGTATCGTGAAAAATACGTTGCAGATATTAGGTCCGTTCATTTAGTTTTACAGTAAAACCCAGTAAACTGAGTATTTATTGAGTAAATTAAAAGTTTTGCTCTCAAAATAATTACATGAATTGAAAATTTGTAAAATTCACTACAAACAAATAGACATTAAACATCAACAAAAAGAAATAAAAACCTTTTTATAGAAGTAAATGTACTTAGTGAAAAAAAAAAAACATAATTTTTAATCTTGTTATAAATATGTATTTTTATTGTTTTTTAATGTAATTTTAGTACAATTTCATTGCAAAAAATATTTCTTTTTTTATTACTCTAAATTTTTTCTCACTTTACTGGATTTTGGGAAAACGAACGAGCATATTGTAGATATGTCACACCAATCACAAAGAACATTTAGATTTTTCCTCATCACGTCACATTTCTAACCCATTGAGGGGTAAGGAGTGGATGTAGAGGGAAAATTTATTTTTGATATAACTTATACAAGACCGCAGATCATAAATGTGGTAAAATTTTTAAAATCGGAACGACAGAAAATGCTTAGACATTAAATTCTCATACTAAGAAGTAACAATAGTCTGTCACCAAAGTAGGATTCCATACACCTTGATTTTATCTCTTTTAACAACGTTTTGGTGTAAAAGCTCCTATTTTTCTTCGCATATTTCCTGTATTTTCGGTGATTTTAGCAATATTAAAGACTTCCTGGTGCTATGGGGGCTCTATAAAATACGGATCCAGAAAATTATATAAACTAAAAATTTATAACAGGTACATTTTTCCATTGGTCATCAATAGGTTACAAGTGTGATGTGATAGAAATGTTTCATTTAACGTTTTTCACTATATTAAGTCAAAGGAGTAAGAACAAAAAAAAAAAAAAAAAAAAACTATTCTCCGTGTAATTTTTTTCTCATTTTTTGTTAACTTTGTTAGTTAAACTTGGATTTTAATTTTTTGTCAATGCGAATTTTAAAATTTTACCATTTTTGAGATCTGTGGTCTTATATTAGTTATATTAAATATAATTTTCCCACCTAAACCCACTCCTTACCCCTCATTTTTCAAAGGTTTTATGAGAGGTCTATGAGTAAAAATTAGAGACTTGTCTAGTAATACATTTTTGTAGCCCCATGTCTTGACTATAAAACATGAACCTAAAAAATTTTATAATCTAAAAACTCCTCTGGGAAGCATATTTTATTTGGTTCTCAATAGGTTAAAAATATGACGTGATGAAGAAAACCCTAAATGTTCCTGGTGATTGGGATGACCGTAACATATTTTTCACAATATTTTTTTTTAATATTGATCTGTGAAATTAGCATTGAAGAGTCTTCTGAAAAAAAATCATTAAAAGAAAACATACATTTTTTAATAATTTTAAATTGCTTTAATAACTTTACTAGACAGTTTTAATTTCAAATGCAAATTTTAATTAAATCTGTATAATATTATTTTAATTTAGAAAGCAACAAACTTTTTCTTTATTTTCCATTGTCATAAATAATTAAGACACTTCAAGTGTAACACTAACAATAGAGAATAATAGAAATTAGCATAATAAACATAAATAAATCTAATGTTTAATGTCAATCAAAAGTAAAAAAAAACTAACTTTCAACTCTTGTAAACGCGTATCAAAAAATTTCTGACATTATGACACTTGCTAGACTATTACATATATACTTACATACACACTTAACTAAAAAAAGGACAACATTTTTCATACTACTCAGAATTAAGACACAAATGGTTAAATATTTTTAAGAAAAATATTATTATAATCCAACAAAGATTTATTTATTAATTCATTAATTCATATTTCAACAAAAATTCATTCATGGGGATACAATAGCAACAGCAAGCAGCAGCTACAACAAGACAAACGATGACGAATGTTGATTAAATGTAAAATGTGTGTTTGAAGACACAACGTTGACTGACTGACGACCGACCATTCATAATAATGGCTGGGGAGGGTTAATGGACGACACTGTTAAATCACTTGATTTCTTTATAAACAGGATTCTTAGCCATATAAACAACAATAATAATAATGGCAGCAACAACAACAATATTGATAAGCATAAAAATTCACTTTAAATTGGAATAAATATGACTTTTTGCGAGAAAGAAAACAAAAAAAGAAATACATTGACTATGACAATCATCGTTATATTATTATTTTTTTTACATAATTGTTGTAATGCCAACAAACGCTGTTAAAAGCCAAATAAAATTGAATTTTAATGTTTTTGGTGTGGTTGTTGTTGTTACAAATTAAATATTCATAACTGACATTACGCCGGGGCTCCAGTCATACACCCCACATGTAACATTTATACATACATACATATGTACTATGTACTTACATATATAAAACCAAGTGTCTACTGTCATTATTAAAACCACAATTTTAGCGTCACAATGCCACAGTGGGTTATGCTAGAATACGGTCTGATCATAAATAAAATTCAATTTAATATAAAAGAATTAAAATTTGTTTCATATAATTTTTCAAATTTTATCTGCAAATGCAGTCCAGGGATAAGAAAACATCAACATAAATTTGTTTTTATACCAGACGTACAGACGGACATAACTATGTAAGGTTCATAATGATATGTGCAAAATTTATCTAGAAAAACACTTCAAGACAGAAACAAAATCATTACGTTGACTTGATTTCATAAATGTATTGAAAAGTTGCGTTTATGCTATGCAAGTTACATTAATACTATGAATCGTTTTAAATACGCATTTTCGGATATTTCGTAATTTCATTCCTGCTTCGTAACGACTTACATTTAATGAAAACTTTTAATGTAATATTTAAGGCACAAATCTATTAAAAAATGTAATCAAAAGGAAATCATTGATATAAAAATGGATGAAATAATATACGTATGTGAATAATAATTTGATATTATGTTAAAAATTACAGCCCCCTTAAAATTTTAAAGAAATTTTTACGTAACAGCAATGAATTTTTCGTTTCCAAATAAAAAAAAAGTTTTTCTTCTCTTTTGTTTTAGAAACAAAATAAAATTCTACTAACTTAATCGATTTGATTTTCTGCGATTTTTTTCGCTTAATTTCGGAATTTTTGTGTACTCAAAAACGTAAATGTAACGTAGCAACCTAATCAAATTAGGTCGCTCTACGTTTTTACGTGACAGCTGTAAGAACAGTGTTTACAGCTTTTTGTAAAAGGTGTGTATACAAAACAAAATATAAACCAATTAATCTAGCGATTTTCAAATTGAATTTGAAATATGGAAATATGTGTAATTGACATTGAAGGTACAAAACAGCAACAAAGTACTGGCTTCATTTACGTTTTTTGAGCAAACATCCACTTACGTTCCGTTTACATTTACAGCTGTCAAAACAGTGTTGGCAGCTTTTTATTTCAATATACTAAATCTGCGTAAAAAATCGCCATAAAAAGTTTATCAATTGGACAATTTATTTTGCTGTTCCCTTCACAAAAAAAAAAAAAAAAAAAAAATTAAAACAATTCAAATAAAGCGTAGAGTTGAATCAATCAGCCCAATCATAAATATTACCAAGGAATTTATTTCCCATGGAAAATATCATTCTTGAGAGTTTTTTCCCTTAATGCAGTTGATAAAAAAGGGAAATTCATTTTTCACAATAAGAGAATGGTGAAAAGTGAGAAATCTCACTCGGAATTTTTGTTTATGATTGGGCTGAATAATTTAAAATTAAAAATTTTTGTCATAAAAGCACTTTATTTTTTTTTTACAAATCGCTAAAATACAAACCAATAAATCTAGCGATTTTCAAACTAATTGAGACTTACTGGAAATATGTGCAATTGACATCACTAATGTTGACGTGTACAAAACAACAACAAAGTATTGGCTACATTTACGTTTTTTGAGTAACCGTGTACTTACGTTCCATTAACATTTACGGTAGAGTAACGGAGCCTTAAAGCTTCCTCCTCTTGAGAACGAAGTAGATTCTCTGATGATGCCTTTGATCGTTTTCGTCGAATTAGTTCCCTTAGTAGATGTCTAAGTTGATCTACCATCGCCACTTCCGAGGTTATTCCGTTTTCCTCGCAGACGTCTATCAGCTTGTCCTTTCGTAGAAGGTAAATCCATTGGACTGAAATGGTTTGAAGTGTTGCTGAATGTCCAAGGCTGCTATGGTGGTTGCTCTTTGATTCCCCTCCGCCCCGTTGGTGGTTGCGGTCGTAGTTTTTCCAATAGATTCGGGTTTGGAGCCGGGTTTTGTAGCTGAGATATACTCAGCTGGTCCAGTTTCTTCAAAGGTCTGCTTCCTTTGACTGTTACCACAGAGCTTCCTTGTTCCTTCGTGACACGGACAATGACGAAATGGTACCTAGCTACGAGAGAAAAAACAGTGTTGGCAAAGTTAATTCTCTGTAGAATGTATAATCCGACGAGACAAATTTTTCGACTCTCGGTCGGCAAACTACAGTTTTCGTCCTTAAAATGCAATTCGATGAGATAAATTCTTCTAAAAACTGGCTAAAGTATAAATCGTTTAAAGTATAACGTTTAAAGTATAACTTTAAATCGTTTAAAGTATAGCTCTTGAAAAAATGATTAGATATTTGATAAGGAAATTGAATTTTTGCATTAGAAGAACATCATTTTAGACGATGAATTTTTACATTTAAGAGAAAAAAGTGGATAAATTTGAAAAACTAGTTGCTTGATGTAAAATATTCCGTCAAATAACAGCTTTATATTATAAATATTTAAGAATATGTTTTTAAGAGTAAAATGTGCAAGTGAATGCTCTTAAATCAAAAAATGCGCTAACAAAATGATGTAAAAATTCCTCAAATTATACAAAATAGATAAATAAAATAGTTTATGCACAGATAACCTACAAATTTTAAATGAAAACGAGAAATATATAATCATTCAAGCCCGAAATTCAAAGAGTGGTCTTCTTTTTTCTAGACCTGTGGATAATTGTGGACCTATACTTGTATTAAGTGTAAAATAAAACATACGAATATAAAATAGGCTTCGTCTTTGGACTATAAGAAACCTGTGTGCCAAATTTCAATAATTTATTTTCAAAATTGCGACCTTTAGTTTACATAGACGGACAGACGGACGGACATCGTTAAATCGACTCAGAAAGTGATTCTAAGCCAATTGGTATAAATTTTTGGGTGTAACAAACATTAGCACAAACGCATAATACCCTCCCCACATATGGTGGTGTAGAGCATAAATATTAAATATGTATTTAAACTTATTGTTGAATCTATAAGATCTCTGTCTAGTTAGTATTTCAATAAGATAAAAAAATAACAAAATATCAATTCCATTCCACTGTAACTGTAAATTTTATTATATTTTTGAAGAAAAGGGCTGCTGTGTCTCAGCCTTTTTTTCCAAGCAATATGGTTCAAAATAATTTTATAACTTCAAACACTCAACATGAATAATATTTGTGTTGGGGGTTGTTTGGTAATAAAATTTGTGCAGACGTACACATATATTTAGTGGTTACTGTGATTATCAAACGATGAATATAAATCTCTGACTCAAATTAAGTCAACCGTATAAGTGCGAAACAAAATAAGTAAATGATACATTTAAACAAGAATCACTTAAGTTGTACGTATTTATGTCTGTCTGTCTGTCAGTCCGTGATGTTTGTGTTTGAAAATTATAATTTTAACGCTTTGTTTTGTCATTCATTCATAATTCATAACAAGTGAAGCATTTTAATTTTATTAAACAAGTTGTTTTAAAGTCTTGATAAAATCTCAAATATATTTCAATTGAAAATAAGTTCAAGAACGTCATAATAATTTGATGCGGTTCATTACAAAATGTTTATTTTTAGGGTGAAAATTATAATAAAGTGTGGGGATAAATAAGCTTTGACTGTGTCCTTTATTATGATAAATATTTCCTGTTATTAAAATTGTATGGTATAAACTTTTAATTTTGAGAATTTTTAGAAATTAACAAATTAATAGCAAGAAAATTAATCTTTAAAAAAAAAAAAAAAAACTATTTCTTGAAAATGTATTCGAAAAGAACTGTGAAAAAAACAAATAAAAATGGATTTGATTTGAAATTGCTTTTATTAATTAAATTTTAAATTGAGTTTCCTGTCATAATCTAAATGATAATATTAATAATTGATTTTATTTTAAATAAATTTATTTCTGTATCATATTAATCTATATAATGACCATATAGTTCTACTAAATTATTCATAAAATAAGAAATCTATTCCAATTATTGTTTTAATTGATCTAATTATTCAATTAATCAAAATTCAAATTTTCTAATATTTTTACTAAAAATAAAATATTTGTTTTATTGTGTCAATTAATAAATTAATCAAATATGAATAAAAATAAGTGAACATTTGAATAATTGAATATAATTTTTGAAAATTTTTTTTTTGTAGATGGAATATCAATTAATAAAATGATTGAATAATGTATTAAACGTAATTGAAATTGCATTTTAACATTTTTTTCTATGTAAAATTTAAATTCAATTCGCATAGAATGCATTAATTTTGATTATAAAACTATAAAAATATTTGAAATCATTTAGAAATTCTGATTAATAACTAAGTCTTTTGAGTGCAATATATGCAAAATTATGCTCTTAAGTTTAAAATGTCATTAAAATTGCGAAAATATGACAAAATTAGTATTTCATATGACATTATGCTACTTAGCATAAAATATACAAAAAAATGCTGTAACAAATCGGTACCGGTCTGAAGCAGTTTGGTTCAGGGTACACTGAACAGGTATAATCGTCGGCGCAGCTGATTTTGTTTTTGTGTATGAGATCTGTCAAAGTTTGTTTACGTTTTATTGTTTACATATAGTAACAAAAAAATAAGATCCCAGCAAAAAATGGTGCTTACTTGGAAGCAATAACATTGCTTACATAAGCGATATTTTGGTTATTTAATTAAATAAAGCTTCAAAAATGTAATACAGTAAATTATGGAATCTGCACAAAAAACACTATTCCTTACCATAGTGCTCCGGAGAAGCAAAATAAATCACATTCTAATGCTTCTAGGCGGCTCATTTCGAACAAAAATCATGCAATATAAATGCGCTTCAGTAATGTTTTATTATAAAAGTCTGGTCTGCAATTGTAAGAATTATAATATAAGCATTGCTAAAGCGCATTTATAATGCATGATTTTTGTACGAGATGAGCCGCCTAGAAGCATTAGAATGTGATTTTTTTTGCTTCTCCGGAGCACTATTGTAAGTTAAAGTGTATTTCGAACACCGTCAATAACTTACTCTATTGCATTTTTGGAGACTTTATGCAATTAAATAAGCAATATGTTGCTTCCATCAGTCATATTGCATCCAAGTCAGCAAAAATTTTTTGCTGGGATTGTATATTTTGCAATGTATTTTAATCAGTTGTTTTTGACACATAAACTACACAAAAGAGAGGCAAAAAGTTGGGTTGTTGTATTTGTTGCCGCGACGATTATACCTGTTTAGTGTACCCTGGTTTGGTTATTTAAAACACAAAAATAAATATTTTATTGCATATTACAATCTTAAATAATTCATAATTTTTTTTTTCTTCTTCTTCTTTTAGCCTACACACAATCAGATAGCGAAGACTGTTCCGACGATGATGGTAATTCCGCCGGTAATAAAGACTCCAGCAATAGCAGTGGACAAAATTCAAAATCCCGACGGCGCAGAACCGCATTTACATCGGAACAATTGTTAGAATTAGAAAGAGAATTTCATGCAAAGAAATATTTAAGTTTGACTGAAAGAAGTCAAATTGCCACAAGTCTGAAATTAAGTGAAGTACAAGTAAGTGTTGAAACCTTAACAGAATTTTAAATAGAAAACTAATTATTATTTTGTCTATTTCTAACTCACTATCTTTCTCTATCTCTCCCTCTTACCCCCTTTTCTACAATATATTTGTTTAGGTTAAAATTTGGTTTCAAAATCGTCGCGCCAAATGGAAACGTGTTAAGGCTGGTCTCTCTTCACACGGTTTGGGTCGTAATGGTGCGAGTGGAACAAAAATTGTTGTACCCATACCCGTGCATGTCAATCGTTTTGCCGTACGTTCTCAGCACCAACAAATGGAGAAAATGTGCCTAAGTGGTCCCAAGCCAGATCTACGTAAAAAGATTACCTCCGATACAAGTGGTTTTGAAAAGTTCAGCGGTAGTTTAAGTATCACGAACTCTCCTAATACGGTAAATAATACACCTGCAGCAGCATTAATGGCAGCGGCAGCAGCAAATTTAACAGCTGCCACAACAGCCGTAACGGGTACGTTAGCGTTGGCACGTAGTAGTATCTATTAATTACACATTTATTTATTAGACTAAATTATTATTAACTATTAAAAAAAGAAAGAAAGAAAGAAAGAAAGAAAGAAAAACAAAATACCTAAATATATAAATTTTAATTTTTGCTAGTGAGTATTGTATGTATGTACTGTATTAATTTTATAAGCGTTTTTATAATTTTCTTTATTATACATACTTTTTTTTGTTTTTTTTTATCTTTATTTTGACTTGTGTTTTAGTATTATACATTTTAAATTTAAAAAGAAAATATTGTAAATATTTAAATAAAAGAAATAATTCAAAAATAATAAATTGAACAGATATAAATCAACAAAATATTAAAATAATTTGTTTTAATATCTTTAGGTAGATATTTCTTTCAGAGACCGGATTTTAATACTAAAAAAACAATCATTTTATTTTTATTTCAATCGAAAAACAATCTTTAATGTTCAAAAAATAATAAAAATCCATCATGATTTTTATTATTTTCATCAATATTTTAATTTTTTTTCATCATGATGAAAATAAAAATATAAATATCTTTTGTGATATTTATTTCAAAAGTTGAAAATTATTTTGAACTTTTTTCATCGGATGGAAAAAATTCTAAACAACAACAATTTCATTTGAATAAAAAAATATTTTGAAAACAAAACAAAAGTATGAATAAAAAAAACAATCATTTTAAATTTTTTTCGAACTGATATTTATCGTTAAAGATATTTATCGTTAAAGATATTTATTTTTTTCATCATTGATGGATATTTATTTTAAAAATAAAAATCCCTCACATATTTTTTTCAACAAATGAAAAAATATTTTGAACATTAAAGATATTTATTTTGATTGAAAAATAAAAATAAAACGTTTTCGGGTGCTTGATTTCTTTGCAGGTATTTATTGTTTGTTGTTATTTTTTTCCACGAATAAAATTAATTTATTTATAATTGAAAAGACAAGAAATTTAAGTTGAATGTATAAGAATTGAAATACCTTGACAATTGTGTTTTGTTAAAAATTTATTTTTTTTTTTGCATTCAATATGAGTTTTGTTATTAATTTGCCAAAAACTGACATCATCGTACAGTGAAAAACAAATGTGGACGTATTTCTACAATACTACTCACTACAGTACACTGATTGCAAAATGTTGGTAATAGATTAAGTTAAGTACCAATTAGCACCTATCTCCTCACCAAAGTTCCAGTTAAGAACCAGTTGACACAAAAAAACTCACTATATAACAGTTGAGAGTCAATTTAAGGACTGCGTACGAAAAAATCCGTGCATGCACTTGGGCTTATAACTTTTGATATGGTGAAAAATAAATAATTCTGTTAACTGTTTATGCTCACTAGCCACGTGCTAAATTTCATGGTAATAGCGAAACTAGTTTTTCTTAAAAAAGTAAATATAAAAAAAAAAATAGAAAATTTTCATGAAATCTTACATCGGTCATATAAAACAATTGCTAGGAAGGGAGTTGTGTCAAAAAATACAGTTTCTTGGGTCATAATATTATACAAAGAAGTCATAGTCACTGAATGGAAAGCTGGTACTGGAAGAAAAATAATATCTTCAGCCTGCAGGACTCAGACAAAATAGAAAGGATTTCGAGAGAAAATCCCCTCATCTTATAAAGGAAAGTGTCACAAAAAGTTAATTGCTTTGATTTTTATAAGTGATACACCAAAAGATGCATATGAAATTTGTCTTCAAGGTATGTCAACAATATTCTTTATTCGCTCAAGATTTTCAGAGTTATGGATCCAAATTTTCACGATTTAAAAAAAATAATAATAATAATTTTTTCGCTACTAATCACCGAATAACTACGGAAATATTAAAAAAAAAAAAATTATGTAAATTCAGATCAAAGATAAATTAAATCGCTATCTACTGGAGTTTAATTTATCTTAATTAGACAAACCGTTCTCGAGTTATATAATTATGACTGCCTAAAGGCGGGGTCTAGTAGTCGTGCCCATAAAAAAAAATCAATACGTGATGGGAAAAAATGAAAGCTGATTCTTGTTTAGCTCGTTAAATTCCATCTAATCCACCTATTTTTTTATTTAAGAAGAAAACATTTTTTTCGGACATTTATTTCCGAATATCTCCTAAACTATTAAAATTGGCTTTAAATCTTTTGATTAAATGACTTAAAGCCAATTTTATTCCGCATGCGACATTTTGGTGTATCATTTATATAAATATATATATATATATATATATATATATATATATATATATATATATATATATATATATATATATATATATATATATATATATATATATATATATATATATATAGTTAAATATATATATATATATATATATATATATATATATATATAGTTAAATATACTCGACTAACCGGCTTTTTTAGGGCGCAAAATTAGACCTGACGAATAAAAACTGAAAGCAGAGTTATTATATAAATATTAATATATATGATTCCATGATAAAACTAAACAAGGTAGAATTATAAGGGAGGGTTGTCATTTTCAAGTATTGTAAAGTCAAATAATTAAAACATTAAAAAATATTCAGTTTCCAATTCAAATGAGGAATAAAGCCCAAATTACAATAGCGCGTAGTCAACAACAGTATCAGCAAAAGTTATCAGCTGATCACTGTCAGCACAGTCTATATTAGAGAAATTTGTATCAAGACAAACGTCAAATTTTTGTTTGATTTGCAGATAATTTTTTATCTCTGTCAATTTTAGGAGAAAACGTATGACATATTAAACCATGCAAAAAGTACCAACAACAATCAAGATGGCGTCTTTTATCAAGCATTATCAAGACAAAGTTGTCAGGGCTCGAGCGCTGACAATTTTCTTTTAACGCTGCAATAATACTGACAAATTCAGTCTACATTAGACAAATCTTTATCATGATAAAATTTTGACGTTTGTCTTGATAAAAATTTGTCTAATGTAGACTCAAAGTTATAATTACAATTCAGCGTAGGCAGTCACAATTTACAACCACCATCTAGCTTTGTTCTACTTGTGTATTTTAGCCTCTCATTTATTTGCTCACTCTCTTTGTCTCGCTCTCAATCTGAATGCAGCGCAGTGAATTTAGAAACAGGGCTAAATGAAACAGTACTGCAAACTGCTGCTGACTAAATGTAATCAACACCATAACAAACAGTGCATTCTAAATAATCAGCTGATTATGGCAGCACACACTGCTGTTGACTACGCGCTATTGTAATTTGGGCTTAATTATTTATTGAAAAGCAGCAAATCTTTTTCGCGATATTTTGCAAAATTTAACATGAATGTTTTTCTCTATGCACAATTTATTAAACAGGTTAGTGTTAAAAAAAAAGAACTGTTTTTTATTATTTTTTTTTATTTCTTTTAAATTTTTTTTTATAATATTTTTATATATATATTTTTTTTTTAAGTTTGTTTTAATTTTTTTAAATTTTCTTTTGACTGACTTTCCAGGGAAAATAAATTTTAGAATGTTCTCTCTAATAATTTTACCTTGTTATTGATTGTATTATGCACAGAACCATAGATTAACTACTAGATATTTATGTGAGAGAAAAAAACCTAATTCAATTGTCATAAACCTAATTCATACAAAAACAAAATACATGAAGTCACATATATTTTGTTTTTGTATTTTCAAAAAAATGATTAAATTTTTTGAAAATTTAGTATAGGGTGGCTCTCACATAAACTTCTAGTTCTATTCTATGCACAGAACAAAGAATACTAAGAAGGGAAAATAGTACTCTTTCCTACAACAACAACATTTCTCTCTCTTCACATACAAGTTCTGTGTGAATTCAACACACTTATGAGAGAGAGAAACAAGACAAAATAAACAAATATTTTCCTTAAAATTTAAGGAAAATTACACACGCGACACATTTTTCAACAAACACACGATATTTTTATTATTTTTTCACACGCGTTTATAGTATTTTAACTCCCGTTAAACGAATATTTTCCACAAACTGAAAAAATATTTTTTTATTTTATTTTTGACATTCCTTTTTTGTATGTTGAAATTTAAATTGAACGAACAATGTTGCTAAAAATAAAACAGATTTTAAAATAATTTTAAATTATTTTCATATTCATCAACAAAAAGCAAAGAAATGTAATTATATTACTATTTGTGGATGTAACCCTCATAAAAAGATAAAAATCTGCGAATATAATTGTGATGAATTATATTTAATAATTTGTTAATACTCTTTTGTGCAACTATGTAAGATTATGATGTGTGGTGAAAGTGGTTTCACACTAATACATATAAATAAAATTTGACTAACACAATCTTAAAGTTAGGTTTTTTTGACAACAGAGTTAGGTTTTTTTGACAAGCCTTCCATTCTTAGTATTCTTTGGCACAGAACATGTATGTGGGAAGAGAGGAATGTTGTTGTTTTACAAAAGAAAACCATTTTCCATTCTTAGTATTCTTTGATCCAAACCATGATACAACTAGACAAGGTAAGTCAAACTATTAAAAAATTAAAAACAAAAAAGTATAAATACAAATAGAAAAATGTAAAAATGTTTTGCTTACATTCAAAATATGGAATGTTTCTTGAGAGGAAGGAGTTCATTTTCAGAAAATTACAGTGTATATTCATTCTCAGGAACATTTATATACAATACTTTGCACATTAATGTGCTTTTTATATATATATATATATATATATATATATATATATATATATATATATATATATATATATATATATATATCATTAGAAATTATATATATATATATATATATATATATCATTAGAAATTATATATATATATATATATATATATATATATATATATATATATATATATATATATATATATATATATATATATATATATATATATATATATATATATATATATATAATTGAAGGTTATTAAAATTATTGAAAAAATATATATTTTTTGTTTGAAAATATTTTTTTTCTCTTTTGAAGTTTTGCTTTGATTTGTTTTCATTTTCTTTTGTTTTATATGTGAATGACTTTAAAAGGAAAATAAATTTATTTATTCTATCAGGATTCAAACCATGATATAACTACTGAAGGTAGAATCATTTGGGAGTGTTGTCATTCGTAAGTCTTGTTAAGTCAGCAAATTAAAAAAATTAAAAACAAAAAAATAAAAATTACAATTAAAATAAATATAAAATATTTTTGTTTGCACTTGAATTTTTAAATGTTTCTTGCAAAGATCAACAGCAGAATTCCATTTTTGTAAATTTCACTCAATAAATTATTTGCTTTTAAATAAAATTTACATATTTGTATAAAATTTATTCATATACAATTTTATTTTTAGTTTGAAGAAAATTTTTTTTATTTTTGATGTTTTGTTTTGAATTTTTTACATTTTGTTTTATTTTATATGTGACTGACTTTTCAGGGTAAATAAAATTGAGAACATAATTTCTAATGATTATACCTTTTGTAGTTATATTATGGATTCAAACCATAATATAATAATAGAAGGTAGATTCACTAAAGAGAGTCGTCAATTTTATTTCTTGTTAAGTCAAAAAACTGAAAAATGGAAAGCAAAAAACAAAAATCAAGAATGAAAAAATATAAAATATTTTGTTTACATACATAAGTTTGAATTGTTTCTTGAAATGCAGAATTCTATCTTGGGAACGCTGTGTGAACGCTTAATACATACATTTGTCCAACTGGACATTTACACATCATAAATTTGTAAATATTTGTTTGTTTTAATAAAATTTAGTTGCATAAATTTGTTTAAGGAAAATTTTTGTTTTAAATTTAAAATATTTTTTTTTTTTTTCTAATTTGAAGTTTTATTTTAAATTTTTTTACATTTTCTTTTGATTTATATGTGTTTGACTTTTCAGGGTAAATAAAAATGAGAACAAACTTTCTAGTGATTTTACCTTTAGTAATTCTATCATGGATTCAAACTATTTTTTAGATTTAAAAAATTTAGTGTGACTTTTTTCTAGCTCGATTTGAAATAATTAAAAAAAAAAGTTTCAACAATTTTCATTGTACAAAGTGCGTTGTCTACAGGTATTCTTTGATGTTCTAAAGTCATATCATAAATACGTAAATTTTTAATTTTTTTTTATTATTTAATAAGAAATTCTCTTTAAGCGATTATCTTTAAAATTTCGTTTTCACTTATTTTATTAATGCTCACACTTTTAGTCCCCAAACATCTCCGTTTCACAATTCAAATAAATGTTTGTATTTTAATACGAAATCTCTAAATCATTTTTAATTTTAAAATATTAAAAAACCGTTATTCATATTTTCTTATTTCCTACAAAATTACATTGCAACATCAATAAATCAAATTGTGTGTATTTTTAAAACATTTGATTTCACATAAATTTGATAATTTCCAATACATAGATATTGCAGAATGTATTTAAAAAAAAAATGTATCTACTTATTTATATAACAGTAGACAAGAGTAAAATCAATGTAATCCTTAAAAATCCCTTTAAATTAAAAACTATTGTACACTACAGTGATATTTAGTAATAAAGTTGGGCGTTAACATGCCTTATGACAAATTATGACAGCCACCCATAGTGCGCAATGATTTATGACAATAAAATGCCAAAGCAAAATATTATTGAAAATTGTCGATTAAATACACGCATTCATGCAAAGAAATATAAATTTACAGTAGAGAGGAGAGAGTATGAGGCGATGTTTAAGACATTAAATTAAACTTGAATTTGTTTATGAGTTAGTTGCCTGCTTTACAGTTTCATTGCAATATTTAATTGAATAATGTGTAGATATTGTGGATATATTGTATAAATACTTGATATTGTGTTAATACTTAATGATTTGTTTTCTTTATTTATAACACCGCACAGTGGTCCCAAAACGATGGACGATCCTGAGGTGTATTTCAATTGATCTGGAGGAGTACAGGTTCTTAGTTGGTCTGGGGGACGGGGGGTGGACCTCCAAAGTTGGTCACCTCGAGTATGAAAATTTAAAAAAAAAAAAAAAAAATCGGCAAAATTTTATTTATGATTTGATTGAAAAACAAATTTTCCACATAGATAGTCCTTATAATTCTCTACAAAAAATGCGCTTATACGTATGGGATATCTCTTTTACTTTAAGAGATATTTAGACCAAAGTAAAATTTTGACCCATTTTTGGACATGTTTTTTTTTCAGTTTTTTTTTTTAACTTAGCGGGCTCAATTTGAGTCCTAAAAATAAAAAATATTATCTAGATTCTGTATAAAATTCTTAATAATTTTCGTGCAAGGATCATATATCTATGTGGTTTAGATAAAAAGTTATATTATTTTGAAATAGAAATTTTGAAAAAAAAAAATTGATTTTTTGTGTTTTTTTATACCCTTCACCACAGGTGTAAAGGGTATATATAAGTTTGTCATTCCGTTTGTAATTTCTACAATATTCGTCTAAGACCCCAAAAAGTATATATATTCTGTATCCTTATTGATAGTGGAGTCGATATAAAGATGTCCGTCTGTCTGTTGAAATCAGTTTTTAGAAAGCCCCAGTTATCGGATATATATGTTTTATACATAAAATTGTTAGAAATATTTGTGAAAAAAATCCGTCCACTATATTCAAGATATATTTTGAAGCTTCTACATAAGCTACGGCTTTCGCTTTTAAACGGGTTGATCATAAATATTTTTATAAAATTTCAATTTTTTACAGAAAGCCAATTCGTTCATAAACAACAGAGTTATAGACCAAAAAGAAAAAAATAAATTTAATAAGTAAATACACAGAAAAATGTTTATATTAAGCATATATATATACATACATACATGCATACATACATACATACATACATACAAAAATAAAAATATATAACTATTCAATTTTTGTTGTTTATATTTTTAAATCAATGCTTGCTATGACTTTCTTTTTCGTATTTAAATGTTCGTAGTTAAAAAAAATTAGGCGTTAAGGCGAAAATTTTATTATTTGTGGGTAAGATGGTAGTATGGTATTAAGTAACATGGTGAAGTGTATCAAAGATTCGGCACGGCCGAATCTTTTTTCAATTTCATTTTTTTCAAAAGGGTGGTAAAATTTTTTCACTTTAAAATCCATTATTTTCCTCCGGACTATAATTTCATGTTTCTAAAAGAACGCTTAACATAAATGCATGTAAAGAAAATCCGATGGCAGTTGGGGTAACAGTCTTCCCACTAGTCCTATCAGAATATTATTAATTTTAAATTTTATTTTTTTAGTTTTTTGTGGAGCTCAAAAATGTCAAAGCTGAAATTAAAAAAAAATACTTTGATTACATACCTACATATATTCGCTAAACACACAAAAAATATTTAATAAGCCACGCCTCTTATAACGACAGGGTGACCATTTTACTGAAAAAATGTAAATTTTTGAAACAAGCTTTCCCCGAACTGGAATTTTTGGTATTTCGGAGTAATAAAATGGGAATCCATTTATATTCTTCTTTTAAGGACAATTTTTTTTATATTATACTAAAATTTTACAATGATAGCTTAATTAATGTAAAAAAAATAAAATTAAATACAAAAATTTTTCGCTTTTTGATCAACTTAATGAAAAAATTTAGTTCGAATACTTTATTATTTATGTATTTTCAAGTAATCACCTTTCCAACGATACCAAATACTTGCATAAATACTTTACACAATCGTTTAAAAACTAACTGAAAGTTGACCCCCTTCAGCGAAATGTGTGCATTAAATAATTTTGTGTAACTATTGAACGGATAAATATATTTCAATGAAATTTCATATAGTTATTGCTGAAGTATTTCCCAACTGTTTTGGAGGAGTACAAGTTTCATTAAGATACATCCAGTAGTTCTAAAGTTACAGAATTATTTCCAAAAAAATCAAAATATGCACGAAACTAGTGAACATATGTAGTTAAACTACGTACTCAGTTTTCCTCCAGGACGTCAAATTTTTTCTTAAAAGGACTTTAAATTTTCAAAATTTGTATAACTATTCGTTATACAAATTTTTAAAAAAATCTATAAAATATTTAAGATTATTATATCAACTCAATAAGAATCCCCGCAATGTTTAAATATTATAAACATTTTAGAAAATATCCTTTTTAAAATGTTATCCTTTGCTTAGTTAATTATATACATCATTTAAAGAAATTTTTCTTAAAATTTTGTCCTTGAGAAAAATTTGATATGAGGTTTTATTATGTATGGACTCTAGTTTGATACAAATATAGATTTTATCATGTGTGAGAAAATTTTTGGGAAATTGTTACTCAGTGTAATAAATGTCATTTATTGAATAAGGTTTTTTAGTCTACATATGACCCGAAAATATATACCTGCTGTTTATAAATATTCTCATTGTTAAGATCTATTAAGATTTTAATCTTTTTCGCGAAATTATTCTTGCATTTTGGAAGATTATTGTCTTGATGTATGTATTTGTTCCTCCACACCGTCTAATGTCTATGTTATATATTTCTCAACTCAACACTTGGTTTCTTATTTGAGAAAATATTTTACAAAGGGGAACAATTGAATAAATAATTGGTATCAAAGGATTATAAGTATTTTGGATTTAGCTTAAAACCACTATTGTATAAAAAATCATATCAAATTGTACTCAATGAGTCTAGGTAAATTAGCACGATACTAACAGATATAAAAATGTGCCAAATGTTTTCGTTTTAAAAATAATTTCACTCAAATGTCGCGACATTTGTCGGCCAATATGCGAACGATTAGACCACATCCATGTAATGCTATGAAAAATATTGCGGCTGCAACGAAGAGAGTCGATGAAGACCTAGTTTGTGTAATATCAAACCTCTAGATTTGTATACTCTACATCATCATAGGTGGGTGGAATATTATGAGTTTATGCTGAAATGGTAAAAATTATCTCAGAATCACTTTCTGACTTGATTTATTCACGTCCGCCTTCCGTCTGACTGTCTGCAAACAACAACTGGTCGTAATTAAAAAAAAAAAAAATTAATAAATAAATCAGTGAAATTTCGTATATAATCTTCTATTGAAGCAAGAGCGAACCCTATTGAAACAGGTTATAATCGGTCGATTCACCTGTAGCCCCTACAAATTCCCAGCCGGAATAGGGATTAAATGGCCATAAATGCCTTAGATACAGCGATATTTTTTTGAGTAATTTGGCACAAGTAAATTCTATGTATGTATAAATCTTTGTGGCAAATTTTATAAAGTTCGGTCCATAATGGATCATAGCTCCCATATAAAGACTTGGAATGGAATTATTTGTAAAAAGAAAGTGTCAGAAAATTTTATTTCAGATCATATTAAAAATTCCGACATCCAATTATATTTACGCTTCACAACAAAGATTCCGATTTTCAGTTATATTTCAAATGTTTAAAATCGGAAAATACTCTCAATAGATCAGACTATATATGTATATATAGATGAGCACCATTTTGAAATAAGTATCTAGGTATTTATCTGCTGAATCGTTTGCCTAAAATTCATAATTATTATTATTTTTGTTTAATCCCAACTTAGGGCTGCTCTGCATCAATTTTAAATCGATTTAATTTTTTTGTTTCATTCTTAATCTGAGACAAATCCTCTATCTAAACCTATTTGATTTTTGCCTCGCTTTTTAATTTTTTTGTTGACCCATCGATCACTGATCTTTTTTTTTTTTAGATGATATCTCATTTAGACATTTTTATAATGCTCTAAGGAAGAGAAATTTCCAAATCAGAATGAATTGCACCAATTAAAGCTCTATAGGTCACTTTAACATTTTTCAGAAAAATCACTTAAACTGTAAATATTTCAATTATTTTCGATTTGCAATCAGCTTTAAATAAGTAAGAAATTCTTTTTCATTAAAAAACCTTTTAAATTTTTTTATCTTCACATTAAATTATATACATTGTACATATTTATATAAGCCATTGAAATCCATTTTAAGTAATAAACCAATTTCAATGTCAAAATTATTTAATCAGCACAAATTTGTTGCTCTTTTTTATTTCGGGGTTGTAAGTTTTCTTTTCAATTTCAAAATCATAAATGCGATTATGCATAATTAATTGTTAAATAATGCTAAATAAAAAATTACAAAACCATAGTACTAAATGAAAATTCACTTAAAAATACATAAATAAAAAAATACATTAAAATACTCTACTAAATCGCTTTTTCCCGCAGTTTAAAAGTTTTTTTTTTTTTTTTGTCCAACTCATTTGCACATAAACGGATGTGGTTGCATAATATAAAAGACGTAGAAAAGGGGGCATTAAATGAATAGCAGCCCTCTGTTAAAAAGACATCATTGTCGTAAATAATTATTATTTTTTGGTGTTGTTGTAGTTGTTTTAAAATCTATACAACAAACAAGCAATATGCGGCAACAAATTATCCACAAAGTGTTACAAAGAGGCATTTTTTATAGTAGAAAATACGAGTATAAATAAAATAAAATTATATAGAGATTTTTTTGCTTACCAAAAAAGGGGCGTGTCACACAACATAATAGTTCGTTTGTCGTTGTCGCATAATAATTGTATATGAATATATCTGTGTGTATATGTGTGTGTGTATCTGTGTATAAAAGTTGTTTTGTAAACGATTCTCATGAGGGTTGTTTGGTTTATTTACTATTGCATTGATATTTGCTCGTTTATTCTAATTTGTTTGCATTTTCGAATACGAAGGCAAACTTGGAAGTGGTAATAATATATGAAATAAGCTCAAGTTATGGCAATAAAACTTAACAACGATGTATTCACGCAGAGAAAAAACATTTTGCAATATGGTTGCCCCAACAAGATTATTTTCACTGCAATAATATATTTTCATCGCAAACATCGTTATTGTTGAATATATTTTATTTTAAAAATAATTTGGCTGTAGCAATTATACTTTTATTCTCAATTCACAATAATATTATTAGCGCAATATCTTAAGCAATATGATTAAATTAGATCACGGTATTGTTGTTAAAATCTAGGTGTAAAAAAATTATTTTCTATACCTTGTATTTGTAATTTTGAATTGACAACAAAATGTTTGTTTTAGTATTTGACAATAAGTATACTTGCTGATTTTTATTCAGTTTGTGTACTTTTTGTATAGAGCTAGTTATCTGTCGGCGTGTTAAAATTATATTAGCAAATATACTGAATGTATGTTTAAGTATATTAAGTGAATACAGTAAAAGCTCCCTTAACGGCGGACATCTCTGGTAGGCGGAAAATTTTTTTGGTCCCATGGTTTTAAGTATATTAAGTGAATACAGTAAAAGCTCCCTTAACGGCGGACATCTCTGGTAGGCGGAAAATTTTTTAGGTCCCATGGTTTAGGTGTAATTTTTAGAATAAATTAATCTCCGATAGGCGGACGCGGACACCTGTTTTAAGAGAAAACATCTCTCTTAGACAGACAAAAATCACAAACCGTAAAAGAAATGTACCGAATATTTTAAAATAAGATGCTACTTATTATCATTTTTGTCCGTGTTTGCATTCATATTTCATATTTACTTACATTTTTGAAATTAAATAGTTTAATATTCGTTTTTTAGTTAACTTTTTACTGGTTTTGAGCAAAAACTTGTTTTATAATTTAATTTTGACTTTCATTAAAAATTCTTCATAGTAGAAAAAAGAAAATGAAAACTTGATCCCTAAAAATAGATGTTGTCCCAGTTATATATGTCCTGAAGACAGTCTCGATGATTGGTCCATACAATACAATGGCGGCAGATTCATACAAATCTTGCCAACTTTTTTGAACAAAGGACATAGAAATTCTGCGCAACAAGCAGGGCGACATTGTTATCAGTCATATAAAAAAGTAATTAGGTGTTGCTTAAGATCGAGGCCATTCATTTTCCATCATTTTCCCAAGTTGTGGGCAAACCTTTGCCCCAAACTCCTCCGAACTTACTTTACACGCATTTACATTTATATTTCTTTTGAAAACATTAAAAAATGATAAAGCCCAGAACAAAAAGCAAATTTTATCAGTGAATAAATATTGCCACATTAAAAAAAAATAAAATATTTTAAAGTTCCAACTTCAGATTAATATAACTTTTTAACGGCTTCATATATTTATATGATTCTTGCAGCAATAATATTCAGAATTTTGGAATCTGGTTAATATAAAAAAAAATTAGGGGCAATATTAAGCCCGCCAAGTTAAAAAAACTAAAAAAAAAACGAGGCTAAAAATGAGGTAAACATTTATTTCCACCAGAATATCTCTTAAACTAAAAGAGACAACCTACACATGTAAGCGTATTTTTTGTAGTGATTTACAAGGACTATCTATATATAAAATTTCTTTTTGGTCATATCATAAATGAATTTTTGGCAATTTTTCAAAAAAAATACATACTCGAGATGGCCAACTTTGGAGGGTCACCCACTTACCCGCTAGGAATTTGTACTCCTCCAAATCAACTCGAAAACACCTCAGTTCTGACCAATTGAAATTTTTTTGAGAATTATTTCCAAAAGAAATCGTTTTGGAACCACTGTGGTGCGTTTTGTTTACACCACCATTTATTACATTTATTTAATCAATCTGACGGTTTATCCCCCTAGTTCTGAAATTCGATCCACTGAGTTTGGTGGTGTTGAAAATAATACAATTTTAATTGCTAAAAATTGGTTATCATTTGCATTCTGCTACTTCTGTGTAATTTTATTAGAACCGGTCGAGAGTTGGAAATAGTAGATTTTAAATTTTATTTAAAAAGTATTAACAATTTTTAAATTTAACTCTTTAAATAAATTTTCAGCCTACATTCGTATTTTGTTTGCTAATAGCAATTTACTGCTCATTTTGCTTTTTATTTATTACTCACTATGAATTTGTTAGTGTGTATTTGTGTTATTTAGGAAGTACTTTATGTTCGTGTGTATGTGAAGGAACAGCAATTTCGTACAAATAAACAATTTGTCGCATTTACTCAAAAGTCACTTTGTCAAAAATTGAACAACAAAACAAACACAATGACTATTAATACTCGTGTATATTCCCCCTCTTTTAACATTTCTATATAAATTCATGCACATGTAGCATATCATAAAATGCAGTGATTCCTAAATAATATTTAAAAATACTAATGAGACAATTTTTAGCTTTTTTTTAAACTATTTTGCCGGGGTTGACACACAATTCTAAATTCGTAGGCGGTAAAGAGAAAGTAAAAGTCTAGTATTTCCTTGTCCTTTTTATACCCACCATCAAAAAGATGGGGGGTATATTGATTTTGTCATTCCGTGTGTAACATGTCGAGGGAATCATCTAAGACCCCACAAAGTATATATTTTCTGGATCCTGGTTAGATTCTGAGTCGATCTAGTTAGTCCGTGCGTCTGTCTGTCTGTTGAAAGCAGGATAGGGCTCGAACGGGACAACGTAGGGGAACGAAATTTGGCACAAATATTTGTCTTATATAAGGTTTGTTTGGGATTGAAAAATCGGTTAATAAACAAAAAAGTTATGGGCTAAAAACTAGAAACACAGAGTGTCCGTTTTAGCTATGTCCGTCCGTCTGTTGAAAGCAGGATAGGGCTCGAACGGGACAACGTAGGGGAACGAAATTTGGCACAAATATTTGTCTTATATAATGTTTGTTTGGGATCGAAAATGGGCAAAATCGGTTAATAAACAAAAACAAAAGTTATGGGCTAAGAAACACAGGGTGTCCGGTTTATACTTTTTTGCTGATATTTCTTCAACAAAAGCATGTACGACAACGAAATTTTGTACGTATAGTTCGGATATCGATATAAACTCGGAAAAATAGATTCGTCCGGGCCGAATATAACATTCGCGCTTGTTTCTTCTTGCGGCATGAAAAATTGCTATGTGTGAACACCGACTTTTACGATTTTAAACAAGAAAAGGTCGAATTAAATAAAATATTTTTTACCTACATATTTAAGATTTCTTAAATTAAAAATATGATGTATGTATCTCTATTTATATAAGGCTGCTTATATTAAGATAATGTACTAAAGTCCGTTAGTATTATAATTGACTTTAAATTTAATATTAGTTACCTAATCGAATTTTCCTCAATGTAATCAAATACTAAACTTCATTATATTGAAAATTTCTATTCACATAAAAAATTAAACATTAAGAGTCACTGTTCTAAGAGTTACAATTAAAAATATACTGATGTCAAATCGACTTAAACGATTTGTATATTTTCTTGTATATACGAGTATTCATCCATTAGAAAGCTAATAAGTCAAATACACACTATTGTCAAATTCACCATCCTCATCATCAATGATGAGAAATAAACACAAATAGCTACGATAATAGGGGTTGTTATATTACACCGATAGTTTAATCGCATATTGCTGCTAGTAAATGTGCGAGAATGTCACCTTTTTATTCCTTAATAGCAAAAGTAGGCAGAAAATCTGTTGAAGAGGCGTGACGCGTGAGACACCTGGAGTGAATGTTGTTTATTTATTTGTGTGTTCAGTTTAGTTAAAATCATAAGTGAATGAAAATTATTTGTGTGCTGCGAGTATTGTAAATTATAGCAGCAGCATTTAATTTCTGTTGTGTTTCCTTACATTTCTCTCTGTTTGCTACCTAATTTTATTGTTTGTATTTTCGTTTGTCACAATTTGGACCATTAAATTGTAACAATTAGTTACAGCAACGTTTTACTTTCATTTACCACAGTTTTGTTTGTTAATTTTTATTTTATATTTTGCTGCCTCTCGAAATTGGTTTTAAAGCGTAACGAATTATATAAATGAACGATTTTAAATGTAATCTTAACTAGTCCTTTATCATTTCAATGAGTGTCCATTAACCTTAAGAACCCTTGACAACAACAAATAATACTATATGAATATTGGCATTAATGTACTTTGATTTAACATTATATAAAAAAATTTATTTTATAAAAATACATTCACATAAGTATGTATTTGCAAAATCCATATATTTCTTATGAAACTTTTATTAATTTAGAAAATAAAAATATGAAAATATATTATGTATATATTTAGTTATCAGCTCAAAAGCAGTGATTTGTAACAACGTCATATGAAACTTCACACCAGAATATCACTTTGAACTCTAAACATAGTTCATAACTTTATCAGATGCTGATCTAGCTAAAGTGGTTGCTCAAACAATTAAATAAACAATTTTACTTTAGCACTAGTGTGCTCCGGTGCGCTAGTTGGTAGTGAGCTAGTCTATCAGACTGGAGGTCGTGCGTTCGATTCTCACCTGAGAGTCTGGTCTGTTAAAAATAGATTAAAATATAATTTGTAATTGTAATGAAATATAAATAAATAATAATAAATACTTTGGCACTAATCGTAGTTCTGTGAATACATACATATTTATAGAATATCTTCAATCAAAGTCTTGACATAATTTCAGATAAGTTAAAAATATCACACCTGTCCATTTTTTTTTTTTGCAAAAATTATGTAACATGTGAACTGTTGAAGATATCTTAATTTCATATATTCAAAGTTGAGGTGTTTTCGAGTTGATTTGAAGGAGTACAGGTAGATATAATGCGGTGACGTTTCCCCAGACCATGACACGAAAAACTTAAAATTTAGATTTGAAGAATATTTTTGAGAAATAATGTTAATATTTTTTATACCCTACACCACCAAAGGTGGTTGGGGTATTATGCGTTTGTGCTGATGTTTGTAACGCACAGAAAAATATCCCACCACCAATCGACTCAGAATCACTTTCTGAGTTGATTTAACGATGTCCGTTCGTCCGTCTGGTCGGATGGCTGGCTGTCTTTCCATATAAACCTTGTGAACAAAGTACAGGTCGCAATTTTAAAGATATCTTGATGATATCTTGGCACGAATAATTATTTTGGCACAAGAACGAAGCCTATTGAAATTGGTTCTGATTGGTCCATTATTTTACCTAGCCCCCATACAAATGTCCTCCCGGAATAGAGGTTTAACGATCATAGATGGCTTAAATATAACAATAGTTTAATGAAATTCGGTGCAAAGAAGTTTTTTATAAGTGTTAATCTTTGTGCCAAATTTCATCAAGATCCATAATTGACCATAGCTCCCATATAAATCCCCCTTACGAAAATCACTTTAAGGATTCATAAATCCCATAAAAATGTCAGTTCAAGTTAGTATTCGACACAAATAAGTTTTATTTAAGTAGAAATCACAATCCCAAATTGTATGAGTTTAGGTCCATAATTTATAATTATAATTGTATATTATATTTTACATTAGTAAAAGTATCGATCCACAATTGGCAACAGGCTAATATATGACCCCTCCCAGATGCACATCGGGCTTGGCCGACTTTATCTTTCTATCTCGTTAATTTTTTAATTTTATTAATTTTGCCATAATATAAAGTTGTCCTAAAATTAAAGAATTAAAAATACTTCCACTTTTTCTTACTAAAATGCCCAAAATCCCAACCCGGAGAAAAACATATTTTAAAAATTAATTTTTTTCATTCAAATTGTCACTCTGTCGTTATAAAAGGCATCCCACGTTGGGGTAAAATGTATCAAAAGTGACGATTAACTGAATTTCAACTTTTGTAATACAGTTGGGTATCGAATAAAAATAATCAAAATCATGTACCAATATCAATTAATATCTTCAAACTAATTTCTGTTATTTTCTTATAAGGAACTGTCAAAGTACAACATTTTTTTTATATTTTTGAAAAAGAGTAAAAAATTAAATTTTCATCAAATTTCAGTGTATTTATATTAAATAAAATGTCTTTCAAAGTAAAAATTTAAAATGGAACCATTAACTTTAGATATTTAAATTTACTTTTCTTCTAGTATTTGTAAATTACATTTTGTCCTAATATTTTTGCTATTTTTTTGAAAATTGTCCTTAAATACACTAATTTTTAACTATCATGGAATGCAACTTAAAATGTTACAGGATGTTTGTTCTGAAAAATAGTAAAATCGTGCGCATATATAGACCAATTTGAGAAATTATTATTTTTCTTTTTTTTTCGAAAAAACGCTAGTAGATTTCATAAAAAAAATAGCTTAAGAGTAGACATTTTCTTTGCTTTATCAAACATTAAACAGTGGGGCAGAATCGAAATAAATCTGTAACTTCTAATCGGCTGGTTGGATTTACATGAACAGTCGTAGCAGAGGTTAGTAACATTTTGAGTTTAAAAGCAGGATCACAAATACGCTTCAGGAGCGGAGAAATGGGGGTTCAAAATAGGGTACTAAAGTAATAGAAAATGTTTAACAAGTAGCGAATTTTTGTTCCTTACCCGATTTCCAAGATTAGTATATCACCTTAAATATTCTTCGAGATATATTCATTTGAAATTTCAACAATCTCAACTTTGCAAGATGTTGGTCAAGTCTTTTCCATATATATCCTAACATTGTCAACCGATTTTATATTTTTTTTTTGCAGTTTATTTAAGAACAAAATTTTCTATTGAATAAATTTTGCAAAAATTAATAAACAAACGGACAGAAGGACAGACATTATAATTCTTTAAAAAAGTCTTTAAATTCCAAAAGTACATTATTTTTTTTTACTTCTTGACCAATATAAAAACAAAATCTAAATACTAAAGTATTTAATTAAGTGCCATTTTCGAACCATTTAACCCAAATGTATAGACGGACGGACATTATCATGCTGCCAAAAAAAATTTTTTTACTAACTAATAAATAGAAAAAATAGAACGTGATTATCAAAATTCGGATATCACCTTTTCCTGAATAAGCGATATTTTCGATCCATTTAACCCAAATGTACAGACAGACGGACGGACATTACCATTCAACCAAAAAACATCTTATAATTCCAAAAAAGCATCCATAATTTACTTACTTATAAATAGAAAAGTTAAACATGATCATTAAAGTGTTGATATCACCTTTCCCTATAGTATAGACGGACGGACCGACTCACAGTGGGGTCAAACGCAAATTTTTTGGTAATAAATCTGTATCTCCTAAACTATTGGTTGGATTAAATTGAAATGTATGTAAGAGAAATGTATGTAAAAGTAGTCATCCTGTGATAAACGAGATAAGCTACAGGGTGGCAAAGTTGACTACCTCGAGTATATAAAAGTTTCAAAAAATCGTAACCTCTACAAATGAAGTCCGATTTTAAAGATTTTTTATATCTATAAAGTGCTTGATAAGATATAAATAAGCTTACTCGCCTAAGTTATCTCTTACAATTAAAAAGATATTTACGCTTGAATTTTAAATTTTTGAATTTTTGTCTCGACTTTCTTTCGTTTTTCAGAAATAAGTCCTGAGGTGTATGAGTTAAAAGCATAGCTGTTCATTGTGAATATTTTCAATCAAAATATTTGTTAAAATAAATTATTTTAATATTTTATTTATATTTTTAGAAATAAATTTCTTTAAAATTATTTTATACTCTTTGTAATATGATTTTCAGTTACTTGAAATTAATTTGAATAAAAATTATTTAAATATTATTCCATTTGTTAACAAGTTAGATAAAATAAAATTTCCACAAAAGTATTCGAATATGAATTTATAAAATATAAATCAAATTCCTAAGTCTTTAACTAATTTTAAAATATATTTTATTTCCTTAGTTTGAATACAATTGTTCTTTATTTTATTTTCCATTTTAAAAATAAAATAATATCTGTTTTAAAACATTCAATTTTTTTTATTCATAGAAAACTTTTGAATATTTTTATTCAACATGAATTTGTTTGAATAGTTTTAAATTTACTTTGAAAAAGAAAAATAAGTCAAATATTTTTTTATACTTGAATATTTGAAAAAATTTTATAATTTTTTGTTATTCAAGTCTTTTGAGGCTGAATATTTTTATTTTTTGGAGTTTTTGTTGAATAAAATAATAAAAATATTTATTTTAAATGTTTCTATTTGAATATAAAGTTTTTGAATAAAAATCAGAAAGATTTGTTGAACTTTTTTTATTTAAATAAAATACATATGAATATTATTAAACTTTAAAATAATCAAATAAAAAACTTTTGATTATCTTCTTATAAAAATATATTTGTTTTTCTTTTGCTTAAATAAAATATTTTAATTTTTAATTTATTTTGTTCAATCAGATACAAATTTATAATAAATTCAATCGTTTTAGTATAAATAAAAATCCTTAATATTTTTATTCAAAAGATAATAGATTGATTAACAAATATTTTTAATTAGAAATAAGAAATAGAAATGAAATAAAAAGTATTTTTATTTTTTATTTCATTCATAAGTTACAGCTATGGTTAAAAGTTTTTAAAAATATTTTGAAATTTGCTATATATTCCAAAATAATATGCTGAAAGAATTTTTGGATTATATCAATTCGTCTAGACGTGAAAATTATTCAAATTATACAAGATGATTTCGTCTATAACCCTTCTATACATTTCAATTTGATCCAAGCAGTAGTTTAGTAGATACAGATTTATTATCAAAAAATTTACATTTGACCCCACTGTGCGACGGACATTACCATTCTGCTAAAAAGAAAAAAATCATAAAATTCTGAAATTGAATTTTTTACCCAATAATCAATAAAAAATAGAACGTGATCGTTAAAATATTGATATTACCTTAACCTGAATTAATCGCCATTTTCGACCCCTATTACCCCAATGTACGTCCGTAAGAAACAAACCAAAATTTCTCTTGAACTCAAAGAGAAACCTGCACGTGTAAGCCTTTTTTTGAAGAGATTTATCTACAAAATTCAACTCGAGCACAATTTAGAGGTGCCTTTCGACTTATTCTGACACGTAATGTTTTTTGTGCAACTGTAATTTCTACGATTAACTTATGATTATCGCCACTATTGAATGTTCAATAAATTTTTGATTTGGGAACAGAATATTTTATAGAAATTTCTTTCTTTTGCGTATGCTTGTTATGATAGTCATCTAATATATTTAATTTAAATACAGAATTCTATTTATTTGCTTTAGTTTTGCACAAAAATTAATAACGCAAAATTATGTCTTGTTAAGTCTTGAAAAATATTGAAATTATGAAAGGAGAAAGTAATTATGGTATTTTTAAACATTTATTAATGTAAACTGCGTCAATTAGAAAGAGTGAAAAATAGTTGTAAATGTTTTGAAGACTTTCATTTCGACCATTCTTCTAAATAATTGGTTTTTGTTGCTATAAATTAATGAACTGGTTTCTTTTTAGTTATTGAACAAATTGCATCATGAAGAACATACCAATAAAATGGGTATACAAATATTTGGGAAGCAAAAAAATAATTGGAACTATAATCGCATTTCCAAATGTTTTGATAAGAACTTTATAATAAATCATAGATCTAAATAATGTTCACTAGTACATAAAATATAAATTTCAGAAATATAATTTTGTTTTCTAATAATTAGTAAGATGACATTTCAAAATCGTAATTGCTTTAAATGCAAGAAGTAATTTAAACAAGAAATTTCACAATCAGATTGAAGCAAAATTTAAAAATTTTCTAAAGGTTTATTTAAGTTTATCAGAATTTCTTAAATATAATTTGCTTTCAAATGACACTAAATTATATAAAATATCATTAATGTATACTTTATTTATACTTACAATACACTTTACCAAATGTAGTCATTAAAGAATTCTTACCTCTAAATAATTCATATTTTATTTATGAATACTTATAGATTAGTATGTACCTACACATGTGTGTATTTATTATTCATTATATATAAAAAAATTATTAAAGAAAAAAATGCCGAAATAATTTTATGATTATTATAACAAATTAAACAATCTAGACATCCGGACACCCTTTTTAAAATACATCCATACGTCGTTACTATAAGTGTATTTAGATACTTTACTAACTCTATAAGTACAAATATTAAGTAATAAAAAAACAAATAAATTAAAAAAAAATACCTTCAATATTGAATATTTACTAAGTCAGTGTCATCAAAGTCCATTCATGTAATAATTGTTTAATTTTGACAAATGGTTTCCGTGACAAAAATCAAACGAAATCAAAGAAAAAAAGAATTTAATGCGAGTATCATTATTCCTTAAAATCCCCTAAAGAAATCTATAAAACAATCAAAATATAAAATTAAAAAAATAAAATGCTATAAATATTTATGAAAAATAATTAAAAAGAAATTTTGTTTTTGAAAAGTGACGTCGGCTTTCAAAAGATTTTCCACGATCATAATCAATTTTGAAATGCCGACATACAGACATACACGATTCTACATGATTGTATCTGTAAAGTTAAAACATGAATAAATAATATTTTGAGGTTCTTTTTTATGAAATCAGATACATACATACATTTTAGTATGTATATTTATTTATTTGTAATTATGACAATTTTGAAAGTAATCTTTTGTGACGATACTTAGCAAAAGGTAGAACAATATAATAGACAATCAACCATACTTATACTCGTAAATAAACTATTTAACCAACTTATTGATCATAGACATTATATGTATATAATCATGCCTAATAGAGCCTGAGATACTCTACACTTGTTTTGTAGACTTTTATGGAATTAAGGTGAATTATGTTACCTACTTATTATATTAATGCAAAAAAAAATTGTACAATAATGTCAATAAATCAGGATCTTAATTGTAAATTAAGTTGGTATTTTGTTTCCGAAACAAAAAAATGAGGTGCTTCGCTACCTCAATTTAATTTAGATTTAAAATACTGAAAAAATTGTAATCTGTAAAGAAATTAAATACCTGTTTTTTTTTTCAAATATATTTTAAGCTATTTAAAAATGCGAAGATTTGTGGAAAATAAATAACCAACATCAAAATAAAGGCTAAATACAAAAACAAAATATATGCGAGTTGAAACTTTAAATCATTAAACTTTTTTCTCCCTCATAAAACTCGTTAAATAAAACACTGAGTATCTGTAATCTTAATAAACTGCAAAAACAATAAGACTATTTTTATTATCTTTTAGTTTTAGCGTTTTTCGCATTTTGAAGATTTTTCTCGTGTTGGTGATTTTTTCCTTTTAGACGATTTTTTTATTTTATTTTTTTTTTTTTCGTTTTGGCATTTTTTAGTTTTAGCGTATTATTCGTTTTGGTAATATTTTTATCATTTCAACTTTTTTAATTTTGGAGATTTTTTACTTTAACGTGTTTTTTTTCCATATTTCCTTGTTTCATTGTGAATTTTTTAAATTTTGACGTCTTATTCATTTTAGCAATTTATTTTTGTTTTGGCGATTTTTCATTTTGACGTTTTTTAAATTGTTATCACTTTGGCGAATTTTTCCGTTTTAGCGATCTTTTTTCGTTTTGACTATTTTTCTGTATTGGCGTTTTCTTCGTATTTGCCATTTTTTCAAAGTGAATTTTTTTATTGTTTTTTTTTTTTTAATTTTAGCAATGTATTTGTTGCGGCGATTTTTTTTAAATCCTACTTCTTTTTAATTTTTGTGATATTTTTATTTTTGGCATTTTTCCGTTTTTACGACTTATTTTTCGTTTTAAAATTTTTTTCATTTGGCGATTATTTCCTTCTCTGTGATTTTTTTCGTTTAAGCGATTTTTTATTTTGGTGGTTTTTTAATTTTATGAATTTTTTTCGTATTGGCTTTTGTTCGTTTAAGCGATTTTTTTCAATTTGGTGAATTTTTCGTTTTAGCGATTTTTTTCCATTTTGCGATTTTTTCATTGTGATTTTTCAATTTATCGTTTTATTTCTTTTGGCAATTTTTTTATTTTGGTGTTTTGAGCGAATTTTTCGGTGTTGACGTTTTTTCGTTTTGGTATTATTTGATTTTATCGATTTTTTTAATTTTGCTATTTTTAGAATTTTTGCGACTTTTTTCGCTGTTTTCTCTTACAAAACATTTGCAAGATCAAACAACGGCAAACAATTTTTGGTAAAACTAGTGGCAATGCAAATTTGCTCAAATATTTGATAAATGTGAACATAGCTTAAGAGAAGTGCGCATTAAATAAATAAAAAATAAAAGATTTAACAATAACTTGGTTGTTTATAAACAGATTTGATTGACTCAAAAAAAATATTTGTGATCGATCTATAGTACCAAGTTCATAGCTTAGATAGGATCGGATATCGGGCAAAAATGCGTTTGGGCAGATATTTCGGTTACTAAGAGATCGATTGAGTCCATTTCTTCAGAAAAAAATCCAATTTTGTTTTATAAAAAAGTTTTTGGTTCTATAGGGTTTTCAGAAAATTGAAAATTCGTTTTTTTATATTTTTTATAATTCCATAGAAAAGTTTTATTAATTATATATATTTTTATATTTAATATACCACATTCAATAGTCGTTTTAAACCAACTATTCTAATTACAATACATTGTTTTTACTCTATGTAAAAATGCATTTTCATAGTATTACATGTTTTCTACAAAACAAAAAAAAAAAAACCAACTCAAGAGTTGAGAAATAAAGTCATTAAATCGTTCACCGAAGCAATTTGTATCTATAATGCAATAACATTTTACATAATAATGATCAGCTCGTTCTTGTACGTGCCCATAAGTCATGGGAATCTTTTGCGGGTTTCATTGTCGTCGTCGGTTTTGGTGAAAGGCTTATTTTAAGTTAAATATTCTCATTGAATGCATTTAATAAAACCGAATACACGATGGACAAGAAATAATAAAATATCTAAAAACACAAATAAAACAATAATGATAATAATATTTAATTAATTAATTCATAAATATCCACACATTTTCATTACTTAGCTACACACTTAGTCAGTCAGTCACTCACTCACGCTCACTTTCTTACGAGAAGACTCCAACAACCATCATCGACAGAAGCCAGTCAGACTGCAAAACCAAAACTGATTATGAATTCAAGTGTGTGGCTGTTGGATTCATTTGTGTGTTTTTGAGTTTTTTTTTTTATTTTTTGAAATTTCTATAGAATTCCAGACAAGTGCAACATTGTCTACATATATTTGGACAAATTTTCTAAAAAATTAATAATAATTGCTTAAAACACTAGACATATTTTGTAACGAACATGAAATTAAATCGTTTTAAATTAATTAACGAAAGTGTTTCGAATACAGCTGGTTTTAATTTAAGGTTAATATATGTTATTATTTAAATCGAAATGTTATGAAAAAAAAATTTATTTTTAAATTCTTAAACTTCTAATTGAAGTTAATGCAGAAAAAAGTTAAAAATGTTCATGTTGATTAATTAAAATTTATTTTAAAAGTCCGGTATTTGTTTTAGTAATTCTGTCCATTTAACATTCGTTAGCGAAAACTAAATATTATTGTACCAAAAAAATAAAAAAAAAAAACAATTTTAATTAATTTCTCCACTGTGTCTAGTTGAACTCAACAAATTTGTTTCTGAAATTTTAAAGCTGCATGTAAAGATTTTATTAAAATTATTTAATAAAATATCATTTATTTAATTTCTAACCAGCAAGCCAAAGGTTTAATTTAAAATTTGAGAGTGATTTGAAATAAATTTTTTCTCTATTAGACATTTGAGAACAAAAAGGGAAATTTTTCTCCAATTTTCAGAGTTGGGAGTAGTGCACTAAATTTGCAGATTCCACTAATAAGTATTTAGTGATAGTGCAAAATTTTTAACTTTAATCTTTTTAGTGGCGAGTTGAAAAATATCAGCCTCACTAAGCATAGTGGTAGTGAGCAAAAATTTTCCACTATAAATTATTAGTGACAGTGAATATTTTTCCAGCTCAAGTCTAGTGCAAGATTTTTTTCTTCACTAAATACTTTAGTGCAAAAAACAATCATCCACTAATGTTAGTGAAAATTCTTCACTAATTAAAAGATGACCTCATGTTTTTTAAACTTTATTTACTAAATACAAAATAAAGACTTACCCCGGTTTTCAAAAACCAATTTTAAATTTTATGTATACAATTATTGTCTCTTAAATATTCGAATTTCCAAAAATCCCTTCTTAGTGGATCTATTTCACTGGGGATCAACATACGGCCCCAATTGCATGTTTGAATCTTTAGCCGTTCGGGATGTTGGATGATGAATTAAGGCCGGGTTAGTTGGTTGTTTATGTGATGTTGATGTCCCGTTTATTTACGGGAAGAATTTTGTGCAATTATCCAAAATTAATAACGTGACATATGTTTTTGGCATTTGCTAGAAAAAACACAGAGTTGCCATAAATTATTTACTAGAAAAAACCTAAAATGCAACTCTGATTGAAATTAAACATGCCAAATATTTATCTATTTAATTGTTTGTGTATTTAATTATTTTTGTTAATTTATTTCTTTGTTTATTTAGTGGCTTTTCCTTTTTATTTCGTTAAATATTTGTTTAATTGTAAGAAAAAAGTGATTGTTTGGCAAAACTGCTAACAACTGTCACGGAACAACGCAAGAAAATTCTGTTTTCAACAGAATCAGACATCATATCACATCAACGTCAAGGCCCAACCAGTCAACTTTGCAACGCAACGCAGAATGAAGAAAAGTAGCGTGAAACATTTTGCACAACCAGTCTACAAAAGTAAACGTATCATATGTTTTTGAATATTCATTGTGTAAACAACTCTGTTTTTCGGTTATTTTGTGAACAAAATAAACTACAGTGATGTTAAAAACTTACGCAGCTACGTAAAAATCTATTTTCTGTAGATTTCTGCGATATGCTACCTAGAATTTTTGTGTTAATAGCTAGATACACACATCTGCATAAAGCAGGTTTAAACAGCTGATTGCGATACGATGATTTTTAGTTGAGTGGTTGGGGCTTCAAGTTTCAATAATTGTTAGCATTACAATACAAGCAATATAAACGATCAGCTGTTTCCTTCGCGGGAGGAAACGTCACATCAACAACCAACTAATTCACGCTTTAGTCAGTAACGTTACTTGTTTATATATGAATGGCTCAATATACATAAATACGCTTATAAAATCTCCAAAACACACTAATAGAAATTCTAAACGAGAAAAAAGATATAATCGGTCAAGCCCGACCATATGATACCCTACACCATTGTTTACATCAAAATTCGGGGAGGGGTCTTTAATTGAACTTGGGGCCAATTGTGGACCGATACTCATATTAAGTGTAAGATAAAACATACGAATACAGAATATTACGTCGATACTTACATTTATATGAATTTATTCACTTTTGGTTGTTTCCCGAAAGAGGGCCTTATATGGAAGCTATGGTAAATTATGGACTGATGTTAAATTTATAGTGACTGTTCAGATTTTGCACTATCGAGTACAGTGAAAATTTGTTCACTACCACTAAATCAGGCGCGGATCCAGCTCAAGCTTTTGGGGGAGGAAACTAGAATGATTTTCTTAACTATTTCCTAAAATTGTATGATTTAATACAGATTTTTCATTAAGTGTTTTCATTTTGGGGAGAGACATTTCCTTTTTTACCTCCCCGTGGATCCGAGCCTGCACGAAATTTAGTTATAGGGAAAAAAATATTTTAGTGGTGGTGATGAAATGTTTCGCTATAACTATTGTGATGAAAAATAGTTAAAAATCAATTTTTTACTATAGTCCGATTTAGTGAAAAGCTGAGTGCACTCACAATTTAGTGCTTTGCCCCCAACTTTGCCAATTTTGTCGTAAATTTAAAGTAAGATTTGATATAAAAAAATAGATATAATTTTTCAAACGCTTGAAATATGATGACTCTGTGCTTTTCTAAAAAAGAGCATAGTGTCCTTCCTGCCTTTTTCGAAATTTGTTTAACAAAATTTTCAAAAAATTAAAATTGGAGCCATAATAAAAATCAACGCTTTTAATAAAATGTGAGAAGGGAGGATTATATTATCCTGCTTATTTTTCAGAATTATGCTTAAAATTTTATAAAAAAAAAAATTGAATTTTATTTCTACATATCCAAAAAATTTTAAAATTTTTCTGTACTTTGCTTACTTAAGTGCTCGAAAACGTTTTAATTTCTAATAACTTTAATAATTTCTAATTGATTTTAACTTTTTTGTCTTGTTTGATAGATAACTATATTTAGATAAGCTTTTTCTGGTGCGCTTCGCTATCCCATTTGATGCGATAACTAATATATATTTTATATAGGGACTACTTCTCCCCTACTCAGTGACGTCAGATGGAGTGAATTTTCCCTTTTTGAGGGAATTTTTAAGGAAATTTTTATCCGAAGGGAAAAAGGAAGAGAATTTTAATTTTTAACAAAATAAAGGGAATTTCTTATATGTATAAATTTATCTCAGAAAACGACAAACATTTTAAATAGATAAGGAAAAAACGCAATAATATCATACATATTCATTTAAAAATATAAATCTTAATTTGTCGAATTTTGTTTAAAATATTTTTTGTATATTTTTTATGGAATTACATTTTTTATGAAACTACATTTATGTAAATTTTCAATGTGTTTTTTAGTATAAAATGGTATTCTTATTTAAAAAAAAAAAACGATTTTAAGGTGGAGGGAAAATTGTAGGGACAAATTTTTCTGAAAAAAGGGACACATAGTTAAAAATGCTGTAAAACTTTTAAGCACACCGGTTCGACCGTTTGGGAGTTTTAAAAAATTGGGCGTGGCATCCGATCAAGTTCCAACATACCCTATAACATTCTCCAGTGTAAGCACTATTATTTACTTCAATGATAACACCCAATATTTAAAAAAATAAAAAATTAATAAAATGTGTTACTATCCTGTGTAAACTAATTTACACCTTATTTTTATAATATATTCAAGAAAGTATAGTAATTTCATTGGCCCAAGAATGGGAATTTTAAAGACTTTTTAAATTGACCTGAAAAAAGAGTTATAGGCCATAATCGGCAATGAAATTAAGTCTTGACAGTAATTTGTATAAACCACAAACGATTTCGTTTACGGCTACAGTTTCTCTTTTTAAAATAAATTGTATTTTTTTTTTTTTTTTTTTTTTTTTATAATCACATCATACCATTAATTGAATTGTGTTTAATGTTCAATAAATAAACTTGTAAGCTCCTCTTGTCGTTGACACTGATGATGAAGTCTTTCTTGTTCAATCATTGATCGCTGTCAAGCATGTTTTTCTTCTTCCAATTCTTGCAATTTCATATCAAACGTACTGTATCGTTTAGTGAAATTTATGACGAATTTTGCATATTATATATATTTTTTTATTAATTTTTTAATGCGTTGTCGTTCTCTTCGTTATTGTGGGTTGTTGTTTTTTATTGGACATGTTGTTTTAATTCAATTTAACATTAATGAGCTGTAATGATTCAATGCGGTCTTCTTTAATGTCTGTGTGTGCGTATTTTAAATGATTTTCAATTGAATTTTAATTTGCAGAAATCATGCATTTACAATTCAATAAATAAACATTTTTTTTAGCAATAAATACAAAATTATTTATTAATGTCTGTACAGATGCGTATAATACTTAAATATGAGGTTTTTATAATGGGAATTGGACATGTACTATATAATATACTATAGTTTTTATTTTAATAATATTAAAGGGAAAAATATAAATAACTTTCAAAAATTTAAATTAAATAAGTTTCAAAAAATCCCTTATGTTTCATTCATTCATTAAGTAATACTTCCATTTTCTTAGAAAATTATTTATTTTGGGGTTTATTTAATTTCTCAAAGAATTAAAATTTTTTAATGAATTTTTCAGGAAACGCTTTTTTAGAAATTATACAATTTTCATTAAAATTTTCCAAAAGGAAACTTTTTAAATCTTGCATTAAATAAAGACAAAAAAGAACGTGATATTGTAAATTTATAATAGAAAACAAGAAATTTGTATTAAAAAAAGCATTTAAGCCGTATTCTTAAATATAAAAAAATGAGACGTTTTATAGGTAGAGATTTTTATGGGCGTATCTAATATTTTTCCGTAAAATAAGCCTAGAATAATATTTCGCTATAACTCTAAAACGGTGTGCACGATTTATATAAATGATACATCAAAATATTTGGAGTAAAACTAAAAAAGCTTTCCCTCCAGTGTATCTCCACTTAATTGTAGGTTTACATGGGTATTTTAACTGAACTTTGTGCATCAATTTTAAAGATATGTGGCTTATTTTACTCGTTGTCTTACCAGCTTTGAGATAAAGAAGCTTTCAAAAGAAATTTTAGTCAAAAAATCCTCCTTTATAGAAGAATAGTTGGACTTAATGCATTTTTAACAAGAATAAACACGAATCTGTTTTCAGTTTTTTTTCCATTTTTACTTTTTTATGGGTGTGTCTAAAATTTCATCTAATAATGCTTTTCTTTTAATCGCTTTTCTATAAATCCAGTTATAATGAAATATTGTCGTGTAATCGGTTTATTTAAGGCGAAATATTAAACATCTCGACCTATGGGAAAAAACTGAAAGTAGATTCATATTTTTTGGCCGACCAGTGTATCATACCCATACCCAGATTTATCTGAGCTCTATGGCAGAAAATTTTATTTAACAAAAAATACAATACAATTGTTTTAAGGATGAATTTGCTATCCTATCAAATAATATTAAAGAGATTTCAAACTCAAGTACCCAGAAATGTCAAAGCTACATAAAGCACGTTTTTCTCTATTTACGCGTCCATTTTCATACGTGGGTATAGACTAAATCCCCAACCACTCAACTAAAAATCATCGTATCGCAATCAGCTGTTTCAACCAGCTTTATGCAGATGTGTGTATCTAGCTATTGACACAAAAATTCTAGGTAGCGTATCGCAGAAATCTACAGAAAATAGATTTTTACGTAGCTGTGTGCGTTTTTAACAACCCTGTGGTTTATTTTGCTCACAAAATAACCGAAAAACAGGGTTGTTTAAACAGTGAATGTTCAAAAACATATGATACGTTTAATTTTGTTGACTGGTTGTACAAAATGTCTCACGCTACTTTTTTTCATTCTACGTTGCGATGGAAAGTTGACTGGTTGGGGCTTAATTTGGACCATTTTACGTACCGTCTATATTAGCCTTTTTCTTGTTCGCACAAGAACAAAACGTCGGCAGAGCAACACACACAATATTTTTTCTTTTGTTTTCAGTGGGCAGAACATTTGTCGAACAAATCATAATTTTTTGTTTGCCGTCAGTGTCGCTTCGATACTTTTATATGCAGCGCCTCTTCTTCCGCATACAAAACAATTGTGCGAACAACGATGTGCGAACAAGAACAAAACATGAACAACTTGGGTCCACACTATCCAAATGCATGTGCGCACAACATTTTGTTCAATGTGCGAGCATGAAAAAGGCTCGTGTGGACCGCAAATTATGTTAAAGTTGCACGACATCAAGACAGATACAAGCCGATCGGCTCCAAACCGGTTATGCGCCGCCGCCGTATAATTTTTAAATGTTTATTCAAATTCAACGAAAACTTATTTTTCTATCGTATTCGAAGAAATGAATGCAGTGGCTCCATCTATTATTATTTACTATCTATATTTGCGCCGCAGTAGCCGAAAATTTTGCCTCGGCTTGTTTCTCTGCATCAAGAGAAACGTTGGGGTGTACTCTTTACTAGGGAATGGTAAATCGATTTCGATTTTAGTCGAAAATCGATTTTCAGGAGAAAAAAATCGGTTGTTTGCAATCGATTTTATGTCAACGATTTTATACTGAAATCGATTATTTAGTTTTAAAAATCGATTTTGTTTGAAAAAGTTTAGAAAAATATGTACAATTATAAAAATCTTATATATTAACATTTTTTTTTTTTTTTGTAATAATAAAGTTATGTTAAATCAGTTCTATGATGAATCAAAATTTAAAAAAAAATCGTCTAAATCCTCCGAAGGATTAAAAAATTAAAACATTTTATCCAAATATTAATGAAATAGCTCGAAAATTTTTGGAAATACTGGCAATATCAGTACTGTGTAAACGTCTATTCTTATAATAGCCCAACAAAGAATAGGCTTAGTAGTGAGCATTGATTTAAATGTAAGGCTTTTTTACAACGCCTTACTGAAGATGGATTTGATGGATAAATTAAATATTCAGATTTCTATTTTATATACATAACTTTTATACATGTATTATTTGTGACCTGCATATTTGAGGTCATTTCATAGGTTTATTTTTTAGTTGTTTTTGATATACATACATTTTATTTCACTTTATCAATAAAAAATCGATTTAAAAATATAATCGATTTTGGGGACCGATTAATCGATTTTGAAAATCGAAATGAAAAAAGTTGATCGTAAAATCGAAAATCGATTTTTGGCATAGTTTACCATTCCCTACTCTTTACATGCCTCACTATATGAGCAATACATATCGAAATTTCTCATGATTTGACAACGGACAGCTGTATAATAGGAATTCAAAATTTTGTTGCCCGCCTATTGAGATATATTACGATAATGGGGCAAACTTTAGAGGTGCCGAAACCGACCTTAAGAATGCCATTAAATTATGCCGAACTTCGTTTTTAAAGACGAAACGCTATATAATGGATTAGTAAAATGTGAACGTGTTACTAACTCTAGACCATTAACTTATGTTGATTTAAAATCAAGAACAGATGAAGCCCTTACGCCAAATCACTTCTTTTTGGGATCTTCAAATAGCAATAAACCGCTAGGTGAGTTTTCAAAAAATTACTGTGTACTACGAAAAATCTGGAGAAAAATGCAATATTTCGCCGATGTATTTTGGAAACAATGGATCCAAGAATACTTGCCAACATTAACAAAACGCACAAAATGGTTTCAAAAATGCAGTTCACTTGAAGTTGGTGATATAGTTATAATTGTTGATCCAAACCTTCCAAGAAATAATTGGCCTAAGGGAGTAGTTCAGTCAGTCAACAAATCAAATGATGGTAATGTTAAAAGTGCTCAAGTTCTCACTAAAAGTGGCATTTTAAACATACTAGTAGCAAAACTGCCTAAACTTAAAATCAAAAAACCTACAGTTTAATAATATTATATTGGTTAAAACTAGGTTTTAACGTGGAGGAGGATGTTGTAAACAAATTCTTGTTAACTTTTATATGCAGGGAAAGTTTTTCAAGCTTTTCGCTTGGAAAGTAAGCATTTGCATATTTCAAAAGAATTTCACAAAAAATGCTTATATTTTAAATCTTTGCATAAATTTGCATATAATGGATACAAAAGTTAGTTTTCTTAACAAAAACAGAATTTTTTGATGATTTTTTGGAGTTCAATCAAATGATTTCTAAAAATTTTTTTGTGAGAATTTTGAGTACTTTGTAAATATTGTAAAGAAAAGAAGCGTCAAATATGATACTTAATATTAAAATTTTTATAAACATCGAAATCTATTAGAGATTGAATGTTAAAAAATGCAAATTTGTGCATATTTTCTACACATTAATATATAAGAATGCATAAATTCGTTGGTTTTTATATATATTATATATATATGCTATTTTTGCATATTTCTGTGCATATTATACCATTTATTCGTGCTTTTTCAAGCGCATATTTAAATTTTGTTTTTGTGAATATAAAAACTTGCCCTGTTTATATGTATTATTATATTTACTCAATATACCCAAATTTTAAAAATAATTTATATAAATGTAACCTTTGAAAATAATATCACTTGTTAAAGAAACCTCAGTTGGAAAAAATTCTGATTGTAAAACTATTAATTTTGAAGTTAATCATTAAAAATAAAATAAAACTTGAATTTAAATTTTCTATCAAAAAATAGTTTTTGCCTTAATATTTTCTTTTCCAACACAATGGCTACACATTTCTACTAAATTTCCAAATTTCTACCAATTTTCTTCTATTTTTGTTTCCAATTTTAATGCGAGGTAACCACTTTGGACGTCTACCAACTGATCCGTCAGGAATCTGTGCTTCTCCAAATAAACTTAAAAACAAATTTTATTCAGACATCTTAAACGGATCTCAAATTACAGAATAATAAAAAAAAACAAGCGTTTGGAACCGATTGATGTAAAATAAGAATCGATGGTAGTGGAAATCATTTGTTGCAATGAAAACAGATTCGTTATTACAACCGGATTCCTTGCCTACCGAATTTGGTCAGTTGCAGAAACTATCTGATAATTCGGTTAAAATAATGGAATGTAAATGGTAAGTTCAACTAATTATTATAAAACTATTGTGAATTAATTTTAAAACAATTTGACATTTTTTTAATTATTATTTTTTTTTTTTATTGAAAAAGCAAAAACTAAATATAAAAACAATAAAGTATAAGTGATTTAAGAACTAAAAAGTACAAAAAAAGTTACAATTTGCATCAACGCTTCTTGTTTTAAAGGAAATTAATGGCATTGTAACCGACTGGAAGACATCGCGCAAAGTCATATTTATCAAATATTTGAACAAATTTCCGTAACTACTAGTTCTACAAAAAAATTGTTTGATATTGCAAATGTTTCGTAAAAGAAAACAGCTTCAAACAAAATTCGGTAAACTGTTAGCTATGCTTAACGATAACGTGGTTACGACATTTTGATCAAATAATTGACTAGTCTGAACATACAGCGGGTGTCATAAATAAGTAAACAAACTTATAATTTCAGTTTCGCTTTAAAAAGCGGCAAATGTGACGGTCCATTTTTTAAAATGTACATGTTTTTGATGAAGTCAATTTGTTTTCTTTTACATTGATGACAAAATTTTCAAATATTATTCCATTTTAAGTTTCTTTCTGAAGAAAGTTGAAAGAAGTTGTTTTCGGGCGAACAACGTCTAAGTAAACAAGCAACTTTTGACTTTTTTTTTAATTTTTTGTTAAAAGTAAGTGAAGTTTATAGTTGAAAAATAATTTTAGCACAACGATAGTTATTTGTTACATTATGGGAGAAATAAAAAATCATTTTTCGATTATATTAGAAAATTTTATAAAATCAGAAAATTTGAATTTAACCATAATTTCGATCTAAGTGATGGCAAATAGCGCACAATTAAGTATAGGAGAACTAAGAGTAACTATCATACAATACGAAAAATGTGAAACATAGAAATATATCAAGTATCTTTAATAAAACGGTCACTTTGTTCTCAAGGTGGTTAAATGCTTTAAACACAATGAACGCGCTGACTGCAATTACTCTCGTAAACGCCTAAGAATCACTACAAAAAGAATAGATAACAATTTAGCTTTAAAATCCTATGCTTTTTGCTCCAAAAATTTTATCAAAACTTATTCTGGAAATCCGAAAACTATGGTCTGAATTTACAACTTACAGAAAAATATATGAAGACGGAAAGCATGGTCTAGATGTACGAAAAATTTTATATATGGAGATTTATAATTAATCTCCAAAATTTGATAACGTTCTATGCAGATTATTTCCAAAAATATGAAAAATTTAGAAAACAAATCTCTGGATTGAATAACCTATGATTCGTTTAGCTCTAAAATGTTTACAGCCGTATTCAAAAAAATTAATGTAGGTTTGATAACGAGTTACTAACTTATTCTTATGGAAATTTACATACAAAAAGTTAGTAACTCGTTATCAAGCATACACACAGAAAAAAGTTTAGTTGGAAAACGATGATAAAGAATAAAATTTTATAAAAGTAATAGAAAATGCATTGTTATTATTAATATATATTAAATCGAATGATATTTTAATTTTCATTAATATTAAAACAGAATTATGGACGAATAATAGTTATGACAAAAGAGAATTCCATCAATAAAATTAATTTGAAAATGATTCAAATGTATTTGGAACAATTGTAACTTACAACATAATTTATTATAATTATAAATAGTTTTTGAATTAAATATTAGTTTTAACTCTTAAAATATATTGTGAAGAGATTAAAAGAACATGATTCAAATAACTTTTTTTTTTATCAAATTTTAATACTACTGCCAATAAAAAATAAGAACACAAAATGACCTTCGATTATACATATGTATGTTAATGCAGTAAAATATCTATTTCTTGAAAGTACAGCTCTTTGTTGAAAGTTTCGTTTTTACCCTACAAGCAAAGTAATACGAAAATGATTCGAAATCGTATTGCTTAGAAGAAAAAATTTATTGCGGCAATATTCATATTCGTATTGCGGAAGTTTCCCCCATCGAGAGAGATTGTGCGTCACTGGCAATACATCTAAGCAATAAGAAATCGATACGCCTGGATGAAAAATAAGCAATATTGCTAGATAATCATCTCGGTGAAAAAAGGACGATAATGCCAGATAATCTTCTGGAAGATGTGATAATAATAAAATGTATAAATAATAAATTGCTAAAGATATCTAAAAATAATATGATTACAATGCTTTACCATCTTGTAAATCATGCATATATATTGTCACATCATAAGGCCTGTAAAATTTGCACGCTCACATAAAATATATTTTTTTTTTTTTTTTTTCAAAGAGACATATAATTTCTAATATTTTTTTAATTTCTAAATAATTTTTCGATAAATGAAAAAATGTGACTGAAAAATTAAAGTATGTATTGCGTTAATTTCTTCTAAATGATTTCAATGAGATATCGTCAATTTATTGCGGAGGAGATAATCCCCTTACTGAAAAAAGAGCGATAATTTGATGATAAATTTTATTTTATAAATGACAAAAAATACAAATTTTATCTATTTTTTGTGTTTGTTTCCTAATTTTCTCTAAACTGATAAAAATATAATATTATAAAAATATTGCTTTGATGATTTTCTTCCATATAATAAAATGAAGATATTACGTAAATATCTTCTAGGAAGATATCTTCCAAATGTTTGTAGGGTATAGACAGAAATCTTTGTAGTTCCATAACTAATTCTGGACCGCTTAAAAAAACAACACATTCAGGTAATCATATTTTGTAATTCATTAAAGATCATTTTTAACATTTACTTATGCCTTTGGGTACGTTTTAACGGCATTAAATTGTCTTTTAGCCGGGTACAAAAGACTAATTATTAGGAAAGTCTCCTGTCCTCCATCAAGAAGAGCTTCAATGGTGTTGCTTAGTATATACAATTTGTCTTGAAAGCGGGAAGCAGGAACACAGATGAATAGTTGTGCGGTAATGTGTTATAGTTTTTGTGATTTTTCTAATTACAAATTTATGTTACTTCTAATAAAAATAATTAAAGAAAAATGTCAAATTGTTTTGAAAATAATTCACAATAGTTATATAATAAATAGTTAAGTGTACCGTATACATTCGGTTATTTCAATCGAATTATTAGATAGTTCCTGCAACTGACTGAATTCGATTGGCAAACAATTCGGTTTTGATAATGAATCTGTTTTCTCTGCGTACATTATTTTTTGTGAACTTAAACTTTAAGTATAGAAAACCAATATTTAAGTCCGGCGGAAAGGGCTTAATGGTTTGGAAATACATTTCTATTTATAAAATAGGAAAAAAAGTGGTACACAAAGGTAAAATAAATTCCCAGATTAACCTTAATCTGGTAAAAGGTATAAAATTCCAAAAAGTATTTGTTTAATTTTTGTGGATTTTATTCTATAGTAGAAAAATTCACCTACAAATTAGGGTGAATTTGATTCAAAATATATAGCTGAGGAAATAATTAACATTTCAGAATGACCTACTCAAAGTCCAGAGGTGTCACCAAAAGAAATTTAATAAAAAAAAAAAACAGTCCCCATAATTGGCCAATCTGATGGACTTAATTATTACTAAAACCTCTTAATTTTGTCCAGGGATATGCAGAATATATGTAGTCACTATGCCAACACGTATAGGCGGTGGCCGGTGTTATTAAAAACTTTGTTTGAACCAAATTCACTAAGTAGTAATGTGTTGAATTGAATCTTTTGCTAAAAATACATTATATATTTATAATTATATGTTACTTTTAATATCTTCGATCTAAAACTTGAAAGTGAACCCATTGAGTTCAAGATACTGCTTTGTTTACTTATTTATGACACCCGCTGTACATACACTGAAAAAACTAAATTTCAAATTCAATAATAAAATTCAGAAAGTGAATAATTTTATTTACTGAAAGAGGACCTATCACGAAATTCATAAAATCAAAAACTACAATTCGTAAATTGTTTATTGAAAATAAAAAGATTTTTTTCTTATTAAAATATTATACTATTTATAAAATATAATATTTGAAAATCTATACAAATTTCAAACAATTAAATTGTTAGAGTTTAAAAAAATATTATTTAAAATTTTATAGATGTTTTTTTTTTTTTTTTTTATTATTTATTATTCTTTATTAAAATAATGTATAAGTATTACACACAATAAGATAATGGAACAGAATTTGGAAGTCAAATACCAGGATAGAACCAAATTTGGATACATACGGCCCCGATTAAATGAGAGCAAATGAAAGAACGTATTAGTTCTATTCGTTTTTCTAATGGCACGATGAAATATGTTCTGTGTACACAGAAAAAATTATTAGCGTCTTTTTTTCAATTAATTCAGTTGTTTAATTTTGCAGCTAAATTTAATAAATATATTCAAGAAAAAATAAAATAAAAATAATTTTTTGTATGATTTTAACATTTTTAATTCATTCAATCATCTACTTGATTGATTTAATTAATTTATTAATTGGGAATTTTTTTCTGTTTTGTATTTTTTATAGTTTTTAGTAATTGATATAATCATTTTGGTGAGAGGTGCAAATTTAAACAAGTTTATAATTGAATGAATTATTTTCATATATATTTGTTAATTGGTGACTTTTTTCTGTGTAGGTAAGAATTCACAAGAGGTGGTATTTTCGTTGTTCTTCTAATGGTACTTTTATTAAATTCTCTCTAATAATTTACCTAAACAGATGAAATTAGAGATACTTGGTATTTGGTGGTTAAGAATTCATAAAGGGGAACTTTCTGGTACACACAAAACACAGCCTTAACGACAGAGACATCTACATCATAGAGGATCTACAAAAGAAGGGAATTTTGAAAAACCTGACAATTAAGAGATAAAAACACACATATTTTACCTTTTACGTTTAGAGGACAAAAATGGATTAATCCAATGTGGTTGGAAAATGAAATGCAGGAAGGATATGTTCAGCATAGTACTTGGGGGAAATGCTCCTACATAGAGTAAATATAAAGTTGGAATAATTAAAGAACTAAATAGCTTTCCAATTTTCCAAAAACAAAACGAAGCACACCGGCGATTACATAGTCTAAAATAAAGAAAATGTTATTCAATTGGTAATGGAATTATATACTATACATTTTAATTACCTTTTGATCCTTTAAAATACACAGATTGCTATTGGATCTAATATTTTTCTTAATTGAAAATTGTGGATAACAAATTATTTTCTATTTTTTTTTTTACATTTGTCAAAATAAAAACAAATGTTTTTGTTTTTTCAAGAAATATTTAAAATTATTTTCAGTCAATAAACTAAAATATTAAAATCAAATAACTTTTTTAATAGAACTCATTTTAAATCCAAATAATAGATTGTTAAAAAATATTTTGTCATAATTTTTTCTGTGTACCTTTAGTTTTATTAAATTTTTTCATTATCATCGTTTTTCAACCAAAAATTTTATTTTTTGTTGTGTATATTTAAAAAACGTAAAAGCTTTTTACATAACTATATACTTGTCCTTCTTTTTCATTGTTCTTTAATTCATTTGTTTTTGTAAATGAATTACGTAGCATATCTATCCACTGATAATCTAATGACAAATATTAATTGAAAATAAATAAATCTATGGTTGCGATAACTAAAATTTTATCACAATATAAATAATATAAAAACCAAAACAAAATATTTCATTCAGAAGGAGTCTATTGAATTTAAATTATAGTGATTTTGATATTTCAAAACACCTTTAAATCATTCTTACAATATTTAATTATAAGGTTTGGAAATCTTTAAATTATTATAGTTTACACGTACTTCGGTCATATCAGTACATCTTGGGTGGTGAATGTGATAAAAACCTGCCACAAATGACAGTTTTCTATTTTACGAGAACACCAACATACAAACACAATCACCAATCTCAAAAGCAGTAGACCAAATAAATGATTTAAACAGAGTATTTAACTGTGTTTTAAAACATTCATTTAAACACGCACTCGCACATGATCATAGGATAGGTTCAATTTCCTTAATAAGGGTAACCTACAGGTTTGAGGGTTTTTAAATCATTTTTCACCTTTCAAAATCTAAAACATTAAATCAATTGTTTTAATATTCATTACGTGTGATTGTACACTGTGTGAGAGAGAGGATGGAAAGAAAGAAAACGTTACATTTTTGTAATAGATTCCCTTGATTTTTTTAATTTGTGGTATCGGAAGTGAGAAATAAATTTGCGGTTTTCAGAAGATGAAAAACTAAAATTAAAACATTATCGATTGGAACACCCGCTGAGATTTGGATGCATGTGCTTGCGTGTGTAAATAAAACGACTTGGTAAAACCCTAAAGAAAAAGATAGACCATGACAAAATTAAAACATGTATCACATGTTGTCTTTTTCCGGACACAATTTATGTTTGATAAAAAATACAAAAATAAATAAATAAATAAAAAACCACCCAGCAATTGCTAACGGATATGAAAGATTTTTAATTCATAAACATTCATAGATTCTGCATACACATCCTGCAAGTACATAAATACACTTGTACTACTTACATATACCAAAAAAATCCATATAATTTGGTGACATTGCGAAAAAAAAACAGATAAAAATAAAATAAGAACTCCCAAAAAAATAAAATAAAACAAGCAATATGTTTTTTTTTATTTTTTAGCTTAAAGCTAAAGCACTAGTCAATATCATTATTATCATTGTCCCCGTCTCTTAGTCTAAACATCCCCTTTCGCCATTCATGTCATCATCTCTGGCCAAATTGTTGTTTAGATTCGTTACAATGTATTTGCGGTAAGTTACACCCACCAATTCCTGGGGATAATAAACAATTTCCATTTTTTTCTCTTGCTTTTTTAACATTTACAGATTCATTGTATGAGCACAGTTTATATGTGGTATTCTTAATATGGTTGGGTGACTTTTAATATTGGTCCATTATCCATATTTTTGCCCTCATTTCGGGTTTTTTATACGTTAAAGTACTTGAAAATAATGATTATAAAACACATACATACAGATAAAAAACTGGAAAAGAAAAAAATTATACAAAAACATAATTGGGGATATGATAAATGACTTTAGTCCAGTAATTTTTTAATTCAAATAATTTTTTTGTAAATTACCAGTTTATAGTTAATTTATTAAATAAATAATTGTAGAACTTGCTTTTAAATGTTTGCATAATACTTTTTATGCGTTTAAGGTTGATTTCCAGAAGTGGGTCTTATATGGGACCTATTTTCTTATTTTTATTACAAACTTGATACTAACTTGACCGATGTTGCTGAAATTCTGCACGGATTTGTATAGAACTTATATGTGCCAATATATATTCTTAGGGAATGGAGAGAGGTTACAGAGGTATTTATCCACAAAGCGGGAAGAATAAACTATAGTACCGCAAAGGATTATAGGCCGATTAGTCTGTCATCGTTTTTGTTGAAAACTCTAGGAAGACTAGTTGATGTCCATGTCAGGGGCATTCTCTGATCGACGAATTGGTGCAGGGCACAACATGATCTGCGGAAAATTCGTGGCAATTGCAATAATGGAACGGTTCCTCAGTACCAATTGACACCTAACTCGTCACCAAAGTTCCAATTGAGAACCAGTTGACACAAACACACTCACTATTTAACTGTTGAGAGTTAATTTATAACATGCTCGTTAAGTGTGCAATTAGCAACTCGCGCGCAATAACAATCAGTGGCTGAGTGGTTAGCGTTGAAGACTGTAAAACATAACATACGTTATATGAACATGGGTTCGATTCGGGGTACCGCCATCGACATTAACGAAAAATTATAAAATAAAAATAAACATAATTTAATAAAAATAATAATAAAAAAATGTTTAAAAAGTAAAGAATTACCGAATTTTTATCAAATTTTTATTATATTAATCGACCCTGTACCTGTCCTCTTGGACCAGTTCTGGGGCCTATCCTGTGACCTGTCCCAAGGGGCTAATTAGCCACCTCCAATGACAACCACATGTAAAAGTGACGGGTTCCTTTCATATAAAGTTCCGGAACTGGAACCGGTTACTAGCCCTGAGAACCTGTCACGTTACTAGTTTAGAACCGGTTCGCTTTACTCTAGGGTGCCTACCTAAAGGGCTGATCAGTGGAAACGGCACTATGTGACGTGGTCGGTTGAATTGAAGATACGCTCGACAGTAAAGAATATGTGATGGCATCCTTTCTAGATATAGAGGGCGTCTTCAATAATGTGAACATATCGTCGATTCTTATGGCACTAGATGACCTAGGAGTTGATCGGCGAATAAGTAACTGGACGGTTTAGGTTTGAGTAGTTCGAGGAAAGTTGTGACAAGAGGCACTCCACCGAGAAGAGTATTATCTCCACTCTTGTAGAATCTTTTTGTGAACATAGTCCTTTTCGAACTCAACGACAAAGGCATCAAAGTAGTCGCATATGCTGGCGATGTTGTGCTACTTATGAGGGGAAAATTTCTGTCCACGATTAGTTATTTTCCATTGGATGTATACTGCAGTTTTTAGACCCATTCTTACCTATGGAGCTCTTGTATGGGGGAGGGCAGTAGGTACGAAGACACAAATCTCTACTCTAAATAAAGTGCAGAGATTGGCTTGTCTCTCAATCAGTGGTGCAATGAGTTCCACTCCCCAGGCCAGTTTGGAGACTATGCTTGACATTCCTTCCCTTAATATTTTCATTAGAAATATCTCCGCCAAGTCCGCTCTAGTCCGGGCGAACTCAGGCACAACCTCGTTTGTCATGGCACTATATTGAATGTAATAAGCAGATGAACTCTTATTTCCTTAAAAAAAAGGAATATGCAATCTCTGTATTCACTGATGGATTGAAGACGGATACTGTTACTGGCTCGGGTATTTTCTCTAATGATTTAGACATTTCGATGTCTTTCCAGGCCGAGGCACAGTGTCACATTTATTCAAATTACAAACGACAAAAATACGAAAATAAAAGCTTATTAATTGAAGTAATTTTTTTCGCATTTATTAGTTAACATATCGTATCCCAATAAACCATAGAACTATATGATAGCGAAAACGATATCATCTTAGGTGTCGATTATAATATCATATCGTATTGCTGAAAACGATATTATTATGATATCTAAATTTCCAAAATTTTGTTTATAATAAAATAAAAAAAAAAAATAAACATTTGGAAAAAACTTCAAAACAAAAATATTAAAATTAAAAAATTTTCAACAACATAAAGAAACTGAGAATGAATGGAAATACATAGACGAATAATTCTCATATTTTAATGGTCTGACCAAATTTTTGAGGTACGTAATTGCTTAAATATGTGATTTAGGAATAACCACGCTTGCAAATATTATAATTGATGATATTTGCATAAAATATGTATGAATGTCGTGTATGATGATTGTTTTTTTTTTTTTTTTTTGTATATTTAGGATTTTTCTTATTTCAGCATATTATATTTCCTTACAATTATCTTTAGTATAAATATTTGATTGCAAAAAATATATATTTTTAATACTAAAATCATTCAGAATAAAATTTGGTTCAGACGATTTTACTATCGCTATTTTTGGAAATTACGATATCGAAAACGATATCATAATTTTATGGAAAAACGATATCATAAGGAAAGGTACAATTTAGTCCGTAAAAACTATCGTTTTAGATTCGAAAACGATTATCACTAGTGATAATTTTTATCACCTAGATAATATCGTTTCGATATCGTTATAATATCGTTTGGTTTATTGGGATATTATGGAAAAAATACTTAAAGTATTGGAAAGTGTGGAAAGCGCGATACAGATATTGGTAGGTATGTAATAATAAATGTATCCAAATTATTCTGTTATAATTTTCTAGGTTAAGAAATAAATACTGAAAATATTTAAATATTAAAATATTTAAATATTTAAAAGAAAACATGATATTAAAAAATATATTTTTTGTGAAATTCTATTTTTAATAAACTGGAAAAAAGTTCCAACGAGTTCCAATTGTTATATGAAATAATACCTCAAAAATTATATTTGAGAATATTGGCTGCGACTTTTTGAGATCTTTTAAAATATTAGAAAAAAAACATGTTTAAACATTTTAAGATAATGGCTGAAAAATTGTTATGCAAATGTTACACTAAGATTGGTGTGATAAGATCTTACCACGCCTACTATTTAAATTTCCTTTAGTTTAACAAAATTTACAAAAATATGTTCGAAATTCATAAAAATAAAGTAATTTATGTCAATATGGGAGTGGCCCATTTTCAGTGGGAATGTTTACGGTCTTATCTATTAACAGAATATACAATTTTACACCAATATCTCCAAAACTGAATTTTTGTCATTCAAAAACTGCCAAATGTGACACTGTGCGAGGTATATGCTATCAACATGGCAGCGAAGTGAATTCAGGAATTTCAATTCTGCGCTTAATTCTGACATGATCAGAACATGACATAATTCTTAATCATGGAACTGAACATTGCTCCTACGGGCAACTATATGGAGACCTTTGGCAATAAATCAAATTTATGATAAAATTTCTGTATAACTTTTTACAAATCGCGATTTAATTTCTACATAATGTTTGTTCACAACATTTTTCGTCAACGCTAATGCGTGATCGTGACTAAAGTCCAAAGTGAAAGAAAAATTTAATACTTTTAAAATTTCATCTGACATAATAATAAAAAAACAAGCGCGAATATTCGGCCCGGCCGAATCTATGTACCCAACATCAACTTTTTCAAATTTTACGTTATATGGGAGGGGGCGGTAAAGTGGGCGGACCACGCCCATTTTCGGTTTCCGAGTTTATATCGATCCCTGAACTATACATACAAAATTTCGTTGTCGTACATGCTTTTGTTGAAGAAATATCAGCAGAAAAGTATAAAACGGACACCCTGTGTTTCTAGTTTTTAGCCCATAACTTTTTTGTTCCCAAACTAACCTTATATAAGACAAATATTTGTGCCAAATTTCGTCCCCCTACGTTGTCCCATTCGAGCTCTATCCTGCTTTCAACAGATGGACAGACAGACGGACGGACATAGCTAGATCGACTCAGAATCAAACCAGGACCCAGAAAATATATACTTTGTGGGGTCTTAGATGATTCCTTCGACATGTTACACACGGAATGACAAAATCAATATACCCCCCATCTTTTTGATGGTGGGTGTAAAAAAGATTTTTTATTATTTATGATGGAAAATTTTGTTAAGAATAAATGTAAAAAATGTTGCATAAAAATGCGGTCGTCAAGGTCAAATTGATAATTTATTAAAATTGTATATTTACTATTATTTTTTTAAAGTTTCAAAATTTTTGAAAGCAAAAAAGTAACATAAATATCCACAATTACCCATAGCATTTACATACACCTTAAATATCAGAATGTCCATTTATATATTATATTTTAAAATTTTGCGAATTTCGATTTTAAACCATTTTGAAATATTTGATGGATCATTGAATTTTTTAGAATTTGTAATTTTCTGTTATGTTGATTAAATTTCAGAATGGTGTTAATTTTTTGAATGTATTTACACCTTTTTTTAAATTATTGAATAATAAAATAGTATTTAAAAATTTCATATTCACCAAAGAACAAATTTTAAAAAAATGAAATTGAAAAAAGATTCGGCTGTGCCGAATCTTTGATACCCTCCACCATATTACCATCTTAATATCTTATCGACATCATATTAACGTATTACCGACAAATAATAAAATTTTCGCCTTAACGTATGCTTTCATATTTTCACATATATAAATCTAAATTTTTTTCAAACTACGAAAATTTGAATATGAAAAAAAAAAAAAAAAAAACAATCATAGCAGGCTTTGCTTTTAAAAAATAAACAACACAATTCCATATTTATTTATTTTTTTTATGTGTGTATATACAAACTGACTGCATATACAAAGAACAACAACAACACTGTTATTCATTATATTACTTCTGTTGCTAACTAAACTACTTGTCTTATAGGCAAAAACGTCACTAATAGTCATTACAATGCTTAATATACATGTTTGTGTATGTATTTATGTATATTCTTAACAGATATGTTTTAGTTTTAAAAAATAAACAACAACAATTCCATATCTATTTATTTTTGTACAGACTGCATATACAAAGAACAACAACAACACTGTTATTCATTATATGACTGCTGTTTCTAACTAAACTACTTGTCTATACAAAAAACGTCACTAATAGTCATTACAATGCTTAATATACATGTTTGTATGTGTATTTATATTCTTAACAGATTTGTTTTTGGGCCATAACTCTGTTGATTATGAACGAATTTGGTTTATTAAAAAAAAACGAAATTTTATAAAAACATTTATGACTGATCTATATAAAAATAAAATCCGTAGCTTGAACAAGGGCTTCAAAAATAAAAAAAATCGTTTTCCCCGATATCTCAGTTGTTACTGAACCGATTTATTTCATTTTTTCAGAACAAAAATTCAGAAAATAATTTCCGAGCCCCCTTTAAAAATTCGAAGTCCCTGGTATATGCAGAGGCTTCAGAAACTGAAAACCCGGTTCCAAAAACCGGTTTTTAAAACATATCTCCGCCATTTATAAACCGATCCTGCTGATTCAAAAAACCGAAATTTTATAAAAATATTTGTGACCAATCTGTGTAAAAATAAAAATCTATAGCTTAAACCAGGGCTTCAAAAAATAAAAAATGCGTTTTATCCGATATCTCAGTTATTATTGAACCGATTTATTTCATTTTTTCAGAACAAAAATTTAGAAAAAAATGTCCGAGACTTCTTTGTAAAAACGAAGTCCCTAGTATATACAGAGGCTTCAGAAACTGGAAAACCGGTTCTAAAAACCGGTTTTTTTAACATATCTCCGCATTGTATGAACCGATCTTGCTGAATTCCAATAGCAAAATTCTCGAAAGCATTTCCGATCGTTTGATATATATATTATATATGTCAATTATCGGTGGGCTTCATAAACGCCATTTCAACCGACACACGGACGGACGGACATGGTCCTATCGTCATCATTACTTACAAGGATCCCGAAAATGTAAACTTTTTTGCTCTCCGACGAAAATTGTGGGAATTACAAACGGAATGACAAACTTATATATACCCTTTACACCTTTGGTGAAGGGTATAAAAAATGAAATAAAAAAAAAAAACTATGTATATTTTCATTATTTTTGCATTAATATTGTTCGATAAGTTATATTATAAAAACACATTTAAAATCTATAAAACATATTTAAAATACACAGAAAAAAGTCATCAATTAACAAATATATATGAAAATAATTCATTCAATTATAAACTTGTTTAAATTTGCACCTCTCACCAAAATGATTATATCAATTACTAAAATCTTAAAAAAATGTAAAACAGAAAAATATTCCCAATTAATAAATTAATTAAATCAATCAAGTAGATGATTGAATGAATTAAAAATGGGTATAGGAAATAAAATCATACCAAAATTTATTTTTATTTTATTTTTTCTTGAATATATTTATTAAATTTTGATGCAAAATTAAACAACTGAGTTATTTGAAAAAAAGATGGTAATCATTTTTTTTTTTTTTTTTTTTTGTGTATATAGAAAAAGTTTTTTTGTGCACCAGCAATTTCTGACTCTACTTATTAATTTTACAAATCGCGATTTAATTTCGAGAACTAGAGTCAATTCAAAAAAAGTGGCTTAGTGGCTTAGTACTTATTAATAACATGACAATTTTTTAATATTGTCAACATATGTAATTTATTTATAAAAGTAATTTAAAAAAATTAATTTTCTTTGCTAAAGAACAATTCCAACATTTACAAGCTTTTTACTACATCAATTTCATATCCCAATTTTAAGCAAAATTTTATCAAATTATCATTAAATTTATGTATAATTTGCAATTAAATATTTTAAACTACAAAGTCTCAAAAGTACACAAGTGTCCTTAACTTTCCCTCCAAGCAGGACAACAATAAAAAGATTTGTAAATAAAAACACTCATCCATAGCTACCACTGCAAACCAAATCGCAAAAAAGTGATGATTGCTCGTAATTGCAATATTCCTCCCAACTCTTGATATTATTACTGTCAGTTCCTTCCGCTTCTTAAGACTACTTTGTAATTTTTTCTCCAAATATTTTCTACATAAAAGCAAAAGTTTGTTTCATTTCTCGAATGTTTACATTTAGCCTAAAGTCTTGATTATTGCTTGAACAAACAGAAAAAAAAAACAACAACAACATTAAAGTTATGCCATAAAGTTTGTTCGCGTCGACAGAATTGTTGGTAAACGCCCACAATTTTATGTGTGAGCTAGTGTGTGTGTTGTCTGGGTAACCAACAAATTAAAGTGCGCGTAAACATGTCAAAAAGAGAAAATTTTACACTTATTTGTGTAAACAAATACATTTTTATGTGTGAATATAATTGTGTGTTAAATTACATACATTTTACTATATAGTAAATTAGAAAATTTGAATAATTTATGAGTTTTTGTTAGCTTGACAAACTGACCACATATGGAAGAACAAAAAATTAGTTTTAGACCTTAATTTTCTTACAAACTTTGCCAGAAATATTTAAATAATTGATATGTATTATTTCTGATTATTTTAATTTTGCTGGAAAGTTCACACCTACTAGTTTTAATTAATTAGCAATTACAGCAACTGTATAACGAAAATACTGCATGCAGTAGTGTCAAAAACATTTGACACAGAGATTATATTTCATCTTTGCATTAGTTTTTCCCCAAATATATTTTATACCTATTTTGTCAATAACTAAATTGTTTTCATTTCGACCAACAAACAATAAGTATTTTGACGGATGGTATTTATGCAGTGTATTTACACAAAAATGGATACTTTCGACATAATTATAGATGCAATAAATTTTCTATCTGTATTTAAAAGTAAAAAATATGTAAATTTCCGATGATGCAAGAAATATTTTAGCTGTCACCATAAATATATGATTTTTAAAAATTCTACTTTTAATGACAATTATTTTCGTAATAATTGAAAATTTAAAGTTTAAAAAAATTATAGAGAGCTTTATAGAAGAAAAACCAAACATTTTATTTTTTTGTGGAAAATATATGAATTTTAATTGAAAAGAAATTTAGAAACCATAACCTTTTAGAAGTTTTAGAAGAATTAAAAAACGCTTACTCTTTGAGTTAACAAGTAGTCAGGTGATATACATACATACATAGTTACATGTTTTGAGTTCAAAATAAATATATCTATAATAATAAGTGTGTTTGCATACTTTCCAGCAAGATTTATCTAGCAACTTTTTTTGAGAGAGTTAAAATCGTTAAACATTAACATAACATTAAATTAAAAGTTGATTCATTAAAATATAATTTTTAAACAAAAGAATAAAAAAAAACTGAAAATCCTTAACTAAAATCACTAACATAACATCTATTAAAATGATTTTCAACAGAAAATAAAAACTTTAATAAATGAATTTTTATCTAATTTTTTTTTAACATAAATCTAAACAAATATGAACCGTAAGTATTTGTGTAATATTTTATTACATTTATTATACCCTTCACCACAGGTGTAAAGGGTATATATAAGTTTGTCATTCCGTTTGTAATTCCCACAATTTTCGTCGGAGAGCAAAAAAGTTTATATTTTCGGGATCCTTGTAAGAAATGATGACGATAGGACCATGTCCGTCCGTCCGTGTGTCGGTTGAAATGGCGTTTATGAAGCCCGCCGATAACTGACATATATAATATATATATCAAACGATCGGAAATGCTTTCGAGAATTTTGCTATTGGAATTCAGCAAGATCGGTTCATACAATGCGGAGATATGTTAAAAAAACCGGTTTTTAGAATCGGTTTTCCAGTTTCTGAAGCCTCTGTATATACTAGGGACTTCGTTTTTACAAAGAAGTCTGGGACAAAGAAGTCTGGGACATATGCTTTAAAAACCGGTTTTTGAAACCGGTTTTTCTGTTTCTGAAGCCTCTGCATATACCAGGGACTTCGAATTTTTAAAAGGGGCTCGGAAATTATTTTCTGAATTTTTGTTCTGAAAAAATGAAATAAATCGGTTCAGTAATATCTGAGATATCGGGGAAAACGATTTTTTTATTTTTGAAGCCCTTGTTCAAGCTATAGATTTTTATTTTTATACAGATCGGTCACAAATATTTTTATAAAATTTCGGTTTTTTGAATCAGTAGGATCGGTTTGTAAATGGCGGAGATATCCTTTAAAAACCGGTTTTTGAAACCGGTTTTTCAGTTTCTGAAGCCTCTGCATATACCAGGGACTTCGAATTTTCAAGGGAGGCTCGGAAATTATTTTCTGAATTTTTGTTCTGAAAAAATTAAATAAATCGGTTCAGTAATAACTGAGATATCGGGGAAAACGAATTTTTTATTTTTTAAGCCCTTGTTCAAGCTTCAGATTTTTATTTTTATATAGATCAGTCATAAATGTTTTTATAAAATTTCGTTTTTTTAATAAACCAAATTCGTTTATAATCAACAGAGTTATGGCCCAAAAACAAATCTGTTAAGAATATAAATACACACACAAACATGCATATTAAGCATTGTAATGACTATTAGTGACGTTTTTTGTTTTTTGTATAGACAAGTAGTTTAGTTAGAAACAGTAGTAATATAATGAATAACAGTGTTGTTGTTGTTCTTTGTATATGCAGTCTGTACAAAAATAAATAGATATGGAATTGTTGTTGTTTATTTTTAAAAACTAAAACATATCTGTTAAGAATATACATAAATACATACACAAACATGTATATTAAGCATTGTAATGACTATTAGTGACGTTTTTTGTTTTTTGTATAGACAAGTAGTTTAGTTAGCAACAGAAGTAATATAATGAATAACAGTGTTGTTGTTGTTCTTTGTATATGCAGCCAGTTTGTATATACACACATAAAAAAATATATAAATATGGAATTGTTGTTGTTGTTTATTTTTTAAAAGCAAAGCCTGCTATGATTGTTTTTTTTTTTATATATTCAAATTTTCGTAGTTTGAAAAAAATTTAGATTTATATATGTGAAAATATGAAAGCATACGTTAAGGCGAAAATTTTATTATTTGTCGGTAATATGGTAATATGATGTCGATAAGATAGTAAGATGGTAATATGGTGAAGGGTATCAAAGATTCGGCACAGCCGAATCTTTTTTCAATTTCATTTTGTTTACTTTTGTAAACAAATGATCATATGTTATTTTCAACATATGTTTTGCTGATGGAAGTTGATGGAAGAAAAACAGCCAGCAGCTTTCATAAATTTCTCCTTCAATGAACTGTCAATTTTTGTCTCTCTCTTGCTCTCAAAATTGCAAGACTTTTAAAGTAAACGAACGCTATTCCAGCAACATTTTGTGATAATTATCACAAAATATCAGGTACGAGAACTAGAGAACTTTTCTAGAGAAATTTTCTTATAAAAAAATTATAATAATTAAATTTACATACTTATGTATAGAAAAGTTTGATACCAGGAAAATAGGAAAATTTTCTAATAAAGTAAAAATAAACTTTTTTTAGCAGGAACAATTTTAAATATTTATCACAGCTTAACCAATTAAAAAGTATTTTTATAATAATTATATTAAAAAAAATTTCTTTAAGAGCAAAACTGAAAAACAAAAGTGGTGAAAAAATCATTTTTTTTTAAAGGACCAAGTGCATCAAAAAAAATTAAAATAAATTTTTAAACTTTTAATACTTCATTCCATTTTATGAAGAATAAAAATTCAAATGAAAGTAGTTTCCCGCAAGTGTTCTAAACTGAAATTATTTATTTTCCTTTTAAAAAGATTTTGGTAGTTTTTAGAGAATATTTTGGTAGGAAAAATAATTTCTTTTTGGCACGCTGGCTCTGAAACTTCTTTTATGTTGATCTGTTTCTATAATTTTATTATATTTTTTAATAAAAAAAAAATGATTTTTACGATAAAAAAATGAAACATTACGATAAAAAATTTTAATTCGTATTCGTAATTAGTAAAGGCAAAAAAAGTATTGTAAACTTTATGTTGTGCTTAGTTGAGCTGAAGGTGCATTTTTTTAAACAAAATTATTTTTGTTAAGCTTATAATTACATTATTTATTTAATCCCCTGTTTTTATAAAACAAACGAAAAATTCGTCTCGTCAAAATGTATGGAAAACAACAAATAAATTTAAAATAAATAAATAAATTTACATTCCATACATTTTGACGAGACGAAATTTTCGTTTGTTTTATAAAAACATGGGGTAAATTTCGGTTAACCGGTTTTTTAGTAGACGTTTAACCGAATAACCAGTTTATTAATTCTATCGAATTTTCAGTTAACCGTCAAACCGGTTTTTTGAAATGTCGTTTTTCTTTTACACTAAGGGAAAAAATTCGATTCAAAATCAACAACGGTTTTGCTCACATTGGTAATTTACGGTAACAGCTTTTTAATACCTTTCGTTAACAAATTTAATAGAAAACATATGTAATTTAACAATTTGGTACCGAAATGGTTTCAACTTGGTGCCAATTAGGTATCGATTTTCAATAAGAATTGAACACGCAGTGTTTAATTTAAACACGGTGTAGATTCACTATTGACACAGAATGGTATCGTTTTCAACACGTATGTGATTGATATTTCTCTGGGTGTATAAACATGATACGCAATTTTATTACACCCTACACCACCATATGTGGTTGGGCGTTTGGCTGGTTGTCTGACCATGTAAACCTTGTGCAAAAAGTCACAATTTTATATATTATTTGATAAAATGTGGCACAAATGTATGTTTATTTTGATATAACGACGAATGTTATTGAAATTGGTCATATTAGATTCATTATTTCACCTCGCCTCCAAACAAATATCCCCCGAATAAGATTTTAACGCATAGAAATGCTTTATTTATATCACTCTTTCAATAAAATACATGATTAAATAGGAGTACAAAATCAGAAAATTTAAATTTTAGCAGCCATTTTGAATTTTTTAGTTCATTTTTGGTATCAGCAAGCCCAAAATTTTAGAACATCGGTACTTAGAGAAGAAGCAAAAGGGCTGATAGAGGACAAAAATAATATAGAACTAAATATGGAATATTTGCAGGTTATTTTCCAACCAAATGAATAATAAATTTTATTTTATTTTATTGTTATTTAAGTAAAAACTAATAGCGTTTTCTTTACTGGCTAAAATGTTGTCTTTATTCTGCCCTATGCCCTCATTTGTGTTCTATTCTGAAAAAAGTGTAATACTTTAAATGGGTCGGATGTTCTTTTCTAATAGTGTTGCCTTTTAATTTAAAAAATATGTTACATGTTTCATCCTCAAAAATAGTACAGGGTGAGCATGTTGCACTTTATTACCAGCACACTAAAATTATAGCAGGAAAAAATTTATGTTTCACAAAATTATGGAAATTTCACAAAAATTCTGAATATTCTCAAAAATCCAAAATTTCACAAAAAATTTAAAATTTTCACCAAAATTCTAAAATTTCACCAAAAATCTAAAGTTTTACCGAAAACGCGAAAATTCACCAAAAATCAAATATTTCATCAAATGTCTAAAATAAAAAAAATTCACCAAAATTTCACAAAAAAATTAAAATTTTCACCAAAAATCCAAAATTTCACCAAAAAATCAAATTTTCACCAAAAATCAAAAAATTCACCAAAAATCAAAAATTTCACCAAAAATCCAAAATTTCACCAAAAATCTAAAATTTCACCAAAAATCTAAAATTTCACTAAAAAATCAAAATTTCACCAAAAATAAAAAAATTCACCAAAAATCCAAAATTTCACCAATAAATCAAATTTTTACCAAAAATCAAAAAATTCACCAAAAATCCAAAATTTCACCAAAAATCCAAAATTTCACCAAAAATCTAAAATTTCACCAAAAATCTAAAATTTCACCAAAAAATCAAAATTTCACCAAAAATCAAAAAATTCACTAAAAATCTAAAATTTCACCAAAAAATCAAAATTTCACCAAAAATCAAAAAACTCACCAAAACTCAAATTTCAACAAAAACCAAAAATTTCCCCAATAATTTAAAGTTCCATCAAAAATCCAAAATTTCACCAAAAATCCAATTTCTCTCGATTGAATTAAAAATAACACAAATACAGAACTGGTCCAGATTTTTTGTTCTATTGAAATGGAAATAATTATGGAACTTCGGAACGGCTGCTCCGATTTCTATAAAATTTCACATGATGATAGTAGAGGTGTAGGCGAGTTTAAGTTTTGAGATTGCCCGAGGTGTCCAACTTTGCGACCCTGTGGTCTCCCCCCTCTTAGGTCTATATGGTCCAAGCTCAAAACTTAAACTCGCCTACACCTCTACTATCACCATGTGGAATTTCATGGAAATCGGAGCAGCCGTTCCGAAGTTCCATAATTATTTCCATTTCATTTTTTGAATCGCACACTGTGCGTCGACTTGTTATCGATAATTTAAAGGAAATAAATATCTTCTCTAAATATTTTGTGACAATTGTTTACTTTTATTTTGAAATTTATACACAATAAAGTGTTTTTTGGAAGATATCCCAGCAAAAAAAAAGAACCGAAAGTCATGATTTTAACATTATGTTGTCATTGGAAAGAAGTACTAAGTGGTGAAAAAGAGCTTCAGAAGTTCTATTTTAAACCCATAGTTGTCATTGGTAGGAAGTTATTCTTTTATACTTTTTGTTCATTGCTTTTGAAGCACTTCTCTTAAAACTATGTTTATATTATATGCCCTATTAAATAATAATAAAAAATGCTTTAAATTTTGTAAAAATTAAATTTTGTTAGAAATTATTACCATTTTTTCCCGATAAAAATTCATTTATTTTCACTTTTTTGGAAGTAATTATTAAGAACATCCAAAAAAGTTTAAAATATGAATTTTGTTCCACTTTTGAAGTTGTGAAAATGTTCTTTTTTTTGGAAGAACTTCATCGTTTTTTGCTGGGATATTAGTGTATATAATGCACGGGGTTTCTCAGTCAATTCGGATACACGGTATTAATATGTACTAAGCCTCTATCCACTTTTTTAGAATTGACTCTAGTTCTCGCGATAAATCGCGATTTGTAAAATTAAGGAGTATATCTCGAAAACAACTTGTCGGATTTTGTTCAAAAGAATATCAAAAAATTCGAAACAAAACTATCTTCAAGTGGTTTTTACATTACTTTTACATACGGCCAACAGTTCTGGAGATATTAAGCCCTGTTTTAAAATTTTTTCATTGACATACCTCGCGGAACTGTCAAATTGTTTTTGTATTCATATATAATTTTTTTTTTTCGATTTTTTTTTACTCTTCTCTAATTCATTCTCTCATTTTCTGTTCATAGCATTTTAACATTATGTGTAGTAGTTTTACACCACACGTATGTGAACAAAACAAACAGAGAAAACAAACTTTTTATGATCAGTTGATTATTAACGTACATGTGCAAAAAAGTATTAAAGTACGTTTTTTTCCAACTATTCTTTTGAAGTTTTGTTGTTGTAAAAGTTTGTTATTTCATTTCCATACCATTCCCCCACGTGTTCTGAGAAATAGTTTGTTAAAAAGTTTGTTAAGTTGAAAAAGTTTGTTATAGTATGTTAAGTAAAAAAACACTTGCAAATTACAAAATATCTTGTAAAAATTGATTAAGAGTTTTTGCAAAATAAAAATTACTAAGTAATAAAATATAATAATTATTGGTTTTATTTATTACAGACGAAATACATTTTGTAAGCATACTATAAAAAGTCCTAAAACCGATATCGTTCTTGGTGCCAAAAATTGGAAAGTAAATTTCGTTGTAAAAATGTCGTAGCAATCGAAAAATTAGCCGTTTCCAGTTTTTCATGAATAACCTGTAAACGGCTAATTTTTTTATGAATAACCTGTAAACGGCTAATTTTTCGAAAGTGACAACCACATGGTTCGATTCCTAGGACATTTTTACATTGAAATTCACTTTCCAATTTTTGGCACCAAGAACGATATCGGTTTTAGGAATGAAAAACTATATATATAGGATAAATACCTAAATAACACTTTTTGATGAATAACCTGTAAACGGCTAATTTTTCGAAAGTGACAACCACATGGTTCGATTCCTAGGACATTTTTACATTGAAATTCAATTTCCAATTTTTGGCACCAAGAACGATATCGGTTTTAGGAATGAAAAACTATATATATAGTATAAATACCTAAATAACACTTTTTGATGAATAACCTGTAAACGGCTAATTTTTTGAAAGTGACAACCACATGGTTCGATTCCTAGGAGATTTTTACATTGAAATTCACTTTCCAATTTTTGGCACCAAGAACGATATCGGTTTTAGGAATGAAAAACTATATATATAGGATAAATACCTAAATAACACTTTTTGATGAATAACCTGTAAACGGCTAATTTTTCGAAAGTGACAACCACATGGTTCGATTCCTAGGACATTTTTACATTGAAATTCACTTTCCAATTTTTGGCACCAACAACGATATCGGTTTTAGGAAAGAAAAACTATATATATATTATAAATACCTAAATAACACTTTTTGATAAATAACCTGTATATATATACTCTTTGTATTTCTTAGAACACGTGGTATGTTGGAAACAACTGAAATGAAATAACAGCCTTTTTTTATATAACAATTTTGTAGTCTCTCATCTGAGCGTGAGAGAAATACTTCTTTCTCTCAGTGAATGGCATGGAATTGATATAACATACTTTTTTATCAACAACAAACTTAAACATACTACTTTCCGTTTTTTTGCAAGTTTTGTTCACATCGATTTACACCACAGTATAATTATAAAGTATACTCGTAAGAACAGCTGTTTTACAATTTTTTCATTGGCAAACCTCGCGGTACTGTCAAATTGTTTTTGTATTCATATGTAAAATTTTTTTTCGAGTTTTTTACTCTTGCTCTCCTTCATTCTCTCATTTTTCCGTTCAAAGCATTTTGACATTGTGGGCAGTAGTTTTACATTAACAAAATACAGGCAATTGTTATTTTTGTAGATGTGCGAGTACTTTATTATTATACCAAGGCTTATTTACTATTAGGTTAGAGCAATTCTACAACAAATACAACTATAAAAAAATTTCTCATTTGTTTTCGTTAAATGTCAAATTTTGTACATTGAAACAATAACAAAAATGATATAAAAAATGTAAACAAAACACACATAGAAACAAACACTATATAAACAAATATTTGACAGTCATCACACATAAGGAAAAAAAGTCAGCTGTGTTTTCAACTCTACCTAACTTTGAGTCTACATTAGACAAATTTTTATCAAGACAAACGTCAAAATTTTATCAAGATAAAGATTTGTCTAATGTAGACTGAATTTGTCAGTATTATTGCAGCGTTAAAAGAAAATTGTCAACGCTCGAGCTCTGACAACGTTGTCTTGATAATGCTTAGTAAAAGACGCCATCTTGATTGTTGTTGGTACTTTTTGCATGGTTTATTATGACATACGTTTTCCCCTATAATTGATAGAGATAAAAAATTATCTGCAACTCAAACAAAAATTTGACGTTTGTCTTGATACAAATTTCTCTAATGTAGACTCAAAGTAATAGTTAATATACCTTGTTATTATACTATGTTTTATGCCCTTTACACACTTGCGTACATCTTGAAGGAATGCGTGGAAGATGTTGAAAATATGAAACATTTGTTCACACTTGTAACATCTAACATCATTCAAACTGTCAAAATAGTTTAATGTGGTATTCATACTTGCTCACATCTAACATCTACCATCAATTTCACAAGATGTTAACATCTTCCCATATGAATTGTATAGGGCTCAGAACTCAACATCTTTCAACATCTTTAAAAGATGTTCCTATCTCATTTTGTTCCACCTAACATCTTTCGATTATTTTAGTGTCATCACTAGAAAAATGACATGAAACTTAAAAAATCAAGAAAAAAAATGCAAACAAAAAAAATTATAGGAACAAAACAACAAAATATGTATTAAAACTTTAATTAAAATACAAATATTAAAAAAAATATCATATAAATTGACGAATTAATAATTGTTTTTATTGTTTCATTGTAATATTTAATAAAATTATTGATTATTTTTCTTGATCTTATAAATTTTATTTTTTTTCCCTCAAGCATTTTTCTTCAACCATGTGACTTTTTCATTGATGAATGATGGTAGATGTTAGATGTTGCAAGTGTGAACAAATGTTTCACATTTTTAACATCTTCCATGCATTCCTTTAAGATGTACGCAAGTGTGAAAACGGCATTACATATGCCGCTCATTTTGAATTTCATTTCTATATTATTTCTATAAATAAATCATAGTATAATTATAAAGTATACTCGTAAGAACAGCTGTTTTACAATTTTTTCATTGGCAATCCTCGCGGTACTGTCAAATTGTTTTTGTATTCACATGTAAATTTTTTTTTAGTTTTTTTTCTCTTGCTCTCTTTCGTTCTCTCATTTTTTCGTTCAAAGCATTTTGACATTGTGGGCAGTAGTTTTACACTAACAAAATACAAGCAATTTTTGTTTTTGTAGATGTGCGAGTACTTTATTATTTTACTATGAAATAAATGTCATTTTTCTAGAGATGACACAAAAATAATCGAAAGATGTTAGGTGGAAAAAATGAGATAGGAACATCTTTTAAAGATTTTGAGTTCTGAGCCCTATACAATTCATATGGGAAGATGTTAACATCTTGTAGAATTGATGGTAGATGTTAGATGTAAGCAAGTGTGAATACCATATTACACTAACAAAATACAAGATGTGCGAGCTCTTTCTAATAACGCTATGAAAAGTATATTAAATTTGTTATGTTTCAAAAAGTATCGAAAAATCTATAACACTAACCGATAAGAGTTATCGTAACTATTGTATTTCCAGCTCGGTTTATTGAAAAATGTCTGGCAACGCTTCAGGAATATTTAAACTTTACAAAAAAGGGAAAACAGCTGAGTATATTTTTCTTCATTGTTATTTTTTTCTCTTCACATTTGTTTGTTATTTTTTATCTGTTGTAACAAATTGTTTTTGTAATTTAACAAATCCTACCAGAAAAAATATACAACAATTAAGAAAAAAACAAATGTTCGATTAAAACTAAAGAATAAAACCAATAAACTAACTTGGAAAGAAAATTACAATAAGTACGTACTTAAGTAGACCAACATAGAAAAAAAATAACAGCAACAACAATTACAATAGATTTATGGTAAAACGAAATTCCATAAGACGCAAATTGAATGAAGCTTTCTCTAAAGGTCTTCAAAGTACAGGCTTTTGGAGTGCGTTATCGCAGCGATTTTTAAGAATTATATTTTAGGCAAAACTTATTTTTGCCATCCCTTAACATTTTCTCATGGGTAATAATATCACGTACGAACTTGAAGATTTCGACGATTACTTGAGTGACGATAGTTCGCTGAGTTTTGATAATGCTGAGAGCTTAAGTTTGGCTTATTCTATGGTGCTGTCTCAAATTGTACGAGAAGATACAATAGAAATGCCACCAGTGATACGTAAAAAACCAGATTTAAGAATATTTCGTGTAAGTATTGAACAGAGGAATCTATGATAGAAACAATTTAGTTATCATACAATGCATTTTATCTTTTCAGCATACTATGATGTACAAAGAGATTAAAGCCCTTAGTGGTTTTCAGGCCAATAGTAAGAAACCCAATGAACGTTGGTGCCTTGCTCGTGGTTTAATGAAACGTGAAAACGCTTTAACAGTTTGTAATCGTGGAGCGTTTAGTGCCAATCAACAGCGGCGTATTGGTAACTTTTTTGTGCCCAATAAAAAAGTTGACCGTTTAGTGTCATTGGACTCTAAGATTTATATTTGCAAATTGAATAATGATGGCTCACGTTTGATTACTGCCTCGCAAGATGGTACGGTACGTATATTTGATGCCTCCAAAGGTTCGTATCATCGCATACAACGTCTCAAGGTTAGAGATGTTAATTGGAGTATACTTGATATTGATTTTAGTCCTTGCGGTCGTTACTTTACTTATTCGACTTGGGAAGATGCTTGTAAGTAAAATTATAAATTAAAATTTATACATCATATCTTTATATTTTTAACACGCTTTCAACTTTTCTTGCACTAAAGGTTTTTTTTGTGCACTAGTACTCTTATGCAAGTTTTGCATCTAATTAGATTTTACTCTTAGTTTGCCAAGGAACAGATTTCAGACAAATTATTTAATGGAAGCAGAATAAAAAAAAAAATAATAATAATCTTTATGTTTATAGAAATACAATACGGATTGATTTTATAACATTTTCTCAACAAAACCAATAAATTGATATCTTCTTATGAAATCCAACAATTGGATTTGAAAATTTAAATATTTTTAGTCTCCAGTTTAGAAGGAGAATTCCAAAACAACACTTAAAACCGTTCATTATTTTTGAAGAACATAAAAATGTAATTTAGGGCGGAAATATCGATCATTTAATAAATTATTTTCGTTACGTTTTTAAAAAACCCATTTAAGTTCAAATTGGAATGGAATTTCGTTTCCAATTCAATTCTGATGAGGATTTCATAAACAGGCTATTTTTGATTTAGACTCAATATTAAGGATCGTAATGATTATGAGTTTTAAAATAGAACCCAATCAATAATGATTATTTCTTATTTTTATGTTTTCGTTCAACTTTTAATGATTATTTTGAGATTTTTATTTTATTTCTCAAAAAAATAAAAACTACTTATTCTTAGCGAAAATGTATTTTTTTTTTTTATAAATTCGATTTAACAAGATTCTGATTTCGTAAATGAAAACATTTTTTTTTTTTTTTTTTTTTTTTTCTTAAAAAATCTTAATCTTATTTACAAAAAAGGTTAAAATTTTTAACAAAATTTAAATTTTCAAATCAGACTTTAGTAAAAATTTATTATTATTATTATTTTTTTTACTAAAAATTTGATATATTCACAAATAATAAAAACATTCGATTATAATGAAAGTTTAAAACCCACAATTATTTCAAATATTTGAATAAGTTTAAGAAAGAAATTTTTTCCACTGTGGCAGTGTAATCAATCGTCAACACAAAATTTTAATATTCTGCATAAGTTGAATATAATTTCATTATTTGTTTAAACCTTTTTTTTAGTTCATGTCATTCCTATGGAAGGTGATGGCACTGATTATGAAACCTACAGCCTCGGTATTGATCGTTATCATTCCGGAATGTTTTCCGTACGATTTTCACCTTGCGGCCAGAAACTTATAGCCGGTTTAACCGATTCTAAAATTGTTGTATGCGATCGTGAAACTCGTCATATTTCAACCATACGCACGGACAACTCATTTTCAGTTGATGTCAATGCTGTCAGCTATGTAAGCGATCAAGATCCAAATTTAATTGTAAGTGGTTGCCATAATGGTATTATCAAACTTTGGGACCTAAGGTGTTCGAGTGGTTGTACACTTCGCTCCACCAAAGCTAGTAGTGTCTTTTTAGGACATTTCGATAGTATCACTTATATCGATCCACGTAATGATGGTCATTATCTGTTAAGTAATTCCAAAGATCAAAGTATTAAAATTTGGGATTTACGTCAACCAACACCAAAAACTAAAGTACGAAATAATCCAAATACTCCTTTGATTGACTGGGATTATCGTGTCAATCAGGTGCCTAGAGAATGTGAGTATACGATTGTTTTATAAATGTATAAAAAATTTATATTTTTTAATAAATTAAACAAATTTTCCAATTTCTTGTTGCACTAGATTATAATCCCACCAAAGTATTAGATGGTGATGTTAGTGTTATGACCTATCGTGGTCATCGTGTTACAAAAACTTTATTGCGTGCTAGATTTTCACCAGCTGCCCAGACAGGTCAACGTTATATATACACTGGTTGTAGTACAGGAAGAATTATTAGTAAGTGGGATTATAAAAATTGTATTTCTTAATAATCCTTTTTTAATTATAAATAACTTTTTTTAGTTTATGATGTCTTAACTGGCCATATTAAAGAGACCATAGAAAGTCATCGTCATGTCATACGAGATTTACATTGGCATCCTGTTCGTGCAGAAATTGTCTCCGGTTCAGTGAGTATTTATAAATGTTAAACAATTCTAGTAATCAATTTGTTTTATTGTAATATTCTATATTACAGTGGGATTTCCAAGTAAACCTAAACATGTATAAAAATAAACCAAATCTTAAAAGAAGTAATTCGGAACAAATTGAAAGACCATTGCGTCGTTCACGTCGTATAGCTCATCGTAAGGGAGAATTGGATGCCGAAGATGATGAAGAAGACGATGAAAATGATTTTTAATAGGTAGAATATTTATATACATACATATATATTTCTTGAGACATTTTTTTAGAATAACTCATACACCATTTAACTTTATATAGAGAGTATATACTTTAGTTACCTACCACCTTCCTCGATTTCAATTTGTTAACACACGTCAAAGTGTATAATATATAAAATATTTAGTATAACAATGAATGTAAAAATACTTGTTTTTTTTTTAAATTATCTTAACATTAATATAAAAATAATATTTTTTCTTTTAAATTATCTTAACATTAATTAATTTCTTATATAAATTTTTTAAGTCGCGACTTTATTTTAATTTAGTGTATAATTTTAATAATATGCCTTTTTTGTACTGTTCAACAGCTGGAGATTCCTTTAAGAATTGGCAAAATATTCACTTTTATTTGTTTTTGAATATGGCTATGAATTAATGAAATTTATGTGATTTTCTTTTTATTTTTTTAATTATTTTCATTATTAATTTCTCTATGAGTTGGAACAATGTATTTTAAAATATTTTTAATAAAATTAAATATAATATGGTCAAATTATGATTTGTGTTTTATTTAAGAATAAAAAAAAATACTCTAACGCTGATTAAGTTCTCCTAAACAGAAATAAAACTACGAATTACTTTTTTAATTGTATCAATTATTCAAGTGATTAAAATCTGATATTTTTCACTAAAAGTAAAACAATTGAATGAATATTATTTTTTCGATTCTGAAATCCTTAAGAGAATAGCTTTCGACACTACTAAGTCTAAACAGCGCACTTTTTTAATTCCACAATCAAACCACCACGCGGCCTAAGTAAAATAGCGGTAATTTACGAATATGCATAGAAAAAGACAAATATATTTTTTTATAATCATTGTTCATGTCAAGGACTTTCATATAAACAAATTGTTTTAAATTTCTTGTCTAGGAATTATGCAACAACACAAATTCCTAAATATGTGGTAATGCTACTATTATTTTGCACACAGCTGTATGTATATCGTTGGCTTAATATGAACAAAGCTACCTCGATTTTTCTTAAATTTAGATTTTGTTGTAGTTTTCTTTCAATCACGCCTCCTATTAAATAGAAATATGTAAAAAATTTGGGATGCTTTCTCTTAGTTTACGAGTTATGAGCCCCTAAAGTTTTGATATATTTTTCTGAATATCTTTATTATTTCAAATGCGATTTAAATTATAGGAGAGTATACTTGGGGTGCTCCGCTATCCCTGTAGTATTAAAATAAAAAGTTTAGTGTGAATAAAATGAATTATTGTATATAAATATTTTACAAAAATACAACCTGCTTGTTAACGATCTAATAAAAAATGTCGGAATAAACATTTAACGATTGTAAATAATTAAATAATAAATAAATACTTTTCAAATATTTTTTTAACTCATTTTGTAAAAATAAAACTGCGATAATTGGTAAAAAAATAAACAATATAAAAAATACGGTTAAATTTGTATACAAACTCCTGAAACTATTTAAAGAAATGAGGGCGATTATAACTCCATTTATGTTTTTATACCCTTCACCACAGGTGTAAAGGGTATATATAAGTTTGTCATTCCGTTTGTAATTTCCACAATTTTCGTCGGAGAGCAAAAAAGGTTATATTTTCGGAATCCTTGTAAGAAGCGATGACGATTGGACCATGTCCGTCCGTCCGTCCGTGTGTCGGTTGAAATGGCGTTTATGAAGCCCACCGATAACTGACATATATAATATGTATGTCAAACGATCGGAAATGCTTTCGAGAATTTTGCTATTGGAATTCAGCAAGATAGGTTCATACAATGCGGAGATATGTTCAAAAAACCGGTTTTTTGAACCGGTTTTCCAGTTTCTGAAGCCACTGTATACACTACGGACTTCGTTTTTACAAAGAATTCTCGGACATTTTTTTCTGAATTTTTGTTCTGAAAAAATGAAATAAATCGGTTAAGTAATAACTGAGATATCGGACAAAACGCATTTTTTATTTTTTGAAGCCTTGGTTTAAGCTATAGATTTTTATTTTTATACAGATCGGTCACAAATATTTTTATAAAATTTCGGTTTTTTGAATCAGCAGGATCGGTTTATAAATGGCGGAGATATGTTTTAAAAACCGGTTTTTGGAACCGGGTTTTCAGTTTCTGAATCCTCTGCATATACCAGGGACTTCGAATTTTTAAAGGGGGCTCGGAAATTATTTTCTGAATTTTTGTTCTGAAAAAATGAAATAAATCGGTTCAGTAATAACTGAGATATCGGGGAAAACGAATTTTTTATTTTTGAAGCCCTTGTTCAAGCTATAGATTTTTATTTTTATATAGATCAGTCATAAATATTTTTATAAAATTTCGGTTTTTTTAATAAACCAAATTCGTTCATAATCAACACAGTTATGGCCCAAAAACAAATCTGTTAAGAATATAAATACACCAACAAACATGTATATTAAGCATTGTAATGACTATTAGTGACGTTTTTTCTTTTTGTATAGACAAGTAGTTTAGTTATCAACAGCATTAATATGACGAATAACAGTGTTGTTGTTCTTTGTATATGCAGTCTGTACAAAAATAAATAGATATGGAATTGTAGTTGTTTATTTTTAAAAACTAAAACATATCTGTTAAGAATATACATAAATACATACACAAACATGTATATTAAGCATTGTAATGACTATTAGTGACGTTTTTTGTTTTTTGTATAGACAAGTAGTTTAGTTAGCAACAGCAGTAATATAATGAATAACAGTGTTGTTGTTGTTCTTTGTGTAGTCAGTCAGTTTGTACATACAAAAATAAATATATATGGAATTGTTGTTGTTTCTTTTTTAAAAGCAAAGCCTGTTATGATTGTTTTTTTTTTTCATATTCAAATTTTCGTAGTTTGAAAAAAATTTAGATTTAGAAAATATGCAAGCATACGTTAAGGCGAAAATTTTATTAATTGTCGGTAATATGGTAATATGATGTCGATAAGATGGTAAGATGGTAATATGGTGAAGGGTATCAAAGATTCGGCACAGCCGAATCTTTTTTCAATTTCATTTTTATATTATTTTATTTTTTTCTAGTTTGATATTTTTTTCATTTTATATTATTTGTAATTTTATAACAATCAGAAAATAACTTTTACATTACTTCTAAAGTAAAAAATCAAATAACTCCTATTTTAGTTCAATAAAGAATATAAAAGTGAAAATATTAAGTCATTTTAAATAACCAAAATAAAGGAACAATAAAATTAACTTATCCTGAAAAGACAAGTAAAATAATTAATTTTACATAAGAATGTGTTTCCCATAATTAGCAATATGCCAAAATCGGCTTTTTGCGAAAAAGGTCTTCAGCAGCAACTTTTGTTCTGCGACTTTTTCATAATTCCGTTATTTACAAAATTACCGTTATTTTTAGGTTATTGAAGAAAATCACAATTTTGACCTTCAATTTCCAGAATTCGACCAAATGGTTTTTGGCAACTTTGTACAAAATCCTTCGGCGAGTATTTTTGCTGAACATATGAACTCAGAATATTTTCAAATACAGGGTGTTTTGATGCATTTTTAATAAAAAATGGTTTTTGCGCCATCTAGCGGAAATAATTTGTACTAACTATGTTCAGCAATTAGAAAGGTAATTTGAATACCTTTCCAAAAGAAAACTTTGTTTTGAAAATCGGTTGAAAAATAACCGAAAATCAGTAAAAAATGTTCTAAACAAAAACATTGATACAAAGAAAAACAATAACATTACAAATGTAAACAAGCGCGAATGCTGTATAAGAGGTGGGCAATAAAGTCCATGAAGTATTTGCACAAAATTTCTTTGACCTTTCACCTTATATGGGAGGTGGGCGGACCACGCCCATTTTTTGTTTCCAAGTTTATATCGACCCATGAAAATTTTGTTATAGTACCTGCTTTTATTTAAGAGAGATATAGCAGAAAAGTATAAAATTAAGCTACAACGGACATCCTGTGTTTCTAGTATTTTGATCATAACTTTTTTGCCTTATCCTGCTAGATCGACTCAGATTCTAACCATGACCCAGAAAACATATACTTTATGGGGTCTTAAATTAAAAACAATGTGTATGGTCTTAATTACTAATGTATAATTCATTTCAGTAACATAAACTCCCGTTTTTTTTTAATTATGCACTATATTTTTTAAATGAGTGAGTAAAATTTGCCGAAAATAGGCTTTATTGTTTTTCATACGGCACAAATTGGACTGAATGTTATGCCTTGAAAGTCAAAATAGTTGTTGATAACAATAATATCTAAAATGAAAGTGAAAAAACGCATTTTTTTCATTTTTTTTTTTTTACATTTTCCAAATTTTCTAGTAAACGAAAAATGCGATCGTCACGCACCACCGCAGAATTTTATGCATTGAAGTCATTAATAATTGTGTTGAATGACAAGACATAATATTCAGCCCAATTTGTGCCGTGTTAAATGTTAGCAGTAGTATTTTCTCACTTCCATGTTTTGTTGTTGCCATTTTGTTTTTCTCAGTGTATTATTGCAACAATATCCGAAAATGGAAGATTACCATTCAGACTAACTATCCAACTAATAAAAACATTGAATTTGTAGCTGTTAACATAAATAATGCTTTAAATTCATAAAAAGTTGAAAAATCCAGGTTTTAAAGGACACCCTATATTTCTGTTTTGGACAAGAGAGGGACACCCTAATTAGATATTAAGGTAGCTGACTCTACCCCCGAAGCATTAAAAATCATTCGGCATTCATAGCTTGAAAATTAAAAAGTACTTTTTTTTTGGCATATTGCTACCCATAATACAGAAATATATAAAAAAAAACAATTCATAGTATTAAAAACTATTTTCTATTTTGTTTTGATATTTTTTTATTTTTTTGATATTTTGTTTAATGAAATCGGACAAGACGTTTTTGTGATATGCTTTAATATGTGAACCAATGACTTCAATTTTACATTTGGCTGTTTATATCGAGAACTAAAGTCAATTAAAAAAGGTGATTTATAGGCTTACAACTTTATAATTAAGTGTATGCAAATTGATTGAATAATTCCGAATCACTAAATCAGTTTTATTGGCTGTTATTTATTTTTTCTTTTTATTTCACATTAACACATTTATTTTTATAGTTTTATTTATTTTTTATTTTACACTATACATATATTTTACAGATTGAACTTAATAAACTTTGAACTTTATAATTTACATCTGCAAATACCTTAACTAAATTAAACTAAAACTATCGTTTTTATGTAACACTACTATATAACTTGGAAAGCATTTTTACGTTGCCAAGTTTTTACATAGAGTTTAGGTTTTCTTTGTTTTGTTTTTCGGGCTTTTATCACTTCTCGTACGTAGTGCTGGTAGGTCTTCTTGGGTTTTTGCAATTGAGAGTATTTATTTAAAACACAATTCCATAGATTTGTTATACGCTCTTCGTCGTTTTTATTGATTTGTACGTCCAACTGCAGATTTGGCCCAAGACTATAACCTTCGATTTGTGGTAGGGTAGAGCCCGTAAAGTCGTTTAAATTTATATTGCGGAATTTTTCTGCACAAAATGAAGAGATTGGGTAGATATTAAATGCGTTGTATTTTTTCTTTAGTTCATCAAGATTTAAATCTTGAAGACTAACACCACTGAATAATATATATTTTGCACTTGAACTTACTTCTTTTCTTTTGGCTTTGCGGGGCTTTTCAGATGGCTGGTCGGAGACTTTTTCGCTTTGGTTAGTATTAGATGGATTTTCCACCTTATCCGTGCTGTCATTAGATTCTTTGTTAATTTTTGATTTCTTTTTCTTCTTTTTCTCTTTTGAAATGGTTTGATCTTCGGTAATGTTTGGACTTTTATTGTCACTCTCATCTATTTCAATTATTTCCTCGGTTCCTTTTTCGTTAGTTTTGTTTTTCTTTTGTTTCTTTTTTCTTGGTTCTTCGGTTAAGTCTATTTCTATTATGTCCTGTGGAGTAGATGATAATATATTATCTGTTGTTTTGTCATGCTTTCTTTTCTTTGTTACTGAATTTTCTTTTGATAATTCGACTTCTTCATTTTGTTGCTCAATTTCCTCTTCGGTCTTCTTTTTTGTTTTATCTTTTTTCTTTTTAGGTTTGCTTTCATCATCAATAGAAACTTTTTCCGTTTCTAAAGGAAAGCATTTTTTGGATTTCTTTTCTTTTTTATTGCCTTCAACTGATTCCGTGGGATTTATGTTATCGTCATTTATATTCTGGTCCTTATCTTTTTTCTTTTTCTTCTTTTTATTGGAAACTTCTTCATCTGGAATTACCTCTTCACATGTATTTTTATTATCCTCTTTATTTTCTGAATTATTTAAACCATTTTTTCTATTTTTTAAAGCTTCCATTTTCATTTTGAAATAATCAGTTACCGATACACTGCTATAGATTATTTGACCATTATCTTTTTTCTCAGTCTGTGTATTAACTTCTTCCTCTACTTCATCCTGATCTTTTTTTTCATTCTTCTTTTTCTTTTTTTTCTTAGTAACTTTTTCTAATTGATTGTTAGAATCAATATCATTATCCAGTCCATTTTCTGTATTTTCCAAACCATTTTTGCCATTTTTAAGATCTTCCATTTTCGTTTTAAAGTAATCATTTACCGATATACCAGTGTTTATCATTTGAACTCCTTTAATGGGTTCTTCCTCATCATTACCTTTAATTTGTTGAGATTTTTTCTGAAAAGTATTATTTAGCTGCTGATAGAAATCATTGGCAGTCTGTTGCTCATCTGCTGCTTTTTTACCAAAAATATTCGCTAGATCTTTTTCACTATATTGAGCTAAATCTTTACCTTTAGTAAACTTCTTATAATGTACACGAGCCCTGCTTTGCTTTGACCTTTCCTCCAATGAAATGCCACTTATTTTCTCTTTTAGCTTTTCAACTTTCGGTTTTTTCTCTTCGTTTACACTGGTTTGGGAAAAACCAAATCCCACTCTCGGTATATCGTCTTCAGATTCATCACCATTTTCCTGTTTGATGGTTGTTTCATTGTTTTCTTCTTCATTATTAAGAGTTTTTAGGAGACCATTAAAACATTGTTCATGCTCCGTCCACTGATCGTCGCGATCTTCGAAACCCAAACCAAGAGAATCGTTTTTATAGCGAATTCTTACGAAATCCTTTGAGCCATTTTCCTTGGCTCCCAAACCTGTACCCTTCTTCCAGCCCATCTTTTCAAGCATTTTTGTACCAAAGCGATTTTCATCTAAAATTATAATTCAAAATTAGTAAAAAAAATTAAATTGTGCTAATTTCTTTACTTACCTTCATATAAAGGTTTTCCCCTGGGCACTAAATTATAACGTTTCCGTTGCCTGGGCTCAGCTAACATAGCCATTTTAAAAATATGTTTATTAAACTTTATTAATATTTAAATAAATTTTAAAACCAAATAAATATAACAAATTGTATAGAAAAATAAACTCCACGTGCGACTACACAAAAAAACGAACCAGGGATGATGAATACGATTTTCAATGTGGCACAAAATTAGGCCTAAATGTACCAAAATAAAACGAATAGAAAAAAAGGTTTTGCAATGTCAAGAGAATTCCTAAAAACTTGTGAAATAAATTATTCTTAAAGTTTTAAAGAAAATCAAAAATTTTTTGAAAAAATATGTTGACAAAATTTTAAATGATGCTTAATATAAGTACAGCTGTACTAAATAGGAAATTACAATGTGAATGTTACTAGAAAAAAGTACAATTGTACTGTATAGGTCATCACTGAATCGAATTGCCTTCACAGGAAACAGACTGGAATGGAACAAAATAGTGGTATATGAAAACATATGTGTTAATGTGTGGCTGTTTCAGCGATTTTTAAGAAATCGTTTTAAATAGTAACTACACTACTATTCTTATCATTTAAGAAATAAGCTCTAATCATAGTATAATTATAAAGTATACTCGTAAGAACAGCTGATTTACAATTTTTTCATTGGCAAACCTCGCGGTACTGTCAAATTGTTTTTGCATTCATATGTAAAATTTTTTTTCGAGTTTTTTTACTCTTGCTCTCCTTCATTCTCTCATTTTTCCGTTAAAAGCATTTTGACATTGTCTGCAGTAGTTTTACACTAACAAAATACAAGCAATTGTTGTTTTTGTAGATGTGCGAGTACTTTATTATTATTATATGGCTCTAATAAAACAAGCTATCCATTTATTAGAACTCACATAGTATAATAATAAAGTATACTCGTAAGACCAGCTGTTTTAAAATTTTTTCATTGGCAAACCTCGCGGTACTGTCAAATTGTTTTTGTATTCACATGTAAAATATTTTTTGAGTTTTTTTCTCTTGCTCTCTTTCGTTCTCTCATTTTTCCGTTCAAAGCATTCTGACATTGTGGGCAGTAGTTTTACACTAACAAAATACAAGCAATTTTTGTTTTTGTAGATGTGCGAGTACTTTATTATTTTACTATGAGAACTCATTGAAATCCCTAACTCACTTTATATCGTAAATATTTAAAATACTATTCATCCGATTGCAGATTAAGTTATCAACTGAAAGCTCTTAAATGGGAATTTATAAAAAGTAATCAATTTCATTTTTAATAGCCGGCCTTCGGGAGGAATGATTTTGTCCAAAACCTTGGTTAACATAATTTATTCTTTTTTCCCAAGTTTTTTTTTTAAACCATTTTTTTTTTTTTTTGATGTTTCTATTTTTTAAAGTTATAATTTTTTTTTGTTAATTTACAAAAAATCTATAAATAACTATTATTTTTGAGTTTTATTTTTTGCTCAAAATATAACTACATATTTTTATTTATTTATTAAGAAATAACGATTATTTTAAATTTTTGCTTAAAAATTTTGATTTTAGATAAAAAATCCTTACTTCTATTATTATAATTTGAACAAAAATAAAAAATAATAATTTTTTAAACCACAAAAAATAATTAACAATTATGTTGGCTATATTGCTCATAATCGTTATTTGATCATCTTTATTTTTTATATTATTATATTTTCAGTTTGAAAAGTGTTTTCAATAATGATAAAAAATTAGAAGTGAATCAGAGAATCAATTTATTGTAAAGTTAGTTGTTAATCACTCTTCTTATTTTATGTTTCTTTGTTTACACCCAGCTTCCTGGTTCTTTTACTGAATTTTATACATTTTTCGTTAGAATACTTTTTTTACAGGTGTTTTGAGAGTAAAATTATAAATTTCTTATTATGTGTTCAAAAGTGGTTATGCTCTCTTTTTTTTTTACTTTTTATACAATTTTGGATAACAAAACTTTTTTATATTCTTTTAAATGCCTATTACTACCATACTATTTGATTTCACTCAAACTAATGAGAAAATTAAAAATAAAAAATATTTTTTTTTTTTTTCAAAAAAAGTGTTAAAAATAATTTAAGATCTCTTTTTGCTGATTGCCTTTGGCGTAGTTAAGTTAAAGAACGAAACGTATCGTATGGGTATTTTTCAATACAGTAGGGCAATAAATTTCCAATTGTAATCTGGCATTCCATAACTTTTACTTCAATGCTGTCAACTTTTACTAAAAAAAATCAGCTATATAAAAACGCTGAAAACAATTAAATTTCAATATCTTTTGATACTAATAAAATGTGATGTTTAGAACTTAGGACTAAAGTATTCATGATATGTTTATTATATTCAGATGTATATGAATAATTTAACCAACAATTTTCATAGAGAAACATAATAAAAATGTATATTTTATATACGCAAGATTTTCGAATATGTACTTAAAAACTCGTTCAAATCAATTGTGGTAAAAGTCGCTAGATTACCATCACTGCTTAAAACGAAAACAAAACAAATTATTAGCAAAATTTAATACAGATAAGAAACAACGAAAAAAATGGATGATACTCCAATTAATTTGGAAAATATTTTGGAGCAAGCTCCAAAGTGGACTTTTGCTGGTGATTTTGCACTACTACAATGGATGAATCAAATATCACAGGTACTGTTTAGGGTCTTAAAATAAAGTCAACCGTTTGACATTTTTTGTAAATTACGTAGGATTTGGAGACCAGAGCCACAAAGACTACAGAAGCTCTTGATAAACTTAATAATAATGTTAGATCAACGAATATAGCGTTGGATAATGTGGCTAATAGTCTGACAACATTACAATTTGGTAACCAATTTGTTGAATGTCGAGTACAAGACGATGATGAAACAATAATGAACACAAATGAGGCCAGCAGTAATGTTCAGAATGTAAGTATCACCTATTATTTTGTTAATAGATAAAAAAAATTCAGTAATAAATATAAAAAATTTTGTAATTAAAAAGTTAAATGTTATTGAAGTTATTTAATAAATAGCTCCTATATGTGTCTTTAGTAACTGATAAGTTAAATTTTTTAATTTTAAGATTACTGACACAATTTAGATTATACTTCTTAAATTTTTATTACAATTTCTTATACGAATTTTCTTTAAACCCATAATATTTTTAGCAAACTGAACATACACCTTCATCTAAAGAAATGCTAAACACTTTCTTGGACAACAACCTTAAAGTTCTTCGAAATTGCCATGAAAAATATTCTATAGATCTCGATGATTCTGATGAAGATGATGAAGGAAAATCAAAAGAAAAAACGTAAGTATTTCAAAATAATTTATATTTATTGTCTGTCGGAAGAAAAAATACAAATTGAGTAGAAAATCTCTGATAACTTGGACAATGACTAAGCGTCCAAATTTAAAATTACTAAGCGTATTAAATCAAACCGCACCTACTGCAAGACAATTTTATAGCATATCCGAGGGGCAAGGGATTGACCTCCAAAGTTGGTCATCTCGGATATTTATTTTTTTTAGAAAAATTTTGACTTCATTTTGAACATGAGTCCTACTATTTTTTTAAATATTCTTTACAATATAGCTGTTACTTGTGAATAAAATAAATATAATACTCTTAATTTTTTAACAAATTCCCGGCTGGTGCCTTGAAATTGTTGTTGCTCTTTCCTTCAACGGGGTTGAAAAGATAGACATCAAAATTATTTTTTAAACAATTACTTGTTGAAAATCGGTGGAATAAAACAGGTGGGTATTCCAAAACGTTATAATAGTTTATTTTTAATTCAATATAAAATATGTTTATGAGGTTGTTACTGCTATTGTAGATTTTGCCAAACTGTAATGGCGCTTATAGTAGTTGACAGGACTTTGGGCGAAATCAATTGTCATCTCTATAGGTGCCATTCATAACGGTAAAATCTGCAGCAGTCAAAGCTGTAGAGTATTACAATAAAGGAGGGGCTCCATATCGATGTCTAAGAAGTCATCGCCTTCATCCTCTGCTCGGGCCTTAACTATTTTATTTCCCTTTCTTATTTTTAATTTAAAATATTTGTTAATTAATTTATTAAATTTAAAAAAAAAAACTTTAGGGATTCTATTTACGTATAGAAATTATATCATATACATAGGAGATAAAAATGATCACTAGTGATAATCGTTTTCGAATCTAAAACATTTTAGTTCTTACGCACTAAAGTGTGCCTTTACTTATTATATCGTTTTTCCATAAAATTATGACATCTTCCTCGGTATCTTAGTTTTCAAAAATAACGATAGTAAAATCGTCATGGACCACATTTTCTGAATGTTATTTAATACCAAAAATAATGTTTTTTTTTATATTTAAACTAGCTAATACCCGGTGTGTTTCTCCACCCCCCGAAATGAAATACATAGTAATTAAATGATTAAAAAAAATATACTAATTTTTGTATTTAATTTTTATATATCCCCATAATCCGCTAATTTATTAGACAAATGTTTTCATGGATGTCAAAATTTATGCAAAATTTGAGCATTCCAACTCCAATAGTTTCCCAGATATACGAATTTTTGCATTTAATTCATATGGGAGGTACCATGCCCCCTACTTCTAGTCCGCCCATATTTTTCTTAAATATTAATATTGATACCAAAGTGGCTCCGACAAAATTTTAGAACTCTAACTGTTATATTTTCTCAGATATGATAATTTAATATTTTCTTTATATGGGAGGTGCCACGCCCACTATTGCTAGTGTACCAATTTTTGTCCAAAATGTTCATATTGAAGCTAATGCTAGTCGTACAAAATTTTTATAGTTTCCCAGATATAAACATTTTGGTATTAACTTTATATGAGAGATGACACGCCCACTATTTCTTTTCCGCCCATTTTTGCACAAAATGTTCACATTGACACTTAAGTTTATTGTACAAAATTTGGGAAATGTAACTGTTATAGTTTCCTAAATTTACGGCATTTGGTATTGGCAAGCAATATTAGGCGTGGGATGTGCCACACCCTCTATTGCCAGTTCGCCTATTTTTTCCAGATTATTCACATAGGTGTCAAAGTTGTTCGTGCAAAATTTGAGGACTCTAGTATTATCAATTTCCGAGATATATTACTTTTAATAGTTATTTAATAAGTGGGCGTGGTACCTCGCCCACATGGAATTTCAAAATAAAAAGTAGCCTATTTTTCCTTTCAGGCATATAGGAACACACTGTGAAAAATTCAAGAAAATCGGTTTGGCCGTTTAGGCGGCTATAGACTTCAAACATACATTCATACATACATACATACAAACACACATTAATTTTTATATATATACAGTTAGGGCCAAAACTATTTGTACACCCCATGCATTTCGTATATTTTCAATAATTTATAAAGAATAAAAAATTATTATATGTAGTTTTAATTCAGGTCCATTTTTATTGAATTATTTGATAAAAAATAAATTAATATATAACACATTGTTAAAAAAAAGTACAATTTAAGTAAAAATCTTTGGGACAAAAGTATTTGTACATCAGTACTTTGTACAATTATTTGTACGTTGGACTCTTGTATGATGATTTTTTTTAAATACCGTTATATTTTCTTCGTTAATCGAGTTTTATTTTACAAAATAAGAAGTTGGTTTTAACGTTTTGAATAATAAGCACATCAAAAATGGGAAAGCGAAAAGAATTGAGTTTGGATATTAAAAATTTAATTATTGATGAACATAAAAAAGGAAAATCTCTCCGGAATATAAGTAATTTATTAAATTTGCAACATTCCACAGTACAATACATTGTAAACAAGTATAAAAACAGCGGATCTGTTGAAAATGTGCCAAGAACTGGGCGGCCAAAAAAGGTTTCCAGACGGGAAGCGAACTTGGTGATAAAAGAAGTGGCAAGAAATCCAAGAGTAACTCGGGCAAAATTAGCGGAACAAATCGCAAATACTACCGGAACAATTGTTCATCCAAAAACAGTAGGGAGGATCTTACATTCTGCGGGATATGCAAGTAGAATTCCCCGCAAGAAACCGCTGATTAGTAAAAAAAACCAGCATTTAGAGTTTGCCAAACGATACATTGATAAGGACGAAGAATTTTGGAATAGGGTTTTGTTTACTGATGAAACCAAAGTCAATCTTTTCGGAAATGATAGCAGGGGAAGTGTGGCGCAAAAAAAATACAGCGTTAGATGTTAACAATTTGACGAATGGTATTTATAGATGGTGTAATGGACCAGCATCAATATAAACGTATATTGGAAGACAATTTGAAGGATTCCGTAGATGGTTTGGGTCTTGGCCAAAGTTGGATATTCCAACAGGACAATGACCTAAAACATACAGCGCGTTCAGTGAAGGAGTGGTTGCTTTACCATGCACCAAGACAACTTAATTCTCCTCCCCAATCACCTGACTTAAACCCCATCGAGCACTGTTGGGATATTTTGAAACGTAAAGTCGCTACAAAGCAAGTCCGAAGCAGGGATGAACTTAAAATTGCTTTGGAGGAAGCCTGGAAGGAAATATCTCCAGATGAAACGAGAAATTTGGTCCGATCGATGCCCAGAAGATTACAGGCTGTGATAGATGCAAAAGGAGGACCCACAAAATATTAAATTTTTCCAATATAAGTATTATAAGTAGGTGTAGATTATATGTACAAATACTTTTGTCCCAATGAATTTTCATTATTTTGTATTTTTTTAAATAATGTGTTGGATATTAATTTTGTTTTTATAACTTAATTAAATAAAAATATATTAAAAATAATACTGCATACGACAATTTTAAATTCTTTATAAACTATTGAAGGTATACGAAATATATGAGGTGTACAAATAGTTTTGTTCCTAACTGTAGATAAACTAAAGCCAACATTTTTAATAGAGCCACATTTTCACAATAGATGAAAACTCCCTAAAGTTAAGTGGAATTTGAGAAAAACGGATTGGTGGCCGTTTCTGGAATTATGTAAATGAATGAGATAAGACACTATGGGGAAATTATAGTCCTATCGTCACAATATGAAACTATATATAATGACACATTTGAAATAGTAACCAAATGAACGATACAACAATGTGAAGAACAAAAGAAATCGAGCAGAAATCTAAAAACCAAGAACAACCAGAAAGATAAAATCTGAACAACTAGGATCCTGTGATAAAGACAAGGATATGTTTGTTGATATCTATAAAATGCAAACGGATAAATAATGGCATCAATACATTAAAAAATTACCTTTCCTCTTGAAGTGCATCTTTTTACAAAGAAACAGCTAAGGATTTTACATTTGAGTGATTCCATATCAAAACGGACAAAAAACAGACATTTTCGGATTTGATATCTCTGATTTCAATGAAATTCGCTACAGATATTAAGTATTGCAAATGTTGCTCAAATCACAATTTTTCTGAGTAAAGAATCCTTCTGGTCCAAAAATATGACGTTTCAAAAATCAAAAAGGGGTTGAATTTTATCCAAAAGTAATCACACTTTATTGCTCATAACTTCTAAAATATACATTGTACAATTCTTATTTTTATTTCATTAATAGAACACATTGAATTTAAGACGACAAGTGAAACATTTATATACTTTGAAAGTTCAAAGGTCAAAATCGATAATATAAAGATTAAAGCTTAATATCTCAAAAAACGGTATTTTAAAATTCTTGAAAAATGCATATATCGATAATAAAACCCTCCTCTATATTTGTGCCAAATTTCAAGTTGGAGCCTCTATTGGTTTACATACATTTTTTGTATGTAAAATTTAAAATATTTACAAAAATTATTTTGAAATAAATTTTGTTATGAGCACATATTTTAAAAAAAAAAAAAAAAAAAAAATTATATACAAAATTTGAGTTCATTTTAAATTTTGCACAAGTATAAAGTGGAGTTGTATTAATATTATATAATTTTTTTAGAATTTTTAAAACTTATTTTTGGAGATATAATGGTTTATTTTTTGTAAGTCTTAATTTGACCTTTGAACTTTTGATCTAAATTAACTCACTATATATCATTTTTAAGGTCTTGTCCCTGTAAAATTACACGAAAATTAAAATTTTATATTCTATAGCTTAGAAGTTATTAATACTTTAATTTTATTTTTGTCCATAACTCCTAAACTAAATAAGGCTCCAAATTGAAATTTTATATCTATGTAGAGAAAGGTTACTTCAACAATATATAATTTTTTAAGAAATTTAAAAATACCGTTTTTTGAGATATAATAGTTTGAATTTTTTTATCTCCAACTTTGGCCTTTGAACTTTTAATGTAAAAAACGTTGTATATATCGTTATGAAGGTACTATCTTTGTCTTGAATATGCAGCAACAACTAGAGATCTACCATGCATATTTCAGAAGTTATTAAAAGTTAAATAAGTGTTCATTTGTTAAGATTTTAACATTTTTTCGCTTTTTAAACCGTCATATTTCCGGACCGAAAAGAAACATTGGTTTGAAATTTAATGTTTTCGGAAAATCTTCTAAAGAAGTTGGAATACTGTTTTTTTAAGCAACGCACGTTGGGTTGAAAATTACTCAAAACGAGGATTAATTCAAAAAAAAAAAAAATATGGATATTGCAATAAATTTTTATATGGGGTAATAAAAATCAAACTGAATTATCATAATTTGTAAAATTTACTGTTCTATGTTTTTTACACTATCTCAAAGTTCAATAATTTTTCATAAATAATATTATAGTAGCAAAAAGTGAAAATTTCAAAATTTCAAGTGAGATTTTCGTTAGTTTTTGTAAAACGATAATTTTTTTTTTAAACAGGTGGATTAAGTTCAGATAGTGGACTATATTCTAAAATAAAATTTATTCGGATGTATGTTGTATAATTATTTTTAATAATTTTCAAAAATGACCCTAAAAATGGAGTATTTTCCATAAAAAATATAAGATATTTCTTGTTTTTCTGCATTGCTTTTTCGTTAACTATAAAAATCGCATTTATTTTTAATATTTTCAATAATATAACGCATTTTTCTGTTTTTTCATATGATCTTATATAATAAGTTTACTTCAATTTACAGTTTGATTTATTAATTTATAGTTTTTAGTTGAAAAGTTACAACAAAAAGTCTAAATAAAGCGCAATTTCCCTGAAAAACAAAAGTAGCCATAACAATTTAAAAAAAATGGTTTTCCAAGATATTTTTATTTTAAATTGTAATATTTTACGTATTTATAAATATCCATTAATAAAAAAATAGATTTCTTAAATTAAAGCTTCCACGAATTAATCCTCTTTTTCGCTATAGTGCAACAGGGTGTGTATCAAGAAAGTATAGGAAGAACTAAAACTCGCTTTTTATATTTCCTTCTTGCCCACATGTTCTTAATTTCATGTTTCTAGGCTTATAATTATAGAAAATTCTAAATGTAGAAGAACAAAAAAGTACCACAAATTCCCCTCTTATGGATTCTCATTCACTTAGCATCACATGTCCTTAATTTCATGTTTCTAGATTCATAATTATAGAAAATTCAAAAAGTACCATTAGAAGAACAAAAAAGTATCACAAAGTCTCCTTTTATGGAATTTCATTCATTAAGGACCACATATCTTTAATTTCATGTTCCTAGTTTAAATATTATAGAAAATTCAAAAAGTACCATTAGAAGAACAAAAAAGTACCACAAAGACCCCTCTTATGGATTCTCATTATCTAAGGACCACATATCCCTAATTTTATGTTTCTAGGTTCATAATTATAGAAAATTTGAAAAGTACCATTAGAAGAACGAAAAAGTATCACAAAGTCCCCCCTTGTGAATTCTTTCCCACATCGGACCATGCATATTTAATTTCATGTTTCTAGGTTAAATATTGCAGAAAATGCAAAAAGTACCATTAGATGAAGAAAAAAGTACCACAAAGTTCATACTTTTGAATTCTTACCCACAGAATGTTTCTATGTTTAATGTAATTGAAAATTCATTATTAAGTTCGAATAAAATGTAATTTCCTACCTTTACCCCCTTTTTGGTACCTTTTTTTGCCCATAGAGATATCAGAAATTGTATTCCAATGAGTTTCTAAATTATAGTGAGATTCCATATTAAAATAAGCATATGGTTATGTCAATAAATATAAAAAAGAAATGTTTTATGAAAAAAGTACCAAAAATAGGTACGATTTTTACCCCTTAAACGTTCGAATTTCGAAAAAGTACCAAATTTATATTTCTCGTTTTTTGATATGTTATGAATACGGCATACATTTTATTTGTGTGTTGATTGGTTTCAAAGATACATATAGTGGCAAAAAGTACCAAAATACAGTTTTTACCCGTTTTCGCCCTAAAAAGGCCGATTTTCAAAAAAGTACCAGACACCTGTCCGATTATTTTTTAAATGAATAACGACAACTATTCAACTTTTTGTGTATCTTTATTAGTTTAGGAGTTATAGAGTTACCGATTTTACCCCTTTTTTACCCCCTAAACATTCGAATTTCCAAAAATCCCGCCTTAGTGGATCTATACAGAGGAAGACCTACCTAAGTTCCAAATTTCGATTCTCTAGCTTCAGCCGTTTGGGCAGTGGGATGATGAATCAGTCAATCACGTTACTCTTTTATATATATAGATGTAGATAAAGAAGTGTTCAATGCAAGGTAATATAAACATATTTTATAATGAGAAGTTCTGTAAGCACCTTCTGTGTAAATATGCTGCATTTGTTTTTTATGAACCAACTTAAGGAGTGTTTTTCCAGAGACAAACGAAAGATCAGGAAATTTTCAACAGAGGGTTATTTTAATATCGTCAAAAATGTAGCCGTGGAAAGACAACGATGTTCTGGCCAAAATTAATGAAGTAGAAACGCACTATATCCATAACACGAATAGAAAAAGAAAATTAGATGATACTGAACAACGGAAACCTACAAAACTACCTTAAATAAAGTCTGATACGGATGTCAACAAGAGCGATTTTTTAAAATTTTACATTATATGCGAGGTGAGCGGTAAAGTGGGCGGACAACGCCCATTTTTGGTTTCCAAGTTTATATCGACCTTCGAACTATCTGTACAAAATTTCGTTATCGTATATGCTTTTGTTTAAGAAATATCAGCAGAAAAGTATGAAATGAAGTTACAACGGACACCCTGTGTTTCTAGTATTTTGCTCATAACTTTTTTGTTTTTTATTAACCGATTTTGCTCAAATTCAATACCAAACAAACCTATAAGATAAATATTTGGACTAAATTTCGTTTCGCTACGTTGTCCTGTTTGAGCCCTATCCTGCTTTCTACAAACGGACAGACGGACGGACATAGCTAGATCAACTCAGAATCCAACCAGGACCCAAAAAATATTTACTTCATGGGGTCTTAAATGATTATTTTCGACATGTTACACACGGAATGACAAAATCAATATACTCCCATCTTTTTGATGGTGGGTATAAAAAGCAAAATGAAAATAATGTTTTTTACGAAAAATTAAAAAAAAAGAAAAACAATCTCTATCCCCAAGAGCATTGAAAAATAAAACATACATACATAGCATAACAAACGCTATGTGATTTTTCTTCGCATATATAACAGATGTAACAACACTACAGTGAATTTATTGGTTGTATCTGTAGATACCTATGGTGAACAATTTTGTAAAATATTTTTGTTTTAAAAGAAAATTACTATAAAAAAAATGCAACTCTTAGCAAATTAACATGATTTCTTAAAATTTTGATAAAAAACTTTTATTGGAAAAATTGAAAACCATAATATTGTTTTACGCCATGATTTTTTATTCTTAAATATAGATTTAAAAACTTGAAATCTATATGAGATATAAACAGCGTTTGAAAAACTCCAACGGCTACCAAGTTTTTTAGATTAGATAAACTACAGCTACTAAAAATTGTCAGTAGTGGTAGCAAAAATAATTTTCACTTTTTAATCACACGACTGAATAATACACTAACTTTTTAACTTACTTCAACTTTGCAACTGATCCTAAGTCTCCTAACACCTTTTTTTTTTTTATTATAGTCCAACACTTCTCACTACTTTGTCAAAGCACTAGAACATTACTCGTAAAAAATCTTATAGTTATCCCTTTCCTGTCTATTAAAAGTCCATTTGTAAACTTAAAAATTACTTCTAGATTATTTGCAATTTGCTATGTTATATCACGTCAACATTTCGTCCGTTAGCCTATGTGACACGTCACTAACTTAATCTAGAATATTCTGTCCGTTGGAAAATTTAACCCTTTATGAACCACGTCGGCCAGATCTGTTGCACGATCCAACCCAACATGAGTTATTTTTGTAATAAGACTTGAAATCATTCTTTTTTATTGTGTTTTGTTTTTATAAGGTAACCATTTTTTTAAAGTGTGTGTAGACTACTGAAATTTCTTTTATAATATTAATGACAAATTTTTTGTTGAATCTGTCATCTCTGTCTTAGAAAGATTTAATTGAATTTTATAAATAAAAAGAGTAAGTAAAATACTACTTAAATTCGTTTAATTTTCTTTTTTCTTGACAATGTTTGCTCAAAAGAGAAGAAAATATTGGGACAATAGGCTTAAATTCAAGGTGCCAAAAACTTTATAAGAATCCAGCACAAGTGCAAACATTTTTCAGCTACTATCTGAAGACGAAGAAGTGGTTGCTTTTAAATAAAAGATTCAGCCCTTAATTGTGGACTCTACCCACAGTTTTTGTTTGAATGGATTAATTGAAGATGAGTATACATATAAACGAATTGGTACGAAGATTTTAACCAACTCGCAGTCGCTGTACAATGAAGCCTTCAGTGTTTTTAAAGACAAAAAAAATCCATTTTTATACAAATTAGTTGAAGGACTATAATAACTTTTAGTAGTATATTTGTGTAGGTTCTGGGCCAATTTAGCGTAGCTCCAACAACATTTGAGGGGGGGCTGATTTTTTTTTTATCGTTTATGGAAAAAATGTATTTGTGTAGGTTCTGGGCCAATTTAGCGTAGCTCCAAAAACATATGAGGGGGGGCTGATTTTTTTTTATCGTTTATGAAAAAATGTGTTTGGGTCGGTTCTGGGCCAATTTAGCGTAGCTCCAACAACATTTGAGGGGGGGCTGATTTTTTTATCGTTTATGGAAAAAATGTATTTGGGTCGGTTCTGGGCCAATTTAGCGTAGCCTCCAAAACATTTGAGGGGGGGGAGGGGGTTTGTTTTTTCAAGAATTTTTTTTTATCATTACTGAAAAATTATTTTAAGTCAGGGTTCGCAAATAGCAAATTTTTTTATTGATCAATCTGAAGAAATATAAAGGGGGAGATCCCGCCCCCCTTTGTGTGTTTAATATATTGTAATAATATATGTATGTTTGCTTGTTTATTGTGTGCTTTTTTAATAAATACTGCAATATTTGTTTGTGTGGCCAAATGCATTTTATGAAATTGGAAACCAATGAATTTATTTTTGTCAACATTTTTTTGTATAGTAATATGTATGTAATTATGTTAAAGTATATACAAACGAATTAATATGGAGACAATTTTTTTATTTATTTTTTTTTGCACTTTTAATTGTGATGAAATTAAAAACTGATGACTTAGACAAATAGTGTTTGAGTATATTTGGTTTATTCATATGGTTATTTTTGTTTTTGTAAAGTGTAAAATTTAACTTGAGAATTGTTTTTGTTTTTTAATATGCATAAAATAACCTTGAAAAAGGTTTTTGACTTTGATGAAAAATATGTTTGATTTTGTTGGGTAAGGTCACGCATAATTTGTTCTTAATGTTATATTAGAGGAAAGTGTTATAGACATTTGGGTTTGAAAGAATTAATTGTTTAATTAACTTTTTGAAAGCAAATGTTCACTGGAATATTTTTATATTTTTATGAAGTTGAAAACCAACATCTTTACAAATATTTTAAAAAGAAGTACAAAAATCGAATGTTTGAATTGATGTTACATTTCATTGCCTAGTTTAAGGCGTTAATATGTATAAGAAATGTGGGAAAAATTAATAATTCTCATAATTTTTAATGATTTCAACCAAACTTTTTAATTCATATTACATTTAATTGCCTAGTTTAAGGCGTTTATATGTATAAGATATGTAGGAAAAATTGATAATTCTATTCTTTAAGAATATATCATAAATTGCATGATTTTTTTTTCATTTGATGACAGATACATAAAGTGGGGACAAGTGTGCTTTTTATTAAATTCTACAATATTTTTGTAACACGGCCAAATGCATTTTATGAAATTGGAAATTGTATAATAAATAATATGTATGTAATTATGTTAAAGTACATTCAAATAAAATAGTAGGGAGTAATTTTTGTGCTTTTAATTGTGGTGAAATTAAAAAGTGATGACTTGGATATAAAATTTAACTTGAGAATTGTTTTTGTTTTTTTCATATGCATAAAATAACCTTGTAAAAGGTTTTTGACTTTGATGAAAAATATGTTTTATTTTGTTGTAAAAGGTTTTTGACTTTGATGAAAAAATATGTTTGATTTAGTTGGGAAAGGTTATGTTCTAATGTTATATTTGGAAATTATTGTAAAATTTATGTTAAGACAATTATGAAATTTATGTTAAGAGAATTGTGAAATTCATGTTAAGACAATTATGAAATTTATGTTAACAGAATTGTGAAATTTATGTTAATGTGATGAGAGTAAAATAATATAAAAATGAGAGTAAATTGGAATTATATGAAAAACACTAAATTTTTATAAAAACTTTTTGGAGTAAAAACTAGTGAATCTGATTTATGATTTTTTTTCAAGAGAAGAGAGTATTTTTAATTGCTATAAAAAGACATATCAGAATATATTTTTTAATCATTGCTCTAAAAGTTACTTCAAAGTATACTTAACAAAATGGTGAGTTATCGCTTTTGAATAACACTTTTGATTATTTATTTATTTTTTTATTTTAAATGTTTCGTTTTTAGATGTATGAACAAATTATTAAATTGGCTCAGGATATTAAGCCCGAATATATAAAAATTGACGACATACCTCTATATCAACCATACAAAATTTTAAATTTCGATTGGAAAGAAACACAACATGGATCAAAAGTCATAGCATATTTAGATAATAATAAATGGTTTTATCTTCCGCAGCGATTTACAAAATTTTTAAATACGGAAGATCCATACTTGACTAAAATGAATGATCGAAATTGGACAATTGTTTACAAAGGTCGGCAGTCATCAAACGGCCTTGCAATATTTGAATTAAATTATTATAAAAATTCTTAAATGAACTACAATTTCATGCAATAAATACATTTAATATAAAAATATAGAGTAAATTTGAATTATAAATGTTCTAAAGTACATAAAAAAAACACTCAATTTATATAAAAACTTTTTGGAGTAAAAAAAATTAATTATTTTTAATAAACAAGTAAAGTGGAATAGATATAAATATAAATCTCTGAAGCAAATTTTTTAATCAGTTGTTAAACTTATTAAAAGGAGGAACAAAAATGAATTCGAATAATATTACAAATGCCGATATTGTTGCGGCTTTCAATAAATTAAAAACAAGGCCATATCTGGCAATAAAGGATTTACTTCCAACAAAGCCATATAAGGTTTTAACTATGTTCCGTCATAAGAACAAATATGGAAATGTGGTAATTGCAGAGCTTGAGGAGGGAATGTTATATCTTCCCAAACGATATAATAATTTGGAAGATAATATAATAGAAGGAGTTTACAATGAACAATTTATATTAAGAAGAAAGTTAGAAAATGGCTTACATGTTTTGGAATTAGAAGAAGCAGCCGGTGATAATTCTGCAGTAGAAGACGAAGTGAGAGAGTTTTTCATTCCAAATTCTCAATCATTATTCAGTTGGGAAAATAATAAAATATAACATGATAGTTATTAATTTTTTAGCAAATTAAAAAAAAAGTAATAAAAGCTATATCAAAAATAAAAAAATTGTGTTTTTTTATTTTATATTCAACATGATTAGATGAATACTCGTTTATAATTTGGCATATGAAAATAGTAATTAATATCGAATGCTGCGTCAGCAAAAAATTTCAAATGAAATTTGATATTTTTGTTTACAATTTTGTTGGAGTTGTAGTTTATGTGCATTATTACATATTAAATTTTAATTGTTTATAGAATTTTTAATATATAATTCGATTAATAAAATTTCAACTTTAATTAAAACTTTTTGGTTTTTGTATATATATATACATATGTATGTGATATTAACAAGAAGGAAAATGTCATATGATTATTTTTTTAACTATAATAATAATGAAAAATATTAGTTGATTTTGATAGACATAGTCATGCTTAATTTGAATAGTATTGGTATATTTAATATTACAATGAATTTATTTGAATTACATTTTAAGCAAACTTTTTTTAATTTTCCTTATGTTAATACTGGTTAGTATGAATTGTTTTTTATCAATTTTGTATAAATAATGAAAAAATGTCTAGCAGCTATTTTTTTCATAATTTTTATCAAGAAAATGTTAAAATTTTTTACAGTATATTAATAAGGTTCGTAGGGTTTTGTTTAAGGGGTTATAGTCTATGAATAATATGAAAATATCCAATTTAAAACTAAATTTTTGAGGGAAAAGTGATATATTTACATAGTAGCTTTATAATATCACGATTTTTTATTTTATTTATATATTTAATAACCTGAGACCATTTAGAACACTTTTTATGTATTTTTCAATTATATACCCCATTAATAATAAATAAAACATTTCAACAAAAATATATTTTGACTTCTTATTATTAATATACAAGTTTATATATAAAATCAAAAGTGTCTAGATTACAAATCTGTATAAATTTTCCATACATCTATATTGGTTTTTTTTTTTTTTTTCTAAAAAACAAAAAATATCCAATTTTTTCGCACTTTATTAAACATGTATTTTAATTGTTTTTTTTTTTTTTTTTTTTGTGTATTTGAGTTTAGCCTGGTAATAAGATATCATATTTTTTTATATATATACTTTTTAATGAATAATACAATATATCTGTATACGTATAGTGTTGTCATTTCCTAACTTTCAGTGGTAGATTTAACATATGAAAAGATTAAAATTAATTGAAATTTTTAAAGAATTCCATAGTAAGTATAACGGGTTCAGTTGTAATTTTTAGGATATAAGCACTATTTTTACTGTAATTTCCAACATTAAAAATAAGTCTGAAGAAATATTGCTAAGTTGTCATTTGAACTCAATTTTACAAACAATTTGTTATTTGATGCTGTAGAACAATCTAGCATTATATTTTGAACGATATAGCATTTTCCCATTTAAATCTACTGGCAACACCGCTAATGATAATGAGAATAGTTTTGTTTTGACTTAAATAATAAAAAATATATTGTTTGATTTTGATAGGTATGGTTAATTGGAAATGTATTGGAGTATTTAATATTTTAATAATAAATGCACATATTTGTCTTTTTTACGTTTAATTTGATTAAACTGAAGTGAACTATAATATTAACAAAATATTTTTCGTGACACATGCCAGATTGATATTTATCATCATCTTGTAAATTTTTAGTATTTAAAAATGGCCTGTTAAATGTTAATAATATTTGAGATTATATCTTAGAATTTATATTCAAAGGATATAAAAATCTATATAATCCGATATTTCTACACGACTACATATTCATAAGAAAACGCTTTCAATATCCTTTTCTAAATAAAAAAGTACTAGGAATAATAAAAGATGAATGCAATGGTAAAATAATAAAGGAATTCATTGGTTTAATACCTAAAATATATTCGGTTAAGCCTAACATATATGGAAAAGAAATTGAAAAAATAAAGGGTAAATTATAGATAATAAAAACTAAACTATTAATAAGTAACTACAAAAATAATTATATTATAATTCTTTTGTATATAATTAAATAAAATATTCCTGAAATTTATATGGAAATGATAACCAAACATTGTTTATGCTTTCAATACAGAAGAATTTTTGTCTCCTATATACACGAAGAAAATTTTTACTTGTAATAAAATATGTATGTATTTACTTTTTATATATATATTTAGGTGAATAGTGTCAAAAAAAAAATATATATTTTTTTTGGTTTATGCTGTCTATGTGAGAAAATTTATGTTGTTTACATCATTCATATGTATATGAAAACCTTGTGGAAGTTATTTGACCACATAATTTTTGTGAAAAAATTAAAAAAATAATAAAAAAATTATATTTTTTTAAAAAATTTTGTACAAAAATATAATTTTTGTGAAAAAAATTAAAAAAATAATAAAAAAATTATATTTTTTAAAAAAATTTTGTAAAAAAAATATAATTTTTGTGAAAAAAATTAAAAAAATAATAAAAAAATTATATTTTTTAAAAAAATTTTTTTAAAAAATATAATTTTTGTGAAAAAAATTAAAAAAATAATAAAAAAATTATATTTTTTTAAAAAATTTTGTACAAAAATATAATTTTTTTATTATTTTTTTAATTTTTTTATTATTTTTTTAATTTTTTTCACAAAAATTATATTTTTTTTACAAAATTTTTTTAAAAAATATAATTTTTTTATTATTTTTTTAATTTTTTTCACAAAAATTATATTTTTGTACAAAATTTTTTAAAAAAATATAATTTTTTTATTATTTTTTTAATTTTTTTCACAAAAATTATATTTTTTACAAAATTTTTTTAAAAAATATAATTTTTTTATTATTTTTTTAATTTTTTCACAAAAATTATGTGGTCAAATAACTTCCACAAGGTTTTCATATACATATGAATGATGTAAACAACATAAATTTTCTCACATAGACAGCATAAACCAAAAAAAATATATATTTTTTTTTTGACACTATTCACCTAAATATATATATAAAAAGTAAATACATAAATATTTTATTACAAGTAAAAATTTTCTTCGTGTATATAGGAGACAAAAATTCTTCTGTATTGAAAGCATAAACAATGTTTGGTTATCATTTCCATATAAATTTCAGGAATATTTTATTTAATTATATACAAAAGAATTATAATATAATTATTTTTGTAGTTACTTATTAATAGTTTAGTTTTTATTATCTATAATTTACCCTTTATTTTTTCAATTTCTTTTCCATATATGTTAGGCTTAACCGAATACATTTTAGGTATTAAACCAATGAATTCCTTTATTATTTTACCATTGCATTCATCTTTTATTATTCCTAGTACTTTTTTATTTAGAAAAGGATATTGAAAGCGTTTTCTTATGAATATGTAGTCGTGTAGAAATATCGGATTATATAGATTTTTATATCCTTTGAATATAAATTCTAAGATATAATCTCAAATATTATTAACATTTAACAGGCCATTTTTAAATACTAAAAATTTACAAGATGATGATAAATATCAATCTGGCATGTGTCACGAAAAATATTTTGTTAATATTATAGTTCACTTCAGTTTAATCAAATTAAACGTAAAAAAGACAAATATGTGCATTTATTATTAAAATATTAAATACTCCAATACATTTCCAATTAACCATACCTATCAAAATCAAACAATATATTTTTTATTATTTAAGTCAAAACAAAACTATTCTCATTATCATTAGCGGTGTTGCCAGTAGATTTAAATGGGAAAATGCTATATCGTTCAAAATATAATGCTAGATTGTTCTACAGCATCAAATAACAAATTGTTTGTAAAATTGAGTTCAAATGACAACTTAGCAATATTTCTTCAGACTTATTTTTAATGTTGGAAATTACAGTAAAAATAGTGCTTATATCCTAAAAATTACAACTGAACCCGTTATACTTACTATGGAATTCTTTAAAAATTTCAATTAATTTTAATCTTTTCATATGTTAAATCTACCACTGAAAGTTAGGAAATGACAACACTATACGTATACAGATATATTGTATTATTCATTAAAAAGTATATATATAAAAAAAAAATATGATATCTTATTACCAGGCTAAACTCAAATACACAAAAAAAAAAAAAAACAATTAAAATACATGTTTAATAAAGTGCGAAAAAATTGGATATTTTTTGTTTTTTAGAAAAAAAAAAAAACCAATATAGATGTATGGAAAATTTATACAGATTTGTAATCTAGACACTTTTGATTTTATATATAAACTTGTATATTAATAATAAGAAGTCAAAGTCAAAATATATTTTTGTTGAAATGTTTTATTTATTATTAATGGGGTATATAATTGAAAAATACATAAAAAGTGTTCTAAATGGTCTCAGGTTATTAAATATATAAATAAAATAAAAAATCGTGATATTATAAAGCTACTATGTAAATATATCACTTTTCCCTCAAAAATTTAGTTTTAAATTGGATATTTTCATATTATTCATAGACTATAACCCCTTAAACAAAATCCTACGAACCTTATTAATATACTGTAAAAAATTTTAACATTTTCTTGATAAAAATTATGAAAAAAATAGCTGCTAGACATTTTTTCATTATTTATACAAAATTGATAAAAAACAATTCATACTAACCAGTATTAACATAAGGAAAATTAAAAAAAGTTTGCTTAAAATGTAATTCAAATAAATTCATTGTAATATTAAATATACCAATACTATTCAAATTAAGCATGACTATGTCTATCAAAATCAACTAATATTTTTCATTATTATTATAGTTAAAAAAATAATCATATGACATTTTCCTTCTTGTTAATATCACATACATATGTATATATATATACAAAAACCAAAAAGTTTTAATTAAAGTTGAAATTTTATTAATCGAATTATATATTAAAAATTCTATAAACAATTAAAATTTAATATGTAATAATGCACATAAACTACAACTCCAACAAAATTGTAAACAAAAATATCAAATTTCATTTGAAATTTTTCGCTGACGCAGCATTCGATATTAATTACTATTTTCATATGCCAAATTATAAACGAGTATTCATCTAATCATGTTGAATATAAAATAAAAAAACACAATTTTTTTATTTTTGATATAGCTTTTATTACTTTTTTTTTAATTTGCTAAAAAATTAATAACTATCATGTTATATTTTATTATTTTCCCAACTGAATAATGATTGAGAATTTGGAATGAAAAACTCTCTCACTTCGTCTTCTACTGCAGAATTATCACCGGCTGCTTCTTCTAATTCCAAAACATGTAAGCCATTTTCTAACTTTCTTCTTAATATAAATTGTTCATTGTAAACTCCTTCTATTATATTATCTTCCAAATTATTATATCGTTTGGGAAGATATAACATTCCCTCCTCAAGCTCTGCAATTACCACATTTCCATATTTGTTCTTATGACGGAACATAGTTAAAACCTTATATGGCTTTGTTGGAAGTAAATCCTTTATTGCCAGATATGGCCTTGTTTTTAATTTATTGAAAGCCGCAACAATATCGGCATTTGTAATATTATTCGAATTCATTTTTGTTCCTCCTTTTAATAAGTTTAACAACTGATTAAAAAATTTGCTTCAGAGATTTATATTTATATCTATTCCACTTTACTTGTTTATTAAAAATAATTAATTTTTTTTACTCCAAAAAGTTTTTATATAAATTGAGTGTTTTTTTTATGTACTTTAGAACATTTATAATTCAAATTTACTCTATATTTTTATATTAAATGTATTTATTGCATGAAATTGTAGTTCATTTAAGAATTTTTATAATAATTTAATTCAAATATTGCAAGGCCGTTTGATGACTGCCGACCTTTGTAAACAATTGTCCAATTTCGATCATTCATTTTAGTCAAGTATGGATCTTCCGTATTTAAAAATTTTGTAAATCGCTGCGGAAGATAAAACCATTTATTATTATCTAAATATGCTATGACTTTTGATCCATGTTGTGTTTCTTTCCAATCGAAATTTAAAATTTTGTATGGTTGATATAGAGGTATGTCGTCAATTTTTATATATTCGGGCTTAATATCCTGAGCCAATTTAATAATTTGTTCATACATCTAAAAACGAAACATTTAAAATAAAAAAATAAATAAATAATCAAAAGTGTTATTCAAAAGCGATAACTCACCATTTTGTTAAGTATACTTTGAAGTAACTTTTAGAGCAATGATTAAAAAATATATTCTGATATGTCTTTTTATAGCAATTAAAAATACTCTCTTCTCTTGAAAAAAAATCATAAATCAGATTCACTAGTTTTTACTCCAAAAAGTTTTTATAAAAATTTAGTGTTTTTCATATAATTCCAATTTACTCTCATTTTTATATTATTTTACTCTCATCACATTAACATAAATTTCACAATTCTGTTAACATAAATTTCATAATTGTCTTAACATGAATTTCACAATTCTCTTAACATAAATTTCATAATTGTCTTAACATAAATTTTACAATAATTTCCAAATATAACATTAGAACATAACCTTTCCCAACTAAATCAAACATATTTTTTCATCAAAGTCAAAAACCTTTTACAACAAAATAAAACATATTTTTCATCAAAGTCAAAAACCTTTTACAAGGTTATTTTATGCATATGAAAAAAACAAAAACAATTCTCAAGTTAAATTTTATATCCAAGTCATCACTTTTTAATTTCACCACAATTAAAAGCACAAAAATTACTCCCTACTATTTTATTTGAATGTACTTTAACATAATTACATACATATTATTTATTATACAATTTCCAATTTCATAAAATGCATTTGGCCGTGTTACAAAAATATTGTAGAATTTAATAAAAAGCACACTTGTCCCCACTTTATGTATCTGTCATCAAATGAAAAAAAAATCATGCAATTTATGATATATTCTTAAAGAATAGAATTATCAATTTTTCCTACATATCTTATACATATAAACGCCTTAAACTAGGCAATTAAATGTAATATGAATTAAAAAGTTTGGTTGAAATCATTAAAAATTATGAGAATTATTAATTTTTCCCACATTTCTTATACATATTAACGCCTTAAACTAGGCAATGAAATGTAACATCAATTCAAACATTCGATTTTTGTACTTCTTTTTAAAATATTTGTAAAGATGTTGGTTTTCAACTTCATAAAAATATAAAAATATTCCAGTGAACATTTGCTTTCAAAAAGTTAATTAAACAATTAATTCTTTCAAACCCAAATGTCTATAACACTTTCCTCTAATATAACATTAAGAACAAATTATGCGTGACCTTACCCAACAAAATCAAACATATTTTTCATCAAAGTCAAAAACCTTTTTCAAGGTTATTTTATGCATATTAAAAAACAAAAACAATTCTCAAGTTAAATTTTACACTTTACAAAAACAAAAATAACCATATGAATAAACCAAATATACTCAAACACTATTTGTCTAAGTTTTTAATTTCATCACAATTAAAAGTGCAAAAAAAAAAATAAATAAAAAAATTGTCTCCATATTAATTCGTTTGTATATACTTTAACATAATTACATACATATTACTATACAAAAAAATGTTGACAAAAATAAATTCATTGGTTTCCAATTTCATAAAATGCATTTGGCCACACAAACAAATATTGCAGTATTTATTAAAAAAGCACACAATAAACAAGCAAACATACATATATTATTACAATATATTAAACACACAAAGGGGGGCGGGATCTCCCCCTTTATATTTCTTCAGATTGATCAATAAAAAAATTTGCTATTTGCGAACCCTGACTTAAAATAATTTTTCAGTAATGATAAAAAAAAATTCTTGAAAAAACAAACCCCCTCCCCCCCCTCAAATGTTTTGGAGGCTACGCTAAATTGGCCCAGAACCGACCCAAATACATTTTTTCCATAAACGATAAAAAAATCAGCCCCCCCTCAAATGTTGTTGGAGCTACGCTAAATTGGCCCAGAACCGACCCAAACACATTTTTTCATAAACGATAAAAAAAAATCAGCCCCCCCTCATATGTTTTTGGAGCTACGCTAAATTGGCCCAGAACCTACACAAATACATTTTTTCCATAAACGATAAAAAAAAATCAGCCCCCCCTCAAATGTTGTTGGAGCTACGCTAAATTGGCCCAGAACCTACACAAATATACTACTACTTTTAAATTGGTTTTATTTGAATTGATGAAATTGGATATAATGATAATTGGCGAGGAATTTGTCAGCTCGCATATTATAAGACCTGTAAGTATAAAGGAACTATAAACCAAGAGATTTTGTCGAGTTTGTTTTGTATTGGAAAAAAACTCTAAAGGGTAACAATACTCCAAGTGTGCTATGTATAGGTATGATGCTAAATATTCTAACCGTATCGTAGTGTGTTCAGCCTGCACCGGAAATCACGATTATGCGGTTTGTTTACTCAATAAATGCAATAAAAAACGTTAACCATAGAGCTGATGATTCAAATTGCCCAAGTTGTCACGAATCCTTGGAAATCCGATATCGAGTGACATCTAGATCTAAGGCGACCAACAGAAGAACTGTTTCGTATTTTAATCAATACCATCATGATTTCCGTGAATTGCCAAGACAAGTACCCCAAAATGATGCACATTATTCCCGTCCACATGGTAATTTGTATTCTGAGGTAGCAAAAAGCAAAAGCTACGAAAGGAACAATAACGATGATATTTCTAATGAAAAACTTGTGCAAATATTTTTTGGTTATGTCGATGTTTTGCAAAGGTGTTACAATAAATACGACAAGCTACGCGTTTTGGGTATGATGCTTCAACATTCCATATTATTTAACCGGTGGACACAATGTTCATGTTATGCACTGGAATGCCCAAGGCATAACAAATGAGTCAGCAGCTGCTCAGCAGCAATACGTTTTTGCACAAAAGAAAAATAGATATATTCCGCTTAAACGAGACTTTTAAAACCCTACCACAAATTTCAACTTGATAGTAATAAAATAATATAAAGATAATAATATAAAGAGGATTGATCTACACATGGCGGAGGAGTTCTAATTGCAATTAAAGGTAATATTAAACATAATATGCTGCTACTAAAAATCGAAACAAGTACTGCTGAAAGTATTTCAATACAAATCATGATTTATAGAAGACCAGTTATATTTATACCAGTTTTTGAATGACTTTTTTATCTTCGGTAATCTGAATGTCCAACATACTCACTGGAATTGTATATCAAAAAATTGGACCGGTATTGAGCTCTACTTCCACTGCCTTCGGACAAAACATCAACCCTGTCCAGCCGTCTACAGTAGACATTCTTTTAATAAACTCTAGTCTTAATTTTTAAAACCTTGAGACACATCCAAATATTCTATAGTTGGACCATGCAGACTGGAACATTAACCAAACTGTTACAAATCTAAATTTTTATTTTAACAAATTAATATCTATAGTTAAAGAAGCTTTTAGGAAACTACCTGTCGGTGGTAAAAAAACGAGAAATTTCTGATATTAATAAAATGTTAATTTGTCAGAGAAATAAATACACACGTAAATTTTAAAGATGTAGCGATTTTAATGCAAAAAGTAAATTACAAAGTATTTTAAAGCCTATTGATTTCTACCATAATGAAGACGGTTATAATTTATTGCAAATTTGCCTTCGGGCTCTAAACTATTTTTGGAAAGTAACAATAACCCTGAAAGGAAACAAAATTCACTACAAGCAATGTTTTTTTTAAATATTTTCATTGCAATTAAGACTGTAAATATAACATATTAGGGGTTTTCATGCAAACAAATAAATGCCTCGTAAAGCTCATAAAATGTATAAATATATAACCTCGTAAAAAAATTGTCAAAGTTTGTTCGAAAAATTATTTACATAATTTAAAAATATTTACGCCTCAATTTCAATGTGTAAATGAATTCGTAAACTTTTATACTTAAAAGTCAAATTTAAAAAAAAAAAAAAATTGCTTTATTTTTTAATTTTTTTATATTCAAATCGATAAAAAACAAAGAACTAGAACAACAAAATTGAAAACTTATATAATTTGCCAAAATTTCTGCAATATTATTAAAAGAATACCAAGTTATTTACAAGGGGCGTTCATGCAAGATGTGACTATAACGTAGAAATATACGCATTGTGTAAATTTATCCAATTAAATGAAAACCCTTATTATCCTTTGTTATTATTAAAAAATTGTTACACATTTGTAAAAACCAAATTATACTTATATTAAAAATACTGGAGCGCTCGATTTAGAGACATTATATATATGTATATATATATATATATATATATATATATATATATATATATATATATATATATATGTATATATATATATATGTATATAAAATGTTATTGTTAACTAGTGTTTATCTATATATATAAAAGAGTAACGTTACTGACTGACTGATTCATCATCCCACAGCCCAAACGGCTCCCTCCCTCCATATAGATCCATTAAGACGGGATTTTTGGAAATTCGAATGTTTAGGGGGTAAAAAAGGGTAAAATCGGTAACCTTATAACTCGCAAAGTAATAATGATAACAAAAAAGTTGAATAGTTATCGTTATTCATTTAAAAAATAATTGGACAGGTGTCTGCTACTTTGTTGAAAATCGGCCATTTTAGGGAGAAAACGGGTAAATACTGTACTTTGGTACTTTTTTGGCACCATATGTATCTTTGAAACCAATCAATATACAGATAAAATTTATGTCGTATTCATAACTTATAAAAAAATGAGAAATAAAAATTTGGTACTTTTTAGAAATTCAAACGTTTAAGGGGTAAAAATCGTACCTATTTTTGGTACTTTTTTCATAAAACATTTTTTTATATTTATTGAAATATTCATATGAGTATTTTAATATGGGATCTCACTATAATTTAGAAACTCATTGGAATACAATTTCTGATACCTCTATGGGTAAAAAAAGTACCAAAAAGGGGGTAAAAGTGGGAAATTACATTTTATTCAAATTTAATAATGAATTTTAAATATGCATGGTCTGATGTGGGAAAGAATTCACAAGTGGGGACTTTGTGGTACTTTTTTGTTCTTCTATAATTATGAACCTAGAAACATGAAATTAAGGACATACATATTTTTTTTTTTTTTACTTTCTATAATATTTAACCTAGAAACATGAAGTTAAAGTTATGTGGCCCTTAGTGACTGAGTATCTATAAGAAGGGATTTTGTGGTACTTTTTCGTACTTCTAACAATACTTTTTGAATGTTCTGTAATAAACATCCTAGAAACATAAAATACTTTTTCGTTATTCTAATATTAGAAATCTAATATTAAAGAGATATTGTAATTTATGAATGAGAATTCTCAAGTTCTATTAGTAATTATTAGAAAATAATAGGAATACTTTGGTAGTTTTTTAACTTTCGAATGTTAAAGATGTTAAAAATTGGTACTTTAGTGGCACCCTATCAAACATGCCTTTTGTACTTTTCGAAAATTCTATTTTAAATTTTTTTTATAGTATGGTTTTTATAAAAAATTTCCGCTAACGAAGTAGCGGGTTAACAGCTCGTTTTAGTATAAAAATCTATTTTGCTGGCCAATAGACAATTCATGCAAACGGTGAAGTTTTAAAAACTGGCGCTGAAAAAGCAAATTCAATAGAAGACGTATTTGGTAATACACATAACATTACTTTAAATAATTCTTTACCTATGGACACAGCTGTCTTAAGATAGATTCATGATATTAATGATGAAATTCTTGACAGATCGAATGTGTAACTTTTCAATTTGGATGAAGTTTAATCGTTTGTACTTTTATTGAAAAATAATAATGAAGCTCTTAGGTCAGATGGCATTAACAGCATTACATTTTTTTGAAATTTAAAATAAACTCTTCAATTCATGTTTAATAGAAGGATATTTCTAGATTATCCAAAACCGTAACCGGAAACCGGTTAACCGGTTCCCGATTTTTTTTGTTTCTGATTTTCGGTTTTTGTTGAAACCGGTTTTTTAAACAGTGTCTTGTTTAATTTTTTATGTAATTTCAGAAAAAGAGTTCAAACGAGAGAAGAAGATATAGTCGGTCAAGCCCGACTATATGATACCCTACACCATTACCATCCACATAATTTTGTTTTTACTTATATACAACTTACTTGTGTTAAATATTAACATAATATTAACATTTGTATGGGATTTATGCACGTTAGTGATTTTCGGGAGATGAGTATATATGGGAGCTATGGTCAGTTATGGACCGATCTTCATGAAATTTGGCAGACGGATTTTTGTTGATATAAAACTTATATGTACTAAATTTCATTAAAATATTCCAATTTTTAAGGCATCTATTAGTGTTAAAACTCTATTCCGGGAGGACATTTGTATGGGGGCTAGGTGAAATAATGGGCCGATCATAACCAAATTCAATAGGCTTCGTCCTTGTGCTGAAAAAAGCATATGTACCAAATTTCATCAAATTATCTTCAAAATTACGACCTGTACTTTGCGCACAAGCTTTACATGGACAGCCAGCCAGCCAGCCAGCCGACCAGACGTACGGACGAACGGACGGACGGACATCGTTAAATCGACTCAGAAAGTGATTCTGAGTCGAACGGTATACTTTAAGGTGGGGGTCCGAAGATTTTTTCTCTGCGTTACAACTTCTGCACAAACACATAATACCCCAACCACCTTTGGTGGTGTAGGGTATAAAAAGCAAAAATAAATAAATTACTTGACTAAAAATATGAAGCTTCACGTAACTTGCTTGCAATAAAAATGACAAATAGCTTATTAAAGTTGCACAATTTGTTTAATATTTGAAATAAATTGAATTATTGAGTACGCACAAAAAGTTAAGCCTTTAAACATTTGCTATAAATCGCTTGATGTATATGTATACATTAAGAATCAAATACATTTATCATTATTAATCATGATGTTGTACATGTTTCAAATTAACCCTATAAACTAGATTCCCCAAAATTCCGATATGGTAGAATGTATTGGGTCTTATTCAAGAAATATTTAAAGGGTGCTAAAAGCTAAGAAGTACACACATTTCAGCAAAAAAGTTGCCGAATATACAGTAAAAGTTTTCAGGAAAAGCCTGCACGTTTTATAAACCTCCAATAAGAAATAAAATATAATTTAAAATTTATAGCCAACAATTTATGCACTATTTTTTCGTGCTCACTACTAAGTATTTCAATTCAAAAAAAAAAAAAAAAAACTCGAAAGTTTCAGTGTGAATAAAAAAACTTTAATTTTGAAATTATGCATACCAAAAATTATTTTTGTAGAATAAAAAAAGAGCTTCGAAAGAATTAATTAAATCTTAGCTTAATTTCCTTAAATCTTAATTCTGAATTAAGAATGATTAGTTTTTCATTCCATAATACCATTCCCAGAAATATCTTTCTAAAGCTTCATTCAAAGGCTTTTGTTTGATTAGAATTAATTTATAAAAAATTCATTTTTTTTTTTTTTTTTGTTAATTCAAATTGAATGGAATTTTTTCTAATCTTTTACAAAATGAATTAAAAAATATTTTCTAAAGCTACTTTGTAATAGATTTAAATTGAAGAAACTTTGAATGATTTAATTCGATTTTGAACAGTAAATTAATGATTTAAGCCATAGATTATAACATAGATATGAAGTTCAGTTTTCAAAAACCTAAGTCGGTTGTCAAAAAAACCTAAGTCTAAGAATGTGTTAGTAAAATTTTTCAGTAAAATTTTTGAGTAAAACTTATCTGAACGAATAATTTTTTTATTTTATTTTAATTTCTTTTTCTATTTTCATGTTAACAAATTTAAATGATTGAAAACCGGACAACCTGTTTTTTCTAAAATGAGATTTTTCGGTTTAACCGAAAACCGGTTTTCTAAAAAAGTCGTTTTTTTTTTTGGATACTCTAGATACTTCCCAACTATTTTTAAGAAGGCTAAAGTTATTCCAATTCCTAACCTAAGAAAGGATCCTAATTTCCGTCCAGCTATAAACCAATCAGCATTCTAAGACTACTGGATAAAATATTTGAAAACATAATAAATTAGAGAATCTTAGTCTTTGCAAATTAAAATAAAATTATTAACCCTCAAAAGTTTAGATACCGCAAGGATAACAAAAAGATTTCTTTTTGTTTGATGTTAGTTTTTTTTTTTTGTTATCAAAAAAGCTTTCGTTTCAATATGGCATGATGTCCTAGTTTTTAAACCTTATACCTTCAATTATGCAAAGTATCTGCAAAAGATTTTAGATTAACGCTCATTTGTTGTATAACATCTATTGATAACATGCTATCTAGTGATAGAAAAAATACCTGCAGGTCCATCTTAAGAGTCGGTATTATCACCAACTTTTTATTTATAATTCTGATATTAATGTTTGCGGGAATCAAGAAGTAGCTTTTTACGAATAGTGCTTTTATTTACTACGGTAAGATGTAATTTAAAATTTACCCATACTCTGATAAATGGAAGATAAAAATGAATATTAGTAAAACATATATTATTGGTACAGGATGGTATCAAATATTTATTTAAATTAAAACTTTCATTTAAACAACACATTAAATATATCTGTAATAAAGCAATAAGATGCGGTTTAATCCTTACTCAACAGAAGATCTAAACTTAATTTAAAAAATAAAATCCTTATTTACAAAATGTGTATTCGGCCAATTTTGGCCTATGGTTGCCAAGTCTGGTTTTATAAAGCTGCTAAAACTTATACTAGAAAATTACAGATAATACGAAATTAAAATCTGTAAATAATACATTACTTTGCTATCAAGTTCACATTAGTTACCAAACACTTTAAGACTAACAAACCTTTGTTAATAAAACGTATGCAAAAACACTTTTTTTAACATACTAAGTTATTTAATGTTGATAACGGTAACACTTTTATCCCCTCTTTATAGTTAAAGTTTTACACTACCTAATAATAATTCATTCGGCTATTAAATTTGGACTTTACCTCCCAGCACGATACTTACAGGAAGCATTCAGAATGGCTCCATCCTCTACATACATATTTTTCACGAATTTAAAAATATCATTTTTGGAGATACGCGACCGCGGAATTTAATTCGCAAATTTTCGACCAATAAAATTCAACATAAAAATGTGTTTTATTTACTACCTTTAAAACTAAGCAAAAAAGTTAGCAATTTTCTTTTATAAAAATAGATAAAACTTAAGAGATTTTTATATGTGTAGATACCTACAAAATTGTAGTTTTTGACTACAACTAAAAATACTACTACCAAAAAGTGTAGGCAGACTTCAAGTTTTAAACATTTTTTAAACTCCAATTTTAATTATATTTTTATGCTACGACTACTTGATTCTAGTTTTTCAAACGCTGGGTATAAATATTACTAATTAATTTTACTTTCTATTAAATTTGTAAATTTTTCCACAATGATTGATATTTTTGGACCTTTTATGTTTATTAATTTGTAATCTCACAAACAAAAATATTTATGACAGTTTGGCTAAATTTGATACCACATAATTGTTTATGGCCAGTTAATGACCAATTTAGATTACTATTTCGATGGAATTGAGAGCTAAATATATTTTTTCACAATGATGCGTTAATATTTAACTCCCGATAAAGCAATATTGTTCAATTAACCCTTGATTTTGATTATGGAGCAAATTTTAGCACAGGGGAAGATAATTAAGAATTAGACCATTTTGAAAATATTTCTATGTTAAATAATTAAAATTTCATCATTCGTGATTATTGAACTGTTGTACTCTTTTAGAAAAAATAATAAATAAGGACATATTGTCTAACTAGACATTCTAAAACTAAAATATTTACGTTTAGAATACAATTAATTTAAGTTGTATTAACCGACGCTCGTTTTTACTACTATATAACACTCGTTTGAACAATAAAAAACATTGATTCTTGTAAATAATATTAAGATCATTAAATCAACAATTGGTGACAGTAGTAGATTTAAAGCCATTTTCTTATACAAAAATTGTATTTAATCAAAATAACCTTTACTTATTTACAGATGCATTTATCAACCAATAAACCCGTACAATGAGAAGCCACTACCTTTCATATTTGGTTCAAAGGATTGGCATGCCAAGTGGCATGTAGGTCTTTATGAAAATCAAGAAGAAAATAATTATTCCGGTGATGAAATATCTGAAGCATTTTCAGAGTCATCTTCTACTTCTCATTTGGATGATAATGAATCATTTGAATCGAATACCGAATGGGCATCGAGCTTTTCTATAGATAATGATAATTTAAATACAAATATTGAAGTTAAAAATGCCTCATCATTGCGTGGTTCTCAGTCCTTATATCCAGGAGCAAAAAGTGTACCCAGCAATACAGTTAAAAGCAAACCTACAGTTAGTGAATCTTCCTCTTTGTCTACGCCATCTTCTTCATTGGCTAAGATATCCATTCATAGCTCAAAACATAATGAAATTTCAACACAGAGATCAGGAAGTGTAAATTCCATTAATTCTAAAAATTCGTCTAAGGCAACAGCTAAAGAAAATAAAGACAATACTTTACAATATAAAACACAACCACAAAAATTTGTTGATTTATTTGCTGAACCACCCGAAGATCTGGAATCCATAACATCTTCATCAAGCTCCTCAGTTCAAAATAAAATACCAACCCAAGTTAATAAACAAACTGTTAGTACAGAAAAATCCTCCTCTACTTTTAGAACGCAGCCACCTCCTTTTGTGGATTTATTTGCTGAGCCACCAGAAGATATACCCTCATCTACCGCATCTTCAATGTCTTCTGGTCAGCAAACAAAACGTAAGACTGTTAATCTTTTTGATGATGACGATCTGGATGATGTTGCAAAAGACGATTTATTAACAGTTTTGTCTAAAAAGGAAGAATTAGTTAAACCTAAAAATGATGAAACAAAGAATTTACCTCCAATTAAAGCAATGGGCATGGACAAACCTTTAAATATTACTAAGACTCCCAAGTCATTATTTGAAGACAGTGATGAAGAAGATGATGATTTCTTAAAGGCTTTTGTTAAAAAATCATCCACTAAAGAAACAAACAAAACATCTTTAGCTAAAACTTTATTATTTGATAATGAATTCTCTGAAGACTCTTTAAAACCAAAACTTATTTCAGCTGATAAAGGAAACAATGTAAAAGATATAAATAATAAAAAACAAAATATATTTAATGATACTGAAGCTAATCTGGATGATATCTTGGTTACTAAAAATACAAAGGATCACTCTAAAACCTCGATAGTAATTGAAGATAATAAAACTGCTGCGGAAAGGGAAAATACTAAGAAAACTGTAAATTTATTTGATGATTTTGTGGATGTACCTAATAATTTACAGCCAAAGGAAAAACCAAAGAAAATAAATTTGTTTGATGATTTGGATGATGATGGAGATGATATATTTTCTATAAAATCGAAACAAAATACTAAAGACCTAACAAGTATTACTGCTGAAAATATAACAAAAATTATTGAAGATGATACAAGAAAAGAAAATAATAATAATACTGAGGAACCTATTAAAAACTTATTGACTAATATCGATAATTTACAAAATAAATTAACTGATACTTCAGAAAAGATCAAAAAGTCTAATAAAAATCAAGAAAATATATTAGATCATAATGTAAGCATTAATAAAGAACCCGACATTAAAGAATATAAAGATATAGTGAAAAATAAAAATCCACCTTCTAATGAAAACAAAGATTTAGCGGATGCTAAGCAAGTTAAAAATGATGAAAAAGTAGCTGTTAAAGATTCCCTTGATGCTAAAAACCATTTAGAGTCGTTAAATTATGATAAAACTACACCAGATAAAAAAGAGTTGAATAACAATGTAACTTTTTCGGTAACACAAGAGAAAACAGTTCCCATTTCAACAAATGAAACTCAAAAAACAGGTGCGACTAACAAATATGACTTTAATTCAGTTTTATTCTTAGATGAACCTCCTGAAGATGATAATCAATTTTTTGAAACACTAACAAAAACCCCACAAACTCTTAATACCAATTATAATGCTATAGATTTGGAAAATGATATATATGAACCCGAATTACCTAAAGTACCTGGGGCTAGCACCAACAACAATCAAACAGATGTAACAGAAAATAGACAAACCAATTTGTATACTGGTTTGCAATTGTTTAGCGATATACCACCAGATGATGATGATGATGGCGATAATAATGTTTCTTATCGTTCCGCAGACGTTAATCAAACTAAACGTTTGCACAGTGTGTTCTATGATGATTTTAATGAAACTTTAATGGCATTAAATAAAAATCAAATAGACCAAGAAATTCCCAAACATTCTGTATTCAGTGATGAACCACCGCCCATAAATGAAGAATTAAATTCATCTAGCGAAGATGCAATAGATCACAAAGTACCTGATACTAAAGCAGATGTTACTAAAGAAGATCATAAATTAAAAGATTCTGAAATTCCCTCTAAAATTGAGGAATCATTGTCTAAAACTGATAATAAAAATGATACAATATCTACATCTAAACGTCCAGTTTCTAAATTACAAATGCCCCAAATAAATATAAATGTTCATGCTCTGCTACCAGGCGCTAATAACACCTTACGTAAGGTTAAAGAAGATAACACAAAAACAAAAGAAATTGATCAAGTTTATGATGAAGAGAAAACAAACATAAATATTTCTGCTAGAGTTACTGCTGAAAAAGAAAGAACCGTTTTACAAAAACAAACAGTAGAAGTTCACAGAACTGCCGAAATGGAGCATATTTTACCCAGTGTTACTAAAAATCGTGTTAGAGCCCCAGCAGCCAGAAGACCATCTACTCGTAGGGCAAGACAAGAAAATTATCGCAAGAGTTTAATCGAAGAACAACAGACATTGGAGAGTGATGATACAAGTAAAGAAATTCAAAATGAAAAAACAAACATTCCTAAAAACTTATTAATACAAGAGGAACCAAAAAATAATAAAGGAGTCAATAAAAAACAATCTGAAGATAAGCCTATAGAAGTAAAACCTAAAAAACCGTTATCATCTATATTATTTGAAGATAAATCTCATATTAATTCTAATATTTGCAATGATAACAAGAATATACATGTTGAAGTTGAAAACGTTTCTGAAATGTTAAAAGATGAAACGACAAAACATATGGAAGGCTCTTCTTCTGAAAACGATAAATCAGATATCTTTAAAGAAGTTAAAAGCAACAGCGAAATACATAAAAAGGTAGAAATTAAAACAAAGACTGTAGAAAACAAGACTTCGTTACTCTTTGATGATGAGGAAGAAGATTATGATCTATTTAAACATATCAAAACTTCTAAAACAAATAATAATGAAGCAGCAACACAAATTAATGAAAATAAAGAAAAAGTACCTACAAAAACGTTTAATCCACATGATGGAAACAATTCATTAAATAACACAGAAATTCAAATCACAAAACAAATTCCAGATGCTGCCCTTCCAGTTACAAGTGTATTATCGAAACTTGATAGTACACAGCAACAATCATTAAAAACTGATGATAATTTATCATTTAAATCCCATGACAATGCAACATCTAAAACCAACAAAATTGAAACTATAACTGAAATAACCAAACAATCATCTATATATAAAGGAAAAACTACGTTTTTAGATGATGATAATGATGAAGATGACGATGATTTATTTAAGACAACAATACAAAAGCCAATGACTTCTAAAAGATCTAGGGAAATCAATAGTAAAGCCAAATCCCAATTTAAATCATTTTTGGACAGTGAAAGTGATGAGGATATTAAGGTAGCTGGACTACCAACAACATCATCTAAACATATTGAAACCGCATCGACCACAAAAACTCCCATAGTTTCGGCGCCTCAAAAGAATACCAATACTAAATTATTTACCGATTCCGATACGGACAGTGATGATTTATTTGGAAAATTAGCATCAACTAAAAGTTCAAATAATAAAGTTTTAAATGAATCTTCAACTGCAACCCAAACTAAAACACAACCTCAAACTTCTTTATTTAGTGATGAGAGTGATGGTGAAGATTTTCTTAAATCCTCTAGTATAGTCAGTAAAAATATAGTATCTAAAAGTGCTTCGAAAGAGAATAAGCCAAAAATTACTTCTCAAACAAATGCAAGTCTCTTCAGTGATATAGATAGCGATGAAGATGATTTATTTGGTAGTGGAGCTACAAAAGTAAACACTAAAAATGGTATGTATTTTATAATAATTTTATTTATTTGCGATAAGAGAAATCTTTTAAGAAAAAATCTTGCTTTGCTTCTTATTATTCTTATTTCTAAGTATTAATTAGACCTTTAGTTATCAATATATATTTAATAGAGCTGTTATTTATTACATAAATTCGATACAATGACTTCGGATTTTGTTCCAGATTTCCTGCTACATGTCAAGTACCTCAGTATCCATCCAAATTCATTAAATATACTAAATATTTTCGGAGATCTTATTTCAATTTAAAATAACATAATCAGGAAAAAATGGGAACAATTATAAAGATCAAATTTTAAAAGTTCAAGCATTCAAATTTGTATAAAATATCTTAAAATTGTCGAAATATGATTTAAAAGAGTTGAATATGATGCAAAAAGATAAAATAAGTCGGTATGCTCCTCAAACTATTACATGCGGGAATTAAGGTGAAATATGCACTTACAAATTGATGCCAAAATGCTTTATTTGTCTGAAACGGAAAAATATATTATCGGTAGCTTCATTCGACGTACAGGAAAAAATATATTTGTGATTTCCCTAGTAATAACATTCCCACACTTCAGAAGTTAATGCTAATATTAATAGGCGGTAAAAACTGCTTTTGGTATTTGTTGCTTACATTGATAGATACTAGGGTGATCGATTATTCGACTTTTTGGAGAAACCGGTTTTCGAATAGTTGGTATTTTGAAAAAAAAAAAAAAAACACTTTTACACTTTTTTAAATTAACCGGTTTTTTTTTTCTTAAAATTGATTAAACATAATTATTTTTGGAAATAGCTATTAACCCATTAAGAACGAGAAAGAAAAGTCCGACAATACACCAGACCATTGAGTTCATCAAAATTCGAGGAGACCTGTGGATTTGTGGACCGATACTTGTATTAAATGTAAAATTAAATATATATGGTAGCAATGGTCAATTATGGACCGATATTCATGAAATTCGGCATACAGATTTAAACTTATATGGAACATACATGTGCAAAAATTCTTTCTACATTTAAGGGATTTATGATCGTTAAACCGGTTTTCCGGTTATTTGTATGGGGGCTAAGTGAAATAATGGACCGATAATAACCAATTTCAATACGCTTCGTCCTTGGACTATAAGATGTTAGATCCTTGTGCACAAAGTACAGGTCGCAATTTTGAATTGAATGAAATGAAATTTGGCACATTGAAATTGGTTGTGATCGGTCCATTATTTCATACAAATGTCCCCCCGGAATAGAGTTTCAACACTCAAAAATGCCTTAACAATTATAATATTTTAATGAAATTCGGCGCAAAGAAGTTCTGTAGAAGTATCAATCTTTGAAGCAAATTTTATGAATATAGGACCACGATTGACCATAGCTCCCATATAAATCCTTTTCCGAAAATCACTTTAACGTGCATAAATCTCATACGAATGTTAGTATCATGTTAATATTCGACACAAATAAGTTTTATGTAAGTAGAAACAACATTGCAACATTTTACATTTAGTAAAAGTGTCGGTCTACAATTGGTCACACGTCTAATATAAATCCCCTTCCCGAATTTTTATGCTCATACACAATGGTGATGGTATCATATAGTAGGTCTTGACTGACTATTTAAATTTCTATAAACGACACCATTTGCCTCAGAACTTTCATAAAAAAAAGAATTTATGGCCCCAGGAAATATGGCCCCAAAACACTAAACGAAAAATGGCCGAAAAAATTACATGGTATACAACAACACGCAATTTTGGGGCAATATTTCTTCGTTTTTGAGGCATTTTGTGACGTGTTTTTTTAGGGTGAATTTGCACCGAATTAGAATGAAAAATTGCCCTAAAAAGATCAAATGAAAAAAAGCCCCATAAAAAAGTTTTATTTGTACTTTAGGGCTATTTTTCATTCAACGATTTTTTGAAAAATTTTATTTCACAATGTGTGTGGGAGAAATTTCATATTTCGAAGGATCACGACGGTCGGGTTGTATTAGCGAAGAAAAATTTTGTTATTGTATTTTTTGATCTTAAAAAAAATTTAATTAATTAAGAAAAATATTTTGACCTTCATTTTCTTATAAGATTGCTTCATTTGTTAAGAAAAAGAATAATGAAATAAGTCTCTTTTAAAATTTGTTTTGTAATTTATTTCATTTTTTAAGGAATTAAAAAATTCTTTTATTTTTGTAGGAATTTATTTCGTTTTATAATTTTTGAATGAATGACTTTATGTTATAATAGCTGTGTTTTGTTGCTAACGTTCATAGTCAATTTCATACAAAATTTAAATTTATATACGTTAGGACATAGAATAGAACTAGAAGTTTATGTGAGAGCCACCCTATACTAAATTTTCAAAAAATTTACTAATTTTTTTGAAAATACAAAAACAAAATATATGTGACTTCATGTATTTTGTTTTTGTATGAATTAGCTTTCTGACAATTGAATTAGGTTTTTTTCTCTCACATAAATATCTAGTTGTTAATCTATGCGTTAGGAGTTAACGTGTAGAATTTTACATGTTAACTTTAACGTCGATAAAAGTGCTGCCAATTTATGAACAAAAATACAATTATGAATATTTGAATGTCAATAAATGGAAAAAAATATAAAAATACAATAAAATATAACTAAAAGAAATTTAATTTTTTTGTTTTTTGAAATAAAATATAAAGATTTATTTGTACAATTTTCTTTTGAATATGAAGTTATGCCAAGTCGGGGGAGTATCGTTTTTTTTGCTAACTATCAACGTTAACACTCAACGGTAGCAACAAAACACAGCTATTATTTTCCTTTAATTTAAAAAGCCAATAATTTCACAACATTTGAAGAATATTATTTTGAAGTAATACTCCTCAACTCTTAAAAATCTAATTTTTCAGGAGGCGTTAAAAAATATTTTTTTCGTTAATAAAATTTTTTTCTGAATTTTTCATTTCAAGTTTGGGGCAATATTGTACTTTTTTTTGGGGTTATATTTCCAAAAAATTTTGGGAAATGATTCATTATGAAAAATTGCATCATAATTAGGACCATTTTTCGTTTAGTGTTTTGGGGCCAAATTTCCTGGGGCCACAGTTCGCAGCGCCGTTAAATAAATTCAAAATTATTTATTTTATTATTATTTTTTGAGTAATTTTTAATTTTATTTTTGGCTATTTTTTTCGTTTTAAAAAATGCCCCAATATTTGTGTCATTTCTCGTTTCAACTTAGGGTAACATTTTATTTTAGTTTCGGATAACTTTTCGTTATGAAAATTTGTCTCAATATTTGTGCCGATTTTTCATTTCAGCTTTGGGGAAATGTTTATTAAAAATTTCCCCACAATTGGCGCCATTTTTAATTTATTGTTTTGGGGCCCACAGTTCGCAGCGCCGAATATACAGCCTATTTATGAAATCCTCAAAGCAAATGGATTAGATTTATCAAAGTTCTGACCATAGATTATAACATAGATATGAAGTTCAGTTTTCAAAAACCTAAGTCTAAGAATGTATTAGTAAAATTTTTCATTGAAAACAAAAACAATTGTAGTACGTGTGCCTTTTTGAGTAATTTTTTTCAATTGAATTTTTTTTTAAGCTTCATATCTATGTTATAATCTATGGTTCTGACACTTTATTTTTTTCTATATTTAGTAAACTTTTTCTAGAAATATTCATTTATTTAGACTTTGAACAAATTCTATTATGTATTTTTCTTTATTTCAGTGATAAATATTCCAACTGTTAAAGTACCAACAACATCTAAACCAAGTATTGCTCCCACAGCTGAAATTCCTAAATCGAAAACTGTAGTGGCGGATAATCCATTAGCTGATTTGTTATAAAATTTAAATTAATTATCTTTAATTTTAATGCTATTATTGTAACTATGAACAAAACTAAAACTGTTATTTACTTTTAGTGTTAAAATCAAACAAAACGAAAAAGTGCATTGAAATTCGTATAACGAATTAAGTTTATTTTAAAATAATTATTACGAGTATTTACAAAAAAAAAAAAAAAAAAACTTTCTTTAGATAATCTTAAACTTAAATTAAATAAAATAATCGTTGTATTAAAAGAATTTTAAAATTAAAAAATTATATGAAATAAAAAATAATAATTTACAATTTTATCTTAGTAACATGTTCAATTTATATTTTTATTTTCATCTTCTATTATTCCCTTTAAATCAATTGTAATAATCTATAGTTGGTTTTTAACTTGAGTTAGTTTTTTATCTTTGGCTAACGTGTTTAAAATGTTTAGCAATATTGTATTTAAATACATTTATTTTTTTATTTTCATTTAATTGTTTTTTAAGCAACATAAAAAATTATTAAAAAAATAGAGATTTTAGAGAAATTACAATTTATAAAAAATTTTAATTACAATTATGAGTATAAATAAAAACTATTTTAAACAAAATCATTAAACAAAAAGTGTATTAAGTGTATAAGTATAAAATATAATGACTTGATAGTACACTCTCTTTATGGTAGCACCTTATATTTACTATATTCCTTTAGTAGTTAATTGTTAGTTATCTAATTTTTTTTCTCATAAGGCCACATCACGATATTTACGATAATCATCGGATTCATTACCCAATGATAATTTACTATTAGCAGTTATGTAGGGATTTGTGTAGTTGGCATATCCAAAACCACCATAATATTGTAATTGTTGTGAATTACGCCTTTGAAATTGTGGTGCCAGCGGAGTTCCTGCTGCTGAGGCGAATGCAGAAGGATTGAGACTTGTTTGACTGCCTTGTCTTCGATAAATATTTAAATTACTATTGTAGGGTAGAGGAGGCTGATTACGTTGCTGCTGATGTTGTTGTATATAGCCCAACATAGCTAAATAGTATTGTTGTTGTTGATTATAGTTTTGCAGCAAATTATTGCCATAGGCAGCTAAATCATTTTGTACTTTACTAATGCCATCTAAATTTTCCAATGATATACAATTACGTGACAATTTTGCTGGTGGTGCTGGTTTAGCACCCTGAGCATAAGGTGGCAGTGCCATAGGTTCACGTTGTTGTGGCTGTTGGCCTCTCTTTAGAGGTGGAGAAGGTTGTTTTGGTTCAATGGAACAATAAATTGGATCATTGGAAGTAGAACCAATCAGTGAAGGTGGCTGTTGTTTTTGAGTATCTTGTAGATTATTTTTTAAATCGTCTATGGTTATATTGAAATATTTGCCATTTTTCTCATCACTATTTTCCAGCACGTATCGGGGATTATAGAGGCCAGGTAAAGTACATCTGAGATCCATAAGAGATTGGGCTCGTGTGCCTAAATGAGAGAGAAAGTATATTGTTTTAAAAGTATTATGTTTTAATTTAGAAAAAATCGGAAATTTATTCACATGTATGTATAAATAATTCAGACTAAAAATTTTTAAATTTCGGGTAAATATATATTAAGTAATCAAAAATAGTCGAATTTATTATTATCATTTGAAACTTACCTGTTCTATTGCCATTATTTCCTTGTGCTGCATATTGTTGTAAAAACGGCAGCGCAAACATGCTGGCATTAAATTCATTTTGAGAACCAAATACATTAAGACCCTGAGGTTGTGAACCGTTAATGCTGGCTTTACTTGTGGGTTCTGTTATCTGAAATCCAGCATTTTCAAAGGCTGTTTGTTGATTTTGTAAACGCTTACTTGAACGTCGAGAATCGGCTTTAGTAATGGGGACACTGGGTGGAGGGGTTTGAAGCTGCAAGCGTGTAGCTAAATCTTGTAGCTGTGTAAGGACTTGAGATTCACGACGCCATCTAAGATAAATAAAAAATAAAATAAATAACTTTATGTTAAAACTGAAAATTACAAGGTTTTAAAAAGCTTTATTTAAACGTAAACTGTTGTTTACCTAATTATAAATTATAAAAATTCGGAAAAAATGAGCACAGTAGTCCAAAAACGCTTTTGTTTTTTGGAAATAATTCTGTAACTAGTAAACCATTAGAGATATCAAAATAAAATTTACATGGTCAGAGCTGAAGTTGATTTATAGGAACCCAGATTCTGGGGAGGTAGAGTAACCACCAAAGTTGGTAACCTCGGGTATCTATTTTTCTTTTAATCGACAGGGTGATAATTTTAATGAAAAAAGGCAATATTAACAAGCACGAATGTTATATTCGGCCCGGCCGAATCTATATACCCACCATCAATTTTTAAAATTTTTACGTTATATGGAAGGGGGCGGTAAATTGGGCAGTGAAGTGGGCGGACCACGCCCATTTTTTGTTTCCGAGTTTACATTGGTCCTTTGAACACAATTTCGTTGATTTTCACCTTATATGGGAGATGGGCGGTAAAGTGAGCGGACCACGCCCATTTTTAGTTTCCAAATTTATATCGATCCCCTAACTATACACACAAAATTTCGTTGTCGTACATGCTTTTGTTGAAGAAATATCAGCAGAAAAGTATAAAACGGCCACCCTGTGTTTCTAGTTTTTAGCCCATAACTTTTTTTGTTTATTAACCGATTCTGCCCATTTTTAATCCCAAAAATCCTTATATAAGACAAATATTTGTGCCAAATTTCGTCCCCCTACGTTGTCCCGTTCGAGCCCTATCCTGCTTTCAACAGACTGACAGACGGACGGACATAGCTAGATCGACTCAGAATCGAACCAGGACACACGGAATAACAAAATCAATATACCCCCCATCTTTTTGATGGTGGGTATAAAAACAAGTTTTCCCAGGACTGGTATTTTGGTGGATATTAGGTCTAACGCACGTTGGGATAAAATGTGTCAAAAGAGGTGGTAAAAATTTGGATTTTTCGGTATTTCGGGATTTTTCGTGATGAGGGATTTATTTTTCATACGAAAACACATTTAAAATATCAGGAAAAAATTAATTTTGCATACATATTTTAATTAAAGAAATTCATTCGTATTTTAAAAAGAAAAATATAACATTATTATCTAAGTAATCGATTTTTAAAATAATTTTGTAAAATTTCTGTTTATGTTTTTATGTTCTGTTTTGCCTTAAGTTCATTTTTGATTTGTATTTATGTCAATAAATCCCGAAATTGAAATCCCTGGATTTTTCCGTAACTTCTAATCGGCTGGTTGTATATACACAAAATTTCACATAGGCGTAGCAGAGGAGATTAATATTTTAATTTTGGAAGGAGGATTCTACATATATTTTAGGAGCAGAGCTTTGGGGGCTAAAAATAGGGTACTAATGACATAGAAAAAGTTTAACCGGGGTCGAAAATGGCGATTAATTCAGGGAATGTTGATATCAATATTTTAATGATCACGTTTTATATATTTTTTGGCAGAATGATAATGTCCGTCCGTTTATACATTAGAGTTAAATGAGTCGAAAATTATGTATAATTCAGGGAAAGCTGATAACAAAACTTAATTGATCACGTTTAATTTTCCTATTTATTAGTAAGTAAAAAAATGCATTTTTAGAATTATAAGATGTTTTTTGACTGAATAGTAATGTCCGTCCGAAAAAAAATCATTAATGGCGCTTAATTCAGGAAAAGGTGATATCCAAATTTTGATGATAACGTTTTATTTTTTTCTATTTAATATTTAGTAAAAAATGCATTTTTAGGAATCTAAACTATTTTTTGGCAGAATGGCAATGTCCGTCCGTCTATACATTTGGGTTAAATAGGTAGAAAATGGCACCTAATTCAGGGAAAGGAGATATCAATAATTTAATATTTACATTTCGTTTTTATATTGGTCAAGATGTAAAAAAATAACATATTTTTAGAATTTTAAGACTTTTTTTAAAGAATTCTAATATCTGTCCTTCCTTCCGTTTGTTTGTTAATTTTTGCATTATTTTTTGACTCAATTATTATTAAGGTATAAACAGCATTAAACAGAGGGGCAGAAAGAAATAAATCTGTAACTTCTAATCGGATGGTTGGATTTACACATAGGCGTAGCAGAGGTGGTTGGGATATTATGCGTTTGTGCTGATGTTTGTAACGCACAGAAAAAATTATCGGACCCCCACCTTAAAGTATATCGTTCGACTCAGAATCACTTTCTGAGTAGATTTAACGATGTCCGTCCGTCTGGCTGTCTGTCCATGTAAACCTTGTGAACAAAGTATAGGTCGCAATTTTAAAGATATTTTGATGAAATTTGACACGAATAATTATTTTGACTCAAGGACAAAGCTTATTGAAATTGATTATGATCGGTCCATTATTTCACCTAGCCCCCATACAAATGTCCTCGCGTAATAGGGGTTTAACGATCATAAATGCCTTAAATATAGCAATATTTCAATTTCGGCACAAAGGAGTTTTGTATCAATCTTTGTACCAAATTTCATCAAGATCGATCCATAATTGACCATAGCTCCCATATAAATCCCCTCGAATCCCATGCGAATGATAGTATCAAGTTAACATTCGACACAAATAAGTTTTATATAAGTGGAAACAACATTGCCAAAATTTTTGAGAATCAGTCCATAATTTACCATAGCTCCCATATAAACCCACTTCCGGGAATCGCCCTAAAGGGCATAAAATCATATAGATGTTAGTATCAATGCATTGTTCTGTATTTGTATAATTTATTTTGCATTTAGTTAAAGTGTTGGTCTACAATTAGCCATAGGTCTAATTTTTAGCTCATACACAATGGTGTAGGATATCACATGGTCGGTCTTGACCGACTATAGTTTCTCTCTTGTTTTTGTATGAAATCTACTGGAGTTTTTACAAAAACAAATTAATTTATCAAATCGGGCTATACATGCGCACGATTTTTTTTTTTTTTCATAATATTAAATGTTCTATTTTTCAGAAAATTTTCAGAACAAACATACTGTAACATTTTAAGTTGCATTCCATGAAAATTTAAAATTAATGTATTTTAGAACAATTTTCAATAAAATAACAAAAATATTAAAGCAAAATATAATTTACAAATACTTGAAGAAATACCTGAAGTTAATGGTAGTTCAATTTAAAATTTTTACTTTAAAAGACATTTTATTTGAAATAAATACACTGAAAGTTGATGAAAATTAAATTTTTTACTCTTTTTCAAAAATGTAAAAAAAAATTAGCTTTGACAGCACCATACAAAAATTTAAATTTTTAAATTCAATTATTCGCCACTTTTGACACATTTTACCCTAACGTGGGACAGAGGGACGGACATCAGAATTCTCTCAAGAAAAAAATTTTAAAACTCCAAAAATTATTTTTTTCTACTTTTTGACCAATATAAAAACCAAACGTGATCATTAAAATATTGATATCACATTTTCCTAAATTAAGCGCCATTTTCGATCACTTTTACCCCAATGAGAAACGGTTCACAAAAAAAGAGTTTTGGGACTACTGTGCGGGGGATTTAAATTTTCTTATGGATATTGATGGGAGGCAATCTTTACTACTGTGCTTAGAATTAAAAAAGAATTGTTTAGTCTCTTTTAAGTGGTTGAAATTTATTTAAAATGAAAAGACTTAAGAAACAAACTCTATTTACAAAAAACGACTGAAGACACTCACACTCTGTGGTGTTAGGTTTTTTTCTAAAAAAATCGTCAAAAATTAGAAAAAATATCGTCAAAATCGTCACAGAAATTTAAAAAAAATCGTCACTATTAAAAACTTAAAAAAAATAAGTTTTTTCCATAAATAAAGTTAAAACTTTGTTAAAGAAGATAATATTAAAATAGTTTATACAATAAAACTTATAATTTAATTTATATCAGTGTACTTTTGACAGAATTCCTTAAGATTGTTTAACTATTAAAGTGCTAAAGTCGCATCATTAAGACTGAAAGGTATTTTCTTACTACTGTTATATTTGGAAATATATGCAGTTGAATAATTATTATTTTCATAGAAATTTTTAATTCTTAAAACTGTTTTTTAGCTCTCTGGACTTTTTTTAGTTAAGTCAAAAGTACACAGATATATTATTTACAAAAACAGTAGTTTATAATGTAATTATTTTTAATATTCCCTGAAATAACTGTTCGAGTTTTGAAAAAATTTTACGCAGTATATAATTATATACAAAAAATTCAAACGCTCTTAATAAACCGAACGATATTATAACGATATCGAAACGATATTATCTAGGTGATAAAAATTATCACTAGTGATAATCGTTTTCGAATATATAACGATAGTTTTTACGGACTAAAGTGTATCTTTCTTTATGATATCGTTTTTCCATAAAATTATGATATCGTTTTCGATATCGTAATTTCCAAAAATAACGATAGTAAAATCGTTTGTACCAAATTTTGTTCTGAATGATTTTAATATTAAAAAATATATTTTTTACAATCAAATACTTATGCTAAAGATAATTGTAAGGAAACATAATATGCTGAAATAAGAAAAAATCCTAAATATACAAAAAAAAAAAAAAAAAAAGACAAATATTATCAATTATAATATTTGCAAGCATGGTTATTCCTAAAGCACATATTTTAGCAATTACGTACATACTTCAAAAATTTAGTCAGGCCATTCAAATATGTGAATTAATCGTCTATGTATTTTCATTTATTCTCAGATTATTTATGTTGTTGAACATTTTTTAATTTTATTATTTTTATTTTGAAGTTTTTTCCAAATGTTTATTTTTTATTTCATTAGAAACACAATTTTGGAAATTTAGATATCTCAGTAATATTGTTTTTAGCAATACGATATGATATTATAATCTGCACCTAAGATGATATCGTTTTCGCTATCATATCGTACTATGGTTTATTGGGTTGATATATTTTTTAGTTATGAACTTTTCTCTGAATTATTTTTAAAATATTATTAAATTTTCAATGAATTATTTTAAATTTTGAAATTTCTAAGGATTTTTTTAGTTTCGTTTGTTTGATAATTTTATAGATTTCCTTTTTCAAAATAATAAAAAAAAAAAAATAAAAATATTGATATGAATAAAAAATATTTTGCTAAAATTTACAATTGTTTTATTTGATTTCTGTTATATTTCAATCCAAATAAGAAAACTTTTTAATAAAGAAAGTAAGGTATTTCCTATTTATGACTTAAAAAGACATCCAAATTATGTGTGTTAATTATGATTGAATTCCAAAAATTTAATATTTGCCTATATAAAAACATAGATTCTTACACAATTTTTCTGAAATTTATATAATCGTTGACAAAAATATATAGTAAAAAGTATTTCAAAACATTAGCGATTTAATATAAAATCGTCAAATTACTAAACTCATTGAAAAAAATCGTCAAAATGACGTAAAATCGTCACACCTAACACCACTGCTCACACTTCACCCATTGACTAAAAGACTTAAAACATAAACTTATTTTATTGTGTTTACAACTAAAAAAGACTTAGGAAACAAACACTTTTTAGGTTGCATTGAGAAATAAAAAGACTTAAGACATAAACATTTTCTATTGCACTCACAAATTCATAAGACTTAAGAAACAAACACTTTTCGTATATATTGACAAATAAAAAAAAAAATTACAGAAGATATCTTTTTGTTGTGTTAATTTTTTTAATTGTGTTAATCGTATGACGAAAAAAATTAGTATAAATGATTAAATGTGATTAATTTTTTTTTTTTCAAAAATATACATTTTAACAATAAAAATTAAAAAAAACTGGATCAATTGTTGTGTTAAATATAAAAATGATATGCACACAATTTTTTTATTTGTATGTTTAAATGCTGGTATATACATACATCTACATTCATATGTATTTTTCTGTTACTGAATTTTGTTTCCCATAAAAATTACAAAAGTAGTCAGCAAATTTTGGAACTGATATTTTATTTCACATTTACATTTATTTGTTCCTTTTTTTTATTTGATTTTATTGAACAAATTTAAATACTTTATTGTTAACTTATACCAAAAAAAATTATTTTTAGTATTATGTTCGAACTTGTTAGTGTTGCAAATGTTTTCAAAACATTTGCAACACTAATTAATTATTGAAAATAAAACATTATTCTTTAGCAATTTTAATATTTTTTGTCACTTTTTAAAGAAAATTTATCATAGCTTTCAGCTGTTCTATAGACAACTGTTAATTAGCTTTTAACAGTCATGAATTACAAACCACTTAACATAACAAAAATATATAAAAATATTACTAAGCGGAAATTATTCTCATTAAAATGAAATATTTGTTTGCCTTATAATTTTTGCAAGTTAATCATATTTTAAATTGCCCTTAAGCATAAAAACAAACAAGAAAATCTCAGACAAACGAAAGTGAAAAGAAGTTATAACAGTTTTAACCATCATCAACAGCATAATTTTCTCAAGCCACTGGCACATTAGCTGATTTTGTAACATGTTTATGTTATTTTTTGTTTGTTTTATTTTCGATTTTTAACACACAATTATAAAAAAATAAAATACATTATATATCATACATATCTAGCTCTCATATTTATTTATTTTTCACATACCTTAGGCCAGTTGGTATCACGCAAATCAAAGCAAAACAATTTATAACCAAACGCACCAAATACGCTATTAATTCAGTTAAACCGTGAACGGATTGTAGGCCCTAAACGAGACAACAATTAATAATATAATTAAGAAATTATTAAAATATATTTTATGTTCAATACAACTTACCCAATGTTGTGTTGTCATAATCATGACAAATATTAGTTCTGGTATTGAAAGAATTCCAATAACCACAGACCAGGCAAATAGACCCCATGGCAAACCCGTAACTAAACCATGTATTAATATTGTTGTGGCCACAAATACCACAAAATATTGAGTACATAAAATGTATGCCGAATAGGGTAAATCACCTTTTGCTTCTAAAATCCATGATACTTCACATGAAAATGCACCCAAATAGACAATCTAAAAAAAAAAAAAAGTAGGAAAAGAAAAATATTGTATAAAATAAATAAAAAAACAAAAAATTTAATGAATCATTGCATTTATTGACTAATACATCATTGTTATACGTAAGTATTAGCAAATGAACAGAGTAATAAAAATGTTTTTGTAAAAAAAAAAAAAAAAAATTACAGTCTGCTATAAAATTATATTTTTAATTTTTATTTGGAAAATAACCTTATGCGGATTTAGAATTTCATGAGGACATCAGATAAGAATTTTCAAATTTCAAAAACCGAAAGAACAAAATTTGTCTCTTAAGTGTAAAATCAAAGAGTAACAGAGACGAGACTAATTGTCAAAAACCTAAGTCGATTGTCAAAAACCTAACTCCAAAATACATGTAATCAAATACATTTTGTTGTTGCTAGAAGAAAATAAAAACACATTTTTGTTTACAAAGCAACACATTTTTTCAATTGTCAATCGAGAATTTCGTCTCTATATGTTACTCTATGTGTAAAATATTATAAAATATGACATTTCCATTCCATTTAAATTACAAAATTAAGTATTTTCTATGAAAATATGACGAAATATATTTTACTTTAAATATACAGTTCTTAAAATTGTCTGAATCGGTTAAATAACTAAAATGTTCGTTTATTAATAAAGTATGCGACAGAAAATTGCAACAAAATTAAAAATGTTATTTTTTTTTTTTTTAATTAATTTAAATTTTATACTTATTATTATTTCAAAAGATATCTTATTTTGTTGTATTTTTATGTCCAATATTTTAATCCCTTTGGTGTACTTTTTTAGTAGTTCTGAAGGACTTTTTTATCATAAGTTTAAAAACTTGATGATGGAATTTTTCGAATCTGTTATTCAGTTATTATATCTTAGTTTGCTTTACAATTTTGTCAAGAGGATTTAAATTGTTTCAAAACTTATTAAAAAAATTATTTCGAGTTTTTTAATTTTAAGGCTATGATTTAATTTAGACATTTTTTCCTACCATACAAAATCATCTAACGACTCCGATATACATATTAAATTAGTTTAGAAGATATATTATATTATATATTTTATTATTATATTCTCGATATTTCTTTTAATAAAATCCATCTCTATTGCATTATACAGCTTAATACAATAATCGAAAAAATGCAAAAAAATCTGAATTTTCAATAAAAATTTTTTCTTTGAAAAACTTTTTGCTTTAATTTTTAAACTTTTTCTATTAATAGATTTATATTAATCAAAAATTTATATTAATCAAAGGTCATAATGTAAATTAATCCCATTTAAGTATTAATCTTACAGTAAAACTCTAGAAGGTTCGGTCCATAAATGACCCTAAATTTTCTTAAGTCTCTGTCACATTAACGAAAATTCTCAATTACTTAATATGGCAAAACTGGCTTATTTATTTATCTAGTTATTTATTTATTTTTTATTTATTTATTTATTTATTTATTTATTTATTTATTTATTTATTTATTTATTTATTTATTTATTTATTTATTTATTTATTTATTTATTTTTTCTTGTGTTTAGTATTTTCCGAAAGCTCTATCTTAAATGGTGCAAAAAAAAATCACAAAATATGCAAAAGTTATGCATTTAGAAAATATGCAATATTATACATTTAACTTAAAACATGCAAGAGTATGTAATAACTAGGGGACGGATTTTTATGCATTTATTTTTGGAAAATATGCGCCTATAAAATGCACTTACAAAATTCAAAATAAAAAAAATAAAAAAAAAAAAATTAAAAAATATGCATTTATTTTTTTAATATTTATTAAATAAAAAGAAAAAAATAAGTTATTTTATAAGAAAAAACAAAAATCAGTCCATCTTAAGCTATGTTTTAAAAGATCAATACTAATTATTTTAAATTTGTACTCCTTAAGATCACATTTTTATTAGTGACATTGAGTTTACTACAACCTAAGTTAGATTGGTTTTTATTTATATACACAAACATATTTTTTACTAAGTTGTCAAATGTAAATGATTGTCTATTTTGGCGTACATACATAGAAAATGATCTTTCAACGTCAACAGAAGTTATAGGAGCGTAATTGAATAATTGTAGTTCAGAAGAAGAGTTCAGAAGAAGAGTATTTTTCTAAACACGAAACATCATCTAAACGTAAAGTAATTGATTTTGAAATTTTTTTCTCAAATCATTTATTTATTATTATTTTTTTTTTTAATTTTTTTTTTTTTTTTTCAGTAACGGGGCCTTCTGCAGCTTAGATTTTTGCAATAGCATTATCTATTAAACTGATTTGAGTACTTAATGAATCGAAACCCTTTAATTTAGTTTCAGAAAGAATAATTAAAATGACGACAGTCTTAATAGCTTGTTTGAGAATAACCGGAAAATAAGTATTAAAAATCGCTAGAACAACTGTTATACACATTTTACTAGAGACCAGATTTTAATACTAAAAAAAAAACTTTTTCAAAAAATATTAAAAATCCATAATAATTTTTTTTTTCATCAACAATTTAATTTTTTTCATCGGATGAAAAAATTTTAAACAACAATTTCATTGAATAAAAAATATTTTTTAAAACAAAACAAAAGTATGAAAAAAAAAAAATAATAATAATAATTTTAACTTTTTTTCATACTGATATTTATTTTTAAAATATTTATCGTTAAAGATGTTTATTATTTTCATCATGATGGATATTTATATTAAAAAATAAAAATCCTTCACATATTTTTTGCAACAAATGAAAAATTATTTTTTAAACAGTGAAGATATTTATATTGATTGAAAAACAAAAATAAAAAGTTTTCGGGTGCTTGCATTTTACCTCAAAATGACAAATATAAAAATAAGATTGTAACAAAAAAATGTAAAAAAAAAAATGAAAAATATGCATTATTATGCACTAACAAATCGATGGCATTTTTTAGTAAAATGTTTGATTCGGATAGATAACAACATAAGATCATTTTTAAATGCTCCAAAAAAACATGCATTTGCATATAAATCCACCCCTAGTAATAACAAATCGATGCCATTTTTTGCAAATCCTTCAATTCCCAAAACTAAATGGTAAACATTGATTTTCAATTGCATAGTAAAAACATGAATTTGAATGAAAATATCAGCCCTGATTATCAGAAACTATTAAGTATATGAACATAACTATTTTGCTTTATTTAAAGTTTTAGGCCAATGTCACAAATAAAATCCTCCTCCAAAGACAAATAGTTGGACTTGATAGATTTTGATGTGCTAAACACGAATCTCCTTTCAGTTTTTTCCATCGGTTCTGGTTTTTTTTCGCCCATAATAAGGTCATTACTCTAGTATATTTCAACAAGAACGGTGTGTACAATTGATATAAATAATACACCAAAATATGCTATTAGTCATGTGGCATGACTTTAAATCAATTTGTTTTAGAAAAACACTGAAAGCAGATTCTTGTTTAACTCGTCAAATTCCATAGAGTCCAATATTTTTGTTTAAAGAAAAAAGAACTGTGAATAATAGAAGAAAAGATTTGTGCATAAATTTTTAAGATACATGTCCTATTTTACTCGTAGCATTAACAGTTTTAAGATAAAGATAATAAACTGAAAACTCTTTGATGTTTTCATTAATAAAAAATGTAGTAAAAAATCTAAAAATCGAAATAATTTCGAAACTATTAAGAGAATAAAAAAAATATATTAGAGGTACTTAAAGCCAATTTTACTCCCCATATTTTGATGTATCAATTATATTAATGAGTTATAGTGAAATATACTCGACGACTTATTTAGGTCGGAATATTAGACAATCCCATACAAAAATATATCGACCTGATGGGAAAAAAACTGTAAGCAGATATGTGTTTAGTGTGTCGAATTCTATATAGTGTACATATTTTTTTGAAGGAAAATGAAATTTTTTTTGTCGACTAAATAAAATAATCCTTAACTGTTTACTACATAGCTTATAAAAAAAATTTGTTCTTGTAAAATAAGATATCACGTAATTTTGATCAAATATTTGTCAAGTGTGATATTTTAGCTCTATTCATTTTCACATCTTATAACAAAAGTTTTAAAATAAAAATTATAATTTTACTTACCAAAAGTAGACCAGCAGCAACGCAACAAATAATGAAAAGATTTGCTTTTATAAAACGCTCCATAATATGGTCATTCCAAAAGTTCTTGAAACCTCCAACGCCTCCAATAACACCGCTGCCACTTTTGAAAGTTTCACTAGATTTTTCACAATTCATTGTAAATTATTTGATGTCGTTCGTTGTGTTTGAGTTATTATTATTTTTTAAAATTTTATTTATTTAATACAAAGAGAGAAAAAGTGAATTATTTTTTTTATGATTATATTGCTATTGTTGTTGTTTGTATGTAGATATTGGTAGAATATTTTTTTATGCGTTTGGAATTGTATGTATGTATTTGTTTAGCAGCAGCAATAACAAAATATAATCGGAATTTCTTGTTTTACAAATTTTAGAGCATCAATTGTTTGTCATTTTCTAAAATCTAATTCTAGTTTTAGTTTAAAATATTTGTTAATTTTTTTTTTTTTTGCTTTAAGCGGGTTCTTTATAGATTTTGTGCGGCAAACGCAACAACATTTTTCATCATGTTTTATTCATTCTTTTCGTTTTGTTTTTTTTTTTTTTTTATAATATTCGAATTTTATTAATTTTTAAAATATTTTTATTTGTCAAATGCTGCTTGTAGTTTTATGTTTTATTTGCAGTTTAGTGAATTTGTTCTTAATTTTGTTATTGTAATCGTTATGATGATTTTGATGATGGTGATGTTTGTTTTTAAGCTGATTAAATTTTATGCTAAAGCTTTTGCTATAATAATAGTAGCCATGAAATTTTGTTTTATTTTTTTTTTATCAAAAAATGCTGTAAAAGTAAGAAAAAAACAAGTTCATTTTGCTGTTTAATATGATTTTTCTTTGAAACAATCTAACACCATTACCCATTTTTAGTTTTTTTACTCTGTTATTCTTAAGTTTATATTATTTTGTTGTTGGTGGTTTTGTTATGGCCCAAAAATTATTAGAATAGAAAACATAACATAATAGATGCAATTTAATTAAAATAATGAGCAGAGGTGTAAGTAGGAGTGTATGAATGAATGTGAACTATTAATATTTCCATCATGTATTTAAGAAATAAAGATTTTTTTCCAAACATTTTGCTTAAACCAAAATACTTTGCTTTATTTTTGATGATTTTATCGAAAAAAATACTTTTACTTACATATATATTTCTTATTAAACAAGAACATTCAAAATCTTTATACATAAGTACAGTAGTGAAGAAAACATTTGAAAATTAGATAATTCTTATTTTATCTTTGTATTTATTTTTCAATTATTTTTTATTTATTTTTTCTAAAGTTAATTAATTTAGCTAAATTGTTGAAACCTTTGTAACTCCTTTTTTCCTCATTCTAACTTCAACAATTTACACAAAAAAGTTATTAGAAATAAAGTTAATTACATTATTTTTTAATTAAAAAAATATTTATTACATTATTTTTACTTTTTTTACTTTTCTTCAAGTATTTGTACATTATATTTTATCCTAATATTTTTTTTTTTGTTATTTTTTTTTTGAAAATTGTCCAAAAATACACTAATTTTCAACTTTCATGGAATGCAATTTAAAATGTGTAACATGTTTGTTCTGAATATTTTCTGAAAAATAGTACATATTGTCTAATTTGAGAAAATATTTTTTTTCAAAAAAACTCCAGTAGATTTCATACAAAAAACAGCTTAAGTGTCAGACATTTTCTTTGCTTTTATCAAACATTAAACAGTGGGGAAGAATCGAAATAAATCTGTAACTTCTAATCGGCTGATTGGATTTGCATGAAATTTCACATGGGCCTAGCAGAGTTTAGAAGCGGGATTTAATATTCGCATCAAGAGCGGAACTATAGGGTGTTAAAATAGAGTGTTAGTGTCAAGATTTTTATTTCCAAGATTTTTATATCACCTTAAAGTCCTTGATAAATCCTTTAGAAAACATGATTGCATGTACTACTTACCTTGCATATTTTTTTGAGTTATATACATTTAAAATTTCAAAAATCTCAATTTTACAAGATCTTGGTTAAGATTTTTCCATATATAGCCAAATATTTTCAACCGATTTTATTATGATTTATGTAGTTGGTTAAAAAGCAACATTATCTATCGAACAAAAAATGTTTAGTCATCTTTACTGAGTCAAAAGTTAAACGATTTTGAATTGGAAAGTTTGCAAAAATTAACAAACAGACAGACAGATGGACGGAAATTGCAATTCTTTCTTAATTCTTAAATTATTTTTTTTTCTACTTCTTGATTAATATGAAAACCAAATGAAAGTATTAAAATTTTTATATCACCTTTCCCTGAATTAAGTAGAATTTTCGACACATTTAACCCAAATGTATAGACAGACGGACGGACATTGCCATGCTGCCAAAAAATATTTTAGAATTATAAAAATGCATTTGTTAACTAACTAATAAATAGAAAAAATATAAAGTGATCATCAAAATTTGGATATCACCTTTTCTTAAATTATTTTTAAGAATTTTTTTTAAATCGTCCCATTTAACACAAGTGCATAGACGGAAGGACGGACATTACCATTCAGCCAAAAAACATCTTACTAATAAATAGAAAAGTTAAACGTGATCATTAAAGTGTTGATACCACCCTTCTTTGAATAATGTATAATTTTCGACACATTTAACTCTAATGTATAGACGGACGAACAGACATTACCGTTCTGCTAAAAATCTTAAAATTCTAAAACTGATTTTTTTTAACTAATAATTAATAAAAAAAAAAAAACATTATAATCTTTAGAGGGGTACATTTGCAACTCTTTTGTAAGCCATTTAACCCAGCAAAAACTCATTATTTTAACGCAGAGATGACATTAGAGGCAACTACTTACCCTATACATTACTTAGATGTCATTACAATAACTAATTACTTTCAAGCTGTTAAATAGCTCATTGATTTTAAAGCATTACTGAAGTCATGATTAGTAATAACAATAGGAACCAGTTACATTTTAGGTTATAAATAAGTAATGAAATGTTAGGATATAAAATATTGTTGTAAAAAGATTTTTTTTTTTTAATTTTAATTTAAAAAACTTAACAACAACTAAGTATTTTAGATTACAAATTCATTCAAACGTAAATTTTGCCTTTCATTTATGTATCCCTTCTTCAAATAATCAATAAAATAAATTTTTTCAAAAATCTGATCATAAATAATTATTTACATTCGGGTTATAAATAATTAGTTACTAAACAACTTCTATGTAATGCAGACAGTATGTTGTTGTCATTACAATGTAACTACATCAGTAACTACATGTCATTACCAAGTTTTTGTTGTTCGACATTCGATTTTAATTTTAGACTATTTCAAAATGTTAAAAACGCTAATATTATGAAAATATTTTTATCTCGATTTCCACGAAATTTATTAGAAAGCAAAAATCCATTCATAAACATTGACTTTATTTTCAATTAAGTAAATAAGTTACAATAAGTTAATTAGGGAATATAGTCAAAAGTTATGCATGGATTTTAATGAAAAATTTTGGTATTTTGGTATTTTATTTAAAAAAATCGGACAAGAATTTTTCGAGATATGCTACAATATGTTGACCAATGACATCTTTAGAAAACTATTTGACAATGTATTTTGTTTTTCTATTATTAAACTCAGTAAATTTTATATATCGCAAAACGAAAAAGTAACAAAAATAGTAACACAAATTGCTAACCAATTTACAAATAATTTCTAAACTTATAAATACTACTTATTTCAGTAATGCCCAGGAAACGTGTTTAATTAAACTTAGCAAATTCATTTAAAATTTTTCGGAAATGTACTCTACGAAACTTTAATTAATTGTATCAAAAAGTTTATGTTACAGAAAACAATTGCATTCACTTACACATACAAATACCGGTTTATGCAGTTACAGCAAACATGCATTTTTTAAAAGTTGTATGTATGTATGTATGTATGTATGTATGTATGTATGTATGTATGTATGTATGTATGTATGTATGTATGTATGTATGTAGGTATGTGTTTTAGTATAAACAAACGTATAATAAAAAAAATACAAATAGATCTTTGTTTTTGCTTTCATCAAAACAAAAAATAAAATACAAAAGCAATAACAATAACAGCAATATTTCAGACAGTTTGCTAGTAACTGTTCTTTATTTATATATTTTTTTTTTTATTTCCTTCTCCGTCCAATTGGCATTTGGAATAAACAAAAGAAAAAACAACTGATTTTTTTTCTTATAACTTTCCTTTCCCATTTCACTGTATTTTATTAATTGAATACAAAATCTTACCAGAAGGTAACTAGTTGGTTGAAACTGATAAAATTATGCTTAAATGTGTGTGTTTATGTTTTTTATTTTTTTCATAATACCACAAAGAAATTATTATAATATAATGCAATAGGAAATGTTGTAAAAAAATAAATTGATTGGCAGTATAGACTGAAATGGCAATTAACTCTACACGTAATAAAAAGTGTTAAAAATTTACTTATTATATATAACCTAGATCACATTTATATAATTAAATAATACAAATTTTACCAAAACTGAGTATTGACAGTAGTTTTTTTTTTAAATATTTTAGATAAGTAAAAATAATTATTTAGTAGGAAGGTCGAAATTAAAATTTTTAAAATATTTGCCACTAATTTTTTTCTGGGAATGAATATAATTCAGAGTTTAAATCTTAAATATTAAATGATTGCACATTTGCAGCTCTGACTCTTCGGCATTCGCGGTAATTTTCAGTAAATTTTGAAAACACAAGCCCATAAATCACTTTTTTGAGTTAACTCTAGTTCTGAACTGCTATATAAAAAATTTTTGAGGTTTTACCACATTTTTCAGCATATCTCGAGTAGTTCTTTTAACCTATGATTGTCATTCGTTGGATGTTATTTGTTTAAGATTCTTATTAATATCATTCGAAGTTCTTTTGTTGAAAATATAATAAAAATACTTTTAAATTTGTGAAATTTTAATTTGTTTAGAAATGATTAACCTTTTTTCTTGCTAAAAATACATTTATTAATTAATACTATTATTAATAACTGCAAAAAAAGAGCACATTATGGACTTAGCTTATTTACTTGGTCCAGCAACAAAAAGAATTAGTGTCGCTGCGGCATGTTGTGATGACATGTTGTCTGGTGTAAACCTGAACTTATTGTCGGTACCTATAGGTTATTTTGAGAATTTATTGTACATTTTTAAAACTGATTTATGATGATTTCAAGAACTTTTATAATGTAACGAGTAATTTCAGCTATAACCGAAAGTCCCAATTGTTGGGAAATATTTCATTTATCCCTTTGGAAGTTGTTTAAAAAAAAATTATTTATTATACCCTACACCACCATAGGTGGGGAGGGTATTATGCGTTTGTGCTGATGTTTATAACACCCAAAAATTTTGGTCTAAGACCCAACTTAATTTGCATCAATCGGCTTAGATTCACTTTCTGAGTCGATTTAACGATGTCCGTCCGTCCGTCCATATAAACCTTGTAATCAAACTGCAGGAACATTTGGAACAAAAATTAATGAAATTTGGCACACAGGTTTCTTACAGTCCAGGGACGAAGTCTATTGAAATTGGTTATGATCGGTCCATTATTTCACCTAGCCCCCATACAAATGTGCTCCCGGAAAAGGGTGTAACGATTATAAAACCCTTAACTATAGCAATATTTTAATGAAATTTGGCACATATAAGTTTCATATAAGTCTAAATAAGTGTGCCGATTTTTATAAAGATCGGGGCATAATTGACCATAGCTCCCATAAAAATCACTTTAACGGGCATAAATCCCATTAAATTGATAGTATCAAGTTAATATTTGACACAAATAATTTTTTTATAAACATAAAAGATAGTTCTAAACAAAGATCGGTCTATAATTTACCATAGCTCCCATATAAGACCCTCTTTCAGGAATCACCCAAAAGTGAATAAATAAGATATAAATGTTAACATCGAGGTAATTTTCTGTATTCGTATGTTTTATTTTACACTTAATATGAGTATCGGTCCACATTTGGCTCCAAGTCTAATAAAAGAACCCACCCCGAATTATAATGTACACAATGGTATAGGGTATCATATGGTCGGGCTTGACCGACTATATATTTTTCTCTTGTTTTTATGTTTAAGAATGATTTTAAAGTTTTTAGTATTAATTTTAGAAATCATTATATTTTTGGTGAAGCTGTGTAAAGCATGCATACATATAAATATCAATATTTATTTTTTATTTATAACAACTAAAAAAAAAAAAAATATTTGCATTAATTTCTTCTAGATGATTACAACTGGATATTTTCAATACACATATTGCGAAGGTGATAATCACTTTAACGAAAATTATTAAAATATATTGCGTAAATATCTACTATGGAAAATATGTATCTACCAAATGTTTTAGGGTTATTTATAACGATCATTCCATATTTTTATAACTATTTGTTGATCGAAATAAAATTTTTAACGTTTAATGTTTCTTAAACGTTAAACCCTTATGGTTTATGGCACAGCTTTTAATGCATTTATTTTATTTAAAAAAATAATACTGATAGATTATAAATAAACATAAAACTTATGGACAAATTGATTATATGTGTTAAATTTACGGGTGAAATAAAGTAATTGGCTATGAAGGTAACAATATGATTGAAATAATGATTATTGCTTCGTTTAAAAGTTTTTTTTTTTCATTACTTTTAGAATATTTTCTTCTTTCTTTTTTATGTGAATAATAAAAAAAATTAATATTCATTTAAATATGAGCAACGGTTATTTTATAGTTTTTGTGTTTTTATTCAAATTAATATGTATACTATAGTTACTTATACATGTGATTATAATAAATATGTATTTATATCCAAATATATAAAATCAATTATATTGCATGATAATGTATGTGTGTGTGCATGTAAATATGTATATACATTATACAAGTATATGATATTTATGTATTTTATTCTATATTTGATATTAACTTCTTTTTTGTTTATTAAAGGTGCATGTATCCGGTCGTCTTGACTTTTTTCTTTTTTCTCTCTTCTTCTTGGTATAAGTACAATTACAAAATAACTGGTCGTTGAACGTCTATGGCACAAATCAATTGTTGTTTTTATATAAAAAAAATTATTTATAAATTGTTAATACTCGTATGTATGTATTTTGTCACATATGCCAAGTTTAGCCGGTTTTTTTTTATAATATTGCGAATTATTAATTAATTTTGTCAATTATATAATTGTTTATAATTATAGAAGTGATCATAGTTTCATTTCTATAATGGTACAAGTACGCACCTTTGATATTCAAACCTTAATTTGTTTAAATATTAAGAAGTACAATGGTAGTAGGTGAGATTCTTATTTTATTTGCACTTTATTGAAAGAATTAAATTTTGTACGAGGGTTGTTATTTAAATTGTTTGCATTACATTTTGTTTATGTCAAGGTTAGCATTGCAAATACAAATGTTTTGTTTTGGTTAATGTACGGTAATTCCCTGCATATTATTTGTTAGGTTTTTTGAAAATCACGTTCATAATTATAATGAAATTCAAATAATTACAAGATTCATTGAAAATACTTCTATAGATTGATTATGTATGGCAATCGAACTAAAGTTGTGTTGCCAGATGCCAAAATGATATTACAGATTGGCAACCGACATATAAAAACTCTTCAAATTTTTTAAAACAAAAAATTTTAAACTATTTTATTATTATCTATTATTATTTTATTTTTTTGTAAAAGTGTTAATAATTTGAGCAGTTAGTGGATTAAGTACCAATTTCATATATTTAAAAGCATTTCGATTCATTCCAAAGTTAGGAAATTTGATTCAACACGAACATATATCCAAAAGGCTTCTAAAAGCGATTTGCATGTCTGAATTACAGATTCAATATCACAAGCGATGTTGTTTCTATGAGAGGATTCATTATGATAATCTCAAGCGAAAACAGTCGTATATGAATCCCTCTAAAAATATTTTTGTAACTCTATTTTGAAATATTTTTGTTGTTACTCATAATTTTTTGTACCATACCACATTGGGGTAAAAGGGGTCGAAAATGGCGATTAATTCAGGGAAAGTTGTTATCAATATTTTAATGATCATGTTTAATTTCCCTATTTATTAGTAAGTAAACAAATGTATTTTTAGAATTATAAGATGTTTTTTGGTTAAATGGTAATGTCTGTCCGTCTGTCTCTACATTGGGGTTAAATGGGTCGAAAATGGCACTTAATTCAGAGAAAGGTGATATCAATACTTTAATATTTAGATTTAGTTTTTATATTGGTCAAGAAGTAAAAAAATAATATATTTTTGGAGTTTTAAAGAGTTCTAATGTCTGTCCTTCCGTCCGCCTGTTTATTAATTTTTGTAAACTTTCCAATTCAAAATAGTTTCTTTACTGACTCAATGAAGATATCGACTTCAAATTTTCTTTATTCAATAGAAAATTTTATTCTTTAATAAACTGCAAAAAAAATATGATAAAATCGGTTGAAAATGTTAGGATATAAATGGAAAAGACTTGACCAACATCTTGCAAAGTTGAGATTTCCGAAATTTCAAATGAATATATCTCGAAAAATATATAAGAGAAATAGTACATGCAAGCATGTTTTCTAAAGGATTTATTAAGGACTTTAAGGTGATATAAAAATCTTGGTAATCGACAAGGAACAAATTTCGCTAGTGGTTAAACAAACATTTTCTATGACATTAGTACCCTATTTTTAACCCCCATAGCTCCGCTTCTGAAATGTATTTGGGATCCTGTTTCTAAAGTCCGATTGAAAGTTACAGATTTTTTCGATTATGCCCCACTCTTTAATATTTGATAAAGCAAAGAAAATGTCTGCACTTAATCCATTTTTTTAATGAAATCTACTGGAGTTTTTTCGAAAAAAAAAAAAATACTTCCTCAAATTGGGCTATATATGAGCACGATTTTTTTCCATAATATTAAAGTGGACAATATGTACTAAATAGTAGCATTTCCAGAAAGTTGAAAATTAGTTTATTGAAGCAAAATTTTCAAAAAAATAACAAAAATGTTAGGACAAAATACAATTTACAAAAACAAAAACAAGAGAAATAAACTTAAATTCCTGATTCCTTTTTAAATTTTTACTTTAAAGACATTTTAATTAAAAAAACCAAAAATTTAATTTTTACTCTTTTTAATAAATTTAAAAAAAAATATTTAACTTTGACAGTTCCTTATAAAAAAACAACACAACATAGCTTAAAGATTTTAATTGATACATAATTTTGTCTATTTTTATATATTTAAAAATTCGTCAAAATCCATAATAGTCTTGACAATTTTCGGTATCGGCTTTTTTATACCGTTCGTTTGCATATTTTAAATAAACATAATGTAATTTAATAATTCGTTACTGAAGTGATGTCAACTAGATTGATATTCATTTTCGTTATTGATTTGAACACATACGGGGCAGATTCACCATTAATACTGAATGATATCGTTATCTATGTGTTTTATTTTTCTATGTGTGTAAAGTCAACATTTATGCATCGATTTTAATATTTTTACAAAATGTTTTAAATATCTCTAAAACTATTGAGTAAATTTAAAAATAATGTTGGCATAACACGAAGATAATTTGATTTTTTTTTAACCTAATCAAACAAATAGTTTTCGAGAAATGTTGCAATATGTGGTGAAACCTCTTCAAATTTCTTTGTAATGGTTTATCATGAGATCAAGAGTCATTTCAAAATATAAATAAATATTTAAGTTGTGTACATATTAATTTTAAGGTAGATGAGCTAAAATTCTTCATAAAATATAACAATTCAATAGATAAATAACAAATAATATTTTAATAATCTTCTAAAATCATTATAAATATTTTTATATGAATTATTAAAATTTTTCTAACATTTATGTGGTTTTGTAGGAAGATATTTTGTAATTTATTCATAATACTTACTAGCAATTTTTGCGTAGGACGGTATCAGAAAAATAATATATTAAATTAAGACAAACAAAAAAAAAAAAAAAAACACTCCTCACACGAAGATGTTAAAAAATCATAATAATTATCATAATAATAAAGAACTTTATAACAACATTAAAAATAATTTATGGTGATTAATTATACACCTAAATAATTAAAATATTAAAGCAACATTTAAAAAAATAACAACAATTGTAAGCTTTTAAATGAATCAATCTATAAATATATAAATTAATTGATTGTATTTATCAAAACTAAAAACGTTATATTTACAGTAAATATATACCCAATATATAGTAAATAAATTTGCATAGTTAATTTTGTTTTAGATAAATTTAATTAATTTTGCATATATTTTAAAAGAAAAAATTTCTTTTAATAAGTAGAAAATTCAAAGCATATAGCATATATTTACTATGTAAGTTTGCCTAATGTTTTAAACTAAATTTTTTTAGGTCCGTTATTATAAATATATGTATTTTATGGGAAGATTTTTACTGTTTAATTCGTCCATAATTGTTTCGTGTCTTTATAAATGATTTAAAATTGTTTTATTTAAACTGAAATTGTATTAAAAATTACAATTGTATAAATTTGTATTTGTATATTCATATGTAACGCATAAAATTAATGTAAATATTTACATTTTAATATGTACAAAATTAAATGTTATTTTGTAAAGAGCTGATATTTAAAAAAACTAAAGGCAATAAAATGAAAATGATATTATAATACCTATAAATTTATTTTTAATAGATCACTATATGATTAAAATACTTGAAATAATTTAATATTCTTATGTTGATGGATTAAACATATTGTTTAATGAAAAAGACAACTAATTAGTTTGAAATGGTAATTTATAATTAGAATATTATAGACAGATTCTACAATGGAAGTAGAATAACTGAATGACACATTGATGGAGTTGATACATTATTGACACTGGATGGTGTCATTTTATAGGCGGATGTGGTCGATGCATAGACATATGTATGAAGAGCGGCATTAAGAATTCTAGACTAGATTATAAATTATCGCTAAAATATTTCAACACCATCAATATCATGTTATGGAACACAAAAAATCCGTGCATTCAAATATGCTTATAGAAACTAAACCAATGGGCGAATTTTTTAAATTATATTTTTATTAATGATAATAGTTTAGTTCAAGTTCTAAACATAAACCAATAAATTATTTCCGGTAGATTTTAAAGGAAATATTTGATCTTTTCCAGAATTCTTACAATTAAAGGTTTTATTGTGTTTCGGCAACTTTTTTGCTTGAATAAGTCCACTTATTTTTAAACTCCGTTTCATTTTAAGCAGAGCTTTTAATATTCTTCAAACTATTTTTTACTAAAGTCTAATATCTTTCAATTTCACGGAGTTCCGGATAGTTTTTTAGATTAGCCACTTTCGTTACAAACACTAACAATATCTTTATTACAACTCCATTGTTTTGTTCCTGTAATGTGATGAAGCTAGAACAGACCAGAAATACGGATACACTGTATTTTCTTAGGAAAATATGCCGTTTTCAAAGGCAGTCATTCACGTATATTTCTGTTTTTTCCTTTCCGCATATGCATATAGTTACCCTAATCAAAAGCTTTCTATGGATTTTTGATTTCTTTGATACATGGTATTGTTCTGCCATATTCCCTCTAGCATCTGTAACTTAGAATTCCTGAGCATGAAGTTGAAAAAAGTCAGCCTGAATGAGCGTTTCGTCGTCTATTTCTATCTAATTATGAAAAAAATCATCTGATGGACCTTCACATAATTTTTTTACCTCTAAATTCTTACTTGCGTTTCTATTAGGACTTTTTTGCACTTACTACGTCTTCAGGCTCGATTTCCATTCAACTTTTCTGATAAAGATTCAAAGTAAATAACTTTTTGTGACACTTTTCTTCCTGTGATGAGAAGATTTTCTCTCAAAATACTTTCTATTTTGTCAGAGTAATAGGCCTGAAGATATCATTTTTCTTCCACTACCAGGTTTGTATAATACTATGACCCAAGAACATGTTTTTTTTTGATACAACTGCTTTCCTAGCAATTGTTTTATATGACCGAGATAAGATTTCATGAAAAATTTTAGTTATGTGTTTAGGTTTTTTTTGTTCAATTTCCATTTTAAGCAGAAATACAAATCCTAACTGAGCTTGATCAAGGACCAGAGATTAGCAGATTTATGTGTTATTTCCATAGCATTTTTTTATTTTATATTTGTATTACATATTCTAACGGAGATAAATTTTGAAATTTCTATGTAGCGGAGATACGTTGGTTTATATTTATGGAATCTGTTAAGCATTTTTAGACTGTCCAGAGCTTTCTGAGTTTTCCTATAATGTAGAAAATTAATATTTGACTTACTTATGACAGGGTTGTCAGATTTTTTTGAGCCTCTGTCGCCAAATTGTTAATCAGAAATCGCCAAAATTAAATTTTATATTTTTTTTTTTATGAAAAACTAAAAACAACTAAAATATTTAGTGCTTAAAATATTATATAATTTTAAAATCTAAATTCATCTTCAACAAAGTCAATGATAATTTCAGTAGCTAATAATAATTGAATAAAAAAAATATTAATTTCAATACACATTTCTGACATACATAACTCAATTTTAGGTCGAAAATTTTAAACATTTTTTGAAATTTATTATATTTTTTAACAGCATAATTCTAAAATTATATAATAACCAGGGCAAGTTTTTCAAGCTTTTCGTTTGGAGGTATGCATTTGCATATTTCAAAAGAATTTCACAAAAAATGCTTATATTTTAAATCTTTGCATAAATTTGCATATAATGGATACAAAAGTTAGTTTTCTTAACAAAAACACAATTTTTTGATGATTTTTTGGAGTTCAATCAAATGATTTCTAAAATTTTTTTGTGAGTATTTTGAGTACATTGTAAATATTATAAAGAAAAAAATCGGAAGCGTCAAATATGATACTTAAAATTAAAATAGTTTTATTTTTATAAACATCGAAATTTATTTGAGATTGAAAGTTAAAAAATGCATATTTGGGCATATTTTCTACACATTAATATATAAAAATGCATAAATTCGTTGGTTTTTATGTACATATTCATGCTATTTTTGCATATTTCTGTGCATATTATACCATTTTTTCGTGCTTTTGCAAGCGCATATTTCAATTATTTTTGTGCATATAAAAACTTGCCCTGATAATAACATTTGTCCTATTAAACTTATAAATTGTTTCGAAGAATTAATTTATTCATGAACGTTTCCTTTTCATTATGGCCCATAAAATATTAATATTCATATTTGAAAGATGATGGAAAACAAATTGTCAACATTTATTGAAGATATTTATAAATTAAGGATCTTTATTTTGTTAGTCGAGGTTCATAAAAAGCAATTTTTCTTGCTGAAATTCTAAATTCGTAGACGAGAGAGGTAAATTGAATGTAAATGTTTAGTATTCTCTTCTCTATCCTGCAAACTCAGAATTGCAGCAGGAAAAATTGCTGTGTGTGATCCCATACTTAGATCAAGGGTTTTTACAAAATCTCGCTTCGTGCCTCTAACTTTGATAATTTAAAGGTATTTCTGAAAGTACGTATGTTGAATTCCAAGTTTTAATAAAAATGAATATTCATTTGAAAAAAAAGTGATACTTTCTCAATTTCATATCAAATATTATTCCTAAATAATTCTTAATCCAAAAATAAATTTATACTTAAAGATAAAAATTAATGGCATATTCTCAATTTGATACCGAATGCTTTTGTAAAATCAGGTTATTTTTAAGAAAATAGTAAAAACATTTGAATTCAATTAATTATAAATTTACGGTAAAACGTTTGTATTTAAAAATGGCTTTATAATATTGCTAATAAATGTCTTATGCCCAGGACGAAATACCGTTAAAGTTCTTTTTACAATTTGCAAAAATTACCAGAATGATAATAAAAATCATGCACAAACAATAGTTTTGGAGTTTTTACCCTATATTTTTTGCAACTTTGCAACTTTATTTTATAAGTATGGATAAATTAATATACATATGTGTGTTATCTGTTTAAAGAAATACTTTTAATTTAATGTTCAAGCAAAAGGTCTTAGCGACCGCCAAACAATCTTTGTATGGACCCCTTGTTGAGAACCGCCGTTTTGGATAGAAAAATACTAAAAATAGAATTTGGCTAGTAAGAAAACGTAATAGTTTTACTATGCGAATACCTATTTAATGAAATTTTAAAAATTAGCCAAATAAATCGCCACCTTGTTAAAAATCGCCATGTCGCAAAACGGAAAATTCAGTCGCCAAGAGCAATTAAAAATCGCCACGTTTGGCGAAAAATCGCCACATCTGACAGCCCTGACTTATGATACTGTTCATCCTATAAATTCTAACAGAGAAACGTTTCAAAATTTCTACGAAGGAGATAAGTAAATTTATATATCGTTTCCTCCAGAGCTTTCTGAAGCTCAAAGAAGATATAAAAAACTAAAAATCGGCTTACTTATAAAACTATTCCTCCTACAGTCCTGTTTTGGTTTTAAGAAATTTTGATTTTCTATACTCTTGTGTCTGCTCTTCAATTCCTATCAACAACTAATTTTGCATTTCGGCCAGGGAGCGCATTGTTTGTTTTTCCTGGCATTATACCCACTTTGAGATTCAGTTTCGCAGTTCTCAGTAATCTAAGATGACCTCGTTTTTGGACGTTTCAAAAATATTAAAATCGATATATTTCTTTCTTTAAAACATTTTTAATTCTAACGGTGTTTTAGCATTTTAAAACACACATCATTAAATAGCTTAATATAAACCTTTGTTTAATTCGTTTTTTAACTTTTAACAAATTTAAATAATAACATTATTTTAATAATGACATTGTAAGCTCTTATTTACAACTGTCACTTTTGACTTTGAAGTAACATATTGTCGTTGGATATGAATTGAAGTAACAAAACTAATAGAAATACCCTTTATAAATATTTATAATTAGTGAATGAGAGGCATGCATGCCATAAAAAGCCAATAAACTTTAAAACAATACAATTAGTTTTTATTTCGCGTAACAGACATTTGTATGTTATTGAGAATGATGATAAAAGTTTTTGTACGTCTAATAATAATAATGATGATGATCATCATCATTATTATCATATGGTTCATTATCATTTTCATAATAATGAGCATGTTGAATGAAGATGATGTTTTTTTTTTTTTTTTTTTTTTTTTTTTTTAGTTACGATGACGTTACCAAAATGGAAATGTGTGTTTGCATGATGATAATCATGGTTGTAAATATAAAAAAAATATTCAAAATAAAAATGAAATTTTGTTTAGGTGTTGAGTTGAGATAGGTTTGGTGTGTTTTAATTTTGGGTTTAAGGCCAAACAAACATGCAACCGTATAAAATTGCTACAAAAAAAAAAAAAAAAAAAAAAAAAAAATAAAAAAAATGGAATAATAAAACAAACACATTGTAATATAGAAATTTAAAATGATACTCTACGAAATTATAGAGATTTAAATAAATTCAATGCTTTTGACTCGCTACAATAGTTTGAATGTTAAGATAATGGGGCAGATTTTTTGTAATTCACAAAAAAAATTATTAACATGTGTAATAAAATAGCATGTAAGCGTCTTTATGAACAATTAAATGCAAAATTAGGAAATTGATTATCAACAAAAAATTTTAATTAATTTCTTGTTTTTATAAAAAACGGCAATAAATCTTTAATTTAATTGTTATTTTCCATGCAAATTGTCGAAACGAATTTCCTTGGCGATTTAAAAATAGCTAAATATTTTATTATAGAAGAGAATTTGGAAAATCAATTAAATACATCAAATTTTTCACCAAAAATTTATGTATTTAAATTTTAATACTTAAAGAAATATAAAATGTTTTATATCATTAAAGAGTTTATAAAAAATACGTGTTTTAGTACCAAAGGATAAATTCTTTTGAGTTGTAAATATCGACACTTTTTAAGGACTGACTTACATATATTCATACGTATATTCCCACCATTGCGTTGTGAAACCGATTGCAGTTATGGTTCCTCAAAGTAGAACAACTATGTCTGATTGTAAATTGTTCCTAATTAAAGTGGAAAATGTTTCCCTAATTAAAGAAATAATAATTATTTTATTGAGTAATTACACCTTTTTCATCAAATATTTGACTAGTGTGACGTAGCTCAACATTCATATATGGGAAATTCTTTTTGACGTTCACCTTTGTGAAATAGACATTCAAACTCAAATCTTTTTTTAACTTATGTTTTGATGCACTTAAACAATATTTGGAGGAGTAACAGAAAAAAAAATTAAAGAGTTAAAACGGTTCCATGTGGACTTTCCTGGAGGAAATTTGTGGCAATTGCAGTAATGGACCGGTATCTCAGCACCAGTTGAGTACCAATTGACACCTAACTCGTCATCAAAGTTCCAGTTGAGAACCAGTTAACACCACCACACTCACTAAATATTATGCTTGTTAAGACCAGTTCTTTGACTTGTCCCAAGGAGCTAATTAGCCACCTTCAATAACAACCTCATACAAAAGTGATAGGTTCATATAAAGTTCCGGAAATTGAACCGGTCACCAACCCTGAGAACCTGTCACGTGACTAGTTTTAAACCAATTTTTAAATTTTCTCTAGAGTTAAAAAATACCAAAAAGTGTTTGATACTAACAATTTTTTTCTTTAATTTGATTGCTGCTATCGCGGAATTTAGCATATGTAGCCAATTCTTCTAATGTAAACCGCAAACACTTGTAGAAATAAGCCAAAGTGTGTTCAATCAATCTGTTGAAATACATTGTGGACAAGTTGTGAAACAAAACTGTTTAATTTTGTGCGGTTTTTTATTAAAAAAATAGGATGGAAGTTTATTGACTTTGTAACTTTGCATCATTTTAGATATGTATATCTCGTCAATGTGCCCTCAATAGAAACGCTATAGGAGATGCCCAAACTTGGGAAGACAAAACGTAAAGGGTTCTAAGATGTGCTTTTCTCGCGAGACACAATCACAGCGTAATTTCAATGAAGCTAAAATATCAGGTAATAAAAAAATATTTCCAAAATAACATTTTAAAATCATAGTGGCGCAATAAAATATTAATTTGCAAACATTTTATAAGATTTTTAAATGATCTAAAATTTTGCCTTTTTTGTAATAGAATTTTTTCGCACTATGCGTGAATTCAAATTTATATTAAGTATATCTATATTGTTTTAGTTAGGCGAAAAATTGCTTGCAATAAAAAAATTGCATAAAATATATTCCTGATCTGAGATCGAGGTGTCTTTATTATTTCATAAATCGTCTAGGCATATCTAATTCGTTAAATGAAATCGGTCAAAATGTAGCTGTAATTAAAGTGTACTCCGAAGAGCGTTCTGCTATTTTTGAAACACTATAAAAATACTTTTTGCACCTTAGGAAAACTTATGATATCCAATAAAGGTGATTATCTATATTTTTGATCCAAATATAAATTAATGTTGAGATTTTTTCACTTTGCAATAATTTTCTAAGCTATAGAGTTGCCACAGTTTTCAAAATAAAAATGAATGAACCTCTATATATGCTCCATATTTTATCCAAATCGTAAAAAATTTTAAAACTTAAGTTACTCTCTATTAAAATACTAATTTGATATAATTTACAAATATTTAACATGTATTTCAAACATACATAAAATACAGCTTCAAAAATGTTATCTAATTGAAAACTTTTACTTACACTTATTACGAAACCTATGCATAAATTTTATTCTTAAATTATTCACAATCTAAATTGGCGATTTTTTTTACTAAACATTCAAATTGCTGATTTTATTTTGCAAATAATTAAGCAAATTTGATGATTTTTTTTTAGATATGTTAAGTAATTTAGAGGTTTTTAATTAGTATAATGTATACGTAACTGTTTGCCTTTTGTGAATTTTTTAATTAATTTATGTTTCAGCAAAATAAAAAGGAAACAATTGGTATTTCATATAAATTGAAATCAACAATTTCATTTGTTTTTTAAATGAGATGTTACAGTTTTTTTTCGTTATTTTTTTTTTATTACGTTAAATAAATTGTGATTTATTTGTGAAATCAGGGATAATGGCAGATTAGATAATATTAATTTGCACAAAAGGAATTCATATTGTAGAAACAAAAGAATAGTAATTTAGTAGGTTCGTCTAAATTACCCAGCAAAAACTTTGGTTGCCAGGTAATGAATTAAGAAGCTAATATAGTGGCTTTACACTACTTACACATTAGCTGAATAACCCATTATTTTAACACAGTGATTTGTTCAATAACTCATTGATTTTGAAGTATTACAGAAGTCATTATAAGTTAAAACAAGAGGAACTAGTTGCTAAAGTTACTAATAACATGAAATTTTAGGATATAAAAAGCCTGTTTTTTTTTTCTTAATTTTAAAGAGATTTTATAAATTCTAAATTCAAAAACTTAACTTAATAAGAAAAAATTTAATATTTTAAAAACTATTTTATATTAAAAATTAATTCATAAGCTAATTTTGTCTCGTCACATATTTATTCCAGTAGTTTTTCAAAAACTCTGATCATAAATAATTACATACCGGGTTATAAATAAGTAGTCACTAAACTACTTCTGTGTAATGTAGACGATATGTTGTTGTCATTGAAAAGTAACTACATCTGTAACTATATGCCATTACTAAGTCTTAATTAAAACAATTTATACTAACAAATTATTAAGACTTTTAACTATAAAAAGCACTGAACAAACAAAATTTTTGCGTCAGAATAAAATAAATTTTGAGATAAATGTTCAAGCTGATCAATGATTACATAGCGCAGAGCTTTAGTGAATAAATTTAATTTATTAAGTATGTGACTATTACAATCTTTGTGATCTGAAATTGATTGATCACAGGATGATTATAAACGAGAAAAATGTAGTCCGACAATTTGATACCTATGACAATTTATGGACCGATTGCGTTTTTGCACTAAAATGATGAACCTAATATTGGATCTATGACAATTTATGGACCGATTGTAATGAAATTAGGTTATTTTTGTTTGTATGGGCAGCTGTCTGCGTATATGATGATACAACTTAGTTGGGTGCTGTTGGTCTCTTTGTGGTACCCTGGGGAGTCACATGAATTTAATTCAGGTGTCCATATTAAGATTCGAATCGAACCAGTCTCAGATAGTTCAGATAATACATGAAAGTACGGACTACAGTAACTCATAGTTCTATTATTCGCAAGAGCGGGACAGTGACATAGAAAGTACTCCACTGTCTACTCCTATTCCACATTCTGGCAACTTTTACAGAAGTCGTTTGCATTAATGTACTAACTCGGATGTCAAATAGATAGAGATTTAATCGCAGCTTGATTATCCGTACAAATTTGGATATTCACTACGAATACCCTGTAGCACATTAGCCATCTTACCGCCCTTTTTATAGGCGAGATCTCTGCTTGAAGAACGCTGCATTTATGTGACAGTTTAAAGGAAATATTCTTCCCGATTTTCAGAATGTAGAAATCACTTCAATCCCTTTGACAGATTTAGATCCATCTGTGTTAACCTTAATCGATCCAGTTGTCAGAACGTGATCGATTGATGTTGACAATGAAAATCTTCTGTACAGAAAGGGTTAAGATAAAATAATCAATATTGTTGGGTATACACTGAACCAAAAAGGTACATAAATACAATTAAAAAGTTCATTGTTACAATGAATTTGTGCACTAATTTTGACCCTATGTACAGGTTCATTGAAACAATGAATTGTTTTACATTAATATTATAATTCAATGTACAAGTTCATTGATTAAATTTATTCTTACATTGAATCCATGAACATGTTCATTAAATAAAATAAATAATTTCAGTGAACAGTACATTGGTTTCAATGAACTCTTATTTTGTTCCAATGAAACTATACATTAAAAATGTATTATAATAATAGGCGTGTTCTGTATTTCTGGCTTTTATTTTATTTTATATTAAATGATTAAATTATATGATATTGAGTTAATAAAAGCAAACATTAAATATAAATATAAAAATATTACATTTCACTAAAAAATTTAAATAAACAAAATGCTGTTACAGATGTGATCGTGTTTGCTTTGTCATTTATAATAATATAGTAACTCCTGTTGTCCTCTATATTGCTCAATGATGGTATGGAATATCCATTTAGATGCCACATTAATATAACTACAGCATTATCCTTAACAAAGAAAGTTTATAAATAAAATTTTTAAAATTCGTTCAATTGCTTAAAAATTTTGAACTAGTTACCTTTAAATCTTTTTGGTTTTGGAAATTTCCTTATTTTGACGATCACCAGATGTAGCATTCAAATTTTGATCAGTCTGTAATATATTTTTATTAAGAATTCAATTAAAATATTTCATATATTTATGTATACTTACGAATCGAATCCTCTTGATTTTGAAATCGCAATATTTTTTGAAACCCTGGTGTTTGAGGCTAATAACACATTCTTCTGCATCTTAGTGTTTTTATCTACATAAATATAAATGAAATGTAATATTTAAAAACTGTGTAAAATCATAAACATTATTAAACTTACGTGTTATGAAGGCAAGTCTCCAAATTCCTTGTTTTGGGTAATTAATTTAATTTGGTGTATTCAATTATGCTGCTCGACTTCTCCTTTGCGAATAAATTATATTTATGTATTATAATAATTCGATATATCTTATTAACTTTTTGATTATTTTCGTTTTTAACATAACACTCATTTTTTTACTTTTTGCTATTGTTTAAAACGCGTCAATTCTTGTTAAAAGATAAAAGAAAACTGAGTTGTATTTGTTTTCATTTTACTTTATTTTCCGTTAGAAATCATTTATTTTGATATAATTGAATGAAATTTATCATTGGTTCTATGCTTTTGTTCATTGTGTAATGCTTCTTCTTAATTAAATCAATGTATTAGTACATTGAATAAATTAATTCAATGAACTAATACATTAAATTAATTAACTGATTTACCTATTGTAATAAGAAATAAATTTAATGAATAGTTTCAATGTAATGTTCATAATAGCGTTAATAATTTCATTAAATATTTTCGTTGAAGCAATGAATTTGTACATTAAGTTAATAAATTTTTGTAAAAAATTGATGAATTTCATTTAATGTACTTCATTCATTGAAATTACATTTTTCAGTGTATCACTTGAGATTCCCAAGATAGTCGCATGATCGTAGTTTCTTTTTTGCCATGCATACATAATGAAATTAGTTAATATGATTTCTGCTTATATTGAACTTATTTGTGTTAAATATTACAATGATGCTGTAATTGCCAATTTTGCGAATTAAAGGGACTCGGAAAAAGGTTCTGAGTCGATTGGTATACTTTAAGGTGGGTGTTGAGAATTTTTTTTTTTATTTTTTGGGAGTTGTAAATATTTTGAACACAAAATTTATCTTTTTTTGTTTTATAAATTCTCATTTTTCAATATTTATTTGTTTTTTTTTATATTTATTGTTTTAATTGGATATTTAATAAAATAAACATTTTAAATTACTAAACCAAAATAATTCCTTAAACTATTATTTTAAACAAACAAATTTGATTCCTAAAAATTGGTTTTTAGTTGTAAATGTTTTGATCACTACTATACTGCATATGAGTTAAGAATAATAACCTACTAAACTATAGATATAATTATAATTTTCACCAATTTAAAGATGATAATTACACCCCCAATTAGTTTTACAAAATAAGCATTTTCTTGAAATTTAATATAACATTTTTAATTTCAAATATACTTTGTTTATTAATTACGGAAAACACAACTTTGTCAAGTAACAAAAGAACCGTCAAAAAGTTTTTCAACATTACCTGTTATACAACTTTGAAATAACTCTCACTCTTAAATTACATGCTTAGTTACACTAGGTTTTATATGTTACTTCTATTCAAATTATTATGTTTAACTAAACCCACGAAAAATCCAAAGTGTAATCAATCCAACATCTTAAAAACTAACTTTAAAATATATTAATTGTAATATAAATTTGAAATGATGATTATTTGATACAGCATTAATATGTATGTATATGTAAATGTATACCAGAAAATAAGTGTATGAGTAAAAAAATAATTTTCTTTATTATTCACGAAATGTGTTAACTGCGTATTTACACCAAAATGTCTACAACTTTTCATTATAATGCAAATTATTATAATAATATATATTTTTTATTTATAAGCTATGAATAAATATTGTATATGAAATGTAAAATAGTATTTAATAGGATCTTTTATTTTGTAAGTTTTTTTTTTTTACCTTTCACTTTTTTTAGGGTATTTTCAGCAGTTAAATTATGTGTGATATTTTTGTATGCTGCTGCTCTTTATAGTATTTTAAAATTTATTTCTATTTTTAATAGTATATTTTTATTTAGTTTATAACTTTTTTTTTTATTTCTTAATTTATATTAAATGTTTTAATATGATTTAATCTAAATGTAAAAAGAAATAGGAAGGGTTCCAATTCAGTAACTACACAAGTCTCATATTTTGGCGAATTGTAAGATAATGTTTAACATTTTTTCTTTAATATTTTTAAACAATTTTATTGTGAAAATTTTCACAGCACTTTGAACAAAGTTTTTTCTTTTCTTAATATTTGTTGTTGTTGTTGTTTACAAATGACAGCTTTAACAAAAAACTTGCGACTTTTTAACAATATTATTTTAGTTTGTAGTAAGTTACCCATACAATATAATATTTACCTATACATGTAACAACAATAACATAGACATGTTGAAAATATTGAAAAAAAAAAAAAAATTAAAAATTGTTTAACATTTAGTCATCGCCACCATCACCACCGTCAACATCATTGTATTGTTTTTATGTTTGATTGTTTTCATTGTTGTTGTTATATTGTCATCAAAAAACCGTATGAGAATTTCTAGAATACAAATGCAAAATTAAATTTAACCCTTTAGTCTATCAAAGGGGTCGGTGTATGTGCATAAAGCCTTTTGGGGTATATAAACCACAGTGGGCCAAATTATAATACGCTGCCACAAAATAACATTTTTTATTTTCATTTGAAAAACGATGTAATGTGCCCTGAATTTTAAGTTCATTTTGGGTTTTTAAATTAATTTAGAAAGCATAACAATGTAGCTTTTTAAGAACAATCTTTCATATATGTACATTAGAGTTTCTCGTAGACAAAAAATGTTGTAGGAAGAACCCTTAAACGTTGCATATTATAGAGCTAAATAAAAAAATTTTAAAATATGTTTTCTATAAGCAGCTAAAAATTATGATTTTTTGAAAACAATTTCGCGAAAATACTTGATACATTTTTTGGCCAAAATGTACCAGATTTGAGATTTTCAATCGCTGCACATTGGGTTAAAGGGGTTGAAAATGGCGATTAAATCAGGAAAAGGTGATATCAATATTTTAATGATCATATTTTATTTTTTTTTATTTATTATTAGGTAAAAAATTCAGTTTTAGAATTTTGGGTCGGAAATGATGCATAATTAAGGGAAAGGTGATATCAACACTTCAGGGATCACGTTTAATTTTCCTATTTATTAGTAAATAAAAAAATTAATTTTTAGAATTATGCGATGTTTATTGGCTGAATGGTAATGTCCGTTCGTATATACATTTGGGTTAAATGGGTAGAAAATGGCGCTTAGTTCAGGAAAAGGTGATATTCGAATTTTGATGATCACGTTCTATTTTTTCCAGTTATTAGTTAGTAAAAAATGCATTTTTAGAATTCTAAAATATTTTTTTGGCAAAATAGCAATGTCCGTCCGTTAATTCAGGCGAAGACGACATCTATACTTTAATATTTATATTTAGTTTTTATATTGGTTAAGAAGTAAAAAAAAAAATATAATACTTTTGAAATTTTAAGACTTTTTTTTAAAGAATTATAATGTCTGTCCTTCCGCCCGTCTGTTTATTAATTTTTGCAAACTTGCCAATTCAAAACCGCTTAGTTTTTGATTCCATAAAGATAAAATTTCCTTTATTTAATAGGCAATTTTGTTCTTTAATAAACTGCAATAAATATAATAAAATCGGTTGAAATGGAAAAGACTTGACCAACATCTTGCAAAGTTGAGATTGTTGAAATTTTGAAAAAATTTCGAAAAAAAAAAAAAAATATTATAATATTATTTTATAAATAATATTAAAGTGGACAATATGTACTATTTTTCAGAAAATATTCAGGACTAACATTCTGTAACATTCCAAATTAGTGTTTTTTAGGACAATTAAAAAAAAAAAAAAAAAATATTAAGACAAAATATAATTTACAAATACTTGAAGAAAAGTACAATTAAATACCTGAAGTTGATGGTTCCATTTCAAATTTTACTTTAAAAGACTTTATATTTTAAATAAATTCACCGATTGTTGATGAAAATTTAATTTTTTACTCTTTTTCAAAAATATAAAAAATAGAAAACAACGCAACATAGCTTGAAGATTTTATTGATATTGATACATAATTTTGTCATATTTATCGTAAAAAAATAGGTTTAAAAATATTTCTTCGCCATAAAACCGTTTTTGTCTTTTTCCATTTTACGTTAAAAAATCCAACGGCATACATTCTTTCTTCAAATTGATTATAGATTATTTTTACTACAGCCGGTGTGCCGGTATTTAAAAGAAATTTTAAAAATTTAAAATCATTTTAGAACATAGTATGTATAAGATATTCAGACAATTATCGATAATTACACTTTGATTGAAGCATTCCCTTTTTAATCAATTATTTTTAAGTTCTGACATATTGTTAGTTCCTAATGGGAGCAATATCATTGTATTATAAATCTTTTTATGTTATATCCTATGTAAAAATTAAACTTGATTTGAAATGGAAGATAATATTTAACTTCTTTTCAAATGAATAATAAATAATAAATTACTCAACAAGAATTGTAATTTATTCACAGATTGAAAAGTTTGTTATTCATGTGTATTTAGTTTTAGATTTCAGAAATATTTGATATTAACATTCTATATTAAAGTACGACTTATTTAACACTTTTTGTAGAAAAAACAACAATTATAAAGTTTGGTATATATTTAAATACTATGTATTTGAAATCAAATCAAATTTGTTATCAAACAATACAAAATTTTTGATTTGGTATTTAATAATTCAAATAAGACATTTGAGTTTGTTCGAATTTATACGACCACGCATGTAAAATTATTCAAATAAGAAACAAAATAAAGTAAATTATTTAAAATAATTACGCGGATAACTTAAAATCCGTGGACTTTTGATAAAACAAATTAAGTATAATTTTTTAATTTTAATAATCCAATATTTTAGGAAAATTAATTTTTTATGAGCTATGTTTTTGAAGTTAAAAACCGTAGAACGACACCTATTAGTTTTAACGATAGGTTTTCATAAATTTATGACTAAAACGTATTTAAACAAATTTGTCGAAATCATAAAATAATGGATTTAAGTCGACTTCCTTCTTTTGATTTTATAAAATTTGTTTTTTAAAAAGCTACTTCAATTGTCGTTGTCGAAAGGTGCATTTATTCAAATTTAACATTAAGAAATATTTTTAAACATATATTTTTTAATTTAATAAATAAATATTCTAATAAAATTAGCTGAATTTGAAAAAAACATTACCCGTTTTATTTGAATATTCTGCATAAAAATATTCAAATTATTTGTTATTAAAAAAATATATTTTTTAAATTCTTCGAATAATTATTGGTAATAAATAGATCGCATAATTCAAACATAATTAGAACGAATTTATAACACACAGGAAAAATCTTTTGAACCCTACCTCGTCTCAGAATCACTTTCTGAGTCAAATTGATGATGTCCGTCCATCTAGTTGGCTGTCTGTCTACGTAAAATTTAAGTTTTTGCTGATCATGAGCAAGAAATTCTTATATAATAGGGAGTAGATCAAGCAATAATGTTTCGGTTTTAAAAGCACACCAGGAAAATCGACACCACTGCACCCAAGTAATAATAATTTATTTCTTACGAGCTGAATACCTCTATGTTGCATTGGGCCTAAAAAGTTAATAAAAGAAATTTAGAAGACGTAAAAAACAGCTTTGCCTCTTTTGTTATACCCACCATCATAAAGATGGGGAGTATATTGATTTTGTCATTCCGTGTGTAACATGCCGAAAAAATCATTTAAGACCCCATAAAGTAAATATTTTCTGGGTCATAGTTAGATTCTGAGTCGATGTAGCTATGTCCATCCGTCTGTCTCTCTGTTGAAAGCAGGATAGTTAGTATTACCATCAAATACCACTTGTACTTTATAATATACGGTGCAAAAAAAAAGTGACCTTTTAGTTTTGCCGGACGCCTTATTATAATGTAATATGGATTGTGTTTTAACAAAACTTATATAACTAATATTTAGATACTGTGTATTCTGAAACTTTTTTTTGTTGGAATATGTGTACTTTTAAGCTTTTACTGTCCTTTAAATATTCATTGAATACCTATTAATTGATCGGAGTTTTGGGCAATTTGTTTCAAAAACATTTACTTTTATATTTAATTCAGATCATAAAGTTGCAATTAGTTCGGATTAATTGCAACTTTATGATCTGGATTAATGAGTTAAGAATAATATTAGGTCAGTATTATCGATCTTACATTATAATTCTAAACAAATTAGATTCGTTTTTTTTTTTTTTTTTTTTTTTTTTTTTTTTGATTGAGTAAAAGCTATAACTGCACTAAGTTAATCAAAATGAAAATAAAAATTATTATTTTTGCAAAATAAATTATTGTTTTAATCGAAAAAATCTATAATTTCCAATTGGCAAGTCTTGCATAAAAGTAGACCAAATTGTAGCAGAAGAGTATTCAGTTTGGAAGGCTAATTCCACAGAACTCTTAGGATCGGATTTCTAAGTCACTTCTGACATGCAATTTTTTAAAACACTTGCCATTTTTTTGGGTTCTCATCCTATTTCAAAGATTAGGTTCTATACCTATTCTGATTTCTCGAATTCAAAGGCAAAATATTAAAATACATTAAATGTTCAGCACTTTATTTTATTTATTTAACACTTCCGGACATCTCTTAAACATTGAAGCTATAAGGTTCATCGCCATTTCATAATGCTTTATTGCCGATAACAAGTTTTGCTTTTATCTATGTATATGTTATAAATCGGATTAAGATCAAAGTATTGTGGTGAACCGATTTTCATAAGCAATTTTGGGCTATGAAGCAAATACCTCTAAGTAACATTCTAAAAAACTTAGGACTCGACATAAGATCAAGATTTTTCTTGGTATCAATGTCAACTTAACCAAAGATTAACTTCACACATAATATTTAAAACAACTCAAATTTTTATAGGTCGTTTTACTTTAACATCATGATTCTTTTAAGGGTTAAAGAAAAATTTCATTTATATCAATCTGTGTCAAACTTTTATATTCAAATAAAATCATAAATACAAATTCCCATAAATTGTTGACGTAGTTTTAACGCAAAATGTGTATATAAATTGAACTCTAACACACTAATACATGATGATTTTAACACAATATGAATTTTTATTATTATGTTTGGCAACTTTTAGACTTTGAAAAATATACACGGAACAAATTCATAAAATTCTCATAAAATATTTTAGCATTAGAAATGAACTGCAAACTACATACATACATGCAAATACTACTCGTATACACCTTTACATTTTTTGTTTTATTCAAAAGTAAGAGTGTATAAAATAAGTTAATAAACATATAATTTTAGAACTTGTTTTAGATGTTGCTTTTTTGTAGTTGCTTTTATTGTTGGGGTTTAATATTTTTTTTTTTTTTTTTTGTAAATAGTTTAATATGCAATTAAAAATGAAAACTACTGTTTGCTGGTTTTTTGTTTTAAACTACTTTCGATTCTTTTTTTATTTTATCTTCTGGTGTTTTGTAACGGGTTTAATTAAAAAGCGAAATTTATTTTAATTTTTCTTTTTTTTTTCAAAAAGATTTATTATTGTTGTACATTGGGTTGATGATTTTTTTTTAAAGTAAAATTAAGTTGAGTTGCATGCATGTCACACAGTTAAGTTTAAAACTTTACGTTGATGATCATTTGTAAGACAACAACAACATTTATAAAAATGAGGGATATTTCTTTGTATTACACTCGTATTTTGTATAATTCTCTTAAGTTTAAATAAAACCTAGATCACACATTAAAACGAACTGTATTTTTTTATTTATATTTCGTTGGAATTTTATTTTATTTTGTTTCCTTTTGTTTTTATGTAGATTTTTTATGAAACACAATCACTAAGACACACACACCTTATTATAAAGATTTCTTAACGGTTTTAAGACGTATCAAAAGTTAGATTATTTTTTATGATTTATTTCACTCTTTTCTCACTTTTAGTAACAGAACTGTAAAAAAATGTTTACGCATTTGAAGTCGTAAATTTAAAGTGAAAACGAAAGACTTAAGAAAAGAACACGCGCGCGCTTAAGCTAACGAACGTTATTCACTCACTGGCGCTTTCTTTGCAACTAAAACTCAACTATTCACTTCAATGTTTCTCAACTCTTGGTTTCAAATACTTTAAGCCTGGTTACTATGTGTTTGTATGTTTGTTTAAAAGACAAGAGTAAAAGCTTTTTTTAACACTTTTTTGTTAGATTATAAAGAAGCAATAGAAACAAATAACAATAACAATTTAAACTGAAAGCTAAAAAAAGAGTAAAATATTTAAATACTAAATCATTTCTTTTGTTTATTTTTTCGATATTTTCTTTAGTTCAGTTTTAGATTTTTGATGATAATTTATTTTGGTTGCTGTTGGTTTTAGTTGTTATCATTGTTATTGATATTCTTGTATTAAAAATTTGGTATTTTATTTATATTTTTATAACGGTTCTATTTAAACAAATATTATTGTATTTTATATTGAAATCTGCTTTTTCTAAATTTAAAAAATGTAAAATAATACCACAAAATATACAAAAAATATTTTTTTTTATTAGAAACTTTCATTTGACCGCTGGACATTATTGCATTACATTTCACGTAAATAAAAAACATTTTTTCCAATATCTTATACTTTAAGATGTTTCAATGAGAATACAGGTTAAACTTATACATACATACTTACATATACATACAATATATGAATGGTTTGTAATATTTAATTAAATATTTCAAAAATTAGAAATGCATTTATTAACCAAACTGTTCACAATATAACCAATATAATAATAATAGCTGGCTCTATTGCAGCTTAGTTAAATAAATGTGAAATTAAATATTTAAATCTAACTAAAATTCATATATTTAAACCCACGTTTGCTTACAAGTTCAATTATTAACAATTGGGTGCATAAAGTATCATAGTGTCCATGGACATAATGACATTTTAGAAAGTGTAATAATGTCCAACCAAAACCGGTGTTTGAAAAAAATCAGAATTAAAAATCCCCATCGTCCGTTCAAAGGCCGACTAGAATCCTGCCTAGGACAAAGTTAGATCCATTTTTATCTTGAATATAACTGATTTAATTTTCATTTTCATACCAGAATGTGTCATAGTTTCTCTGGACTGTTTCTTTATGTCAAAGAAAACTTCGTTTCGATTAAATATATGGAAAACAACAAATTAATTTTTTTTTTTTTATTTTTTTTTAAATTATAAATCTTTCGTACAACACACAGTGGGTTGAACCATAGCGGAAAAGGGGATTAATTCGTGGAAGCTTTAATTTAAAAAATATATATTTTTTTATTAATGGATATTCATAAATACGTAAAATACTACAATATAAAATAAAAATATCCTGGAAAACTATTTTTTTAAATTGTTATGGCTACTTTTATTTTTCAGGGAAAATGGGCTTTATTTAGACTTTTTGTTGTAACTTTTGAACTACAAGCTATAAATCAGGGATGTAAAATGAAAATATTTTTCAGTATCAAAATAAATTTCAAATCATTTTATATTTATTGTGTGCAAAACTCAAAGAATGTATATTTAAAAAGTAGGATTAAATTAAGTTTTTTAAATATGGTTTTATTCAGATTAAATATTACAGTAAAATATGAAGGTCTTAATAAATGTGGCCCTGTGATTAAAATAAACTTAAGAAGAACAAAGTCCAAGATATATTCCTTAAAATCGAGCACTTCGGCTTTAGTTTTTTTGAAATATAACACTATGCAACAAATTGAGGTTCATCGCTTGGGGGCGGAATCATTCCGATTGCAATTGATAGCTCTTGATGTGTGTAACAAACCATCCAAAGGATTTTTCACTTGTAGGCAAGATTTTTGTTTTATGACCACTAAAACTTTTCTATTTTTGCACCAAAGTAGTTTCAGATAAATATAAAAAAATATTATAAATATAGTTCGAAACTAAAATATTTTTACATAAATGTTTAGAGCACTTAAATGGCAATATTTCATTATAACTTTCTATTAATTTATCTCTAATAATAATAAGGGGTCATTCATAGTCCTTTTAAAGAAATTTAAACAAAAGCCCATTAAAACTTGAGTTTAATGGGTTAAAATAATCCACAGAAATTTTCTACGTCGAATTTTACTAGGAGTCTCCAAAGATAAAAAATTCATCCGACTTATCATTTGTTGTTAAAAAAGAAAATTATGAAATTTTCCCACGTTTCTTATATAAACTCCTTAATCTATGCAATGAAATATATCATAAAATTAAAATTTTTGTACAAATCGTAAACAAAATTAATAATAATTTCATAAATTTCATTTCTTTGGATAAACGCTTCATCGTATGAACTTTGGACCTTCGATGACCCCTAGTGAAATTCGACGTAGAAAATTTCTGTAGAATATTTTAACCCATTAAACTCAAGTTTTAATAGACTTTTGTTTAACCATTTATTACCTGTTGTCTTTAAAATTTCGAAAATTTTCAATTCAATTTAATTCACAGAGCATAAAAACTTATAGTTTTTAGTAATGATTGTACATTAAAGAATTTAAAATTGTTTAATGTACAATTAAACACCAATTGTAAACACATATAAGTTAGAGGTATTAAAAAACATAGGGTTATATTCGAAAATTATATACAGTTAGGGACAAAACTATTTGTACACCCATGCATTTCGTATATCTTCAATAATTTATAAAGAATAAAAAATTATTATATGTAGTTTTAATTCAGGTCCATTTTTATTGAATTATTTGATAAAAAATAAATTAATATATAACACATTGTTAAAAAAAAGTACAATTTAAGTAAAAATCTTTGGGACAAAAGTATTTGTACATCAGTACTTTGTACAATTATTTGTACGTTGGACTCTTGTATGATGATTTTTTTAAATACCGTTATATTTTCTTCGTTAATCGAGTTTTATTTTACAAAATAAGAAGTTGGTTTTAACGTTTTGAATAATAAGCACATCAAAAATGGGAAAGCGAAAAGAGTTGAGTTTGGATATTAAAAATTTAATTATTGATGAACATAAAAAAGGAAAATCTCTCCGGAATATAAGTAATTTAGTAAATTTGCAACATTCCACAGTACAATACATTGAAAGCAAGTATAAAAACAGCGGATCTGTTGAAAATGTGCGTGAAGGTATACGAAATATATGAGGTGTACAAATAGTTTTGTCCCTAACTGTATATTCTGTAACTGTATATATGTATAATTTTAAGAAAAAAAAAAAAAAAAAACAGACAAATACGTTTTATAGCAGAATTAATGTTATTGAAAATATTAAAAATGAATGCAATATTTATAGTGAACGAAAAAAAAAGCAGAAGAAATTGCGATTTATTTGATTTAAGATATATTTCAGGCAAGTAACAGAACCAAACTTACGAGTAATTTAGTAAAAATGTTTTTATTACACTTTTAATGGCTACAATTGTTTAAACTATTCATTTTGAACTTCCTGTAATTCATCTGATTGTGTAATATATTTGGTTTGCATAATTTCCACTGGTTTATTTTAATATAAAATTAAATATTTTTCGTTTAGGCAAATATTGGCAAAATGTTCTTATATTTTATATAAGATCTTATATTTTATCACTATATAAACATTTTTACCCAATTGTACCCAATAACTCTTTAAAACTCTACATATATCTCGAAAATACCCCATTTTTAGCGTAATTTTTGCAAAATTATTAAAAATAATTATACAACGTATATCCCAATAAATTTTATTTTAGAATGTAGTCCACTATGTGAACTTAATCCACCTGTTTAAAAAAATTATCGTTTTATAAAAACTATCAAAAATTCTGATTGAAAATTAAAAATTTTCACTTTTTGCTACTATAATATTATTTATAAAAAATTATTGGACTTTAAGAGAGTGTATCAAAAAAAAAAAAAAAAAAAAGTAAACAACATAGAACAATAAATTATACAGATTATTACAATTCAGTTTGTTTTCTATTACCCGATATAAAAATTTATTTCAATATCCACTCTTCATTTTTTGAGTTAATCCTCGTTTTGAGTACTGTTCAACACAACGTGCGACATAGAGTTGAGTTGCATGCATGTCACACAAAAATCACTTTCAAAAGTTTCATATTGTTTCTTGTGTGTCATAATGTCCACTATAACAATACCGTTACCAAAATAATTTGAAATACCTATAACGCTAAAATACCCTTACCGAAATAATTCAAAATACCATTACCGTTACCTTTTTGAATCGGTTGCCAACCTTGATTTACTCTTTTTTTTTTTTCTATTGTTCTTAAGTTAAAAAGGAAATTTTTTATAATAAAATAAAAATCCCAAAAATTTCCTAGCCTTTAAAAATATTCCCAACATATCCACTTATCCCCTAACCAAATTTTTCATCCTCATTTCCAATAATAAATCGAAAATTTGGGGATAAATACCCTAATCTGACAACATTGATGTTCTCTGTAAGTATCGTGCTGGAATTCTCAATAGTTTCTGAGTTATTGAAAAAAGTCGCAAAGTGAACAAATTTATGCTTGAAATTACTTTCAAAATAAATATTTTTTTGTTTCATACTGCGTTATATTTTTTGCAATAACACAGAAGCCATTTAGGTTCCCAGCACGATACTTACAGAGAAGAATGGTTCCATCCTCTACATACATATATTTTTTTTTTCACGAATTTAAAAATACCATTTTTGGAGATACGCGACCGAGAAATTTAATTTAACCATTTTAAAGGTTATTTATTTACCCTTAACTATTCAGTATTTACATTATCAGCATCAATGTTAATATTTTTGCCGAATTTCATTACATTCGGATGATTTTTGGAAGCAATTGTGAGATATGACCATTTTGATGTTGAGTAAAAAGTCGTGTTATACGTCATATTGAAGGTAATTTTGATACCTTTAATATGACATCTCAATAAATCTTATATCATAAACACTTTGAAAGATATATGTAATTTTGTGTATAAAACTTTGTAAATATTTATAGCTATTTCCTCACTTCTTACTACGAAGTAAATGTGTAGGAATAAAAGCACACTTACGAAGCTGACAATTTGAATATATATAAGTATGCGCACGAAATATGTGAAAAAATATGCATTTGTATAGAAATTTTTTGTAATAACTAGAAATGAAGGAAATAAAATCCATCAAATAAAATTGTAACAGGAGCACAAAGATACTACTTCATTTTATTTCTGTTCATACATTACTAAAGATGTACACGCACAAGCATATTTTTTCAACATATTTTTTCGCATATTTTTTCAACATATTTTTCAGATATTTCGTACACATATATATTTTAATTGTCAGCTTCGCAAGTGTGTGTTTATTCCTACACATTAACTTCGTAGTAAGAAATGCTCAAGCTGAAATATTTCACGTAGTTCGTACTAGACATGTTGCATATTTTTTGTCATATATAATTTTTGGTTAGAATATATTGTGAGAACAAAATATTTTGGAGGACTAGAAAATTAATAATGTTCAACTATTTAATACAAATGCTAATATAAAATATGTTGATGTGTGATTTTTGTTTAGTATAACTGCTAAAAGTATTTACATGGACACCAGCAAACATATAGAGCGCTCGTTAATGTTAGAATATTTTTAGTATTTTTATAATAAAAACTTTTGTTGGTGAAATATTTGTATGATTGGCTTTAAAGAAATATGAAAAATGCTGCAATTTTTTTAATAATTTAGTAGTAATTTTAAACTCTGCTTTTATTTTTAAATAGTGAATAAACACTGCAAATGGCCAAAATATTTAAATAGTAATCATATTTTTGATACATTTTAGGTCTGTTCATGTTCATGATATTTTTAATAGTTTTACTATTTTTGCAAATACATACTCTGAAAGCCTAACTCCTATTCTATCGATTTCCCAAGTTCCATCAATATCGGTCCAGCAGTTTAAAAATCCAGAATTATTGCCACTTATTTTGCAAAAATCCCCACTGTCCACTGTCTCTAATCTCTTTAGTATAAAGTAAGATTGCTCTACTCTGACTAACAGCAAATTAGACGAACTTGTAGTACCTAAATTCTAAAAATAGTTAGTAAACATTATTAAAATCTCTGCGACAATGTAAGAACCTATTAAATTTTTAATAAACCGTTAGAGTTAAAACTTTACAAATAAAAATCAAATTTGAAAAATTAAATTTTATTCAGTTATAATTCATTTTGTAGAAAACGGTAGAAATAAAAAGATCAATAAAAAAATTAACAAAAAAATAAATTACAATATTCTTATTCATTATATGAAAAATTGTTAACAATTCAATTCAAGTTGTATGTTTCTTCTTTATTTTTTTGTATGGAATACTGGTTTTAATTCTTTTTAAATCACTAAAATGATTTTCATGTTTATAGATAAATAACGAAGAATGAGCTGTAATGCATTTTTATGCTTGAACATCTGATGATTTCAACAAACGAATAACACGCTCAATTTCGGGAGCAGTATTACGTATTTTAGCTAAACATTCATAGGCACGATTATTTTGTTTTGTCAACAGACACCTGTTGAGAAAAAATTGAGAAAAAATAAAATGTTGTAGGCTTAGATTATGTTCATAAAAACTTACAATAAAGCTGCACCAGTTAGGTTCCCATTATCATATAAATGTGTTATCCATTGTTCGGATATCGTATTGTTAAGACTATCATCGGGTTGTAAATAAATACGTGCTATTAATAAGGCCTCTTTAAAGAATTTCTTTTCCATTAACATTTCTATAGCATCTTGTTGTTGGTGTATAGCCAGCATATATACGGCTGCTTGTAAAGCATAACCCTGTTGAATTAATTGTTCAGCATAAGCTTGACAACATTTTTGCCAAAAACTAAATGGAGGAGTAAAACAAAAGCTACAAATTTCCAAAAAAATCGTAATTAGAAGTATACAAACCTATAGGAAATACTTGGCGCCAATGAAACATGCCACTCGCAAAGTTGTTTTGATTGTACACATTTAAGTATTTCATCTTTTAGATTGCCACTTAATTGAGGCATAAACAAACTAGAGATTCCTTTAATTTCACTATGTTGATGATTTTTTACTGGAAAAAATAATTACAATTTTTTTTAAAACAATTTTTCAGCTCTTCAACAAAAAAAATTTGAGTTAGAGCTTATAAAACATAAAATATAAAATATATATATTTTTTTTTATTTGTACCACAAAAGACAATAATTTTTAAAACTTACATTCATCTGCCAGTACTTCTTTCGCTTCAGCTTTTGTACCAAATAATTTAGCACTGAGGGATTTATTTTCACCAGACTTTGGAGAACTTAATATGGAAAACATTAAATCCAAGGCATCTTTATTTATTTCTTTAGTAGTAAGATACAACAATGTTAAAGGATTCTGGAAAATAAATAAATATAATAAATAAAGTAACTCGTTTAAATGAATCAATGTCAACAATCAGTTTTCAAAAACCAACCTTCATATAAATAGAAGCATTATTAAGAGATCCTTCGGTTTTTTGTAAATTTAACTTTCCTAACATTGTTAACACCTCTTCACTCTCCGTAACACCATTCTCAACTTTTCCATCAGTTATAATTTTATTTTCAATCACTTCTGCTACATTATTTTCTGGAGTTTTGGCAAGACAACGATTAAGTTTTTTATCTATCGTCTGGGGTTTGGCGTCATTACGTGTAATAGCTTTTGTAGCCCACTGTACGGTATCCAATGTTCGGGGGTTGGAACGTTTCGATTTACCTGCATTGTCTTCTGTTCTTTCTAAGCGCATATCGATAAATTCCAATGCAGCACTTTTGCCAGAACATATAATAACCTCCTCATCGGTAGGCAAGAAAAGACCACAAGTCATTGGACAATGATATGTTTTAACAAAATGTTCTGTATTATTCTCATTCGATAAATCCCAAACACGCACAGCTCCATCAAAACCGCAGGTTAGTAAATAGTTTTCATTGCGATTACTCCATTTGGCACAACCATTAGCCGCTTTTTTTGAACTTATTTCAATTTTACGTTTTATTTGTAAATCAGCCGTTTCATAGTTAAAATCCAATATGTGTATGTTATTGGCATTGGCCACAACAGCCAATTTATTTGATGCAATGGGGCTCCAAGATATATCGCTAATATAACGGGGTGCCAAATCCAAAGACGTTTTAAGTTCATATTTAAAGTAAGTGGTACCAGAACGAACATATAACTTCAACTGACCATTTTGAGTTCCAACAAAAAGATAATTGTTGCGTAAGGAAATGCAAGCAACACTATTAATTTCCGGTATAACATAAGGATCTGAAACAACATAATTAATATTAAATTATGAACATAATTTGGTGACTTAAATAGAAGAATTGAAAATCCCATTTGCTACTAGCCTAAGATAAGATTGCTTATAAACATTATTTCATTTGAAAAGAACTAACTGCTCACAAAAAATCAGTACACACTTTAAGTTTTATAACTTTTATTATACGTATACAAACAAAATAACTAAGTGTAAAATTATGTTGTAATATAATTAGGTTTTCATAAAATGAAAATTGCATAAAATTCGTTCAAACTCATAATTCAAATATATTAACGTTACAAGGTTTTTATACAACTTTTCCTTAACCCATTTCCAACCACTACCCGATTCCGTTGAGATAACTTTACGAAATTTGGCACAAAGGGCCTTGAAAATTTCGGAAATCGTACCATTTTTGGACCCGGACAATTTTTCTGAACAACATTTTGAAAATTTTTTAACTCAAACTTAAAGCTATTTACCCTTAGAATATACCCATCGCATAAAAACTCGTTTTCGGAAAGCAGATTTAAAAATATCGCCGAAATGACCATTGATGCGTTTTTGCAACATTAACGTTTTAGGCGAGCCGTGTGGCTTTAACACCTAAATTTTGGAGAGCCCATTTATAAAAAATTTCGACTTTTTTCTCCTAACTTTAAGACGACATGTTAGTCTAATAATAACTGTAAAAACAAGTTAGCATTAATTACATAATTAGTTAGTTAGGTGATGTTAAAGTTACTGATGAGAAAACGCAACAGCGGTCGAAAATGGGTTAATACTGTGTAGGGACGCTAACCCCAAAATTCCGATCCCAAAAATCCTGGGATTTTTCGGGATTACAAAATCCCGAATCCCGGGCTTTTGAGACATAAATACAATGCAAAAATTAACTAAAGGCAAGAAAGAACACTAAAATATTTACAGAAAATTTTCAAAAATATTTTTAAAATCGATTACGTAGATAAGAACATTATAGGTCTGTTCGTTTGTATGCTATTCTTACTAGTTTTACTAATTTTGCAAGTATTTATCCCAAAAAGCGTTTCTGTGCACATAAAAATAGTAAAAGTACTAAACATTTCAAGAGGAAAATAATTTTATCTTTTGCTATATTTTACTTGAATATTTTATACGAGAAAAACTAGTCAAATAATTTTTTTTTTTTTCAAATTCCTATTGAATTTTAATTTGAAACAATATGTTTAATTTTTTTTAAGATTTTTGTTGGAACCTGTGGTCAATTTTGAACGAAGTCTTGCAAATTTTGGATTTATGATTTATACTTTTATAAAACTTACGTATACATAAATGTATTGTAATATAAAGGGTCTGTTTATGGGAGCTATGGTCAATTATCGACTGATCATTTTAAAAATTGGTACACTGATTTGTATTAAATAATATGTGCCAATTCTACACATTGACATTTTTGCCTGATTAATGCACGTTTAAGTAAATTAGGGGAGGCCTTGTATGAGGCTTATGTTTAATTATAGTCCAATGTTAAAAAATTTGAATTGTTAGTTTAAGGTTAAAAACGTTTTTTTTTTTTTTTTTTTTTTTTGTTGAATTCTACCACATAGGGTCAAACTCTATTCTAGAAAGACATCCTCCAAATCAACCTGTATTTACATGGATGGACATTAACTATTGATGATATTCAACAAGGCTTAAAATCATACATATCCTTAGATAGAAGAAATTTTTTATAAGAAATATGTGACAAATCATCTACAAAAAGAGCATATTCCCGTATTTTTGAGATGTTACCAGGAATCCATTTAATATAAGTAAAAAAATTAAATAAACATTTTATTTTTTATTGGCACTAAAATTTATTTTACTGTTTTCCGTTTTCTTACTTTCTCAAGTAAAAGCTTGTTTCTTAGATTTTTTGAAATTTCTATTTTTTACTAGTATTACTAGAATTTCAAACGAACAAACCTTTGTTTTTAAAAATAGGAATGAATTTCTTTAATTGAAATATGTATACAAAATTTATTTGTTCCTTATATTTAAAATGTGTTTTCATATGAAATATCAATTCCGAAATCACGGGGTTCCGAAAAATCCCGGAATCCCGGGTTTGAAATTTTGTAAAATCTAGTCCCGTTTGGCATCCCTAATACTGTGATATTAGTAGTTTCCTTATTAAGTTAATTAGTTGTTAATTGCTGTAATACTTTTAAGTAAAACCTCATAACATTGTAATTAATTATTTTATAAAGGTTTCAATAAAGTCAAATAATAATTATAATTACAAATTTATTATCGAAACACATGTCGAACATACAAGCAGAGAAAATATATGGTTCAGGTGACCATAAACTAACTAAGAGAAAAATACTATGATTGTAAAAAATTTGCACAACCTACTTTGCAAGGGTCTAGCAACATTACAATTTCTGAGGTGAATACTAGGGTGATCGATTATTCGACTTTTTTGAGAAACCGGTTTTCCAATAGTTCAAATAGTTGGTATTTTAAAAAAACCGGTTGCACATTTTGAAATTCAGAAAAAACCGGTTAACCGGTTTTTTGCAGAAGTTAATATTTATATCAAAAGACTACATTTCTTTAAAAAAATCAATTCTTATAATTAAGTTAAAATTTATTAAATACAAGCGTAAAAGCCTAACAATGTCAGGAAAAATAATATAATAATGAAAATATGCACAAACAAATCCGAAAATTAAAAGAAAAAAATATGAACAACATTTAGACACCTTCCTCTCCCTAATCGAAGTCAATTATTTGAAGCCGTTCAAATTTATTGGAATTATATTGATTAAAGTTTTAAATTCGTAAACATTTCAAAATAAAAAATCGTCGTAAATGCGCTCCCTGGCCGAAATAAAGAATCAGTTTTTTTTAGGATTTGGAGAGCAAACAATAAGTATAGGATTTGTAGGACGAATAGTGTTATAATTAAGCTGAATTTTAATTATCTATTAGGGTGATCGATTATTCGACTTTTTGGAGAAACCGGGTTTCGAATAGTTCAAATAGTTGGTATTTTGAAAAAACCGGTTGCACTTTTTTAAATTCAGAAAAAACCGGTTAACCGGTTTTTTTGCAGAAGTTAATATTTCTACCAAAAGACTACATTTCTTAAAGAAAAATCAATAAATATTATGATGTTCAAGTATATTACATATAATTATTTTTGGAAATAATTATTAATCCAATAAGAACGAGAAAGAAATAGTCGGTCAAGTCCGACAATACCCTACTCAATTATGTGCACCAAATTCGGGGAAGTGTCTTCCTTTCTAAACCTGTGGAATTGTGGGCCAATATTATGTTCAATAATGGACCGATCTTCATGAAATTCGGAACACAGATTTTAACTTATATGGAACTTATATGTGTAAAAGAAATTCTTACTACATTTAAGGGATTTATAATCGCTAAACCCCTTTTCCGGGAGGATATTTGCATGGCGCTAGTTTAAATAATGGAACGATCATAACCAATTTCAACACGCTTAGACTATAGGAAATCTGTGTGCCAAATTTCAAATTTAATACATGTTCAAAATTGTGACCTGTATTTTAATTAATTAATTATTTTTTTATGAACAGACAGACGGACGGACGAACATCATCAAATCGACTTAAAGACGATTGGTACAAATTAAGGTGGGTCTTAAACCAATATTTTTGGGTGTTACAAAGCATATGAGCGATATAAAAATTTTAAGAAAATAATCATCAAAACAAACAAAACAGAAACCATGGGTTAATATGATAAGAGCCAGAATCAATTTTACTGAAACTATTCTGTAGGAGAAACTTTTTTGAAACAAAATCTTTGAAAAATTAAGTAAATATTAAATAAAAAAAAGACTAAAACATTCAAATTAATTGTAAAAATATTACAGGTGTTACAATTGAAGTAATTATTACTAATTTATTTATTTAATATTACAATAATTAATTTCGTTTTAACCTTAAAATATATTTTTAAAACATTACAAATAATACTTTAAAAAATATTCATAAATTTCGATTCAAATATCAGTATTCAGTACATGTTTTTTGAAATAAAAAGCTATTTTTAAAACCGGTTTTTTGTGTTTAAAAAACCGGTCTATTCGACATTCGAAAAATGAACATTTTGAAAAAACCGACAGCACATTGACAGAAAAAACCGGTTTAAAAACCGGTTGGAAAACCGTATCGATCACCCTATTATCTATGTCTTCTGGGAGCTTTAGAAAGCTATGGAAAGAGAAAAATTCTTAGGAAAAGATACATAAATCCTCTTATATCCGCTCCCTGATAAAAATTTCAAAATATGGCTCCATTAGAATTTGTTGGACAAAAAGTTTTATAATTAAGCCAAATTTTAACTTTCTACGTCGTTTGGTAGCTTCAGAAAGCTCTGGAAAGAGAAAAAATGCTAAGCAAATTATATATCTAGATGACTAGAAGATAATTATGTTTCAAAATTGTAAAAAAAATCATCTAAATTTTAGTTAGCATAAACAGAAACCATGGCTTAATATGGAGATAGTATATTAATTAAGTCTCAATTGAAACGATTCTGCAGGTGAAACTTTTTTAACACAACACCTTTAAAAAATAAAGGAAATATTGGATCAAAAAAATTAAATTGGGTCATACAGAATAATTATTAATTATTTATTTGTTTAATATTACAGAATAAATTCCAATTTAGACTTAAACTATATTTTAAAAACATAAAAAATCAGTCTTTATGAATATTTAAAAAATTATTCCTAAATTTTCAAATATCACTATCACTATTTAGTACATGTTTTCTGAAATAAAATGCTATTTTTAAAACCGGTTTTTTGTGTTTAAAAAAACCGGTCTATTCGACATTCGAAAAATGAACATTTTGAAAAAACCGACAGCACATTGACTGAAAAAACCGGTTGGAAAACCGCGTCGATCACCCTAGTGAATACCTTTTATGATTCCATTTTATAATTTTTTCATCATTTAATGATTCGGTTTAATAGTATTTATATCTTTCTTTATAATATTGCTTCCAAATTCACAATTTTTTATCATTTACTAATCCCATTTTATCATATATATAAAAAACTATAAAAAACTTTTATCATATTATAGGATACTTTTATCAAAATGTAATTTAATTATATCATAATATAATCCCATTGAAATATATTTTGATTCCATTTTGTCGTAATTTGATTTGATGTAATCGTATTATAATTCCATTTTGTCATTGTCATGTTGTAATCCCATTTTATCATATATATAATCACCGAGTTTCTAATACTGAATATAATATTTAAAATAAAACACATTTATTTGAAATTATGATTATCATCATTTGTTAACTGAGAATATTGCGAAATAAAATATTTCAGATATAAATATTTTTTAAAGATATCAATTATTAGTTATTAAAAAACCAGAAAAAAAAAACTTTGTTAGGATAATTTTTTTATTTTTTTTTTTTTTTTTTTCTGCCAAAAATTTGCTTTTTTCAGAAGAAAACATACTTTTCTCATACATTTCTTTTTCATTTTGTTGTCTTGTTATTCTATTTTTTTGCAAACAGTATTTTTGGAACATTTAATACATTTATCAAAAATATTACCCTTAAAACACAAAGAAATTAAACACTTCCAAACTTTTTTTAACAAAACTTACTTTTTTACTTTTAAAAGTCCTTTGATCTCACACATCCTTATGATTTGTTGTCGTGAATTGATGTCGTTCGATGTATTTTATGGAAACATGAACGCTTTTTACCACTTCCAGATTTAAACTGCTTTGTGTTTTTTGACTAATTTACAGGAAATTTAATTTTTTAGTTTTTCAACAAATTATATACAGGACTCTTCGTCCGCGAACGAATGTATATATGCCTCTTGAAAATTTAAGTTTATTATATTTCTATTTATAGGCACTTTTATTTTCACAAATATTTTGTTTATTCCACTTATTGTTCAAAGCTTAATTGTTTGGTTGCTAACAAACTACTGAACTGATACACAAAAATGTGTATTCAATAGTTATGCAGAAAAAAGTATGATTAAAGGTAAAAATTCAATACTTGTGGGAAAGCAAATTATAGTCTAAAACAAATATTCTATATTTGAGGAAAACATAAAACTTTTCAAAAACAAACATTAAACAGTTGTACAAAACAAAATATGGTTTAAAAGCAATTAAAAATATTGATTAAATGGTTGTCGAATTAACTTAATTTTTAGAATTTGGCTTTATAATTAAATAAATGGTTCTAGAATTAACTAATTTTTTGGATTTTTGTCAAAATATGGTCTCATATAAAAATATTTAAATACATATTAAAATTGCAGTCAACCATATTAAAATTTTGATTGTGGGTAATCATTAAATTATAAAACAGAAACATAAACGTTGCATTCCCAGCAAAAACTTTACTTATTCGGTAAGCCAACATATTACATTGTTAAAAGGATGTAACTACTTATAATTCGGGTGAAAAAGTCATTACCTTTATATGGCGATGTCCACGAATTCATGGGTCCCCATTACTAGAGTATTTATTTTAAACAATCAAATACGTAGTTAATCAAATACTACAAAACTACAAAATTGCTAAAAAAAAATAAAAATACCCAGCAAACACGACGTCAAACGTTTGAAATATGATGACTTTATCATTTGATATCAAACATGTTTCTCAAACATGTGTCCAATGTAGATAGAGATTTGAATTTCAAGTTTGAATATAAATTGAGAATCATTTGAGAAAAAACCTTTGAAAAATTATATTTTCTCAAATTAATATCAAATGATATTATCAAATCATTATAAAACCTAAAGATAACTTTAAACATATTTGAAAAATTGTACGCTCTTAACTTGGTATCAAATGTTATTATCAAATTATTCATAAATCTTAGACAAGTTTACAAAAATTTAAAAAAAATGTGTTTTCTCAAATTATTTATAAAATCTTATAAATATTTGTAAACTAAATTAAAAAATTTAAGAATAATCTAAATTAAATTATCTAATCATTATTAAAAAAAGAAGTTTAGATTATGATAAGTAAAAAATATAATTTAAAAAGTAAATATATATTTACACGAACTTTAAGTAGCGGTTATTTTGAAATAATTTTTTGAGATAATTTTCTTTAAAAAAGAATCTAAAATTTGCGGTTTTTGTAAATAAGTATATATATTTTATATATTCTTATTTAATTATTTTAAACAAAAATATTTATTTACAAATTACATATTAAAATATTATTTTTACAATAAAATAATAAATAAAATTAAAAATCAAATAATTTTTATTTATGTTCTACATTTAGTCACAATCCACATTTGAAAAATATTTGTGAATTTCATTTGATAATGATTTGATAATAATAGCATTTCTCAATTTGAGAATTAATTCCTCTTTTTGTTGAGAAAGCTATTATTTTCAAGTTATTTTCAAAGCGTTATCAAACGTTTGACGTTTGAGAAAGGGTTTGATTTCAAATCATTCTCAATTTGATAACACACCTTTGTGTTTGCTGGGTAAAAACAAAAAGTTGGCTCAACTGCGATTTGAACCCAGGTAAAAACTTTCGTAGCTGTTTCAAAGACTGTCATACTCACGCCATTAATACGTTTTAATTTGAGTGCGTTGTTAATAGTTTTAATGTACCAATAGAAATTCAAATAATTTCCGAAAAAAATGGGTTTAGTTTGGGGTTGAACAGAAAAATTTTTGAGTGCTAAGCAGTCGCTCTAGCGAACTGAGCCATAGCAGAACTAAATGGACTTGTTATTTACTAGTAACTAGTTATTTCACTACTCCAAGTAATGTGAACTTATTACCAGGTAATTAGTCTAGTAAGTAGTAGTCATTACTAAAAGCCAACAAATTTTTGCTGGGATTATTCAAATCAATGAAAAACAGCTATACAAATTGAATACTTGTAGTGATCATGCTGTAACCATGTTTTTTCTCTGCTTATACATTTAAAACAATTGCTAGGAACGCAGTTTCTCGATCACATAAAAGAATACTTATAACCGAAGAAAAATTTGATTTTCAGACTGTAAGATCCCTGAAAAAATATTACGAATTTTAAGAGAATATATCTACAGCTGCGTTCATAATAATAGTAGTGGTGACAAAGCAAACTTTCTTAAGTAAAAATGTATACTAAGGTAATAGTAAAACCTCGGCAAATTTTAACAGTATTTACAACGGAATGTAAAAAGTTAAAAGCACAATAAATAATCTCAAAAAAAATTATGTTTACGATTTAATTCACAATTGTTTAATTTTTCGTTCAATGTGCATTGATCATAAAAATAGGAGTGATGGTGAATTCTTAAAAATGAAAGTGTTTACGTTAAAAATTGTTCAATTAAATTAAAAAGTAATTATGAGGAAGTGAGCTAAGTATATTTTAAATAGATTTTTTTATTAAAACAGTTATTTGTTTAATAGTGGGACGAGGAAAACGCTCTTCTGAGGAAAAGCGAAATTAATAAAATAAAATCGTAGAAATCATGTACATTTTTTTAGAGAAATCAAGTAGATGTTATCATGTGTCAATAAAATGTTGGCAAATGCATTATCGTACAAAAGGAAAGTGGAAATGTTAAGCCGAAGCGAAAAATATCGAGTGCGGATGACCTTCGGGTAGTCCTTTGTAGTAAAATAGATTATTTTCTGTCAGCAAATAACATCTAAAAGAAGCTAAATTTGTCAGTTAATACTCTTACTATTCGTAGACGCTTGATTAAAAATAATTTATTTGCTCGAAGCCCTCGAAAAACACCACTGCTATTTAAAAAACACGCAGCCTATAGCTTGAAGTTCTCACAAGAACACATTGACTGGTCAAAAGAAAAATGAAAGAATATTCTGTGGTCAGACAAAAGCAAAATTGGTGAATGAAGTAGACTTCGACAGTATGTCCAATGCCTTTCCAACATAGTATTTTAGTCACAATATAAAAAAACACTGTTAATCATGTTGGTGCTAAAGTGATAATATAGTGAGTTTTATAATACAATGGAGGTTGATCCAATACACCATATAAAAGAATAATATATCAACGGTTACGTGCGGAAACCATAAATAATTTAAGGCTGAGTACAATATCCCTTTCAATTGGGACTTAACACAGGATAACGATACTAAATTCATTAATTTAATGCCGTAGCTTTCTTAGTTCCCTGATCTCAATTGCTTATAAAATCTATGGAGAGACGTTAAACAATACTGGCAAATGTTGACGAATTGTGAAAATGAGTGTGAGATAATTGGTGAAAAATTCCAGTAAGGCTTGGTCGGGATCTCATTGACTCTATGACTATTAGATATGCTGAAGTCACCAAAATTAAAGTTTTTTTTCCATAAATTACTAAAAGTATTTAAGCTATTTTGGAAACATTTATAAAATCGTTTAGCAAATTTCCCGTCTAATTTTTAAAAAATTTATACTACCCCTATTTTTATAAACAACCAGTTTTGAAATATTTTTGTTAAAATGTCGTTTTTTTTTTATTAAATATAGTTTTAATTACATTGCGAATTATTCTAATACTACAATAACAAATTAATCATTATTGTTACTCACAAAACTTCAATAAAAAATATGTTTTGTGTTTAAAAATTTAAACTTAGTTTCTTATATAAGGTCAACTGTACATCTCTGTATGGAATGTGACTCATTAATTACATTTATCTGTATCTTTTATCAGAAAAGTTAAAAAAGCTAACCTGAAGACCTAAGAAATAAAAAGGTGATAAAAAGTACGTACTGGTGAACCACATTTACCACATTCTGGTCATGAATTATGGTTTGAAAAATGTATCAGATAAATATCGTATACACAATCTAAATTGTGGAATAAACTTTTTCTCTGGCAAGAAATTTATAAATAGGGGTAGAAAATGCCCGCTATTCTCGAGAACTTTGCTATTTTCATGTGCCGCTTTCCCGGGAATTTTGTCCAGGATTCCCGAGAATCTTAAAATCACTTAAATTAAAGAAAACTGCGTGAATTTTAACCAAAACTTATATATTTTAGTAATTAAACAAAATTAAACTAAAAATTCAGCGGGGAACTATATCTTAACGATAATTTTAAGTACAATTACTTAAATGATTTATATGGAATTACTCTATTCCAAGAATTCAATTAAACATCTTAATAAAATGTCAGTACTAAAAACTAGTAAAAGAAAAGCTTTAATTAATTGAAAGAATTTTATAGAACCAGTCGAGACTTTATAAGATATTGTTTAATTTGCGTGATAACTCCCTTAATAACTTGTTTCTCAGCATAAGTGCTTAGGGGCGATTCTTGATAGTGATCTTTCTTTTGGGTGTCATATTAACTTCGTATCTGGGAAAGTTTGGGGGGCATTAAGAAAAATATACTCAACGAATATATATCTACTTTTTCGTGTTAGGCGAAGACTAGCGCATGCTCTCCTAATGCCTCAAGTCTTATATTGCCTTGAAGTGTTATCTGGCTGTTCTGTCATCTCTATTAATAGATTGAAATCTATTGTAAACACTATTGTAAGATTTGTTTATAATATAAAACGTTGGCATCACATTTCGGTTTATGTTCATAAGTTTCTAGGATGTTCTTTTAACAATTTTATTAAATATCGTAGTTTGGTCATATTTCATAATATAATTATAAATGGTTTTCCATCTCAATTGAGTAATAAATTTATTTTTTACGTTCTTCTAGAAATCCACAAATTTATATCCCAAGAATTTTCAAGCTAAGCTTTGAAAGATCGTTTGTTGTGAGGATTGCTCACTGTTGGAATTGTCTGCCTTATGAACTTCGAATTTTTTTTCATTTCAATAAAGTGTTCCGTCTTAAACTTATTGCCTACTTAGCTGAAAGCATTTGATTATCCCGCTTTATATATATTACTGCTTCTGGACATACAGTGTTGGAAAAAATAATAGGGACACTCTAATTTTTCAATATATTCTTACTTTTTTATTTACTATTCCATAAATATTAAAAAGTATATATATAAAATTAAATAACTTCAAATATTTTAACTTATAAAGCAAAAATAAGGAACTAGTTCTGCCAAAAAAATATATTTTTTTAAAAGGCCTGGACAAAATAATAGGGACACTTAATGTTTTGGAAAAAATATTTATTTTTTTTTTTAACATTACCATCATTTTCAAATACTTTTTCAATACTTGGTTGAAGATCCTTTCATTTTTATAACAAGAAAATATTAAAAAAAAGAATCAAAACAAAATATAAAAAATTTAAAAAAATTTAATAAAACAATTTAAAAATTTTGCCGCCAAGTCTGACAACAATGTATAGTCCTTGACATTGGGATCCAACTACTGGACCAGCTACCAGTTCAAATTCTTGCGACAACGCGTAGAGCAACATGGTAATTGCCGTTATTGTCTGGCCCATTAACAGTTTTGGAAGGGGAATTTAACGTAAGCAATGCTTGCAGGCATTATTGTTGTGTTTGTTTCGGAAACATTCTACAAAAGCGAATGCAAGATATATTAGAAATCCCGAAAAACAGTTGGTCTTTGTAATCTACACAATAATAATTTTTTTCAAAAAAATTGCAAAAGCATGTCCATAAAAAAGGAATTCAAATATAAGGAAAAGTATTTGAATGATTTTTATTTGTCTTTTTTAATTGTGTTTTTTATATATCAAATAGTAATTTTGTTTTATACTTTTTTATTTTTGATTTTTTTGTTTTTTATTTTTCTACTATTTGACATTACAACAATTAAAATTGACAACTCTCCCTAATGATTCCACCTTCTATTATTATATCATGGCTTTTATATATAATAAAAATATTTGAATGACAGAACATTTTTATTATTTTATAAATTATTTTGTTTCTTATAACTTTTTTTATTAAAAATATTTTACAATTGAAATTGTGTTAAAATTATTTTATAAAAGAAAAACTAAGTCGATGAAGGGGTTATTTTTAGAAAATCGAACTAAACGCTGCACAGAGAGCCAGGGAGATCGATTTTTGGCCAAAACCCTTTATCGTTGTCGGATATGGCAAAAAAATCATATTTCAAGGTTATTGGACTTGTTGATTCCAAAAATGGACTAAAAAATAAAAAATTCAAAATGGCGGAACCAAAATGGCTGCCAAAATTTTTTAAAAATTTTCTGATCCAGCTAAAATTTTGTGTATAGGCAGTTTTAGAGTTACTTAATTAGAAACTGAAATCAGAATTTAAAAAAACAAAATGGCGGACTCAACATGTTTCTTTATGTTATGTTAATTTCTTCAAAAATATTATTTTTTTTATAATCGATAAATGTGTCAAAAACCAAATACAATAAAACTTTGAAATTTCTTTTCTATAAAATTATCGAAAATATTAAAAAAATGCAAAATGGCGGAAACAATATGGCGTCTAAAATTTTTTTGTTACCGTATCTTTCTAAAATTAAGTTTTCTGTTTGTTTTTGTTGTTACTGAATTTAAGAGCATACATAAAAATCAAGTAAGAAAGCTATAGTCGGTCTATCCCGACAACATAACACCCTACACCATTACTTTTGTGCATTAAAATGATTTCCGAAATTTTCGGAAATGGACCTAATAAGAAATTAGTTTATATGATTTTTACTGATTTTAAATTTATTTGTGTCAAATATTACCATGATACTGTAATTTTTGTTAGATTTTGGGAGTTAAATTGATTTTCGAAAGTGGACTTTATATGGGAGCTATGCCTAATTGTGGACCGATCTTCCTGATATTTTGCGCTCCGATTTAATATTGCATAAAACTTATTTGTACTGAATTATATTGAAATAGTGATATAAATAAGGCATTTCTATGCGTTAAAACCCTATTCGTGGGGTATTTGTATGGGAGCTAGTTGAAATAATTGACGAATCATGACCAATTTCCGTATTGTTTTTCTTCTTTGAAATAGAGATAGAAAATTAACTGCATCTATAATTATATCGAAAGTATCAATTTTTGTGTAAATACACTGGAAAAATATCTAAATGTTTTCTTAAAATTTATGTTATTTTTGATATGGTCATTTATCATTTGGAGCAAGTTTGGGCAACTTTTTTCAAAAACTAACATTCCATTAGATATAAAAATAGAAAAAAATTGCTTTTATCGGACTGAGGATTTTTGTGGATTTTTTTGGAAGAAGGTTAATATCCACAAAATTTTAACTTATTTGATTAAAATTTAAAAAAAAATATACTATATGTAAATAATTTAAATTCGAGTTATTTTTGTTATAATTGCCGATTAAAATGTCAATTGATGCGAAAAAAAATTTCAGCTTTTGTCATAAAAATATGTAGCAAAAACCAAAAAAATGGCATTTCAATAAAATTAATTTTTAACAACTTTTTTAACTTTGGATCGATACAGAAGGAAATGGTGTAGATGGATAACAAAAAAAAATTTCGGAAAATATACTTTTAAGTGTTCCTAATAATTTGCCATATTCGCTATTTTCAAATTCTTAAAAACGACTTATGGCCAAAAATCTATCTCTCTGGCCCTCTGTGCGCTGGTGAAAACGCTGACGTTTTACGCTTTCTACCTCTAGTTTCATGACTTTTTTCGAATGAATGGCATTGAATACTTTAGTTTTGGAACACTTCATTATCTGTGCAATTTTTCTTATTGATAACCCGTCCGAATTTAATTTAAGAATAAAATTTTTTTCAGATTCGGTACAATGAACACCACAACCCATTTTCAAATTTATTTACCGAAGACATAAATCATAAAAACGAAACCAATATTATTAAATTAATCACATAAACTTTGCTTTACGGATTTTTAATATGTTTATGTTAAAAATAATAATTTTTATTGACTAATGGTAATTTTTTGTAGTGCCTCCCTATTATTTTTTTCAATTGAAATTACAACTTCACTGATTTTTTTGCAAATAAATATAAAATAAAAGCGCAAAAGAAAAAAAGTAAACAAGTAATGAAATTCCGTTTTTTTAGGAACAGTTAAATAGCGGGATCAAAAAAAAAAAACTTAATATAAAGAAACTGTTTGCATTTGTTTGCGAAAGTAAGGGTCGTCCCTATTATTTTTTCCAACACTGTATATTGTTCTCCTTTTTTTTTTTTTTGTTACTAATGATACACGCAGAGAAAAAATATGGTTCCTGTGACCAGAAACTAAGAGCAACATACTATGATTGTAATATATGATTCCAGGTTACAATAAGTATATTTGTACGTAATCATTATTATGATTCCAATTTATAATTTATTAGTAAGGTTCATAACCTTATTAATAACTTTTAGTAAGTTTTATAACCTTTTCTTAAGTATTGCTTTCAATTTCATCATGTTTTTATCATTTTATAATTCCATGTTATCATATATATAAACTAATTTCATCATATATATAATTCCATTTTATCATATATATCATTCCATTCTATCATATATATGAACTAATTCCATCATAAGTATAATTCCATTTTATCATATATATAATCCCATGTCATCATATATATAATTCCATTTTATCATATATATGACCCCATATTTTCATATTTATATTCATTTGTACCACGATATGTGGTACATTCATCATACTGAATAAAAACAAAACTTGTCAATTTATATTTGTTCATATATAAACTAAATGAGAATTATAACTACTGGACTGATACACAAAAATGTGTATTCAAAAGGCATTAAAAGTTAATGGCTTAATGGTTGTAGAATTAAGCAAATTTGTAAAATGAAATTAATGGTTATGTAATTAACTAAATTGTTGTAGAATTGACTAAATGATTGGATTTATTCATAAATATGATTTCATATAAACATATTTAAATACATATTATAGTTCAGTGAACCATATTCAAATTTTGATTGTGGGTAATCATTAAATGATTAAACAGAATCATAAACGTTGCTATCATGAACACAGTATATTTAAATCAATGAAAAACGGCTATATAATCATTGAATAGTTGTGGTGATCATGCTGTAACCATGTTTTTTCTCTGCGTGTACATAAAGTTGAATTTTTATGGCTTGGGAGCCAAATATGTTTTTTTGAATATAATTAAACATTTTTATGTTGTATTAGTTTTAAGTTTTTATATTATCTATATCTAAGACTCAGGATTAGGGTTTGGGGTCCGGGAATTCCCGGGCGGGAAATACCGGGAATTCCCGGAAAATTTTCGTCGGGAATTCCCGGGAATTTTTTTAAATTTTCCCGGGAAAACGGGAAATTTAAAATTCACGTGGTTTTATAATCCTATAGCAAAAATATTTCTATTTTTGACGTCTCAATGAAGAATTTACATTAATGTAAACACACTACTTACTAAAGACATTTTTAGATGTTAATATTGAATATTAAAAATCCGATACAAGTAATATTTTTAATTATTAAAAAACATATCGTTGGTGCGTTGACTAATAACGTATGCGGAATAAAATTGCCACAAAATTTTCGGAGCTTGTTAAAAACATTTTACTTATTATAAAGAGCTTTTATCATCAATTTTGGAAATCGGACTTTTAGTTCTTTCAAAATATTGACAAAACTGCTTGGAAAAAAACGATTTTTAATTTTTTCGATTATTTTTATATTTACCCTATACAAAATGATTAGTATTTTAATTCAGGAGGTAATGAGGATCAGATAAAAAAATCTTTTTTTTCGATAGATAAGAATCCACTGAAAAATTCTAAAATTTTATAATTAAGATTTTTTTCCTTTAATCACATAGATAAATTTGTTACAAATAAAATAATACTTGTTATATCCAAATCTATGCATAAATGTTGCTTTTATTGGAAAATACCTTAGAAATAACTATGTGAAATTGCATTAAAAAGAAATGTTATGATTGAATTTTTTGTTTAATATATTTATTTTTGTATAACAATTTCGATTAATTTCACAAAAACAAATGTCAAGGTATACTAAATTTTATGAAATTGTAAAATTTCGAAAACTCCAAGTAGTTCTAAATTAAAATCGACTAATAAGTTTTATACCAATTTAAATAAAGAAGAGTTTGTAAAACCTAGATTAACTTGGAAAAACATTTTTAAATTTGTCGCAGTTTTATTCCGCATACGTTATTTATGAAAAAAATGTTTGTTTAGTCAATTCGCAACATTTCAAATATTTTTTAATTACATATTTCTATACTATTTTAAAAATGTTCATGATGATCTACCATTTAAATCCCACCTTGGCTCCGGAAGATTATAAACTATCTTAAATGATAACTTATTTTTATCAGATACAATTGAGAACCAATTTTAAAAATTTTCGAGTTTTGTTGTTTTCATCACTAAATCAGAACGAATTAAAATGATAAGAAAAACTATTTATAATGAAATTTATACCATAGATTAAGGTTTACCTTTTTTTTAATTTTAATTTTTAGCATGAAAAATTAACCAAAAAATATGAGGTTTAGACTTAGATAAAGACTATTATTTAAATTAAGAACGAATTAAAATGATAAGAAAAACTATTTATAATGAAATTTATACCATAGATTAAGGTTTACCTTTTTTTTAATTTTAATTTTTAGCATGAAAAATTAACCAAAAAATATGAGGTTTAGACTTAGATAAAGACTATTATTTAAATTCTTTATTGAATTAATTAAATTTTTGTTAATTCTCTTCTCCATATTGAAGGAAACTGTTTTTCTTTCATTTAATTTTTAATCTTTTACAAAATTAATTAAAACATATATTTTCTTAAGCTAATTCGTAATAGATTTGAATGAAAGAAAATTTTAATGATTCAATTTATTTTTAAGCTTGAATTATCTAATTGGTTATGAGTTGTTTAAATAATTTATCCTTTATGTAATAAATTCATGCAAAGTCAAAGAATTTAAGTCTATGAATTAAATTATTGTAAATACTTTTAATTAAAAGAATGACTGGGATAATAAATTTAATTTTAATTTTATGTATTTTATTTGTATGAAATATTTAAAATTGCTTAATATTATTTTATTTTCTGTTAATTTATTATTATTTATAATGTTTTGTTACAGCTTTGAATAGAAAAAAATAATCTTCTTCATAAAAAATCATTTCTTTTTCTTATAATTTAAGTTTAAAAAAAATTCCCGGGAATCCCGGGAATTCCCGGGAAACTGAGTTTTTCATTCCCGTTTCCCGGGAAACGAAATATCACGGGAAACCCCAAACCCTACTCAGGATTATTACTGTGTAATACATATTTATATTTTGGCCTTGATGGCTTTGTATTACTATACTCAATAAATAAATAAATTTGTCAGTAGTATAGACCATGATATGTATCATGGTATAGACAACATACACAGAAAAAATCAATCATCAAATATGTTAGTAAATAATTCATTCAATTAACAGCTTTTTTTAAATTTGCACCCTTCACCAAAATGATTATATCAATTACTAATAACTGTAAAAAGTGAAAAACAGAAAAAAAAATCCAATTAAAAATTAATTAAATGAATTAAGTGGATGATTGAATGAATTAAAAATTTAAATCCAATTAAAAATTAATTAAATCAATTAAGTGGATGATTGAATGAATTAAAAATTTAAATGAGAAAAAAATTTACCTAATACTATGTTCACATATAAAGGTTTTTTGAAAAACGAGTCGTTTTCTTAAAAAACACAAAGAAATTGATTTGTTTTTTCATATATTTCAAAGCCAGAAAACATCTGGATTCGAGTTGTTTAATTATTTAACACAATAAAAACATACTAAATTTCCATACAGGGAAGAAATTTTAAGTATTTTTAGTACATAGAAAATTGTTGAAAAAAGAATTTGTAAAAATTGTCAGTTTAAAAACAAAAAATTATGAATGAAATTTATATTTGTTCATAAATTTTATTTGTTTGAAAATTTTATTTTGTTAATTAGAAAGTGTCTGTGTGTGTAATTTTTATTTAAATTTAAAATTTGTGAAAATATTTTGACAAAAGAAAAACAGGCCAAAAGGAAAAACACAATAAAATAGTATGTGAACAGTGATGTTTAAACTCTTTATGTTTTTTAAAAAACAAGTCGAAAACTAGTGTACATAATATAAATTTGATTGTTATTTTAGTTTTATTTGAATATATTTATTAAATTTTGATGCAGAATTAAACAACTATGTTAATTGAAAAATATATGGCAATAATTTTTTTCTGTGACAAATAGAAATTTGACAAAACATTAAAAAGGTTAACTCTACGTCTCCACGCAGACGTTTTTATTTCCACAAGAAATAACGTCGGCAGAATAACAGGAAAAAACTTTTATTTCCAACGTACATGAGAAATAAACATTTTAATTTGTTTTTTTTAAGGAAAATGTTATTTTATTCTCGGTTTTTATTTTTTATTTGTCCTTTTAAAATAAAATTAATGCATTTTTCATCTTTGTTTTGCTAAAATAATCAAAATTTTAAAAAATAACAATAAATTTGACAGCTTATGTTAAACATTATTGCTCAGCTTTGTGTTTAAACATTTATTGCGAAATAGATTGCGCAATAGATTTCTTATTGGTCCACACGTAACATTTTGAAGAGAGAGATAGAATTTGACAATTGCGGACACAAAAATGTCTGCGTGGAGACTAGGGGTAAAAGAAAGGAATTTGTGAGTTTGACAAATCTTTAATTATTCATATCAGTCGTAAAGTAGCTCTGGGTTGAGGAACAACTCTCGCGTCGCGATAATTATTTCTTAAGTACAGTCAGACGGGTTTTTGTGTTTCGGCCTTCGAGAATTTTGCGTTTCGCTCGAACCGGTGCAGTGTATTACCACGCATAACTGTAAAAATTATGCGTCGTTAGACGAAAATAAGGCTTAATCTCGGAATTTGATGGAGGGAACAGAATTTTTGTTTATAGCTTCTTTTTGGTGCCTTATAAATCCTCTTTGGAGCGCATTTTATATTCGCTTTAATGTTTAATGTTTTATAGTACCCAATATATTTCACGACGATATAGTAAAATATACCAGCCAGGTTCTAAAGATACAAATCTGCTCAAAATAATAGATACACCAAGAGGGATTATATTAAAGTGACGATAACTTTGGAAAATTCGTCAGAAATACTTTGAGTTTTTTTCTTTTAGTAAAGAATTTGATCTGGCAATGATACTAAGGGAACTTTGTGGCCGAAATAATTTAAGGTGTAATCATAATGTCTTGCCTACACATTTTGATCTAAGAGAAAATTCTGTTTCACTTATTGATTACTTTATGTTAAGTGAAAATTTATCGTTAATTTTTTCGGGACAATTCCAATCGCCGAGTTTATCTAGACATGCTTTTATTACTATGAGTCTGGAATTTCCCAAAAGAGTTGATAATAACTTTGTTGAATTTAGGGACTACAACGCAATTGATTATAATTTGCTTGAACATATGGTTCTTGGTTCTGACTTCAGTGTTATTTATCAAACAAATGACGTAGATATTCAAATCCAACATCTTAATTCCATTTTACTCAATCTTTTCTCTTGTGTTCCTGTTAAACATATAGTAAAAGGTAGGCGTAATAATAATAATATTCTTAATAATCATGAGGTAAGAAGAGTTCGTTACTTTCGGGACCTTGCATATAGGGCTTATTGTGAGGACAGAACTGCCTTAAACTGGTCTACATATTGTAAATACAGAAATCGTGTTAAGAGAGTTATAAGGAGACTAAAAGTTAGAGAGAGCAGGGAAGCATTCTTTGGCGGAAATAACATCATACCATGGAATGAGCTTAAGAAAATAGGGTGCACTATGCGGAGTGACTTCACTACTTGCGAGGATCCGGATATTTTAAATAATACGTTTATATCGCATCAAGCTGATGAATATTGTCCTTTAAATATAATGAACAACTCGGGTATTTTTTCCATTTCACGATTTAATGAAATTGACTTACGTGAAGCATTTTTTAATATTAAGTCAAATTCCTTGGGGATTGATGGGTTGACCATTAAATTTTTGCGAATTTTGTATCCTACTATTGAAAAACATATTCTGCATATTTTCAACACAATTATTATGACATCTACGTATCCTATTCCATGGAAAACTGCAAGAATTGTTCCAATAAAGAAACCTGGAGGACATGGCGTTGATGCCTTTCGACCCATTAGCATTCTTTCTTGTCTATCTAAGGTTTTTGAACAACTTCTGGTCAACCAAATTAACAGCTATTTAAGTGAGAAAAATCTTCTTAGTGTATGTCATTCTGGTTATCGCAAAGGATTCAGCACCACCACCCTTTTACTTTCATTAACAGACAGGATAAGGCAGAACCTCAATAACCTCAAAGTAGGAGTACTTGTTGCCTTGGTTTTATCCAAGGCATTCGATACTATAAATCATAATAATTTAGTTAATAAATTATATTCCAAATTTCATTTTAGAAAGGAAACTAGCGATTTAATAACATCGTACCTTTGTAATCGAGGCCAATATGTTTCTTGCGGGAATCGAGAATCTCGGATCCTGCCTTGCGTAAGTGATGTGCCTCAGGGCTCTATTCTTGGTCCCCTTCTATTTATGATTTATATGGATGATTTCATTCGTACCATAGATTTGCCAGTTTCCGATATTTATTTGTACGCGGATGATATTAATATGGTATTTTTTGGCGAAAAACAATTTATTGATGCTTTAAATGCTCGTATAAATTACACATTGCAGGGTGTGGTTTCTTGGATGAAATGTAACTTTCTTCGTATTAATACTGAGAAGACAAAGGCAATGTACTTTGGTATCTCTGATGCAAATGATATGGAAATTAAAATTGATAGTGATCAAATTCAAATTGTTGAGACCATGCGGTGTTTAGGCATTATTTTGGACAATAAATTTTCTTTTGATAAACATATTAATTCTTTAAACACTAAAGTTAATTTTATGTTAAAGAAATTATATAGTTTAAAATATAGTCTTCCTAGAAGAATTAAGGTTATTGTTACACATGCTTTTCTCTTGTCAGTGATAAATTATGGGATTGAAATTTTTTCGGCAGCTAATAGAACTAATTTTGGGAACTTGCGTAGAATTGTAAATAGAATAATTAGATATGTGTATGACTTAAGTATATCTGATCATGTTTCTTCATATGTTCAATTATTTTTTGGATATTCATTTTCTACACATGTTCGTTTCAGGTTACTTTATTTATTTTATAAGATAATTAAAACGAAAACTCCACCTTACTTGTGTGAAACATTTATATTTTCAAGATCAAGCCGTTCCCCTCAAATTATCATTCCTAGAATTTGTATGTCAACCTTTGAACAATCTTTCTTAGTTAGAATTTCTAGAATATGGAATATTCTTCCAGTTGAATTAAGAACGTTTTCTTTTACTTTATGCCAAGCAAAAGTCTTATTCTTTAATCACTTTGCCTCACAATATTAATATTGTTCCTTGTTAAATCCGTATATACCTACATATTAATTTTTTATATTAATTTTTTATATTGTATTTATATTATAAAAGAAAAATGTATTCATTATTAATGCACATTATTTTGTACTATTAACCATATATGGCCTATTTGGGCTCGGTTAAATAAAGGAATTATTAAAAAAAAAAAATATGGCAAGTATGTCATAAAAAAAATGCCAAATTGTTGCTCATAATAATAGATACAGTTAATTTATTTCTAATTTTTGTATATTATGTCGAATTCTATTGTACTTTTTTGATTATTTTTACATAATGGAATAAGAAAAGTTGCATTTACCTACCCAGCTGAAAACGATCATTTATTAATATATATGGACCATGTCTCAAAATATATGGATATACAGCTGTGTGCAAAATAATAGTAGCTTTACCATATACTTTGGAAGTTTTGTTGCTGCATAATTTCTAGACAAGGAATTTAAAAACAATTTGTTTATATGAAAGTCCTAAACATGAACAATAATTATAAAAAAAAATATTTGTCTTTTTTATCCATCTTGTTAAGTTACCGTTATTTTACATAAGTGTGCTTTTGCCTGTGAAGAATAATATTTTTATTTTTTGGTTTCCTTTTGGATTTTAAGTAAATTATATAGTCGTTTACTGTACATACAGTGAAATATGGCGGCAAACTCTATATTCCTAGTACCCGTAATTTAAAGGTAAACACGAACTCACAAATCAAAAATTCTTACAAATGACCGTACGCGTACAAAGCGAATAGTGAACTCAAAACAATTTGTGACGTCCACTAAGGTAAAACAGGACTTACAGCTGAAAGTTGATGCCTCAACTATTCCTCGACATCTCCAAAAACAAAAACTGTAAGAAAGATGCGCAATCGCCTCAAGATGCTGTTTTTGAAACTGAAAGAAACAGGGAAATGTGCGGGAATTTTGGACGCCAGTGCAGTTAGCTAGGAAAAATATTCCCATAGAGAGGTCCAAGTCATTAGGGTGTTCGATGACACGACTTTTTACCGCTGTCAAAGCATGTAAGGGCTATAATATTAATGTGTGTAACCAAAATATTCTAAAAAAAGAAAATCTTAATCACGTAGTTTTATTTAAAAATTTTTCTTTGTTGCTACTTAAGATGAAATTTCATTCTTTTCAGTCAGTCAGTCAGTCAGTCACAGAGTAAACACGAAGTTTTTATTTAAGAAATTCTAACTTTTTTAGCACAATTTTAATGAAAATATTTTTTTAATGTAGAATAACCATTAAAATAAAACAATTTTCCAAAAAAACATTATTTTTAAATACTTTCTAACATACAAGCTTTCGTATATGTGTATTTTTTGACATTTCATCTTATAATTGTGTAGAGAAATCTTATCACAACAATCTCATAATCAGGGCAAGTTTTTATATGCACAAAAATAACTGAAATATGCGCTTGAAAAAGCACGAAAAAATGGTATAATATGCACAGAAATATGCAAAAATAGCATGAATATGTACATAAAAACCAACGAATTTATGCATTCTTATATATTAATGTGTAAAAAATATGCACAAATATGCATTTTTTAACTTCAAATCTCAAATAGATTTCGATGTTTATAAAAATATAGCTATTTTAATTTTAAGTATCATATTGACGCTTCCGATTTTTTTTCTTTACAATATTTATACTCACAAAAAAAAAAATTTATAAATCATTTGATTGGACTCCAGAAAATCACCAAAAAAATTGTGTTTTTGTTAAGAAAACTAACTTTTGTATACATTATATGCAAATTTATGCAAAGATTTAAAATATAAGCATTTTTTGTAAAATTCTTTTGAAATATGCAAATGCTTACTTTCCAAGCGAAAAGCTTGAAAAACTTGCCCTGCTCATAATATTTCTTATAATACTAATATTTTAGTCTACACGTGAGACGATTCTCTCTCAAACAAAAAATAATTATACTAATAATAAAAAAAAAAAAAAATTAAAAAAAAATGTATAATTTGTGATTTCCATGATTTACAGAAAATGCTTCCAAAACAGAACTTTAATCACTACAAAAGTAAAACTAAGAACGTATTTGGGATTTTTTTTTTTAATATGCATAAATGTATTTTTTTTAGCAGGAAAAAGGTAACTAAGAAGATTAATATTTCACAAATTTATAAGTATTTTTATTATCTTTTAATAAACCTAAAACAAAATTTTTATTTAATAATGTTAGAAACATACAATTTATGAAAAGCAGATAAAAAAGTTCATAAAAAACATAGAAAACAACTAGAAGTCCGACTCTTTTCATTCGCTCAGAAATAAAAAATTACTCTCTTTACACGTATACATTTGTTCTGTAGAAAATTTTACTAACACATACAAAGAATTAGATTTTTTTTGACAATTGAGTTAGGTTTTTTGTGAGCAAGTTGGAGTTCTAGTTGTTTTCTGTGATAAAAAAGACCACAAAAAAGGGTTGTCATTGGTAGGAAAATCATGGGTTAAAAACACTGTAGTGACAACACATTGTTAAAATCAACGCTTTTACAGCTCTTTTTCAGTGAATTTTTTCTGGGATTTTTTAAATTTTGGATAATTTAAAGGTTTTGGTTGTGTAATATGAACTATCGACTCCGTGTAAACCCTATGTTACGTAACATAAAATATTTTATTTTTTTACAAAAATTTTCAATTTATTTTTATTTTCCTGAAAATGTTTGAAGTTTTTTTCTATGGAAAAAAATATTTTGATATTTTATCGTATAAATTTAAAATTATGATATCATCAATGATACTGTATCGTTTCTTGACTTGTTGGGTACAAAGTTTCGAACCTTTGCTTAATTCGTTAAATAATTTCTTTAAATCGAATTATATTTATTATCCTAGTCATTCTTTTAAAGCATTCAAATAACTTAAATTCTTTGTACTTCATATGAATTGAATTAATTCTGCAATGAATTAATTCCTTAAAGAATTCATTCATCAATTATACAATTCAAGCTTAAAAATATATTGAATCATTCAAATTTTCTTCAATTCAAATCTATTACAAATTAGCTTTAGAAAATATTTTTAAATTCATTTTGTTAAAGATTAAAAAACAAAATATTACAAATTGAATGAAAGAAAAATATATTCATTCAATTTGGAGAAGATTTAAATTAACACAAATTTAATGAATTCTTTATGAATTAATTCAATAAGGAATTAATTCTATTCAAACAAAAGCCTTTGATTTAAGCTATTGAATTATATTTTTGAGAATGGTATTGTGGAATGAAAAATTAATATTTCTTAATTCAGAATTAAGATTTGAGGGAATTAAGCTAAGATTTAATTAATTCTTTCGAAGCTCTGGTTGGGTATTAGCATTTGAATTACTTAAGCATTATTCTTTTAAAAAATGTTCATATGTACCAGTGATACCAGAAAGAATTTAAAAAAAATCCCTCTGGTTAGTTGAAAAATTCCCTTTTTTCCCTTTTTTTAGAAAAAAATTTCCCTCCATTTTTCCCTCCTCCTTAAAATCGCTATTTTTAACAAAAAATAAAAAATTTTAGTAAAAAATTTATTGAAATTCACATAAATGTAGTTTTTATTTGTAATTCAATAAAAAATATACAAAAAATATTTTAAGCAAAGAAAGAGAACACTGAAAATATTCATTCGGCAAATTAAGATTTCTATTAAGATTTCTGAGTGTGTATGATAATGTTGCATATTTTGCTTATTTATCGTTTTAATTTATTTATTTACTTATATTTTGCTTATTTATTTAAAATTTTTGTCGTTTTTGAGATAAATTTAAACGTATTAAAAATTCCCTCTATTTTGAAAAAAATTAAAATTCCCTCCTTATTTCCCTTCGGCTAAAATTTGCCTTAAAAATTCCCTCCTAATTACAAAGTAGTAAGTAAACTCATAGCTTGTTTGTGTTGATCCCTATTTTTTTTTTTTTACTCATCAACTTTTTAACAAGTAACATATCTTTTTCTCTAACAACATCGATTTCAACAATTCTATTAGTTATCGAAATTTTATCACCTGGGTAACTATTTCTGTTAAATAAGTTATTTAGTCAATAAATACATACATACTTAAAATAATTTACATTCATAAATTAAAATTTTATTTGATAAAAACTCTTTGCTCTCATGAATCCGTTTTTAAAAATCAACTATTTTATTCCCAATTTCTTGGAAAACTATTCTAAAGAAACTTCAAATACAAAGCAAAATTTGTGCCAATATTTATTGCAAACTATCCTAAATGATTATAATTGTAATCAACAGTGGAAGAATTTACAAAATAATCCAAGGTCCTACAATATGGAACAATATTTAAAGAATGCTTTAAAGAAAAGGCAATCGGATCCAAATAATACCACGGAACTCTTAATAACTGTTGATGAATTAGTACCATTTTTCGTAGAGGAATGTTTACAAAGTTTTTTACATATCAATCCTTGCTTTGCCAATTATTATCTACATCTACTAATACGTGATGCTGAAGATGGTTTGGTATTAAATGTACAATCAAGAAGTCTAAGTATATGCAAAATTGAGCAATTTTTAGAGAAAGCTTTGGCTAAATATAAAAATCCATTGGATCCTACTGTATGTAGCATGAAAGTGTTGTATTTTTGTAAAAATAGTCAAGAATTATGCTTGGATTTTGTAAAGGAAAAATATGAATTGGATTTCAACGACAAACTGAAACAATTAATAAATAGTATTTTACAATATCCCGAGACTAGTAATGATAAGCAATTAGAGGAAATGTTTATAAAAATGCAAATATTTATTATAACCAACTATCAAATTGGATGTCCCAAAAATCATGTTGTAAGTAACACTAATAAATTGTTAATTAAAACTTTATTTCACTTGTTTCATATTTTTTTTAGCTTTTAAAACAATGTCGTCAAAGTTTAAATAGTGTTTTAGGCAAAGGGGATATACAAAAATATGTACTAAGAAAGAAATATCATCGTTTAGAATATTTACGGAAATTAGGAGCCACTGTAGCTGGAATTTTAATATTTAGTAACCAAGGACCACAAGGTGATAAAGAAAATATGCGTAATAGTAAGTTTATTTTCAAATACTTGGTTTTTAACTTTATTATATATAACGATGTATGTATGTATTTTCATTCAAGTTTTTGCTGATTTAAAAATGGCCAAATCGAACACTAAAGAATCTTTAGAAGAAGGCATTGATCGGGCACTCTTCCTTAAAGAAAAAGGAATTAAAGTCATGCAAGAACTTATTGAAATTAATGTTCAACAAGAGAATGTTTATTTGCTACGGCCTCTGCATTATGTGCGTGAAATTAATAAATTTGTTGTTTCCTTTGAAATCTATCGGAAGTATTTAGAAAAAGCTGTTACTGTCTTTGAGAAAACCCTATATCTAATAGATGTAGCTCAGAAGAAATTTGATTGTGTTGTTGAAAAAATTAATGAAATCTTAAAATATCGTTCTGCCATTGAATCAGAATTAATTTTTGTAAGTACATATTTGTAAACTCATAATTTATAAGTAAATTCTTTATTTTAAAATAATTCTTTTAATTCGTAAAATCTCCCATTTATAAAATTTGTTTATTTTTTAGACGTTAGATATTATTTTTTTATTCCTATAAATTTTTACGATTATCCCTTATTACTTAGATCTACACATCGATGGTTTATAGAAATTGTAAACAATGCCAAAAATCGATTTTCAATTTTACATTCAACTTTTTTAATTCCGATTTTCAAAATCGATTAATCGGTACCCAAAATCTATTTTATTTTGAAGTCGATTAATATGAGTGTTGGAATATTTAGCACAAACATTCCGCTAAATGAAAAAATTACAAATTATTTAACTGTATCTATTATTATGATTAACAATTTTTGGGACTTAAATCGAAAGCGTATACGTAATTAATTTGAATGCATATATTTGCTATATTTTTCATTGAATTGGCATTGCCAGATCAAGTTGTTTACTTAAAGAAAAATAATGTGTGTATTTCTGAAGAATTTTCCAAAGTTTAATATCATTATACTAGGTGTATCTATTATTTTGAACAGATGTGTAAAAGCAACAAATAAAAAAACCAAAACGAAAAATCGGCAAATCAAAAAAAATTGCAATAACAAAGTAAAACCTCCAAAAATTCATCTATATTTAAAATTTCGTTAAATGGGTTCAGTGGTTTAGGCGTGATTGTGTCAGCAAAAATTAAACACACACTTGATTTTATAATATTAATATAGATTTTATTGGAAACAAAATATTCATAATTTTAATACTATGACAATATCGTGTTCACCAATACGATATATCAAAACATGCAACTAAGATGATATCGTTTTCGCTATCATATCGTTCTTTGCTTTATTGGGTTTTGAAAAATATTGTATACCAAAAATTAATTTTTTTTACACTTAACATTTTTATTACAATACCATATTGTTAGAAAATTGTTTATTTTAAAATTTAAACATAAATTTATCACACCCTTTTTATTTTATTATTTTTTCCCTTTATTAAAATCCATTTCAAACTTTTTACAGCCTCATTTTGTATATCTCTCGGAAATATGGTCATCATTGGTGTTGTATTTAAATCATTTGGTTGAAATAAATAAAATCAAAGATACTTTAGACGACTTATTAAATGAAAAACTTGAAAAGAAATTCTATGAACTTTTAGAGGAATTAAGTAATAAGAGCAGAAATATAAAAAATCCCATAAAGCAAACATTTCAAGAAGTCATGAGCATAAACCCCATACTTGAAAGTAAACTAAATATGTTAAATATAGTAAGTACAATAACATTAAATGTATACAAATATTATGAATACATCAGTTAATAAATACTTTTTGCAGAAGCCATTCTTTAAGGATTATTGTGCTTTAACAATGGCATTAACTGGTGGTCTTTTAATACCTTCTCAATTAGAAAAGAAATTATGTGAAAATCTTGATTTTCGCTTTGGTTTTGCCAATATAGAATATGCTAAATTTGCCGAACATAATTTTAAAGATTTTATACAACTTTTTCGAAACACTATTCTAACAAATAGTGATTTAATTTTATTGTTCCAGCTTGATGACGATGTAATGCAACAAGATTTTGATTTAATTCATCAAATAAAGACAAAAACTAAAACATTAGAAACACAAACCGAAATGGTACTAACTAATGATCATTTGTCAAGGAATCGTAACAATATAAGCTGGAATATTTGGGATCATCATCGTCAAACAATTCAGTTGGCAAATATAAGGCAAAAGCACACACATTCGACACAATCGAAATTATGTTATGGCATAAGAAATGCTCAAAATCAAACTGATAGAAAATCAATTTGTGAAACACAAAGATAGTTATATAAATTTCCATTTAAACTTACCTTTTTTATTTGGATCATCTTCGTATACAGCTATAATATCATTGCAGACTACATATAAAAATTTATCTTGCCAGCTTATGGAATATATTGGTTTTCCACAAATTGAATTATAGGTAAATGGTTGTTTATTAGATCCTTCTATATTAATAATACCAATCTAAAATTAAAAATAATAAAAAGATGTTTATTTAATTTAATAAATTATTTGCTAGGGAAAAGAAAAAACATTACTTACTCGACCTTCCATTGTACCATAGGCCAACTTTTTACAATCTGGACTCCATACTAGTGACATAACATTCGACTCAATGCGTTGAACAAAATTATCAATGTGCACAGAAGTTGGTGTCATTTTAGAGATGTCTATTATGCCAATTCGGCGATCCGAAAACCCCAAAGCAATTCTGAAATAAAAATAGAATCGATAATTAATCATATGTAAAAAATGAATCTAATATTGTGGTAATTCTAGTGAACATAGTGAACCACAATTCTTCATATAGAAACTCCGCACAAAAATAGATAAATATAAGATATATTTAAACGATTATTTCCTGTTTCTTCATGTATGTATAAACTTTATAGTAAATATATACAAGATTCTTATTATAGTATTTTTTATTACTATAAGATTTCCATATTTTTTATCTGATAAAATTAAATTTAAAATAAACAGTATTTTACTTACTTATTCATATCGTCGGGACACTCTTGCATGGCACCAATATTTGTTGAAACACAACTATAGTTTAATATTGTTTTATTTTGTTTAATATCCTCCATAGATACCTCTCGATAAGATGATATACACCAAATATGCTGTTTAGGAGAACAGGCAAATGAGATCACCGAACGTTGGGACCAACGACGTTTTGTTTCCTTAAATTTGTATGGCCTAAAGCCACACTTTTGAGGCAGCTTATTATTCGAAAACGGTTGCATACACCACATTTGTAACTCACCGGCTCTATTGTTAATTATAATTGAGGTAGATGAAATCCAAGAGATTTCAATATGGGTATCTAGAGAAGAAAAAAACTATTTAACCATTTTATTCAATACCCTATGTATATTCACTTACTTTTGCCACCATGAGTTGAACGGACTTTCTGGATATCACATGTAGCTCCAGTTGTAGCATTCCAAATGCAAAAAGTACCATCAGCACTGGATGAGGCCAATAATATGTCATAAACTTCATTAGGCTTACTCAATTTAATATCTTCTTCTGTTTTCGTATCATTTACTGTGGATTTAGTCTCACTAACAAATTGTATATCTTCTTCCGTTGAAGGTCTTTCCAAAGTTTCTGTAGTTTTATGTTTTTCATTGTCTTGAGACTGACTGCTGTGCACCTCAGCTTGACAAATTATATTCTGCTGTTTATTTCGATGCATACCGTCTATATCGACACTCTCTTCCGATGAAGGTGTACGACATGCCAAACGCACCAAACTACCATCAGAGGACTCTTTATCGGATGATATATCCTTATCTTTAACGTCAGCTTCGTCATCGCCGTCACTACCACATGATGATAAATCATCACGACCCTCCGCCGCAAGTTTACACTCCTCTAAACTTATTATATGCTCCGGAGATGTGTGCACTTGTTCATCTCTTAGGGCATTGATTTCTTCTTTGAGACTTTGGCAAGCCTCGGCAAAATCAAATTTTGCTGTTGTAGCAGAGTCTGTTTGCTTCTCAATACCCACAAAATCCGAAATAAAGTCATTTCTTAATTTCATTTCTTGGCTTGGAGCACCAAATTCATTATCCAAATAGTCATAATCATAAATGTCGAATATTTCATCCGCGTCTATGGTAGCATCTGATCTGGTAAATTTCCCCGGTTTAGATTGTTGCTTTTGTACGGCTTTAGGTTTTACGGTCTCACGAGGTTGTTCAGCAATAATATTATCTACTGATATATTCACACGATTCCATGCCAATGATGTTACGTTGGTGTCATGACCTCTAAGTGTGTATAATGTTGTCATTTTTTGCAAATCACACAACAACACTAGTCCACGTTTAGTACCAATAGCAAACTGATTTTCATTGTAGGGAGAACATTTTAGGGAAGTCATTTGATGATTTCTTGACGATATAAACATCGGTCGACGATAAAATGAATTTGAGGCCACACAATACACAACAATATCTTGATTATCCACTGACAGTACATTTCTATTACACATGTAACTAATGAGTACCTCACCAGCGTGCTGCTGGGGTGAAGGTCCATTACCTTCCATATAACGCATATAAGCCAAATGGGCTTTATGTCCCTGTATAGCACAACCTTTATTGAAATCCCATATTTGTACAGAGTTGTCTTGTAATAAGGCCGCAAATAGCTTAGCCGGCTCTTTTTGTTTTGAACCTCCGGCAGCAGTATTATCCAAATTTTCATTGGAACCAGTATCACCATAGCCACCGTTGCTGTCATTTTGACCCCAGTGCGGATCGACATCTAAACTGAGAATACCTTGGCGAGTGTGAAAGCATTGTATTAGAGGTGCTTCATTGTCACCGTCTACAGTGCCAATAAAATTAATGCTGCGAGATCCTGCATACAGGAAACCACCATCCGGTGTACAAACACAACCACTGTTAAGGTTCCATTGCGGAACCAAAGGTATTTTAACCATATTTAGTTTGATTTTTAAAAAGTGTATAAGTTTGATTTAAATAGAAATTAGTTTCTTTGTGAAATTATACGTAAAAAAAAATATTTGTTCTGAATACAAAATCCTTTTTCACGCGTTTTGTTTTAAATACCGTTTAGTGTTGTTGTTGTTTTTGTTTACAGTGCTGCCAGACGTCATTAACCGCCAAGCTTATTTTAACCCAATAGTGTTCATAAAGATTAATTTCGTTATAAATATTTATGTTTTTAAATGAAGAAGTCCTTGATCCACTATATAGAAAAATAGGGTACTCATTTACATCCCTAACTCACTAAAAATTGTAAATATTTCCTATACTATTTATCCGATTGCAAAGATTAAGTTGTCAATTAAAAGCTCTTAAGGGTGCATTTACAAAAATAAAATAATAAAAAAGTTTCGTAAACACAACTTTTTAAGTATTTAAGTATTTTTCTTGTGCAAAAAAAATTTTTTGTGGAAAAAATTTTTCTTAATAGCCGTACTTCGGCCGGGCGGAAGTGTTTTTAACTCTGTGGCATGTACAAAAACGGCTTCGCTAACGTAATTCTTCCTTTTTACCCAACTTTTTTTATAAAGAAAATTTTCTAGATACGAGTTTCTTAGGGAAATTCGATTTTCAAAGCCCTATAACTTCCAAAATATTTAATTTTTACATCATTATATTTACCGTTTAAAGTATTATCAACGGCAAAAAAAATCAAACAAATCGGAGATGAATCAGGTCGGTCTATTTATGCCAAAAATAGTTGTAAAATAGTAAAAAAAAAAATAATACTTTATAAGTTAGGAATAAATTTTGTCTTTTATAAATGCCAAATATTTTAAAAGAAGGCTAACAGCCTAAGCACAAAAGAAATTAAAAGTTATTTTTGTTAAATTCTATTTTATTTTAAAATATTCACAAAGGGTAAAATAAAGTTTTCAATGCATGTAAATTTTAGTTTTAGGTTTTAATTTAAAATTTATTTTAAATAAATTTAACTCTATTAGTTACTGCGAATGTCGGGAGCAAACACTTTGAATGATTCCAAACATTTATCTTCTGTTTTTTGCTTGGTGAATTTGCATGATTTTATTGTAATTAAAATAATACTGTATAATTTACTGTATAGTTTTCAATTAAATACCAAAAATAGATAAACAAAATATTTTGAAAGCAAATACTAAGGTGAAATTTCATCTCAGTTCCGAATGTTTTGACCACTATTGCAAATTCTTAAAAAGGCATTTGGAAGTAGTATAAAATTTTAATTTATTCGCTTATTTTTAATATTTTTGCAAAAAATACTACTGGTAAATCTTTACCATTATTTCGCTATATTTCTAAATTATATTTCGTTCATGAAACCTAGTGCAAGCAAATAAAATAAAAGTTTTGTCTTAAAAACATTGTATTTTTTCACATCACTACTTGACATACAAATTATAAAATTGAAGTAATCCAATGGAGTTAAATCCAATACATAATTTACCAAATTATGTTTGCAATTTTGCTGAAAATATACTAATAATTGATTTAATCACCCGACATGAAAATATTTAAGAAAATCGTTAAAACGTATCAAATATGTAATTCTGTAGTAAAAGCAATAAAACATAAAATTAAAAATAGTTTAATAAACCCCGAAGCATTAAAACATATTGGATAAATACTAAATATTTTAAAATATGAAATTTTTACCCAACATTTCCATTTTTGTTTTTTATACAAAACTTTAGATAATAATCCATTCTATATAATAGTTCCATTAGAGGATTTAAAAGAATATTGGTTGGTATATTATTATAGTTACATTAAAGTACGTTCTCTTTACCCCAATCTCTCCTACATACATATATAAATATTTTCCTTAAGTTTCATTGGAAATATTTAAATTTATATCAAATCTTTTGATAATTAACCTGGGAATATGCTTGAATCAGAAGAAACATGGAAACAGTGCCAATATAACATATTTTTCATAGTGAAGTATAGAAGCAATTGAACCACTGCACTATGGTTTCGCTGACCACTTTTCTTGGCCAAAATTATCAAAATGGAAAAAAACAGATTGTCTTGTTTGCAATTTAAAGCAACTTAATGTATTTATTTTGTATTTCAAAAATTTAATAAATTATTACACTTTTTATGCGTCAGAAGTAAAGCCATTACAACGGACGTTTTCACATATGCATTTCACTTATAACTCAACCTAAAGGCGTGCATTTTGCTTTAACAGCTTTAATTTTGATACAGAACATATATTTTAGCAATAACAGCTAGTTTATTTTTTATATTGGCATTTTTATTCTTTGGTTAGACCCTTGTGAATGATAAGAATTTCCAATGCTAGCTTATTCGGAAACAAATGGATTTTCTCGAAAAACGCAAAAAATTGCAAAACGAGACAATATGGAAAATATAGCCCAGATATATGTTTATTTATTTCCATTGAGTTTTTCTTTACCAATTTTCACCAAAAACTTGCAGGTCTAATGAAATGTAAATTTTTTTACGAATCTAATTTCATTTTGAATTTGTAAAACAAACAGTATTTTTCTAAGATAACAACAAGTACTAAATGATTTCGTATTCAATTATAATAGTACTTATCCTAAGTTCTATTTTCCATACTAAACTTATTTAAACAATTTTTGTACTCAATAATTATAAATTAATGAAAACCGTTGAAAAAAGGCACCTTTTTTATACATATTTTAAATTTGCTTAAGAAACTCAACTTTGATCTATTGTATTATGACGACAAATTAGTAAAACTAAGAAAAAACTCGATTTTCTGGCATTTTAAAGTGTTTGCTATAAAACTACAATAATTAAAACTCAAAAAGAAAATGTTACCAAAATTAGATTTGGCCAAGAAAAGTGGTCGACGAAACCATAGTGCACTGAACACTGAAATCTCACAAGAAGACGGGAGAGTAGGGTCTGCAAACAGAAAATTACAACATATCAATAAATGTACAGTATGTCAAGAAAATGTTTTTACATTAAAAGAAAACATGAATTTGTCGAAGTTTGGCTTTAAAAAACTATATAATTTTTTGCCAATGTAATGCGAATTTGTTAATTTATTTATTATTTATTACTATATAACTCAAAGAAACTTAATATTTAATGATTTAGGCCCGTTATTATAACTTTCCAATAACTAAAGTTAGGATGTTATCGTTCACTTTAACTGTTTTTGGTTGTTATAAGTATAAGTTAAGCCAAAAGTGACCAATAAGCTAAAGGTAAGAACATCTGACCATTAACTTTTATCGGAAGGTTTATGTATTCAGAGCTGCCATATTTTCTGCTTTATAAAAGAAATAAATAAAATCATATTTATTCCGCTGTAGTTTTTAGAAATTTGTCTATCTATATTTATATTTGCTCTGTTGTTGTCTTTTAGTTAGTTTAAACTCATTTATTTTAAAAATTTCTTTGTTTTTTATTTGTTTATATTTCCGTTAGTGGCAGTTACGTTCAAATAGTACATATTGCCACTACGTTAAATGGCCACAAGTAATCGGTTTTTCCTTTGATATTGCCGTATTATCAAAATTATAAAATTTACCTTAAAACCAAGTTGTAATAACCAAAAGTAAATAAAGCTCACTTTATCGTTCACTTTAGTTTATCTTACCTTTAAATATCTGATACCTTATAGGTAAGTTATAATAACGGCCCTTAAACTATTAGAAATTGAGCAAAAACTAAAAAAACACAAAATCCTTAGTGTCAAGAAATTCTTTTTACATTTATAAAACTGCTTAAGAAAATCACAAAATTTCGGAATTTTTAATTTAATATGGTAATAGCTGGTATATATAACCGCTTGTGGAAAAATGATGTGGGATGAAAGTTTGGATCTTGTGCTGGTATATTTAAAGATTTTTGCAAATAAATCTTGCTGCATTATCACTATTTGCTCATATATGCTTGGAGTCATTATTTTTCTCATGACTTGAATTTTAGTTTTCGTCCTTCATAAACTCATATTTATTAACACTTTTTATTAAATGAGTTTTAAAAGCCTAGAAATGTTACTTTACACCTATTATATTTCACAATAAAACCGATTTTCCAACTATTTTGAATAGAATTGATCTGTATTTAACAATATCTTTTAAGTACGAAAGTATGAATATTTATTATTTTATTTTTTAAAAGCTTTCTAAAGAATTTTGAAGATTTCCGGCGTATTCTGACCGTATTAAATTGTACTTTTATATAGTATAAACCATAGTATAATTATAAAGTATACTCGTAAGAACAGCTGTTTTACAATTTTTTCATTGGCAAACCTCGCGGTACTGTCAAATTGTTTTTGTATTCATATGTAAATTTTTTTTTCGAGTGTTTTTACTCTTGCTCTCCTTCATTCTCTCATTTTTCCGTACAAAGCATTTTGACATTGTGGGCAGTAGTTTTACACTAACAAAATACAAGCAATTGTTGTTTTTGTAGATGTGCGAGTACTTTATTATTATACTATGGTATAAACATTCCTGTACAACATATAATTTTCCATAACTTTTTAAGCTTATCAACTTAAATCATTGGGATTGATTATAATCAGGACAAGTTGTTCAAGCTTTTCGCTTGGAAAGTAAGCATTTGCATATTTCAAAAGAATTTCACAAAAAATGCTTATATTTTAAATCTTTGCATAAATTTGCATATAATGTATACAAAAGTTAGTTTTCTTAACAAAAACACAATTTTTTTGGTGATTTTCTGGAGTCCAATCAAATGATTTCTAAAATTTTTTTTTGTGAGTATTTTGAGTATATTGTTAATATTGTAAAGAAAAAAAATCAGAAGCGTCAAATATGATACTTAAAATTAAAATAGTTATATTTTAATAAACTTCGAAATCTATTAGAGATTAAAAGTTAAAAAATACATATTTGTGCATATTTTCTACACATTAATATATAAGAATGCATTAATTCGTTGGTTTTTATATACATATTCATAACAAAATTTCTGTGCATATTATACCATTTTTTCGTGCTTTTTCAAGCGCATATTTCAATTTTTTTTTGTGCATATAAAAACTTGCCCTGATTATAATTGTTGAATACTTTGTCCCCATAAGAGTGTTTCTTTCCATGTAGCTTTCCATCTGTAATTGTAATCCATCTGTTTTTTTTTTTTTTTTATACCCTTCACCACAGGTGTAAAGGGTATATATAAGTTTGTCATTCCGTTTGTAATTTCCACAATTTTCGTCGGAGAGCAAAAAAGTTTATATTTTCGGAATCCTTGTAAGAAGCGATGACGATTGGACCATGTCCGTCCGTCCGTCCGTCCGTCCGTGTGTCGGTTGAAATGGCGTTTATGAAGCTCACCGATAACTGACATATATAATATGTATGTCAAACGATCGGAAATGCTTTCGAGAATTTTGCTATTGGAATTCAGCAAGATAGGTTCATACAATGCGGAGATATGTTCAAAAAACCGGTTTTTTGAACCGGTTTTCCAGTTTCTGAAGCCTCTGTATACACTACGGACTTCGTTTTTACAAAGAATTCTCGGACATTTTTTTCTGAATTTTTGTTCTGAAAAAATGAAATAAATCGGTTCAGTAATAACTGAGATATCGGACAAAACGCATTTTTTATTTTTTGAAGCCTTGGTTTAAGCTATAGATTTTTATTTTTATACAGATCGGTCACAAATATTTTTATAAAATTTCAGTTTTTTGAATCAGGAAGATCGGTTTATAAATGGTGGAGATATGCTTTAAAAACCGGTTTTTTAGTTTCTGAAGCCTCTGCATATACCAGGGACTTCGAATTTTTAAAGGGGGCTCGAAAATTATTTTCTGAATTTTTGTTCTGAAAAAATTAAATAAATCGGTTCAGTAATAACTGAGATATCGGGGAAAACGAATTTTTTATTTTTGAAGCCTTTGTTCAAGCTACAGATTTTTATTTTTATATAGATCAGTCATAAATATTTTTATAAAATTTCGGTTTTTTTAATAAACCAAATTCGTTCATAATCAACAGAGTTATGGCCCAAAAACAAATCTGTTAAGAATATAAATACACCAACAAACATGTATATTAAGCATTGTAATGACTATTAGTGACGTTTTTTGTTTTTTGTATAGACAAGTAGTTTAGTTATCAACAGCAGTAATATGATGAATAACAGTGTTGTTGTTGTTCTTTGTATATGCAGTCTGTACAAAAATAAATAGATATGGAATTGTACTTGTTTATTTTTAAAAACTAAAACATATCTGTTAAGAATATACATAAATACATACACAAACATGTATATTAAGCATTGTAATGACTATTAGTGACGTTTTTTGTTTTTTGTATAGACAAGTAGTTTAGTTAGCAACAGCAGTAATATAATGAATAACAGTGTTGTTGTTGTTCTTTGTGTATTCAGTCAGTTTGTACATACAAAAATAAATATATATGGAATTGTTGTTGTTTCTTTTTTAAAAGCAAAGCCTGTTATTATTGTTTTTTTTTTTCATATTCAAATTTTCGTAGTTTGAAAAAAATTTAGATTTAGAAAATATGCAAGCATACGTTAAGGCGAAAATTTTATTAATTGTCGGTAATATGGTAATATGATGTCGATAAGATGGTAAGATGGTAATATGGTGAAGGGTATCAAAGATTCGGCACAGCCGAATCTTTTTTCAATTTCATTTTTTTTCATTGTTTCTTGGAAGATAAAATTAATATACCCTTTCCACAGCCCTTTACCATAAGTCCTAGTGGATATATTCAACATTTTCTTAATTTTTCTAGGTTTAAAGCCCAAATTACAATAGCGCGTAGTCAGCAACAGTATCAGCAAAAATTATCAGCTGATAACTGTCAGCACAACATGTTGCTGCCGTTATAATTACAATTCAGCGTAGGCAGCCACAATTTAAAACCACCATCTAGCTTTGTTCTACTTGTGTCTTTTAGCCTCTCATTTATTTGCTCACTCTCTTTGTCTTGCTCTCAATCTAAATGCAGCGCAGTGAATTTAGAAACAGGGCTAAATGAAACAGCTCTGCAAACTACTGCTGACTAAATGTAATCAACACCATAACAAACAGTGCGTTCTAAATAATCAGCTGTTTATGGCAGCACACACTGCTGCTGACTACGCGCTATTGTAATTTGGGCTTAACTCTGCCAAATATTTAAAGTAGATGGATATTAAGAGATATCAACTACAATATTACGGGAATATTGGAGCGATTTAATATTCTATTATGTATATATCTTAATAAGGAATACATTTGTACAATATATTTAACACTTTTCTCGAATTGGAGGTTATAAAAAAACCCAAATGGATTTATGATCTAGAGTTTTTTCTCTTGACATACATAATATACATATAATTCATGAATCACTCGTAATATATATCATGGATTTGAACACATATTCTTGTACTATGTGATTATAATTATCACACTGACGTTTTACTGATAATAATACATCCCAAAGTTCCAAAAATTGTTTCACATAGCGACAAAAACGCAAATGTAAAACATTTTCTTGACAGGTAGATTAAAAGTTATGTGTAGTTTTTGTTGTTGTATTTTCGCAATTTCATTCATAATTAATTTTTTTCTGGTAAAACCCGTTAATGAAATAACCTATAACAAAATGTAACAATTAAAATTTGCATTGTTATAAACATTTGCAAATATTGTAAAATAAAGTTGAAATAATAATTGTTTCTTCAATATAAAAACATTTCTTGACATACTGTATATATCCATACCAATTTTGTTTAAAAATAAAGTGTCATTTATTTACTTAAAGCAAATCGATCCCAAAATGTGTTTTTGCTATTAAATAATAATCAAGAGACTTGAAAAAAGGCTATTTTTATTTTATTCAGGTTAAAATGAACATTAGCTCTAAACTAATTTGTATGTATCATTAAAATAGCCCAAGCGATATTTCTACCATTTAAAGGTTAAACCGTTATTTGATATATATGGAGGTGCCAGACTATTATTTATTATTCTTAAACATATGTTTTTGACAAATTTACACATTTGGGACAAAACATTTTTTTTTTTTATTATTTCTTAGATAATTTTGTTTTCACTGAAAATTATAAAACATTAGTGAAATTTTTAAACAATTTTCGGAAAATAAACAAAAATATAACATATATTTTGTTAAAACTAAATCCGTTAAACCCGAGTTGCAATAAAGCCAAAAGAAGAAGAACGGGTAAACAGAAAAAAAAATAAACAAACACATTACAGAATAATGTTTTATACTAGATTCCTTAAATCGGTTCTCTTTGGCATACCTATTGGAGTAACATTTTTAGACTGCGTGGGTTATGTAGCTCGGGTGGATGGTAAGATAAATATTCACTAATATATGTTAATTATTAATTATTCTTTATTTGTAGGTATATCAATGCAACCGGCTTTAAATCCCGATGCTACACAAACCGATTATGTGTTCCTATCTCGCTGGGCGGTACGCAGCAACAGTGTACAGCGGGGCGATATTGTTTCGTTAATATCACCCAAAGATCCCTCACAAAAAATCATAAAACGTGTTGTTGGTCTACAAGGTGACGTTGTATCCACATTAGGTTACAAACAGGAAATTGTCAGAATTCCTGAAGGTCATTGTTGGGTGGAGGGAGATCATACAGGTCATTCTTTAGATTCAAATACATTTGGACCAGTAGCTTTAGGTCTTATGACAGCGAGAGCTGCTTTTATTGTTTGGCCTCCAGAAAGGTGGCGAGCTTTACCAACAGAATTACCCGGGAAAAGAAGACCCATACATACCGCCAAATCTAACAATTTTCATTAGAAGAAAACTTGCCTCACAAGATGCCGATGAGCCAGCATGTGTTGTGTTTAATAATTTATTTAATGTTCACTTTAATAACGAAAAAAGTGTATTTTGTAAATAGTAATTTGATGGCATCGTATGCAAAAAACTTGTAAAAATTTTCTTGTAAATTGATGAGTTTTTGACAACTAGTAGTGTACAATTAGTTTATAAAATATAGTTTAAATTTAACATTAATACAAATTTTGGCTATCAAATATTTTTAACCAATAAAATAACATCACCAAAAAAAAAAAATCCCATAACAGTAAAAACTTTTAAAGAAAAAAGAAAATATTACGTGATGTACTTTTAATCTTTTAATTAAAAAAAATTTGTAAGTTCTTCCCAAACGTCTGTATAACATCAAATGTTAATTTGGGACGTTTACACAAATTTTAAAAAATAGTTTCTATTTCCTTTCTAATTATAAAATAAAATCTATCGTAATTTACATTTATTAATATTTACATGGCTTTTTTTAATAACTTTTATTAGAATCTTTAAATATAATTATAAAAATTGTCACTACTATATGATAATACTTAACAACTATACCCTCGTAACTTCTAACGATTTAAGGCCATAGGCATGTAAAATGTCTAAAGTTTGTTTTAAAGCTACACCTTCACGAACAATTTTGAAAAAACCCGGTGTAGCTAAATCCACAACGGTAGAGGCTGAACGTCTCTCTTCCGTAATACCAACTTGGCCAGCATCGAATATAGCTCCCAGCAATGGCCATAAAATATCAAATTCTTTAATATTTAAACTGCTACGTTCGGAAGATCGATTAGCACTGGTCAATGCCATTGGCTGCTCATTAAAACTAGCACAAAGCTGTTGTATAAATTCAAAATCCGGAATGCGTATACCAATTTTGCTTGTTGTTGGATTTAGAAATGGATTACTTAAGTATTTAGAACGCTCTATAACTATTGTAATAGGTCCGGGTAATAACTGTTCCAGTAGAGAATCATTTAAATGTTCTGCCTCACCATATTTGCGTAAATCTCCTAAATCCTTAACACAAATAGCTACTGGTTTGTGAAAGTCTCGTCCTTTGATATTGTACAAATTTTGTATCGCTTTTTCATTATTGGCATCACAGGCTAAACCATATACTGTATCTGTTGGCAAGGAAATAACTTTTCCGGACCTTAAACAATTTCCAGCAATTGTTATACTTTTAGGATCCTCCACTTTGTATATGGATGTGTTACTAGATAGCTCTTCCGGAAGAGACTGCATTGTTGAAGCAGATTTATAACTTGGAGGAATTTTTAAAATTTGTTTTATAATTTTCGTCAACTTGGACATTAAGATATTTTTGGATAAAAAAAACTTTGGAAACGTGTCAATAAAATCTGGGGCAAAATTTAATCTCGCCAGTTATGACCACACAATTGATTAGCGCACTTATAGAAAGTAGTCATAGGTTCATCGGCCGAACGTGTTTGCATCTGCATAAAGTAGGCCTTCTTATGTGAACATGAGGGACACTCAGCGTCAGTAGAATCTACATTTTCCCAGGCAGCAGCACCGCCCATAACATGATCCACTTCCTATGATTAAAATTAATAGTTTTAAATTTGATTTTATAAATATTGTCAACCTTCTTCATTATTTTACCTTCAAACGTGGAAAAGTTTTCGTTGATGATTTTCTGTTAACGTTAAAAATGTAAGGACAAGTATTGCACGAAAAACGATGTCCAGTAGTACCCTGTTCTACCATTAATATGTTACTGCATTGAGGGCAGAACAACAACATATTTCGTTTTTAAAACATTGAATTTTTGCACAGAAAATGATCAACTCTTTTTTGAAATATGTAATTACACAGTCAGCACGTTTTAGTAGTCAGCTGCAGAGACCTGCGCCGAACGATTTTAACGGCGGCGGCGGCTTTGCTAAAAATTGTTGGCGGCGGCTCAAAGTCGGCTGTTAGCCGGCTGAGAGGTGAACATAACAACTTTTTATTTCCTAGTTTTCGCATCGTCTTATAAGAGTACATTGGTTCACAAATGTGGTCCCAAGTCTCCTTAGATGTAAAGGGATCCGAAGACCGTTTGTTTGAACATTATTTTTTATTTCCTAAAAGATTTATAAAATACAATTTTGTATTTTTGTACTTCTAAAGTGTCAAAACAGAAGACCGTTTCGAACATTATATTTTTAAAATTATTAAAAAAAGTATATATGATCTTGACACAGCTCTTCTCTCTACACATATAAAATTGGATATTCTGATATTTTGAAACATTTTTTATTTTATCACAAATTTGAACATTCGGACATTTTAAATACGTTGATTTTGTTGAAATGAATCTAAAAATTTATCATTATTTTTATTTTTCTTGAAAAATGTAACGGAAATAATCTTAAAATATGGTCTTAAAGTAGGGTCGAACCATTATTAAAGTTTTTAAAGTTTACAAGGCTTTACCAATGGTATAGTAAGCAAATCAATGTTTTTGAATACAACTTTAAGTAATTTTGATTATAAATGGTTGGTAAAGCTGTGTTAAGTTTTTTTGAATACGGCTGTAAAATTATAGATTATATTCAAACTAAATTCTTTGAAAATACTGCCATTTTCACAGCTTCCGATTTCTTTATATTCTGAGTTTAATGCTAATTATCAACCTCCAAAAACTGTAATATTGAAAAATGCAGAATGGTGATGTTTATTCCAAAAAAAAAAAACAAATTGACTCGTTTTTTAATATATTTCAAAGCCAGAAAACATCTCGATTTGTGTTGTTTAATAATTTAACACAATAAAAACAACTAAGTTTCCATAGGAGAGAAATTTTTAGTATTTTAGTACATTATCAGAACCACTTCAGATTCTTTAATAACATCCTCAGAATTAGTGGTATCACAACCAATTCTGACATTCGTCTAAATTCGTTTTGAAAAAGTTTTAGAGAACTAGTGCTTAAGAACTAATTCTGTATGACTTCTACATCACTTCTGAGAACTTCCTAGAACTGTTTAAAAAACTTGTATAAAAAATTTCAAAAATTAAAAAAAATATATATGTATATATTTACAAAATTCAATTGATTTCAAAAGTGGACATTAGAAAATAGCCCATTAGAATACAAAATAAAAATAAAAACAGATTCTGAAACCTTTCCCTAACTCTTCTATGGCACTAGTTCTGAATGTAATAATTTTGAACAAAAATTATTGATTAAGGAACTAGTTCTCGAACCGTTCCATAGAATGGGTACTGGCTAGGTAACACTTCCACAGAACTAGTTCTGGAGGTGACAATTTCAAACAAAAATCATTGGTCGTAGCCAAAGTAGAACAAATACAGGCTATTTTTATGTGTTTTAGAACGAGTTGTAGAACTAATACAATATTTCCTGGGTGAATTAAAAATTAAATTTATATTTGTTCACATTTATTATTTGTTTAAAAATTTTATTTTTGGAATTAGAAAGTATATGTGTGTAAAATTTTTATTTAAATCAACAATTTATGAAAATATTTTGGCAAAGGAAAAACATAATAAAATTATATGTGAGCAGTGATGCATAAACTTATTTACTTTTTTAAAGAACTACACCACTTTTAATGGTATTTTTTAAAAATCAATTGAAAATAAATTTAAATTTTAAAAAAGATCATTGGAAAATTAGATTTTTCATTTAAATTTTTGAAAATAAAAATTGTAAATTAGATTTTTCATTTAAATTTTAGAAAAGAAGTGTTCTGAAATTTTTGAAAATAAAAATTGAAAATTAGATTTTTCATTTAAATTTTAGAAAAGAACTGTTGAAATTTCTATATTTCATTAATATTTCAGAAAACAATTATTTAAAATTACAATTTCTATTTCAGAAAAGTACAATTTAAAATAAGTTTTTATATTTTAAATTCACAAAAGATCAATTTATAATTAAATTTTACGTTTTAAATTCAGAAGACTACAAATGAAATTCAGTTTTATATTTTGAATTTCAAAAACAACAATTGAAATTTAGAATAATTCATTAAAATTTAGAACATTGAATAAGAGTTATTTAAATGATGAAATAATGTTAGATCAACTTAATTTATGTGATCTTTAAGCAAATAAAATTAAGAAATTGTTTCAAAACCATCTGGAAAAATTATTCCTAATGCAAATTTCATTCTATATATTATTTCAGTTGAAGTTCTGAATTTAAGTAAGTTTTTTCAAAATTTCAATATTTTTCTGAATTTTAAATGGAAAAATCTTCTTATAAATTGTTCTTTTCGAAAATTTAAATAAAAATTCCAATTTAAGTTGTTATTTTCAAAATTATAAATTGAAAACCTAATTTTCAAGTAATTTTTTTTCAATTCTAAATAAAAAGTTTCACTTCTGATATTTATATGAAAAATGTAAATTTCAATTGTTATATTCTGGAATTAAAAGAGAAATATTATTTTAATATGTTCTTTTCTGAATTATAATAAAAAAATCATAAACTAAAATGATATTTTCAAATTTTGAATTGGAATATCTCATTCTCATTTGTTCTTTTCTGAAACTGAATTCATAAACCTCATTTTAAATTGTTGTTTTCATAATATCATATAGAAAGTTTTTATTTTAACTTAAAAATAGTGTAGTAAAAAACATATGTGTCTGAACTTAATATTAAATAACATATAACACAATAACTAAAATAATATACTTTGTGAATTGGGTTAGTATGTATTTAGTTCAAATTTTTTAATCTTAACACACGTTTTGCTTCATAACTTTTTTCCGAAGCAATTTTTAAAATTATTTTATCATTGAAAATATGTCAGTTATTATTCTTGAAGACAAACTGTTGATTTGTTGGGAGTTTGACCAAAATGAGTAAGGAAAATGATGTACGTGCTATAAATTATTAAAAATTAAAAAAAAAAAAATTGGTCCTACAAATAATTGGTCAAAGAATTAAATGTCCTCTGTCATACTGTTTTCAACGTCATTCAACAGTATCAGGGGAATTCGAACATCGATAGGAAACATGGTTCAGAAAAAAAAGACCACATGATATGGATGGACAAGTAAATTGAAACCATATTGAAAAGAACTCCAAACACATCTTGTAGAAAATCACCCCATTCTCTCCAGTTAAGAGATGATTTTTTTTTTTTTTTTTTTTTTTGCGTACGAACTAAATTTAGAAATTTTAGAAAAATGGAATGAAAATGGAGAGAAGCAAACTGTAGCTATTATTCCATAAAATCATAATTTATTCCAAATAATGTCTAAAGAAAATGCATAACGCGTCTATTGCCGCTGAAGCAAAATAAAAGAGAAACCACTATTTTTATTTTTTATTTTTTTGCTTTAAAATTTCCCTTAATGATGCAAAAATAGATAAATAATAAAACACTTTTCAAATAACATTTTTCTAACAAATTTTATGACTGTTTTTGAAATTAATGTTACCATAGTAAAATAATAAAGTACTCGCACATCTACAAAAACAAAAATTGCTTGTATTTTGTTAGTGTAAAACTACTGCCCACAATGTCAGAATGCTTTGAACGGAAAAATGAGAGAACGAAAGAGAGCAAGAGAAAAAAATTCAAAAAATATTTTACATGTGAATACAAAAACAATTTGACAGTACCGCGAGGTTTGCCATATTAATCAGTTAATCGATTAATCAACAATTCTAATTAATAAAAATTCTGATTAATTACTTTTAATTTGAATAATATTATTCAATGTTCTCAAATTTAGTTTACAATTAAACAAATGAAACAAAAAATGCTAAATATATAATATATGTTATTTGGTGATTAAACGACCCACATTTTATATTTTCAAACGACTTTCATGCAGTTTTTTATATTATAATGAAAATTAAAAACATAAAAAAGAAAGTCAAATAAATTTAAAATTATTTAATTATTCACGATTTTAACTATTTAAATTCCTGATTAATTGATTAATCATAAATATATTTAATCAAATTGTTGAATAAATCAAATAATTAATTAATTTGAAATTTGATTTTTACGTCACGTTACGGTCTTTTGCATTTTAATATGTATATACAAGAATATTTTTATCTATAAGGTAACTCATTACAATCAATCTTGGATGTTGAAATAAAAAGATACCAGTACCTATGCTACTGAATTACCTCTTATTAAAAACTATGATGAACCATATCCTATAGACGGACATCTCCTGATAACGGACAAAATCACCGCCTATGGAAGGTTTCGCTGTATATGTAATTTCCTATAGTAGCTTCTTGGCTTGAGATTAATGTTGAATTTTTATTATACAAAAAGATTGAGTGAATGCGTTCATAATATGGATGAAAAAATAATTCATATAACCATCGACGATTTATGATGAACACGCTAAAGTTGTTACTGACTTCGGAGAGAAATGAAATGTATTATACAGCGTAACGTGTGATAATTTTGAAGACATGTGTCGTTATTCCTCTTCCTTTTTAAAGTGAATAACAAATTGCAAGACTCTTGAGATTTTGCTACACACTAATATACAGTGGCTCACAGCTTAAATTATGCATTAAACAATTTTATTTTTAAAGCTCTATGACAAAGTAACAGACTGGAATTAAAAATAAAATTTGGTATCATAAGAAAGAGGAAGATTTCTAGTTTAATATAGAACCATTATTTAGTGTTAAAGTTTACCTTTAAGCAAATTAAAGATATGAAAACAAAAAATCCAATATTTTTATCTCACAGCTTATTTTAAGCACCCACTTATGACATAAAAAAAATTGAAAATTACGACCAATAATTACATTCAGATATGTGATGAAATTCGGTCAATTTCAAAAGTAAATCGTATTCTTAAATCGATTAGGTTGTGATGTTCAATATGTTTCTTGTCAAATAACAACAAATTAATTTTGAAATTTGTATTATTTAAATGAAATAAATTTTATTTTAATGTTTTTATGTTAATTTTTTAATAAAAAATTATCAAAAGTTAAGTTTTGCGTGAAGCTGCCATAAAGGAGATATTCCTTGCTTCTGAAAAAAAAAATGCCCATAAAAAAAAAACACTCAATATATATTCTTTAAAAGGTATTATTATTATTATTATTTTTTTTTTTTTCTTTCTACAATATAGCTTTTATTTTTTACCCATGCTTAATGATCCTTAATGATTCTAATTCTTTTGTAACAGTTTTAATCAAATTCAATTTTAAAACGAGTACCAAAATTTGTTCGATTTGAAAACGATAAAATCATGTCAATTTCGTTTTTATCACAACCATGATCACAACCTAATTTATTGAGATTTTCATAAAACAAAATGGAAAATGAAGTCGATTTAATTTTTTCAGTAAAACGAAATTGAAATCGAAAATTTTATGTGTATCACAACCTTATTCGTTTTTGGCTCGAAATCGATTTTTATCACATACATGATTATTTTTTTGGTGGAATGGTAGTCTTAATTGTATGCAACAGATTAGAGGCGGTTTGCGTGCGTCCAGTTTTTTTGTAATATTAGGCGAAATGTGTTTACAGTGCATTTTTAGGGCCTAACACCTATTTTATTATGTAAATTTCCAATATGGACCACAAATTTTCAATAATATTGAGGTCTGGCGACTTTATATATTAGCAAATTGTACACAATACCAAATTTGGCAATATCAAAAATATGATAATATGCCCTGATTTTTTGCACTCTGCAACAAATTATCCTTTAGGATATAAAGGTATCTAATACTGTCTAGGGCAGCGGTTCTCAAATGGGGGTCCGCGACCCACAAGGGGTCCGTAAGGACATTCGTGGGGGGTCGCGAAGAGATCTTGAAAAATATTCATGAATAAAAAAATGTTCAATGTAAGTAAATACATATTAGTTAGATGTTGAAGTAAAAATTCCAATGAAATGATGAAACTATTTAAAAATGGAAATAAATCTTTATACAAAAAACATCCCGAAATTAAAGACAAAAATAAAAACATTTTTTCTAAAATGAGTTCTTTTAAGAATCAACTAGCATCAACTTCATGAAAAACCAATAAAAAAAAACCAGAGCTTCGGATGAAAATATTATGATTTATAAAGACAACAATGATCAAATAAAGTGATGTTGAACCATGATACAACATAAAGAAAACTACGATGTGACAGGGAAAACAATTAAAAAGATAAATAGTTCACTTTAATTAATAAAAAAAACCTTACTTTTGTTTTTGCAAAAATATTAATGCCAAGAATTTTTTTTTTTTTTAAAGTCGTATCAATGTCGTTTGCAAATCTAACCATAGAATAACATCCTGTGAAATAGGATTTTTAAAATTTGATCGAATGGAGCGACTTTTTAATGCTGAGTACACAAAAGTTTTGTTTTGTAAAGAAATAAAAAGAAAATTAGTTTAACGACTTTATAATTAAAAGCTGACAAATCCATATTGAAAGGATTTATCTTATAACAAACAAGGGGATTTAAAATGTAACACATGTCTAATATTTAATTCTGTATCAACAGATTTCAAAGCATTTTAGTTGAAATATAGCAAAGTTTATCCACTTTTTGGCTCAGAAACACAAAAACTATTACAACAGTTTTTAACAATATATATTCTTATATTAAACTATCTTTTGTCGATCAAACCAAAGTATCGATCTTTTGTGCACAAAGTAGATATATGTAGAATAGATATGTATTTTTCATATTAAAGATTAAAGAAACAATATCACAATTATGAATATTATTTTTAAATTTTATATTTACATAACATTTTATCTGATTTTTAAACTGGTCAAGGTTGTAGTGGGTCGCGCATCAATCGCAAAGTCAAAAGTGGGTCGTGAAGGAAGATCTTGTGAGAACCCCTGGTCTAGGGAAAGGTAAATCGATTTCGATTTTAGTCGAAAATCGATTTTCAGGAGGAAAAAATAAAGAACTAAAATATATCAAAATTGAATAAACTGACGACAGATGACCCACAGTTCTACGAAGAAGTTTAGTTTTGCTACCTTTAAAGACATGTAGGCACTAGAAGTTTTCTACGAACCGGTCCTCCGTATTCCGTACTCCAGAATCCGGCAGTGATATGCCATTAAGACGAGTACAATAATCCAGTATTTGCAATGTATGGCAAAAGTTTTAACGCAACATTGTTTGAACTCCGGATGTCAGTTTTGGTGATGATATCCGTAGGTTGTCGCAGACTGCGATTGTATAAATGTTTATTCGGTACTTCATCAATGGCTTTTATTGTCCAACCGATTTTTATGGAAAAAAAACTCATAATGATTTCTTGTACCATAGAAGCATATATTTTAACCATTTAAAGTGACCATTTTAAAATGGTTTGTAACCAATACTCCTTTATATAGCACTCACAGTGTTATATAAGTGCGTGGACCCTGCATGGAAGTACTTTTCCAAAAAGAAGTACTGGCTGTGAGCCACTGTATGTTGTTGAAAAAATAAATTTCGTTTTCTAAAAAAAAGTAGTCAAAGCATCATCAAAACAATAAAACATCTAGAAATCTGGAAAAATAGAACATAAAAATAATTGATTTCGGAACAATTTGTATTACAAAAAATATAAAAGGCTTATAGTCGACACAATACCTATTTTATTATTTAAATTCAAATTGGAAAGCAAATTTGCCGCAGAAATTCATGAGTCGACAGCATTGCAAAAAATGTCGCCGACATTATAAGGAAATTTATGAAAAAAAAATTTTAAAATTAATATTAAAATTTAAAATTTCAAGAATATCATGAATTTACTAAAGGTTTTATATTAAATTCATTAAGCTTGACCGAAATCAGCGGCTGTAATTGAGTCGTGTTTTAGCCGAAATTTTATCGGCGGCGGCGGCTCTTAAAAAACCTCCGGCGGCTCGACTCAGCCGGCTTACAGCCGATCGGCGCAGTTCTCTGGTCAGCTGTTTGAAAAAAAATTGCTAATCAATGTGAAGATTGCATCAAATAAAATTTAAAACGAAAATCGCTGAAATTTAAACGCGTTTTTGGGAATTCGTTTATGGGGGTCGATATAACAAAACGTATTTTTTTTTTGTTTATTTTACCATGGACTAACAGCCGTTTTAAAAAAAAAAAAAAAAAAATTATGTATGATAACGAGTTACTAACTTTTTGTATGTAAATTTCCGTAAGAAAAAGTATCTCGTTATCAAACATACATTATTTTTTTTGAATACGGCTGTAAATGATTGGTGTCGCTTAACTGTAAATAGTTTTTCGATTTTTATAACCTAACTTTTACAATATTGGATTTTTTGTGGAGTACCACAAAAAACTCAGATTGATATTGGTGGGGCCATTAAACTTAGAGAGCTGAATTGGGGAACTCTTACACAAAGGTATAGATCGAATGGAAGTTTTGTGAAGGAAGTAGCTACACAATTTAAACTTTTAAAGTTAAAAGAAAAATGAATAATTATAGCTCGAAAATTATCTGATATTTTAAAAATTCAAACCAAAATTTATTGCAAAATTTTATTTTTTACATACATATGTATAATTATAAGGCTTTAATGATAGAGGTTCCTAATTTCAAGATCCCATAAACCTATAGAAAAATAATATTCTGTAACATGATCCTAATAATCAAGCTCAATTAGTCCTTTTTCAGTGCAGATAAAAAAGATTTTTTTTCGAAACTTTACTTTTTTTAATCTCGTTAACGACCTAAGAGTTGAAAACTGAAAAAAAGATACGAATAATTAATAATTTATTTTGAGAACAATTTGTATTAAAAAGGATTATAGAATAGATTCGTGAAAAATATGAATAAAATCGAAGGTCCAAACAATTGCTAAGTACCGAAAACGATTATAGTTAATTTTTTTTTAATTAGAAGCAATTTAAAAAAGTTTAGTGTGAAAAAGTTTTTCTGGAAAAGAAAATAACAAAACATATTTAGCCGTAAAGTTGTCAAAACTAAGACTAATTCAAAATTTCAGATAATTTCATAATTGTAATAACTCATAAAATATTGCGAGTCCCAGAATGCCGCTTACTACGCTTATAGAAAACATTTAAACCATTAACATATATTTTTTTTAAATTTTTAAAAATACCACTTTTCGAGATATTTGCCCGCGAATGAAAAATCGCGAGATATGGACCATTTTGATGTTGAGAAAAAAATTATATTATACATCATATTAAAGGTAATTTTGATACCTTTAATATGACATCTCAATAAATCTTATATAATAAATACTTTGAAAGATATTCATAATTTTGTTTAGACAACTTTGTACACATTCTGAGCTATTTTGCACTTTCCAGCCGCGATATTTCGCGAACCACTTGATGAAATTATCTGAAATTTTGAATTAGTCTTAGTTTTGACAAGAATGATAATTGTACCAAATATTATCTAATTCGGAAGATGTGAGAAAATCAGCTTGTTGGTTTTAAATGGAATGACTCTAAAGCTTAATTTGCGTGAGAGTGAAGTTGATTCAAAATATTCTAAGAACATAAATTTTACCTGGCTATATAATACAAATATCATTCCTCTGTAAGATCACTCTTGTGTTTCCTGACGTTGAGATATTGACCTGACAATTGTTATGTTAGTAACCCTCACCGTTATATTACCAACACCATTATGCTTAATTGTACAGGGGCGTTCCCACGACAATTGGATCTTCGCTCCGGAACGTCTCGAGTTCAAATCGGCCAAATATTATCAACTCAGAACTTTCCATCACAGCAGAGCTCTTACAATAACATTGTAGAGTATTGTCTCGTAGACAAATATTTTGTAGGAAGACCCCTCAAACGATGCGTAAAAATTAGCTGAACATGGGAAAAGTATTAAAAAATAAAATTGATCTTCAGTTCCCTACCAGCGATTGAAAGTCAAGGGTATAAAACATTTAGTCCTAAAAATAGTATTGAAAAAATATAGAAAAAATATTTAAAAAAAAATTTTCGCAAAAAATTTGGTCCATTTTAGTACATCATGCAAAAAAAAATTTCGATATTTTTCTTAAAAAAATAGATAAGAATTTTATAATTTTGTTCCTTTTAAAGCTAAAATATTAAAAATTTGCGTTGTAGAAAGTACTGTTGATAATATATAATTTTCCAGATTTTTTATAAAAATTGTTCATCAAAATACCTTAAAAAGCCTTCTAGCGAAACAAAATCACGTTGGAAAAAATTTTTAAATATTTTTTTTTATAACCAGCATAAAATTACGATCAAATTTAACATTTATACATAGTTTTTTTTTTTTTTTTTTTAATTTGTTTGTAGTTTTTGTTGAACTTTTTTATAGAGTTTTTAGAATTTATATTATTCATTGAATAATTGTAGAATACATTGTAAAAGTTTATTGGACACTCGGCAGAAGGAATGCATTTTCTAGTCAGCCACGACCGTCATCAGCACTCTTCAGTGTCCCACCGTGGTGTTCTCTGTAGTTTTTTTTAATTTATATTACGTACTTTTAATTATTTTTGGTTAAAACAAATCCATTGCTACAAAGCTATTCTATCGAAACGACTTTTTTCTGAGAAAAATGATTCGTTTCGAATTACATAATTTATATATATGTTTCTTGCTAAAATTCCAGATAGCACTCAAAATATATACACAAATCTAAAATTTTTCACTTTTTTTTATTAAATTTAATTTATGATAAAAAAGATTCTTTTGTTGTTGTTTTTTACTAAATGCTATAGAAAAACTGCAAATTTGCGAAAGGAATAAATCTGTAATGAAAATTAATAATAAAAAATACACGATATTTTTTGAGTCGATAAACTCATGTTTGATGTTTGGAAATGTGTGCGAAGTTCCTTTCTAGATCTTTTCAATGTCAAACAAACATTTTTATACTGATGATGTTGCTACTGCTCCTACTTCTTACACTAAACGATGATCAAATTCTTAGAGTTCAGTTTTCTTGGGTTTGCCGTTACGATCGTAACCCTTAAGTTCGTTAGTGGCATGCTCGGCAATAAATTTAATGAAATTATCTACTTCACGGCCTTCATTGTAGGGAACTGGTTTGTTCTTGGCATCCTTAGGCAACCAGAATAATGTGGGGAAGCCACGGACATTGAATTCTGGAGGAACATCATTGGCGGTGGCGTCCATTTTCACAAGTGAAACATCTTCGTCTTGCAATTTTTCGGCTACTTCATCGAAGATAGGAGCCAATTTCTTGCAATGTCCACACCAGGGAGCATAGAATTCAACCAATGTGTCTTTGTCGTTATTAATGACAACATCGTCAAAGTTCTTGGCTACAGCTACTTTGACTGGCGCGTCATTGCTTTCGGGGATGGGTTCAGACTTAATGTAGGGTTCCAATTCACCCTCCAACAATTTTTCAGCGAATTCACGTAAGTTATCCACAGAGAATTCTTCTTTCATGGCATATTTCAAGTTCTTGGCATCGCGGGCCAAAATAACAGGTTTATCACCGACAAAATCATAACCGTATTCGTTTAATTCATGTTGGAAATCATCCTTGGAGGAGATAGCAAAATTGAGTTTGCCTACAAATTCTTTGGCTACTTTAAGTACACGGTTGCGCCAATAGTTGGTACCTTTGGGGTTCTTGGTATAATCGACGGAATAGTAAGCAGTAATCAAAGGATTTTGGAAATCACGTACGGTGTCTTGGGTGCGATGACCAACCAAACCATGGCTATTTAATAAATTTAAAATTTTGTAATATTTTATTAATTAAATTTCTGGAAAATGTTCTAGAAAAAAATTAAAACTTACTAATTTTCTTTGATAAAAGTAGTCAATTCAGAATCGGATGAACCTTCAAATTTGACAGTAGAATCTTCGAATTTGTTGGCCAAGTGAGGGGCACGAACGAGAACAATTTGATCGCTGTTTTAAATGAAAATTAATATTGATTTTTGTTTAAACTATATTCGTTTTGAAATCATTTACCTTTCACCGGCCTTTTCCAAAACAGCACCATCGCTACTATGACCAAAACGATATTTTTCACGATTTTTATCAGCGAACTTCAAGAAAGTTTTGGCCAATTTTGAATTGACATCTTTGAAGTAACCAAACAAGGTGGTTTCTTTGGTATTTAAGAATTTCTCTAATTCTTCAACTGAATGAACTTCCTTTGAGGCTGGACCAACTTGAGCGCGCATATATTTAGCAATGCCATTAGCTTCACGGGGACCGCTATAATCTTGTGATACTTCATCGCCCTTGAAAATTTTCAATGTGGGATAACCGCTAACTGAGAATTTATTACAAGTTTCTTTGCCAGCTTCGGTACAATCGACCTAAAAGATAAAAAAATGCAGGTATATAAAAATTAGCAAAGAAAATATTTAAGGCATATTTTACCTTGGCCAAAGTAATTGGTGGATCATCATCTTTAACAATTTCAGCAGCTTTGGCATACTCTGGCTTCAATCTTTTGCAGTGACCACACCTGTAAATATATAATACATACATATATTACAAATTATAAAACACGTGTAAGAAAGATTAAAACATGAAGATATTCCTATTAATATTCAATATAATGATATGGGTATTTACAATTAACATGGATATTCATATTTTCAACAAAGTGGATCTAAATGTAATTAAAAAGCTTTGGAGAATTGTCCTAGATGTTATTTTATTTCATAGTCACAAGCAAAGATGAATTATGTACAATAGTAGGGGATGCTTGGTACTCGATTTCGTCAGATATACAGTGAATTTCAACTGAATAGGTTCAAGATTTTCTTTACATTAAAACTCATATTATTTTTAATATAATAAAGATAGTTCCATTTTTTTTATCTTGATTTCTAAAGTCTTGAGTTCTAAGATGTTTAATAGCAAAAAATAATTAATAACGAACTTAGTACGATTTTTAACGGATTTTCTTCCAACAAATGTATTTTTTAAGGAAATTTTTTTGTTTCATCTGAATAGGTTCATTAAGAATAAAATCAATTTGCGTCAAATATTTGTTGAATTCGCATATAATTGTGTGTTTTCTTTACATTTTCAACTGTTTTCTATAAGAATGTTTAAAAACTATTCGCGTAAAAAATTTTCCTATAAAGAAAAGAGCAAAATTATAGCGTATGGATAATTCAGACTTAATCTATGAACAATTGAGCGAAGTTAAAATATTGTCAACAACTTTTTAGGAAATCACTCCCGCTATGGAAAAAATATAAAAAGAGGTACTTATAAAGCAACAACAAACGCTGACAGAAGATTCACCATTCGAGATGCCACCAATTCTACTGATTCTGCGTCCAAATTAAGCAAAAATCAGGTATTTAAGCAAGTGTTTTACCGTAAAATGTGTTATTCGAAATCGAGTGCACTAAGAAGACTAAAAATTATAAAGAACCCACCTCTTAACACCATTTGTTAAGTAAAAGTACTCCCGTTTACCCGTGAAAGCATGTTCTAAAAAAGGAATGAAACATATTGTTCTATAGAATGAAAAAAAATCAATATGGAAGGCTCCAATGACTATAAATATTATTATTTTTGTCATTTGAGAAAAAAAGGATGCTAAATATAAAGTTGCGAAGGAAGTGTAATGGCGTAGAGTGCTACTTCATATTATGAGACATGTGAACTTCGATTTTCTACGCATAGAATTACGGAAAAAACTTGCAAAAGTTTACAGGAAAAGAATTTCTAATTTTATACACTATTTTAATTCACTTCATGGACATTCCAGTTCGACAATGAATCTATTCACACCGCAGGATCGTGAAAACAAAGAATTCGAAGTCAAAATTTTACCACTTAGCAGTGGTTATCATACTCTCTGGACCTTAATATAATAGAAAATGTATGGAAATTTCTGTCACGTAATGTTTATGAGTCGGGCAGATAATACGAGCACAAAAATTCATTATCTGAAGAGATTAAAAAAAGTTGGAGCAAATATTATTTGTTAAAAGGTGAAATTATAAGTCCCTTCCCTTTTTTAGGTTAAATTAAATAAAAAAATTCTATTCTTATTATTAATAATTACCGAATAATATAACAAAACAAAAAAGAACCATATTAATCAATACATGTTGTTGCTTTATTGAATAAATAATGTTAAACCTATTCAGATGAAACAACAAAATTACCTAAAAAATCCTCTTGTTGGAAAAGAAATAATTAAAAATCGTAATTAGTTATTACTTAAATTTGGTTGTAGATATCTTAGAAATGAGGACTTTAAAATTTATTATGAAAAAATATTTTCATTATTATTTTAAAAATAACAAGAGGTTTAATGTAACGAATTCAGTTGAAATGAACTGTAGGTTAGACGTGGGTTATCAGTATGAATCATAGGTTACTGGCAGCTATATACACAAAGGATATTTAAAGAAATATTGCTATGCAGTGGTTTCCTGGTTTAACGAATACATACGTACGTCCAAATTTTTAACATTGAGTACCTTATATTACGAACAATCTATATATTTTAGTACTCGATATAACGAATTTGTTCAAAAAATGTGATTTGAAATCTAAAAAAATAAGAGAATGTAAATTTCTCATCCTACTATGCAAAAGGAAGAGAATTAGAGCTTTTCGTTTGGACAATATTTTTCCGTTTGAAAACTATTTTCTAAATAAAAAAGAGTCAAAAATAAAGTAAAAATACGTTACAAAGCTGTTATTTTATTTTATTTTTAAATATGCTTTCATTTGTATTTTGTGCAATTTAATTTTATCATGTACCTCCGTACATATGTGATGCGTTTATGCTGAAAAATTCGCTGAAAGTATCCATTTAATTGAGAATTACTTATTAAGCCGATTTAAAAATTTATAAACAGTTCATAACAGTTGCAATCAAAGACCTACTCTCTAGTATTTGACAACCATAGTAAATTCTTTGTAATTTGTCAAAAAAAAAAAAAAAAAAAAAAAAAAAAAAAAAAACTGTTATTCGAATTTTGTTTCTTAAGAATTTGCAATTTTTTTATTTTTTATTTTTCAGTTTTGTTGTTATAAGATAACTAAATTGTGTTTTAACGTTAAAAAGTTTAAAATAAATCTTTTAAAGTATATTTTGTTAGTAAAATATATTCGCGATTTAAAGAATTTTTCGATTTTAGTTATATACCTTGAGTTAATATAACATTTTTTTTTTTTTTTTCAAATTAACTTATTTATTATTTTTTTTTTTTAATTATGATCCATACATTTTTGTAACATTTTTACATACAATAAAATAACCGTTTTTGCTGATTTCAAAAAATTTATATTCTTGGAATTTCTTAATTTTTTTTTCTTCAAAAATATTAGAAAAAAAAAATTCTAAAATCAAGCATCCTAATTCAGATAAAACGCTTAAAATTATTGAAATTTGATTCGCGAAGTACAGCGGGTGTCATAAGTAAGTAAACAAATTCATCATTTCTGTTTCCCTTTAAAAAGCGAAAAATCTAAAGGTCTATTTTTTAAAATGTACATTTTTTTGATGAAGTCAACTTGTTTTCTTTTACATTGAGGAAAAAATTTTCAAATATTGTTTTATTTTAAGTTTATTTCTTGAGAAAGTTAAAAAAAGTAATTTTTGGGCGTGGCAGAAATAAGTAAACAAGCTAACTTTGGCTTAATTTCTTCGATTAAATTAGAAAATTTGATAAAATCAGAAAATTTTAATTTAACCATAATTTCAATTTAAAGGCAAATTTGCTATTTATTTACAGTAAAGTTTAAGGAGAACTAAGATTAATTATTATACATTACGAAAAAGATGAAATAGAAATATATCAAAAATTTTTAGTTAAACATCCACTTCTATTTCAAGGTCTTTAAATACTACAAACACTAAATATAAATCTCACACAAAAATTTATGAACACGGAAAACATGGTCTATCTGTACAGAACATTTTATACATAAGTCTAATAAATCTCTAAACATTTTTGACGTTTAATTCAGATTATGTCTTAAAATATGAACATTTTAGGAAACAATGTCACTAAACTGAATAACCTATGATTCGCATGAAATTTAATGTATGCTAGATGTACGTTTAGCTCAAAAATATTGAAACTTTAACCTTTAAGTATATAAAACCAATACATAAATCCGGCGAGAAGGCCCAGCAGGCCACATGTCCATTAACGACACTTTCATCGATGATGTAGGTAAAATTTGTCGTCAAGAAAATGCATTTAGAGGACAAGTTTGATTAAAAGTCACATATATTGTCATCTTACCGCATTTTCGGCGACTTCAATAACAAAATATACTGAATTGTCGTACATATATAGTTCGACGACAACTTGAATTAAATGTCCAGCGAGAATGTCGTGATTTAAACCAAACACATGACATTCTGCATGACAATGTCATCAACAACTATTTTTAACTATCAGATAAATGAAAGCATTTATAAAATCAGTAAAAAATAGAGAATGTTGTAGCTTAAGTGGTTAGTGCGCTTCACTATTCAGTAAGGAAAGGAGAAATTGGTGGCCTGGGTTCAAATCTCAGCAAGAACCCAACTTTTTTTTCATTTACTCTTCTTAATATGATTAACGACAATATGCATAACGCGTCGCTCAGGTTATCGTTGATGACTTAAGTGCTCTTTGTTCGAAAATGTCACTAATGTTTGTTCGGAGCTGTCGTACATGTGTCATCGAAAACTGTGTCAAATCATCAAGACATCGTCGATATTTTCTACAAGACATGGCCTGCTGGGGGGTTTCATGGTTTGGAAATCGATACTATTTATTAAATAGGAAAAACAGTAGTACACAAAGGTAAAATAAATTCCAAGACTAACCTTAATCCTTTTAAAGGTATAATAGTTCCAAAAAGTTATTGTGTAACTTTTGTGGATTTTATCCAACAGCTGGAAAATTTACCTATAAATTAAGATAAATTTGTTTCAAAATATATAACTGATGAAATAATCAACTTTTTAGAGTGAATTCCCCAAAGTCCATTATTGAATTAAAAAAAAAATAGAGTACCCATAATTTGACCGAATTGAAGGATTTAATTGTAACTACATAGATATGCAGAATATATGTCGTTACTATGCCAACACGTTTGACACTAATGTATCAAAATATAGACGGTCACCGTGCCTATCAGAAACCATGTTTACTTATTTATAAAAAATTTATGTTTTTGACTTCTTTAAAAAGAATCATATTCATTAGGTACTAATATGTTAAATTGAATCTTTTGCTGTTTGTTTTACTAAAATATGTTACTTTTGATAACTTCGATTTGCAACATGAAATAGAACCGATTGAATTGAAGATATTACTTTGTTTACTTATTTACGACACCCGCTGTAATAGTAGGAATGGCGAAAAATACCTGTATAAATAAAACTACGTGACATATTTTGTTTACACACATTAGTATTATTTGGAATAACTCTTATTAGCTTTGACTGCGGCGCTACAGCGGGCATAGAGTGCACTAATGATGAACTGGATCTCTCGATGGGAATATTTTTTCAAGCTGACTGTACTGACGACCACAGTTCCTACAAATTCCCCAAAATCATTTTTGTGTCAATTTGCTCGTGTGCTTAGGAACATTTTCCTGCTGAAACACCCATTTAAGGGACATATTCTCTTCTGAATAAGACAATATGGCGGTTCTGAATATTTCCACATTTAATGGGGAATTCTGTTACTTTTTATTTAAAAAAATGGACCCTGAGCCATGATATGAAAATCTGATTTTTGCACTACCGTGCTTAACGGTCGTAAGAACAAATTTTGGGCCACATTATTTGTTATTTCATCCCCTCACAAATATGTTTGTCCCATGCGCACCAAAAAGAACTATTTTGGACTCATCTGTGCGGAGAATGTTTCGCCGTTTTGTAAGGGGCCAGTGAGAGTGAAGTCTCTCGAAATTAAGGTGATTGCGCACCTGTGTGGAATTAAGTAACGGGACTTCTTAGGGACATCGTTCTTACAGCTTTTGTTTTTAAAGATGTCTGTTTTACCTTAGTGAACGTCACAAATGGGTTTTAATTCACCATTCGCTTTGTACACATAGAGTCACTTGTAAGAATTTTTTATTTGCGTATATCTTACAATTTTCCATGTCCAACTTGAACGATACTTAAAAGCTCGAAAATAAGAATTCACTTTTATTAACTCTTTAAAATAATAATGCTGCTAATTTTTAGAACTCAAAGGAAATTATCCAAAGATAGTCAGATCAGTCTGATCAAGAAATATTGTAAAGTTTTGGACAGAAGAAGTTTTTAACATGTTAGTACAATTACGGCACAAAAAATACAATTTTATACTCAATTTAGTACAATTTTACTATTCTGAAAGTACACAGTTTCTGCTTATAAATTGTTTTTTTTTTTTAATCGTTAATAATTCTTGAAAAAAGCATAATAACTATTTTCTTATATCTTTTTATTTCGTATAGCTCTTTAAATTTGTTTAATATGTAATTTTTTTATTTTTCTAAAAATATCTATGGCAAAATTTAAAAATACAAAAATATAATTATGAATTAGTTTTTATAAACTGATTTTTTCATGCCAAATTTTGTTTCGTTTTAAGAAATTTTTCCATATACATACATATTTCACATAGTATTTTTATATGATGTGATTATAACATTGACCCTTAAATATATTATTACAAACTCTATAAATTAAAAATATTTTACTAACATTTCAAGTTTTAAAAATTGTTATTATTAAAAAAGTGTGAAATGAAATTCTATGACTGAGCATACAAAAATCATTATGATCTAAAAATAAATCTCATATTTTTTTAACACTTTCGAAAAAAAAAAATAATAATAATAATAATAAACTATGGCAGTGTTAGGAACTGATAAAGAGAAATTCTTGATAAGGAATTTTTGTAATAGTCCTATAGAAAAACAAACATACGTTTAAACGGAAATTAAACTTAAATGTTGTGTATTGACAGTATACACATGCATGCTATATAATACATTGTGTGGGCAACACAAGCTATGTTTAAACAAATTTCAGATAAGGGTGTGGCATCATTATGTACACTTTTGATAATAGGCATACAAAATATTAATTTGTACATAAACAAAAATCAGTATTTCGATTTCGAAAGAAATAAAAACTTCTTGTTTAAGTTTTTAATTATTAAAAAACATAAAAAACTTAAATTTTTACCTTAAATTTTACAGGTATAAATCTAAAATGTCTGGAAGAAAAGATAAAAGTATCTTATCATTGTGTAGAAGAAAATTAAAAAAGCTGATTAAATTTCAGAATGAATTTTGACTGCTAAACATTAAATAGGAAAATAAAATCAAATAAATATACTTTCAAGTTTTTTTTTTATAAATACAGGAAATACATTTTGTCAAAAGGCGTATAGCAAAAACGTAATCTTCGAACAATTCTAACACAACTTTCCCAAGAAACCGTGGGTCCAAAATCAAAACCACATGCGGTTCATAGTATGAACTTCAATAAAGTTAATTCCTAACCTAATTCCTAATTTAAAACTTGTTCTTTTGAACTTACTATGAAAAAAAAAAAAAAAAAAAAAAAAAAACATTTTTGATTTTAGTCTTCCATATGACAATATTATGATTTTTATTTACGTGAATCAGCGGGAGCTACAAATTAATTTTAGACCCCTAGTTTCTTATTTAATTTTTTTTAGAATTTTGAATAAGCACTCATTTTCGCTTTTTTCTCAGTGAAACTAATTGACCCTACTGCATATTCTTTTTTATTTTTACTGTTCAATTAAAAAAAAAAATATGATTTTTATAAAAAATTGGTAATTCATTTATTGTTAACATATTCTATTATGTATTTAGATTTCATTAATGAGATGTTAATTTCAATTTTAATAACTTTTTTAATTATACCAAAAAATATGTTTTTACATAATATACAATTTCAAATGGTTTGCAGCTATTAAACATTATTCTAAATCACTAGTGCATATTTTTAATTAAAAATAATAAAATTATAATTGTTATTTTGTTAACAGATGTTTTCATCTAATTTAAATTTTCTAAAATTATGCCACTTATTGCCAACAAACAATAGATTAATCATTTTTTTTTGTTAATTTGTAATTTAAAATTATGCGTAGTTAATTTTATAACTCGATTTAATTAACATTCTTGCTTAATTATTGCACTTTGTCAATGCAATTGTTCTTTGCTGCCACTTTATTATACAACTGTTTGCTTAATAATCTTTGTCTATTCTATAAATATCTACCACTTATTTAATAATTAATAAACTAATAATAAACAGATAAAAAATATATACACATAAATATAATTAATTTACCGATTAAAGCCCAAGATGAATGCACTTAAAATTATCTGTTCCACGGTAAACGATTATGATACTCAATTAACTTTACACCATTTGCAATTGCATAAGTATTTTAATTGTATTTCGTTTTTTTTTTGGAGTTGTCGACTATTCGACTTTTATACGATATTTTCAAGACTTTTCGCGCTTTTGACTATTTTTTATTTATTTAATATTTTTATTTTATTTATTTAATATTTTTATACCTAATATATTATGAGTATAAATAAGGTTTAGGTACAAACAACTGAGGTTTTCGACCTAATTTTTTATAATTTTTCTTACAAAACTTAAAAACATATGCAACAAGTGTACAGTATAAATTCGATAATCCGAATGGCGATAATCCGGATTATTCGGTAATCCGGAAGGCGTTTCCCACATCATTACATACTCTATAATCCGGATTGAATATATCTATTTAAATTTTAGCAAAGTTTAGAAAATACGATAAGAATTATTATGCAAGAGTTGATTATAATTGAATTTCGCGTTATTTTCAGTTAAGTAATTGTCCCAAAATTGTTTTAGTAAAATGAGTACAAAGAAGCTCGTATCTATTGGGTTAAATGACACATTTTTGAAAAACTTTAAATATAGACTGTTTTTAGACGAAAAAGGTAGACTTCATATCTTAACTGTTTCATATATTGAATTATATTATATTTTAATAGTTTTTATTTAACAAAATGTGACTAAGAAAAAACCTCTATAATCCGGATAATTTGATAATCCGGATAGGTGTCTGCAATCAATTATCCGGATTATCGAGTTTATACTGTATTTATAAATTAAGAATACTATTTGCAAGAGTTAGATAATTTTGTTCTGACTATTTTCGACTTGTTTCAAATTTTTTCCTATATGAAAACAAGAAAGTTGTTTTGGAATTTTTGATTGATCGATTATTCGAAAATCGATTTAGAGATTTTAAAGATCCCTCTTGTATTTAAGTAATAATGACACTGGTCGACAAAAAAAAAAAATTTCGTGCTCCTTTAAAACAAAATATGTGGACTAGATGGAATTCCGTATGCTAAACTCGAATCTGCTTTCAGTTTTTTCCCATCAGGTCCAGATTTTTTTTATGGGCGTGTCTAATATTGCTCCCTAAATAAGCCGATTTCTCGAGTGTATTTCACTATAAATCGAAAACGGTATGCACGATTTATGTAAATAATACACCAAATTATGCGAAATAAAATTGGCTTTATAATTTATAATAAAAATTTTTGATGTTTTCATTTATCAAAAGAAATTTTAGTAACAAAAAAAAATCAAAAATTTTGCATGAAAAAAACTATTGAGCACATAAAATATTAGACACGCTCATAAAAAAAAATCCAGAACTGATGGAAAAAACTGAAAGCAGATTCGTGTTTAGCACATCAAAATGCATCAAGTTTAACTATTCGTCTTTGGGGGAAGATTTTTTTTGTCGACCAGTGTGATTTATAACTCAGATATTTAATCGTTAACTCTTTTTTATAAAGTATATTTAAATCTAAATTGTCGCTAATATTTGTATGGTAATCAAATATACATTATCGGACAAAATAAAGTGCGGTTTTTTTGCTATTTAGTTTACAATTATTATCTTCTAGGTTTATAATGGTCTACATTTTTGGTGTCCAGGTATTTGTCGTATTATATTCTTTAAATTAATATGCAAAAGAAGTTTTTGAAATATGTGTATTTCAAATATGGGGCAAAAGTGTTGTGTTGGTCATGCATTTTGTGCGACATAATAAAGTGACACTTTACATTATTTCCTAAAGTTTTTTAAATTTTTTGGTAAAAATGTAAGATTTCCACAATCCAGTAAGATTTCTTGATTCCAAATAGAGAAAATTAATTAAGATTAACGTAATTGTCTTTAAAGTGGAGTATTTTAGAATCTGAGGTCAAAAAAACATTTCATTATACAAAATTACAATTTAGAATGAAAATAATAAGACATTGAGGGCCAGAAACCCTAATACTGCGAAGTAAAGTCGTAGCTATATCGCAATTATCGCCAAAAAGAACCTCATATTTCTAAGCGGAGAGATAAAGGAAGAAGTAATTTTAATTATTACAAGCCTAACTGTCCAGACAAAGTTCAAACAAATGGGGTTCATATGTACCAAATTTAATAAAACATTTTTTATACGATCTTCTAATACAAAAATTTAAAACTTCAGATTTTTCCATGGCAGTTTCCAAAATTTTTTCAGTTTTTTTTTTTTTTTTTTTTTTAATTTTAATAAGATTTATGTTTATTCATCGAAAAAATATAATAATTTTAAGTGTGCAGAAGATCTTGATGAGTGCCTGTACATCTAAAACTCATATATTTGAGCTTTTTTTTGGCAGTAAAAGCTAATATATTTATAATTACTTCCTTTTTTATAAATTTAGGTGATAAAACTCATTCTCTTTTGGCGAGAATATTGATATCGTTACGATTTTACTTCGTAGTCTTAGGATTTCTGCCCTATCAGTCTTCTAAATTTCATTTTTAATTTTAATTTTTTATAACGAAATGAATCTTTTAGTCTCAGATTCTAAAATATTGCACTTTAAAGACAATTACGTTAATCTTAATTAATTTTCTCTATTTGGAATCAAGAAATCTTACTGGATTGTGGTCGAAGAATTACTGATAATATGGCCGAATTTATCCTTATTTTTCAAATGCAATAATAATTTTAATAGAATTTATGAATAGAATAATAAAATTTAGCAAGAATATGCCTTCCATTTTTATCAAAAAATTTAAAAAATTTTAGGAAATAATGTAAAGTGTCACTTTATTATGTTGCACAAAATGGTCATGCATTTTGTGCAACATAAACACAACACTTTTGCCCCATATTTAAAATACACATATTTAAAAAACTTCTTTTGCATATTAATTTAAAGAATATAATACGACAAATACCTGGACACCAAAAATGTAGACTATTATGTACCTAGAAGACAATAATTATGAACTAAAAATCAAGAGTAAAAAACCGCACTTTATTTTGTTCGATGGTGTATGTATAGCTATTATAAAAATGAGCTGAAAGTTTATCGTACATATAGTCCTGCATGGACGGATTTTATAGACTATGCTAGATCTTGATAAAATGTCACGTTCATATTTTACATTATGGAAAGACAATAACTGCTAAACCCATTTTTTGGCACTCATCAAGATCTTCGGCACACTTGAAATTATTATATTTTTTTTACGCCTTAATAAAAGTTTTTTGTGTAGCCGGCCTGCGGCCGGGCTTAAGAACTTTCTCCTCTGAGTATGTCGAACACCGGCTTCGCTAAATAAGTTTTTTTGAATATCAAATTTTTTTTTTAAGTTCCGCCATTTTTATACAAAATGTCAATTTTGTTCCCAAGTAATTAATTAATATGGTAATTATATATATCATTGAAAAGGTATTTATAAGTGCTTTTAAATGACATCAATATAATTAAGATCCGACAATTATTAATAAATATATTCAGGAAAATATATTGAAACTTTAAAGGCCTATAACTCGTAAACCGAGCAAGAGCGGACAAATTTTTTTATTGCACTATAATCACATGTAAAAGTACTATAGAATCACTATCAAAATTGTTTAAAAATCAACTGTGCCGAAGATCTTGATTTATGCCGATAAATGTTTTAAATGCTATTGGACATGGTCTAATAATAAATAAAGCTTTTCTCTACAACAACAGTTCGTCAGAATAAAGGCTCAACTACATAGAATACTTTCGCTTCAACTGCGACTGACAGCTACGCAACACATAAATGATATTAACCCAGTCGTTGCATTATTTTGTTATTAAAATTTTATATAATAAAATATAAAGATGTAAAAATTCTATTATGTTATCAGTTGAAATAATTAATTGCAAATTAAAATTTCCTACTTAGCGAATAAATATTAAAATAAGAATAAAACAACAAACAAAATATATTTACGTACTTCGGCACTTCAAAGTTGAACATTTTTCATCTTTGAAGTTACTTCACGCAGAAGTTTGGCGTACTGATTTGGTTCCGCTCAATATAAATGCATATATTTAACTTAGCTGTCAGTCGCAGTTGAAGCGAAATTATTCTATGTAGTTGAGCCTTAACAAATTTTGTATATTTGTTGTTGTTTGTTAATCACGAAATGTGGATGTACAGAACAAACAATAAAGTAAAAGAATGTGCAAAAAAAAAAAGCCCCATCATGGCTACCGCTATGATTTTTATATGGAAATAAAAGTGTACTTGATTGATATTTGGGGGGATGACGTGTAACATTTTATTTTACATTCCAAAAAAAATGTTACCGATTTTTATTTTATATATACTAAAAAACTAAAAATATATAATTTCTACTTACCAAGGTGCATAAAACATAACCAATGTAGTTTCATGTTGAGCCAAAGTTGAGGAAAAGTTATCATCAGTCAATTCAAGAACGTCTTGTTCGGCAGCACTCACTAGGCTCACAATGGCCAAACAAAGAACTAAAATTGTTCCATGCATTATGCGTTCAATTTGTGAAGATTAAAATATTTAATGTAAATACTACAATAATTTGCTAGTTTCTTTCTATCTTTCCGTAAGAAAAAAACTTCTTTCAAGTAAAACTATCACAAAATTAAGATAATACCGGCAAACCCGTTCGCTGTTAATTTACAATTGATTTTCCATCCATATTGGAAGGCCACGTCAGTTCAAGTGTTGATAATTAAGTATTTTTTCTGTCAAATTTAGCGATTTTAGAATAATTTATCAATAAACATGATTTTTTATTGAAAAATAGCTGTGTTCGTGTACTTTCCAGCAAATTTTTTTGAGAGAGCAAAAACAAATTTATTCTCAGATAAAAAATATTAAAAAAAAAAAAGTACGCGAACAACATTTTTTAAAATTATCATGTTTTTGTTTATAAACAATAAATTAGTAATGTTCCAATATAAAAAAAAAACGCTTATTCCTACTGTTTTAGTCTTGCGATTTTTTTTTGCCAACCACAAAATTAAAAAAAACCCACAAACTGGTAAAACTCAAGGCTTATTTACTATTAGGTTAGAGCAATTCTACAACAAATACAACAATAAAAAAAGTTCTCTCATTTGTTTTCGTAAAATGTCAAATTTTGTATATTGAAACAATAACAAAAATGATATAAAAAATGTAAACAAAAAACATAGAAACAAACACCATATAAAAAAAATATTTGACAGTCATTACACCTAAAGAAAAAAAAAGTCAGCTGTGTTTTCAACTCTACCTATTACGTGTGCCAAGATAGCGTCGATGAGTTAGCGTCAAAAATAGGAATTCAAAAACCGGGAAGTCAAAAATACCCAATTTTGGGGATTTTTATGAAAAATCAGCGAAAATTTAAAGAAAATAGGAATTAAAAAACCGGGAAGTCAAAAATATCCAATTTTGGGGAATTTAAAAAAAAATTCCAATTTTGGACATAAATTTATATTGTAAATTATTAAAAATATTAATTCTTTATGTAGGAATAATTCAGCAACACAATAATTGCAACAAAATGGACATACAATAAAGCTTCCTTTTAATAACCACAGATGGTTGCTAGCGTATATCACAGAAACTAAGGATTGGCACGGTATAAACGATATAGATTATGAAAGTAGATTAAATTTAAAACAAAATAAGGCCATTTTTCCATTTTTCTTTGGAACGGCTCGTAGGATTTTTTGCACGATTGCCTTATTTTGTTCTAAATTTAATCTACTTTCATAATCTATATCGTTTATACCGTGCCAATCCTTAGTTTCTGTGTTATAGGCCAGCAACGATTTTGTGGGCCATTTTGGAGGAACCCATTTTTCTCTGGAACGGCTCGTAGGATTTTTTGCACGATTGTCTTATTTTGTTCTAAATTTAATCTACTTTCATAACCTATATCGTTTATACCGTGCCAATCCTTAGTTTCTGTGTTATAGGCCAGCAACGATTTTGTGGGCCATTTTGGAGGAACCCATTTTTCTCTGGAACGGCTCGTAGGATTTTTTGCACGATTGCCTTATTTTGTTTTAAATTTAATCTACTTTCATAATCTATATCGTTTATAACTTGCCAATCCTAAGTTTCTGTGTTATAGGCCAGCAACGATTTTGTGGGCCAATTTGGAGGGACCCATTTTTCTCTGGAACGGCTCGTAGGATTTTTTGCACGATTGCCTTATTTTGTTCTAAATTTAATCTACTTTCATAATCTATATCGTTTATACCGTGCCAATCCTTAGTTTCTGTGTTATAGGCCAGCAACGATTTTGTGGGCCATTTTGGAGGAACCCATTTTTCTCTGGAACGGCTCGTAGGATTTTTTGCACGATTGCCGTATTTTGTTCTAAATTTAATCTACTTTCATAATCTATATCGTTTATACCGTGCCAATCCTTAGTTTCTGTGATATACGCTAGCAACCATTTCTGGTTATTATTTTTATGTCCATTTTGTTGCAATTATTGTGTTGCTGAATTATTCCTACATAAAGAATTAATATTTTTAATAATTTACAATATAAATTTATGTCCAAAATTGGATTTTTTTTTTTAAATTCCCCAAAATTGGATATTTTTGACTTCCCGGTTTTTGAATTCCTATTTTCTTTAAATTTTCGCTGATTTTTCATAAAAATCCCCAAAATTGGGTATTTTTGACTTCCCGGTTTTTGAATTCCTATTTCCGACGCTAACTCATCGACGGTATCTTGGCACACATCTACCTAATAGTGGAAGGCCAATGTGCGCGGCACGCGTAACACGCGGCCATCAGCTGATCATGTTTTCACGCGGTCCATATAAAAGAAGTTGAAAAAAATTCAACTTTGACGCGTTGCCGCGTGAAACAGCATTGCCAGATTAAATTTATGACAGTGTTCTCAAATATTTCTTTGTCACTTTATTGTAAAACAATTAATTAATTTTTAAGCTGGTAATAATGCTTCCGCCCGTTGCCGCGTGACGCGTACATTGGCCTTTCACTATAATAGTTAATATACCTTGGGTCAAACTTTTAGTAAATTCAATATATGTATAAGCTTATATATGTTTATATATATCTATACATATATATTTTTGTTATTATATATTATTGTTAACTAATTGTTAATTACTCAGGATTTTTATTACTATGTAATACATATTTATATTTTGGCCATGAAACGGCTTTGTATTACATTATTGAATAAATAAAATAAAATAAATAAATAAAAACCTTAAGTAAATTCATTACAATTTTGAAATTTTAAATTTTAATATAATTTTTTTTTTAGAAATTTTTTCATAAATTTCTTTATGACGTCGGCGACATTTTTAGTAATGCTGCCGTCTCATAAATTTCCGCAGCAAGAATTCGCTCCTCATGGTCATGAGATGAGCTACAAGTTCACTTAAGCCCAAATTACAATAGCGCGTAGTCAGCAGCAGTGTGTGCTGCCATAATCAGTTGATCATTTAGAATGCACTGTTTGTTATGGTGTTGATTACATTTGGTCAGCGGCAGTTTGCAGTGCTGTTTCATTTAGCCCTGTTTCTAAATTCACTGCGCTGCATTCAGTTTGAGAGCGAGACAAAGAGAGTGAGCAAATAAATGAGAGGCTAAAATGCACAAGTAGAACAAAGTTAGATGGTGGTTGTAAATTGTGGCTGTCTACGATGAATTGTAATTATAACGGCAGCAACATGTTGTGCTGACAGTGATCAGCTGATAATTTTTGCTGATACTGTTGCTGACTACGCGCTATTGTAATTTGGACTTTACTGACTGACAGATGATGCTGCGCTGCACTCTTGTATGAACCGAGGTATGATCATACTAGCTCCTTAAAAACTCACGCAGTTACGTAAAAATCTATTTTCTGTTGATTTCTGCGATACGCTACCAAATTTTTTGTATCTATAGCTTCATACACACATCTGCATAAGGCAGGTTGAAACAGCGGATTGCGATACGATGACTTTTTGTTGAGTGGTTGGGCCTTTAAGGAACTTATGGATATGTATTAGAGGTCTGCAACGAATAAGTTTTCGCTGCATATGTGAAGACTGACATCGAATATAATTACTGAAGAGCTGCGCAAACACAATCATTGGCTTAGCGTCGTAAAACATTAATTTCACTGAATAATACGAAAATAAAAAATCATTTCTGTGTATGTTTTGACTATGATCGTAGGCTAGCAGGTACTTCGGTGTGATTTTTTTTGCTGTTCGTATCAACTTCACTCAGTGTACGACCATTTTCAAGAATAATTCGAATTATTAGTGAATACTATGAATGGTTATGTATTATGTGATGGATATTATGTTTTGCTTGTTTGGTGGTTGCTTTATAACGTAGCACAGTGGGGCAGAATCAAAATTTTTTGGAAATAAATCTGTAACTTCTGATCGACTGATTGGATTTGCATGAAATTTGGTATAGGTATAGCAGAGGAGTGTACAATGTTCGGAAGGGGGACCGAACAGACCCCTCAGGGGAGGGGTATGGAGGGGAGCTAAAGGGGCTCAATGTTGGGTACCACTGATATACAATTTTTTTAATCGCTTGCCAAATTTTTGTTTCTCGTCCAATTTCAAATATTTTTATACATTATTGTAGGCACTGATAAGACCTACATGCTTGCATGTCCTATTTATCTCTTCTAGTTTTTGAGTTATTTGCATTTGAATTTTTAAGTACCTCAATTCTGCATATTCTTGGTCCAGTTTTTGCCATATATATCCTATTGTTTCCGACCGATTTCATTTATTTTTTCTTTAGCTAATTAAAGAACAAAATTATTTATTGAATAAAATTTGAAGTCGATATCTTTACCGAGTCCAAAAATAAGCGATTCTGAATTTTAAAATTGCAAAACTGACGGCTTTTTGTGTTTTTTTGGCCGAAAAAGTATATTCACTCTTTTTTCTCTACAATAAAATTTTCTTTAAAAACATATAATAATTTTATACTTTTCTGAAAGGTGTCTTCATAGAGAAGACTTTAATAAAAAACAAGCCCAATAACTTAAGTGGTCAAGGTACACACCCTCCCGAATTTGATCCATTTTATATGAAATTTTTGAATTTAGTCTATATTTTCTCAAATCCCAAAGCACGAATCGGCAAACGGAATGCAGTTTAAGAATCTGCAATATGTTGTTTAAAGTTTTTAATCAAAATCTACGGGACTTCGAAAAAATGTCGATTTTATAGCCCAAAATGTGAAAAAACCCATTTTTGGGATTTTCGGCGTTTTTTGGGGAATTGTGGAACTCCTTTCCCAAAAATCTAAAAGTTTTTTCCGCAGCAAGAATTCGCTCCTCATGGTCATGAGATGAGCTACAAGTTCACTTAAGCCCAAATTACAATAGCGCGTAGTCAGCAGCAGTGTGTGCTGCCATAATCAGTTGATCATTTAGAATGCACTGTTTGTTATGGTGTTGATTACATTTGGTCAGCGGCAGTTTGCAGTGCTGTTTCATTTAGCCCTGTTTCTAAATTCACTGCGCTGCATTCAGTTTGAGAGCGAGACAAAGAGAGTGAGCAAATAAATGAGAGGCTAAAATGCACAAGTAGAACAAAGTTAGATGGTGGTTGTAAATTGTGGCTGTCTACGATGAATTGTAATTATAACGGCAGCAACATGTTGTGCTGACAGTGATCAGCTGATAATTTTTGCTGATACTGTTGCTGACTACGCGCTATTGTAATTTGGACTTTACTGACTGACAGATGATGCTGCGCTGCACTCTTGTATGAACCGAGGTATGATCATACTAGCTCCTTAAAAACTCACGCAGTTACGTAAAAATCTATTTTCTGTTGATTTCTGCGATACGCTACCAAATTTTTTGTATCTATAGCTTCATACACACATCTGCATAAGGCAGGTTGAAACAGCGGATTGCGATACGATGACTTTTTGTTGAGTGGTTGGGCCTTTAAGGAACTTATGGATATGTATTAGAGGTCTGCAACGAATAAGTTTTCGCTGCATATGTGAAGACCGACATCGAATATAATTACTGAAGAGCTGCGCAAACACAATCATTGGTTATGTATTATGTGATGGATATTATGTTTTGCTTGTTTGGTGGTTGCTTTATAACGTAGCACAGTGGGGCAGAATCAAAATTTTTTGGAAATAAATCTGTAACTTCTGATCGACTGATTGGATTTGCATGAAATTTGGTATAGGTATAGCAGAGGAGTGTACAATGTTCGGAAGGGGGACCGAACAGACCCCTCAGGGGAGGGGTATGGAGGGGAGCTAAAGGGGCTCAATGTTGGGTACCATTGATATAAAATTTTTTTAATCGCTTGCCAAATTTTTGTTTCTCGTCCAATTTCAAATATTTTTATACATTATTGTAGGCACTGATAAGACCTACATGCTTGCATGTCCTATTTATCTCTTCTAGTTTTTGAGTTATTTGCATTTGAATTTTTAAGTACCTCAATTCTGCATATTCTTGGTCCAGTTTTTGCCATATATATCCTATTGTTTCCGACCGATTTCATTTATTTTTTCTTTAGCTAATTAAAGACTTTAATAAAAAACAAGCCCAATAACTTAAGTGGTCAAGGTACACACCCTCCCGAATTTGACCCATTTTATATGAAATTTTTGAATTTAGTCTATATTTTCTCAAATCCCAAAGCACGAATCGGCAAACGGAATGCAGTTTAAGAATCTGCAATATGTTGTTAAAAGTTTTTAATCAAAATCTACGGGACTTCGAAAAAATGTCGATTTTATAGCCCAAAATGTGAAAAAAAACCATTTTTGGGATTTTCGGCGTTTTTTGGGGAATTGTGGAACTCCTTTCCCAAAAATCTAAAAGTTTTTTCCACTTTCTCATTTTATACAATAAAGTCTACATCCTCCGAAAATTTCGTTAAGATAACTTTAATAACAAAGATTTTATTACAGATGAAATATTTATAGTTTCTCAAAAAAACACTTTTTTAGAAACATTTTGCTTAAATTTCAAAAATCGGAAGAAGTATAAACTCGATTTTTTTCATATAAGAAGTGAGATCGAAAAAATCTTAACATATATAATATTCAATAACTTGGAAACGGTTGATCTTAGAGTTTTCATTATTTTTTTAATCATTTGATAATTTAGCACAGATCACAGAAATTATAAAATTGTGGACCATTTTTGAAAACTCTGGTCTAAGCTATGGACAATTTTGAAAATTGACCTCTCTTGGTACTAAAACTATGTTATTGATTTGGTACCACTCCAGAGCTTTCTTACCGTAGTGACATGATACCAAATGGGTCCAAAAATATGTGGACACGTTATGCTTTCTTAAGAAAAGAAGAAGTCTTTTTTGCAAATATTCCTTTATGCATATTTTGGTATTTATAGATCCGAATGTATCAAATGACTTTCCTGTTTTGCCGCAACTGCAAAAAGCTTGTCATATTATGAATTTTGTAAGAAATTTTTGCTGCTTTTGGGTCTTAAACTTATCTCCAACATTGCTTCGAGCATCAGCAATAAAAATTTTTGAGACACAAGCTGCGAAGATTCTGCCAGCACATACGTTTCTTCGTCAATTATACAACTTGAGTATTTTTGTATGAAATTTGGTTTTAAATTCCGATTCCTATTTTTGGCTTGTATTTTTTTTTTTTTTTTTGCAGAATTCCAGTTTTGCATTTTTTAAACTTTATATGTTATCAACTTTCCCATTAGCTTTAAATTTTTGCACCAAATAGTCGAAGCACTGAGAAAACTGAGCTGATTTTCTACCAGATGTGTTTGGAGTTCCTTTCAATATGCCTTCAATTTTCTGGCCTTCCCTAATATCATGTGGTCCTTTTTTCTTACCGAACTAGGTTTCACATCAATAGTCAAATTCTCCTAATACTGTTTAATAACATTAGAAACGGTTGTACGGACGACATTTAATTCTGTGGCCAATTATTTGTAAGACCTATTTGAATTTTTTGAAATTTTTTAATAACTTGTAAATCTTTTTCGTCACTTATTTTGATGAAAATAAGGACAAATTAACATGGTTGTTATTAAAAAAATTAAATGAAGTATTTTTCCATAATAACTATGAAAAATGTGTGTTTTTTCGATCTCACTCCTTAAATTGCGTTGCATAGCTGACATAATTCTTCGTAATGCAGAAAAAGATTGAAATTAATATCTTTTACAGAACAGAAACTATGTCACTTTAAAGTTTATTAAGTCACGGAAAATTTAATTTTTATACTATTTCATAATTATACTATGAGTATAATTATAAAGTATACTCGTAAGAACAGCTGTTTTACAATTTTTTCATTGGCAAACCTCGCGGTACTGTCAAATTGTTTTTGTATTCATATGTAAAATTTTTTTCGATTTTTTTTACTCTTGCTCTCCTTCATTCTCTCATTTTTCCGTTTAAAGCATTTTGACATTGTGGGCAGCAGTTTAACACTAAAACAAAATACAAGCAATTGTTGTTTTTGTAGATGTGTGAGTACTTTATTATTATACTATGGGTAGTCCGAAGTGCTTTTTGTAGTTTTTAGTTTTTACACTGTGAAAAAAATAATGATACCCATTTAAAGCTGATAATCAATACTTTTGATAATAATTAACATTAATTATGAGTTTTAATCCACTTCGGAATAATTTGCGATTTTGTCCCATAACCTCCTCACGTTTTAATTTGGACATACAAACTTATGTACAACAGAGGTTTTCAGTTATATTCAAAATGTTTATACAATATTTTTAAGTATCGGAGATCTATTAAACCCAGATTTATTTTGATTATAAGGTTTTAGAATGTTTTATAATTCATTGTTCAATTTTGTTTAACATTTAGAAGGCATTAAGATGATCATTTAAAATTATAGAAATGTATACAGTTTCGATAATTTACTCTTATTTGTATTATAGTGATCTCGTGATTATGTTTTCAGTTCAGTTTTGTGGAAAAATGTTTCGCAACTTTTAATTTTCTAACAATATCAGTGTAATAATATAAGAAATTCTATAAACTTGTATAATAAATTAGTCAAATATACAATTAGGTAGAACTACTTACTTTTCTCCATATAATGGATAAACTTATTGTAAATTTAAAATAAATAATTCTTTCTCCCAAATGTACGCGTAGGAATTATAATTGGCTCTATTTTGAATTAAACTACAATTTCTACCAAAATGTAAAATATTTTATTTCTCCTTTCTTCCTATTTTTGTTACAATTTAGTAAAAATGGCTCAGTACACAAATATTATTTGGATTTTTGTCCGATAGGCTGTAAAAGAATTGAGAAAATATATTTATTAGTTTCTGAGTTATTGCATTTTGTAAATGACAAAAAACACTTTGAACCATCCTTTTTTTAGATAAGGTAGTTCAGCGATTCTTAACATAAAGAACAAGTTTACATGCTAAACTTAATATTAAGTTCAAATTCCTTCTATATTACAAATTTTATTCAAACCATCATATCTTCTACACCAGACTGTGCATTTGTTGGTATATAAACTATGTTCTTTCATTCGTAGATATTTTTATCCAAATCAAGTTTAAAATCCTTCAATTTATTTCTTACTATTTATTATATTTATATTAAAATTATTTTAATTTGACTTTATAATTTTTTAAAGTGACGTTTATATTTTTATTTAATTTTTGTAATTAAAAAACCACCTTTAACAACGTATTGAAATTTAGGCATATATACGGTTCTTTTTACTAAATACAATTTTTTTAAATAAAATTCCAATTTGTGGTATCACTTTTAGATTCGAAACATTCTATACAAATTTTGAAACATTGTTTTTAAGCTATTTTTTCATAGAAAACAAGTTAAAACATCCTAAAATGTAGTTAACAAATTTCTTACCACTACCCGATCCCGTTAAGATAAATTAATAAAATTAGGAACGGAGTCTATTTTAGTGATTGTGATCATAAAATCGAAAGATTTGTAATCCTAGCTTTTTTAGTTTCCGAGATATCGGGTGTTGCGAAAACGCATCAATGGTTAATTAGGGGTATGTTGTTTTGCTCATATAGGAAGTAGACGTTTAAACAATTTGTATGGCAAAAAGAGTTTTATTTGTCATTTAAATTTAATTTTGTGATTATTTTACAAATTGTATGTTAAATATATTAAGTGTGAACAAAAATAATTGGAGGTTGACCATTTCAATTGAAATTTAAGGCAACTTAAATTCCAATTGAAATGGAATTTAAGTTTAACGTAAAAACGTTAAATAGCTTACGGTGTAAGACTAAATAAATTTATATAATGTATAAAATAGATTATATATTAAATAAAATATGTTACACGTTAAAGCATTTGGAATGTAATGTACATTGCATTCGATTATCAGTTTGCGCATCATCTCGATTAGGATTTCAATACGGTGGTCAGGAAAGCATTTTGGTCCTTCGTACAGACTGCCTAACCACGTTGTGCTCCAAACACAAATGTTACGTAAATCGATTCTGTTATTCTTGCAGAATATTCCCAAATTTTAAAAATCGTAAATCCTGGTAATATACCAAATGCAGTGGCTCATAATATGATGTATTTCAATTGAAACAAAATTGGTACATTTTCCAAATTTTCAAATGACTAAGAAAATAATGTGTTTGCTTTCATTTATCCGTGCACATATATTCACAGATTTTTCTTTTATTATATCTTGAATATTCTTGGAGATTTTATTTTGTTTATATTTTGAGACCTCTTAATATCATTTGATTGAAAACCCAAAATGAACTATCACTTTGAGTAGAGAGCATGGCCTTTTATAGAAAAAGGCTGTTTCGAAAATTATGAAATTTTACCTATTCACATTGGTTTTTAACATTTTTTAATCCTTTGAATAAAAAATATTAGTGTGTAGTCATACAAATTGTAAATATTATGTTTTTCTTTAGCAAATTTTATGACCTTAGAAGAATCCCTTTTTTAAGACAATTGAAAAAATTTTGCAACAGATTACATAATTTTATTGGTTTCATTTATCAGTTTTCTAAATTGTACAGGTAACTCCTTGAATTTTTGTGATCATATTCAATATAACAGCATCCTTCACAAAATACACTTCATATTCAGGTAGCGTCGATCATTTGGAAATTATTTTTCTTACATTTGCTCTCAATGAGTGTAAAAAATATAATCACTTGTAATTTGCTGACAATTGCATATTTTTTTACTACATAAGTCATAAATAATATAGAATACAACTTTTTTAAGGCTAGAGTAAAATTTTCTATTGCACATGAAGTCTTAATTCAAAAAAATTCTATATTCGTTCATCTATAATGTTTTTTTTAAATTATTTTGAACAATTTTAACATCTATATTACCTTAAAAATTGCTATATTTTCAGTTGAAACCTAATTGATGCGTTTTACGGTGTAAGCTTACGGTGTAAGACTAAATAAATTTATATAATGTATAAAATAGATTATATATTAAATAAAATATGTTACACGTTAAAGCATTTGGAATGTAATGTACATTGCATTCGATTATCAGTTTGCGCATCATCTCGATTAGGATTTCAATACGGTGGTCAGGAAAGCATTTTGGTCCTTCGTACAGACTGCCTAACCACGTTGTGCTCCAAACACAAATGTTACGTAAATCGATTCTGTTATTCTTGCAGAATATTCCCAAATTTTAAAAATCGTAAATCCTGGTAATATACCAAATGCAGTGGCTCATAATATGATGTATTTCAATTGAAACAAAATTGGTACATTTTCCAAATTTTCAAATGACTAAGAAAATAATGTGTTTGCTTTCATTTATCCGTGCACATATATTCACAGATTTTTCTTTTATTATATCTTGAATATTCTTGGAGATTTTATTTTGTTTATATTTTGAGACCTCTTAATATCATTTGATTGAAAACCCAAAATGAACTATCACTTTGAGTAGAGAGCATGGCCTTTTATAGAAAAAGGCTGTTTCGAAAATTATGAAATTTTACCTATTCACATTGGTTTTTAACATTTTTTAATCCTTTGAATAAAAAATATTAGTGTGTAGTCATACAAATTGTAAATATTATGTTTTTCTTTAGCAAATTTTATGACCTTAGAAGAATCCCTTTTTTAAGACAATTGAAAAAATTTTGCAACAGATTACATAATTTTATTGGTTTCATTTATCAGTTTTCTAAATTGTACAGGTAACTCCTTGAATTTTTGTGATCATATTCAATATAACAGCATCCTTCACAAAATACACTTCATATTCAGGTAGCGTCGATCATTTGGAAATTATTTTTCTTACATTTGCTCTCAATGAGTGTAAAAAATATAATCACTTGTAATTTGCTGACAATTGCATATTTTTTTACTACATAAGTCATAAATAATATAGAATACAACTTTTTTAAGGCTAGAGTAAAATTTTCTATTGCACATGAAGTCTTAATTCAAAAAAATTCTATATTCGTTCATCTATAATGTTTTTTTTAAATTATTTTGAACAATTTTAACATCTATATTACCTTAAAAATTGCTATATTTTCAGTTGAAACCTAATTGATGCGTTTTCGCAACACCAATTTTTGGGTGCTTGGTGTTTCTATCTCCCTAAATTATTTGTCAAAAAGTGAATAGTTTCATATTTTTTTGATGTCTAGGCTATCGTTTTAAAGGTTATTCAAGATGTTTTGTAACATATTTCGAATGAATTTTTAAATTTTAAAAAAGGTATATTTTATAGATCTTTTTTTGATCCACTCTACCGGGGGTGAAAAATCGTCGGAATTATTTTTTTTTTTGGTCAATTCAATTAGTTCACATTCCAAGCTAAATATCAATATATAAAACATTATCATTAATTTGAAACTAAATTAGTTACGGTATAGGTAATGTTACTGATGCGAAAACGCAACAGTGGTTGGAAATGGGTTAAGAAAGAAAATATTTTTTTCTCGAATTATTCGATTAATCGGCATAATTTGCTCGAATAAATTGTTAATCGAAATTCTTGATTTTAATTTAATCGAAAAATTATTTGATTTTAATTTGTCGATTAATCGAACAAACAATATTCGAGTGAATACCCTAATGGCTTTAGTAAATTTGAAGAAATTTCGTCAATTTGAAGAATTTTATTCAATTTAACTAAAATAATTTAGTTAATATTAACGAAATTTCTTCAATTCTACATGTCGTTAGTAAATTTGAAGACATTTCTTCAATTTGAAGAATTTTATTCAATTTGAATAAAATAAATTATTTAGTTTCTTAAAATGTGTATGCTTTTAGTCGATTTAAAAAATTTTAGTCAAGTTGAAGAATTTTATTCAAGTTGACTAAAAATTTACGAAAAATATTAGTTAATTTAACAGATAATTTATTCAAATTAACATCTTTTTAGGATGTTAAATTGAATAAAATTTGTGTTGTTTTTCTTTATTTTTTTTATTTAACTAAATTTTCGTCAATTTAACAAATTTTTCGTAAATTTTTTAACGAAATTTTATTCAAATCAACATATTTTACAAAAAAAATATTTTTGACAAACATTTTTTAGTATATTTGAAGAAAATTTGTTTTTTGTTTTTATTTTTGTCAATATTACCTACGAGTGTATTTAAACAATATATAAAAAATTTGTGTAAATACTAGTTATCAGGATTTTTATTAATATATTATCTTAGTATAATTTGTGTGACTGGGAAGCCAATTGAATATTAATTTTTATTTTTTATTTAAATTATTTTTTTAATAATATAGATTATAAACTAACAATACATTGTATAATTGGTCATGAAGGCTTTTATGTTTTGAAATGAAATAGAATAAAAAATTAAAACTTTCCTTATTTGTGTTCGAAACCCCAAATGTTTTTAATTAATTTTCAAGGTTGGCAATCGATTCAAAAAAGTACCGGTAATGGTATTTTGGATTATTTCGGTAAGGGTATTTTAGAGGTATCGGTATTTCGAGTTATTTCGGTAACTGTATTTTAGCGTTATCGGTATTTCTACCTATTTCGGTAATGGTATTTTAAGGGTAACGGTAGTTTCAGAAACTGTCAAAATCAGTTCACAGCAATGAAATAAAAAGTGGAGTCAAGCACTATAACGTCGGGTATGAACAGTCATAACCATAGATTATAACATAGATATGAAGCTTAAAAAAACTCAATTGAAAAAAATTACTCAAAAAGGTACACGTACGACAATTGTTTTTGTTTTCAATTAAATTTTTTACTAACACATTCTTCGACTTAAAAATAAAAACATACTAAATTTCCATACAGGGAAGAAATTTTTAGTATTTTTAGTACATAGAAAATTGTTGAAAAAAGAATTTGTAAAAATTGTCAAACAGTTTAAAAACAAAAAATTAAAAATTATGTATGAAATTTATATTCTTCATAAATTTTATTTGTTTGAAAATTTTGTTTTCTTAATTAGAAAGTGTCTGTGTGTGAAATTTTTGTTTAAATTTAAATTTTGTGAAAATATTTTGATAAAAGAAAAACAGGTCAAAAGGAAAAACACAATAAAATAATATATGAACAGTGATGTTTAAACTCTATGTGTTTTTAAAAAAACAAGTCGAAAACTAATGTATGTGAACATAAAATTATAATCTATGGTCATAACATTATTACAAGTTTTGTTTTAATTTTATTAAAAATAATTAATTTTCTTTAACCAAGAAATAAAGGTAACAATAATTTAGCGTTATCGGTAATTCGAGCTATTTCGGTAACGGATTTTTGCGTTATAGGTATTTTCGTTTATTTCGGTAACGGTTTTTTTAGCGTTATCGGTATTTTAATTTTTTTCAGTAACGGTATTTTAGCGTTATCGGTATTTTCAATAAAATCGGTATGGGTATTTTAGTAACGGTAGCCAACCTTGCTAATTTTTTAACATAAATCTAAGTAAATATAAATTTTAAATAATTGCTTAACATTTTATATTATCAGGGCAAGTTTAAATATGCACGAAAAAAATTATAATATGCGCTTGAAAAAGCATGAACAAATTAGATAACATGCACAGAAATATGCACTTTTTGACTTTTAATGTCTGATAGATTTCGGTTTCAATAAAAATATAACATTAAAAATTTTAAGTCATATTTGACGCATCTGAATTTTTTTCTTTACAATTTTTACAATGCAATTAAAATATTCACAACAAAATTTTTAGAAATCTTTTGATTGAACTCCAAAAATTCATTTAAAAAATGGAGTTTTTGTTAAGAAAACTATTTTTTGTATCCATTTTATGCAAATTTATGCAAAGATTTAAAAAACAAGCTTTTTTGTGAAATACTTCTGAAATATGCAAATGCTTAAGCCCAAATTACAATAGCGCGTAGTCAGCAGCAGTGTGTGCTGCCATTATCAGCTGATCATTTAGAATGCACTGTTTGTTATGGTGTTGATTACATTTGGTCAGCGGCAGTTTGCAGTGCTGTTTCTTTAGCCCTGTTTCTAAATTCACAGCGCTGCATTCAGTTTGAGAGCGAGACAAAGAGAGTGAGCAAATAAATGAGAGGCTAAAATACACAAGTAGAACAAAGTTAGATGGTGGTTGTAAATTGTTGCTGCCTACGCTGAATTGTAATTATAACGGCAGCAACATGTTGTGCTGACAGTGATCAGCTGATAATTTTTGCTGATACTGTTGCTGACTACGCGCTATTGTAATTTGGGCTTTACTTTCCAAGCGAAAAGCTTGAAAAACTTGCACTGTATATTATGTTCAAACACATTAGTTTTTGACTTTTGAAAAACACAATGACTTTAATCTGTTCACATATCATTTTATAAAGTTTTTCCCTTTTTTTTGTTTTTTGTTTGCCAAAATATTTTCACAAATTTTTGATTTATATAAAACTCACACAGAAATATTTTTAATTCAAAAAATAAAATTTTTGAACAGAAATTTGTTAAGTTTTATATTGTGATCAAAAAAAAAATAAAATAAAAATCGGAAATAATCATTATGAGTTGACCAAAAAAATAAAAATAAAAAATAATCATTAAAAGTTGAGCGAAAAAATAAAAAAATAATGATTATTTGTTGATTTTTATTTTAAAACTCATAATCATTACTTTGATATTCGAAGAAAGCTTATTTAGCGAAGCCGGTGTTCGACATACCCAGAGGAGAAAGTCCTTAAGCCCGACCACAGGCCGGTTACACAGAAAAACCTTTATTAAGGCGGAAAAAATATATAATAATTTCAAGTGTGCCGAAGATCTTGATGAGTTTCAAATATAAATTTCATTCATAATCAGGTATGTGATGAAAAAAAAAACGATTGAAAAACGAAAAAAGTTGTGATACGCATAAATTTTTCGATATAATTTTCATTCTATTGTAAAATCGAACTCGATTTCATTTTCCATTTTGTTCTATGAAAATCACAATAAATTAAATTGTGATGAAAAACGAAATTAACATGATTTTGTCGTTTTCAAATCAAACAAATTCTGGTACTCGTTTTAAAATCAATTTTGTTTAAAACTGTTGTAAAAGTGTTATTAAGAGTTCGTGGGATTAACATTTTATTAAAACATAAAAAATTATATTCTCAGAAGAAAAATATATACAAATAACAAAAAGTGATTTAGATTTGTGGTGAAGCTTAAGAAAAATTTAGGGATTCTGTAAATCTCAATATTTAAAATTTTTAATATGCATAGCTGGTCATATCTCATATACAAGTGTATTGTACTTAGTGTTGGTACTTGTAATAAAGCGATGGTCGTACCGACCACAGCTTATCCATGAAAAGTCGGACCTATAATATCTTCGTTGTCTTGTCCACGGTTTTTTAAAAACATGTTAGATTCCTCCTATTATACTGTAAATTCCCATACGGTTTTACAAATTAAAATTTTAAAGTTTCAGGATTTAGTTACCATAAAAGAGAAATCTGCTTAACACTACTCAAGAAAATAATTGCGCTCGCCCAATTTCATAAATTTAAAAACCATCAGTACCGTTTAAGAGAGCTTAAAACTTCACCAGTAAAATATTTTATGTTCATTTTTAAATTTTAATTATCACGGCATCAATTATCGGAAGTACCACGTACTTGAATCACCATAAATATGTTACTTAAGTGTCACCATGATAATTCTGTGTATTCTTCGGAATCAAGAGTTGTCTTGAGAGTTGGCAGCAGGGTAGGTAGAACGCTAATTTTTTGATTGATTCGGAACACAATTTTTATCAGCGAATTTAATCCTAATTTTTTGGAACGAATTTTATTTTTTTGTTTACAAATTTAATTTTTAGATTTGTTCGAAGATCAAAAATTTTATTTTTGAAAATAAAAATATTATTTGGGAATTAACCCGAAAAGAATTATTCGAATTGAAGTCGTGTACAACGATATAAAATGTGTTGACTTATGTTAAATGAAGGATGTGTGGATGTTAAAGACATTTGTACATGCGCTTGTGTGTTTTTAACTGCGTGTTTTTCTTTTGTTTGTTAAAATGAAGCAACAACACAATGTTTATGGCAATAGTTAATTGAGTTTGTGTTTTTTTATTTGCATATGTATGTATATACATATGTAATTATGTATTTAAAAAGTAACTGTCGTAAAAAATAAAATAATGTTGTTAGCGTAATATCGATAAATTTTTGTTTTTTTGTTTTTGTGTAAACAAGAAATACAAATTTGTTTATAAGGTTAATAAATTTGAGTACTTTAAATGATTGTAGAAAGTAAAAAAGGGTTGATTACAAAGACAAAAAAATTAGAACATTTATAAACATGCATTGCATAGATTGATTGGAGAAAAATTTTATGGGATTATTAAATTTTGTAAATTAAATATTTACCGCAAAATATATATGCATACATATGTACGTACAAAATAATTATTTTTATTGCTGTCATATAAAAATTATGAAACATAATAAAATTTATGTTTCATATAAAAATTATGAAACATAAATTTAAATGTGCAAAAAAATATACACATGTATATTATAATAATTCTAATTTTTCTATATTGCTAATTAAAAAACATATGTATATTTACGTACATGAATATATATACATATGTATTTGCATCACAGACAAAAATGAATTCATATACTACCTACATACATATGTATAAACTTACAAATTTAAAACAACAAATATCATTGCAGTTTCATAGTTAGGTTTTTTTCTAAACGACAGTATACCGCTAAAAAAATATTTTTTTATACACATCTACATGTATGTATAAGTGTACATGCACACAATGAACCTTTTTTTTTTACTATTTTTCAACCACTTTTTTGCGCACATCATTGTACCATATGTTTGGCGACCGAACCGTTTGTAATCGTAAAATAACGATCTTCCACATAAATACAAATTTAAAAAAAAGTTTTTTAGATTATTTTCGTAACCCAAATTAAAAAAAGTAAGGAATACAAATTAAATCCAAAAAGTGAATTTTATTATTAAATTTGCGAATTATATTAAAAAGAGCGAAAAAAATCTGAAAATTAAATTCGTAATCATCAAGAAACTTTCAGATTTTTTGTCCATTATTTTTTTATTTATATTTGATATGAATATAAAATAAATTGTGCTAGAATAAAGTAAATACAATTTTCTTTTACTTATTTTTAATTTATAAAAAAGCAAATTTCAAAATAAATTTGTTTTTATTTGACAAGAAACATGTAGAACAGAAACAAAAATTTAAAAATGAAATCGATCGAAATTCATCACTACCTGATCGATTTGAAAACTCAATTTACTTTTTAAATCGATCGAATTTCATCACATACCTGAATTTTTAATTTTTTGTTTTTAAACTGTCAGAAAATTTTTACAAAATATTTTTCCATCAAATTTCCATGTAGTAAAAAATTCTTCCACGTATGGAAATTTATTTTATTTACGTCAATAAACTTTTTTCTTGATTAGTTCCAATCTTAGTACTATTTACTTAATGCATTATCTTTAATTTCTACATTAAAGAATTGAATTAATCATCTTAAATATCTGTTAACATTGTTAATGCTTAATGAACACATCTTCAATTTGTTATAATACAATTCATCTGGCATCACCTTTTGTTTATAAAAAACAGATTGTCATTCTTTCACTGGTTAATTTAATCGTAACAATTAATTTAAAAATAGTATATTCAATGTTGCAGTTGAAAGAAAATAAAAGTATTGAAGGCTTCGAAGGATATACGGTTATCATTCCCAGCATCTGTGTGGGAAATGCCGCTCAATTGGCCTGTGATTTATTGATATCTTCTAAAAACCTTAAGCGGGTCGGTTCCATACATCATCCAGCTTTGATACCTGTTTATGGTCCATCAGCATACCAACATGAACCTCTAGAGAAAGTTGCAGCTTGTGAACTCTATGAAAGTATTGACGATAAATTACTTGTTTTTCAATTCCGTTCACCCTTTATTTCTCGACACATTAACGACTTCCACAATGAGTTGGCCAAACTTGTTGAAAAAGCCTCCAGAGTTTTGATACTTAGCGGTAGCTTTGGTTTTGAAAAGCGCACAATTGAAGCTTGCCCTTATGAGTACAAAGCAAGTGATAATTTCAAGGAATCCCATCAGGAACAATTAAAAATGGTTAAATGGAAAGAATTCCAGGGTGAAATGATATTTGGTGGTGGTAATGCTCTGCAATTACATCGTGTTTTGGATGAGAAAAAAATACCAGTTATGATATTATTCCGTTATTTACTGGAGGGTGACAACTCTACCGATGCTACACTTATAATCAGGGAATTAAGTGAACTTTGTGATGGCTTTTTAGGTTTTAAGACTGATCAAGGTGGCATCAAACTGACAGTACCCATATCATGGAAACTATTATTCGGCAATGATATACCAGAACTTATATTTTAATAATTTATATAGTAACTATTGGTTTGGCTTATTTTAATACTTATAAAATATCATAGGAAATAATTATGTATTTTGTATAGAATATATCGCTCAATTACTTCAAAAAAGTCTTTTTTGAGTTAATGTTTTAGAAATACGCATTAAGCATTATCTTCTATAAAAATGTGTATATACTTTTTATGGCCACCCATTGAGAAGGTGTCATTCATTTGAAAACTTTGAATTCGATTTCAGAAAAAACTTTTTTTAATTTTGACGTTCTTGAAGTAAATTAACGATATATACTTATTATGTGTAATCGGTTAATGGTAGCAATTTGAATAAAAATAGCATTTTTTATTATAGAAAATATTTTTTGTTTGTTTTCAATTTAGTTCTAAGAGATAAGTTAAACGGTAAAGTCTTAATGTGAGGAAATGTAACCAAGACTCTCTTTTCTTATTTTAAATTTTAGATTTTAAACTCAAGTCCATGAAGCAGTGTTGCCACCAAGAATGTTGCTTATTAAACATAACCGATGACTAAATTACACATCTGAGGAAAATTACACATGAATTTTTTTAGTTAAAAAAAAAAAAAAATATAACACAGAGTTTCAAAATTAGAGACAATTTTTGAGCCACGGGGTTTCTCAATCAATTCGGAAATTTTGTATAAAATTTAATTTTTTTCAAACGATGGGCTATCTGAAGATAATTTTAAATAGAATTTTTTATTATTTTTTTTTTTTTTTTAACAAAATCAGAGACAAGTAGTTTTCGAGATATGCTTCAATATATAGTGCGAGAACTAGAGTCAGTTCAAAAAAAGTGGATTAGAGGCTTACTACTTATTAGTACCATGTATCAGAATTAACTGAGAAAACCCGTGCCGCAGAAACAGTTTTTCCCTATAACATTGATTGCATACATTTTTTTTGCAATCAATGTTATATTAAATATGAACTATCTTCAAATTTATCATTTCAATTTCGAATTATTCTTTAATTTGTTGGAAGACATTTTATTTTTTGACTTTGTTTTTAAATTAGTCAAATTGCAAAATATTCTTTCCGCCGAATATAAAATTGAAATGTACTGAATTACATTTCTAAATTTTGAAACAAATGTTTTTTTCTAAAAAATTTTATTAAATTAAAAACTTTTGGCCAATATGCTTCTGGCTCTAAATTTATATTGAGATTAAATTTGTGATAATCATGAAGTGCCATTACCACTCATTATCGACTTGCGGCAAATCACGGAAATATTGTAAAGGACGAAAATCTTTTCTTGAAAAAACGATAACGTCATGGGTTAAAAAGTAAAATTTAGATTTCATCTGACGATTTGCTACAAGATTAAATACGATTGTTTTTTAATGAATGTTAAAACCAAAGTATATACAAGTAGTCCGACTCTTTGGCAGGAGTACCTAACTCTAAGAGTGTGTTAGTAAAAAAGTACCTAACTCTAAGTACCCGCTTGAGCTGATATAAGAAATTAGTGAATGTTCGCAAAAACGAGGAATTTTCGAAACAAATGTATTCGAAAAATTATCGAAAATTAAATAAAAAGTGAATGTTCGTAGCATCGTAACTTACTAGATAATTTCGCGATAGTTAAGGTTCGAGAAATTTTCGAGAATTCTTAATATATCGGATTATCGCAATATTAAATTTTTTCGATAAAATTTCGAAAGTAAATGATTCGAGAAATTATCTTTTCTTCTCAATTTCACGATATTTTGTTACTTAAAAAAATACGCATATTCTTGTTTGTACATGTCATTCTCTAGTCATAGTTCATACTGATCGGTTGTAAATTAGATTAAAGTTTAGGATGTAAATTTAACTTTAAAAACCCTTTCTGAAAAATAGTAAAAATGGTAAGTAACATTGCTACATGTCTAAAGATATTCGCTAAATAACATATTTATCTAAATGATAATTTTTTTCTTGCAGATTAATTCAGTAAACTTTGACCAAAAAAATTTGGATTTGGGCAACAGAAAAACTAATATTATTGAGACTTCCTCTGGAACCATCGACATGTATCACTATGTTCTAATTGTATTAGAAAGTTGACATTAAAATGTATTTTTGAATATTTGTTTTATTAAGTTCAAAATAAAAAATTGCTTTAAAAATTAAAAGAGCTTTTAATTTTAAATGGGAAACAAAATGAAAATGAAACAGAATAGAACTATTGCCAACGATTCGTTAGTAATATCGATATCGAAAACGAATATTTTTCCGTTTCGCTAATGGTATCACTTATTATCCGATATAGATATCATAAACGAACCTTCGATATCGATCGATTTGCTGCCACAAACTGAACGACAGGTGAACTCTACGAGTTCATTCCCGAAACGCCTTCGATAGTCGTTCTCGAAGGTTTTGTTAGAGAAATGTATAATAACATAATATAATAATAGAAGGTAGATTCACTAGAGAGAGTCGTCAATTTTATTTCTTGTTAAGTCAAAAAACTGAAAAATGGAAAGCAAAAAACAAAAATCAAGAATGAAAAAATATAAAATATTTTGTTTACATACATAAATTTGAATTGTTTCTTGAAATGCAGAATTCTATCTTGGGAACGCTGTGTGAACGTTTAATACATACATTTGTCCAACTGGACATTTACACATCATAAATTTGTAAATATTTGTTTGTTTTAATAAAATTTAGTTGCATAAATTTGTTTAAAGAAAATTTTTGTTTTAAATTTAAAATATATATTTTTTTCTAATTTGAAGTTTTATTTTAATTTTTTTTACATTTTCTTTTGATTTATATGTGTTTGATTTTTCAGGGTAAATAAAAATGAGAACAAACTTTCTAGTGATTTTACCTTTAGTAATTCTATCATGGTTAAAACCATAGACCAAAGAGAAACAAGAGGCGAAACTAATTGTCAAAAACCTAAGTCGGTTGTCAAAAACCTAACTCATGCAACAACAAAATACATGTATTTGATTTTGTTGTTGCTAAAAGAAAATAAAAACAAATTTTTGTTTACAAAAAAACAATTTTATTTAATTGTCAATCGAGAATTTCGTCTCTATGTGTTACTCTATGCCATAGACTAACTAGACGCGCTACTGAGAGAGAAAAAACCTAAGTTTGCTGTCATAAAACCTAACTATAAGAGTGTATTTGTAAATAAATGTTTAGTAGTACTGGTTTAATAAACATTTTCACCTCAGTACTGCAAGTGCACGTAGTTGTAGTAAATGTATTAAAAAAGGGAAATAATTATTTTGGTTTATTTTGTTTATGTCTTATTCGATTTAATTCAAATATTTTTGTTAAATACTCTTATAAATAATAATCAGTTTAATAAAAATGTATGTTTTGTATTGATTATTTCAAAAAAAAAAAAAAAAAAAAAAAAAAAAAACATAAAATTTTCTAAAATCATTAAAAATTATTTGGTACAAAAAATATAAAAAATACCACTCTGTAAATTGCCATGGTGTATTCAAAATATATAATTAAATACACCACAGCTAACGTAATGTCATTAAAATATTTTTTAATGAAATTAATAAAAATGTTTTAAAATAAAATGTTTTACTACATCTTTGCAAAACCCAATCGACATGTTTAGATACATATAAATAATAGAAAATTCCCAGCAAAATCTTATCCATTTAGATTATTGCAAGTTAATCTAACATGGAATCTTAAGCTGCTATAAGTCCGACATTCATCCAACTAGGATTGCTACCACATGACCAAAACGTGTTACTTAAATTTAATAAATAGGCTAATTCTTTGAAATTCCTAGATATGTATGTACATATAGCAGTACATAAATTATTGTTCCGGAAGAAAGTTTTTCTGAAATTGTCGCCAAAAAATAATTTTTAATAATTTATGCTAAAAATCTTTCCGTCATCCCGTAAAGTTTAGTGAAATTAAATAGAATGTAATAGCAGCAATATTAAAGAGAACAATCCATTAAGAATTACGCATAAAAAACAAACACATCGAGAAGAATCAGTTGTATGTGCCTCATAACGTAAAATTTTATTTTTAAATTTGCAAGCACTTTTATCATTATGAGTATTTCGAAAATGCAATATAAAAGTACACGTTTCATGCAATAAACTAATTTTTAAAACACAAAATCAAATATTTTCAAACAATTTTATTTAATTATTTTGTTTACAAATATGTCAAAGTTTGATGGTGAATTTTCTTTGCCATGTTGAATTCACATAGAACCCATATGTGTGAAGAGAGTAATTTGTCTTACTCTCAGTAGCGCGTCTAGTTAGTTTATGGTTAAAACGGAAAAGAAAGAAAATTAAAAAAATTAAACTATAGACTTAAAATTACACATAGATTACACCTGAAACTAATTACACATGGGCTTCATATGTAAATAAAAATTACACACGATATGTGTAATAACACATAAAGTGGCAACACTGCCATGGAGTCAAACAATGAATTTTCCCATATTTCTTATATAAGCGCCTTAAAACAGGCGCTAAAAGTATTGTTCAAATCGTTACCTAAATTATTAAAAATTTATTTCATTCCATATAAAATTCGTTGATCCCTAGTGAAATTTGACGTAAAAAATTTCTGTATAACAGTAAAACCCATTAAAACCTACAAACATTTGGAAGATATCTTCCATAGAAGATATTTAGAAGTTGTAACTTTAAACATCAATATCTCTCTAAAATTTTAACGGATTTTAATGCCTTAAATTGCAAATAAAAGATCAATATGTCCTCTATAAATGTATTAATTTAAAAACAATATTATAATTTAAAATTGTATTCATAATGCACATGCAATTTAAGGGTACATTTTTTTTAATTCTACCCTTTCAATTTTTTCCTCCGCGATATTGAAAAAAATATATGTGCTAAAAATTGAACTGGGAAAGTTTCAAAGAAAAAAATTATTATTTCTCAAATTTGTTTATACATTTTTTCTTTAAATTTTGAGTTTCTTGGTGTTTTTTATTTTTATTGAGTTTATTTCATGCTACAATAAATAAGAAGGTACAAAAAGAGAAAGTGTTTAAATTTATTTTCTTTGAAATGTCAATCAACAGAATGTTTAAAAAAAGTGCTTTTCACATTTCCACATTTCAAATGTAAACTAAACATATTTAATTTTTTTTATTTTTATTTTTTGTTTTCAATTGTTTGACTACAAGACTTGAAGATGACAACTCTCCCTAATAATTCCACCTGGTTTAAATCTATCATGACTTTATTTTAAAATAAATTTTAATAATATTATTTCATAATTTCTTAAGCGCCCCATAGACACATACTGCGTAAGCTCCTGCAATAAGAATGTATTTGTAAAATTCGGGAACTGTAGCAACATTTATAGGTTTCCGGGAAAAAGAAAAGACAAAACTAAAGAGTTTAACGCAAATTTTATTTTGAAAATCTGCATATGGCATTAAAAACAAAAATTTTATGAAAAGAATAAATTTTTGTATGAAAAATTTATGGTAAATTTAAAAAACAAACCATAGAACAATATGATAGCGAAAACGATATCATCTTGGGTGTCGATTATTATTAAGATATTGCTTATTAAGTATTGATTTTTTTCATATCAAAAGTACATTTCAAATCATGGCTCAGGGTCCATATTTTGGATAAAATAGGTTAAAAATGCTGGGCTAACTGAATATGGAAAAAACTTGAGAAAAATATATGTGCATCTGTTGTTAATTTTTGCAAATTTTCCAATTCAAAAACACGTTTATTTTTGGACTCAATAAAAATGTCGACTTCAAATTCGATAGATAATTTTGTTCTTTAAGTAATAAACTAGGTCGAAGATGCTGGGCCAACTGCATGTGCGAAATAAATAGTAAATGCAAGCATGTTTTTGAAAGGATTTTTCAAAAGCTTAATGTGATATAAAATTCTTTAAAATCGGGAAAGGAATAATAATTCGCTGGTGGTTTAATATTTTCTGTGTTATTAGTACCCATAGCTCCGCTCCTGAAATGTATGTAGGACGCCCATTCCTAAATTAAAATTTAACTCTTCTTTGCTACGAGTATGTGAAATTTTATGTAAATCTAACCATTATGAGTTGCAGATTTATTTCCAAAAGTGTTCGATACTGCCTTACTGTTTAATAGAGTGTCCCGAGGAACACCTTTTTCGAGATTTCGATGTAGGAAGACCCCTCAAATGATTTGTAAAAATTTGCTTAATACGAAAGAATTATTAAAAAAATTTTTAATTTTTAATAATTTATTATTAACAGCACAGAAAAAAGTTTGTACATAAATATAAAAATTTAGTTTCATTGATTTTAGTTCATAACATTTAAGAATAATTTCTTAAATATTCAAACTTTTTTCTATATGAAACAAAAGTCAAGAAGACAAATTATTTATATTGTATTTAATAATTTTATTTGTAATGAAATGTTTGAAATTTTCTTTGGAAAATTTTTAGTTTTTATTTTAATTTTAGGTACATATTGGGATCATTCAACAAAATAGAAGCGGTGTTAAAATAATAAAATTATGGACATAAGTGCTACAAAATAGTATAAAATTTATGCAAATTGCTAAACATTATTTTCCAACAACTTCTTCTTGGAAATTGAAATTTTACATGAATATTTTCTATTTTAACTTTATAACTCTTTCTATTTATACTTTCTATTATAACTCTTTTTATTTAGCATTTGTATTAGAATTTATACATACAAATAAATCTAAATTTAAGCAAAATTTTTGCAAAATTCCTAAAATGTTCATAATGAACAATTTAATAATACATATCTATGAACCAAATTTTATTTTTTATGAAAAAAGTTTGGGAAAAAAAGTCATGTTCGATTCTTAATATTTATGAACAAAATTTTAAAATATATGTATTATTTTTTTCTGTGAGTACTTACTACAACGGAATTTTTTTTAATATTTTAGGAATTAAGGGAACAAAATTATAAAATTCTTATCCATTTTTTAAGAAAAATATCGATTTATTTTTGCATGAAGTACTAAAATGTCGGTTTATGGACCAGAATTTTTGCGAAAATTTTTTAAAATATTTTTTTATAATTGGCTAAAAATTACACATTTTTTGATACTTATTTCAAGACAAAACTCAATACTATTTTTTGGACGAAATGTTCTAGATCCGTGACTTTCAATCGCTGGTAGGGAACTGAAGATCAATTTTAAAAAATTTTTTAATATTTTTCCCATATTAAGCTAATTTTTACGCATCATTTAAGGGGTCTTCCTACAAAATTTCTGTCTACGGGACACTCTACTGTGTTTGATAAAGCAAATAAAAATGCACAAGCTGATTTTTTGTATGAGAGCTACTGGAGTTTTTTTGATAAAGCAAATAAAAAATGCACTTAAGCTGATTTTTTGTATGAGCTACTGGAGTTTTTTTTTGAAAAAAAAAAAAAAAAAAAAATAAATAAAAACGAGCGCGAATGTTATATTCGGCCCGGCCGAATCTATATACCCACCATCAACTTTTTCAAATTTTATGTTATATGGGAGGGTGCGGTAAAGTAGGCAGCAAAGTGGGCGAACCACGCCCATTTTTTTCCGAGTTTACATTGGTCCTTGAACTATTTGAACACAATTTGACCTTATATGGGAGGTGGGCGGTAAAGTGGGCGGACCACGCCCATTTTTGGTTTCCGAGTTTATATCGATCTCCGAACTATACATACAAAATTTCGTTGTCGTACATGCTTTTGTTGAAGAAATATCAGCAGAAAAGTATGAAACGGACACCATGTGTTTCAAGTTTTTAGTCCATAACTTTTTTTGTTTATTAACCGATTTTGCCCATTTTCAATCCATACTCAACTTTATTATAAACATTTAAATATAAAAATTCAATTAATAGTCACTCTTGACACATTTTACCCCAACGTATTATAAAAATGATACTTTACATACTTTGACTCGGAGAATTGCTCTAGGTTGTTTTTTTTTAACAATGAAACCTTTAATAGGAATTGTGGATTCCTTGACACTTGAGGTAAAATGATTTGAAAACACAATTTCTAAGAATTCTACCATGATTTATTTGTATCTTAGTTTAATAAAATTTTATTTCAACATATAGTAATTCTCGCTTCATTCCAAAATTAAATAAAATTAGCTTTACAGAAATACATACATACATACATACATATGTTCCCAAGATTATTTATAATTTCTGCTATAAATATAATTATATTTTATGTACATAATTTTTTATAGTACATTTTTATGGTTATAGTTTTAAAAATTTTATGGTTTATTATTTTTTATAGCTCATTTTAGATTAAACAAATACCCTCTAATTTTATTCACTTTTGGATTTTATTATGTACGTTAAAAATGTGTATGAAGTTGTCAAAGCTTTTTATCGCCTTAAAAGCTTTTCTATGTTATATATACATATATATACATATAAATATAATTATAGCAAATTTCCACAGTATAAATATGAATAACCGATAAAATAAACACAAAACTGTTATGAATAATGAAAACTTGTTTTATTAAAGCTGTTACTTATGTATTAAATAAAAAATTAATACTTTTTACTTTATTTCCATTTTTATATTTATAATTTAAAATATTTTTTAAGCAATTTATTACTTTAAAATAAAAAATTAAGGATTTCTATTTATACTAAACCTAATGAATTTTTATATAATTTGAATATGATTCCAATAAACCATAGAACGATAGCGAAAACGATATCATCTTAGGTGCCGATTACAATATTATATTGTTTTGCTGAAAACGATATTATTATGATATATCTAAATTTCCAAAAATTTGTTTCCTAAAAAAATAAAATACATAAACATTTGGATAAAACTTCAAAATAAAAATATTAAAATTAACTTCTTCAATAACATAAACAAACTGAGAATAAATGGAAATACATAGATCATTAAATAACAGATTTGAATGAATGGTCTGACCAAAAAAATATAATTTTTTAGTACTAAAATCATTTGGAACAAAATTTGGTACAAACGATTTTACTGTCGTTATTCTTGGAAATTACTATATTTTAGATTCGAAAACGATTATCACTAGTGATCATTTTTATCACCTAGATGATATCGTTATAATATCGTTTGGTTTATTGGTATTGAACAAAATAAATTAAAAAAGAAAGTATTTTATTCAATCAAAAGAAAAACAAATATTTTTTAAAAGAAGATAATTAATTTTTTTTTGAATATTCCAACCACAGACTATAAATATGAAACTTTTTAAGAAAATATTTTATTTGTATTTTCAATTGAAAAGTCACAACTCGCTTGACCTGAAACAAGAAATTAGTGAATGTTCGCAAAAACGAGGTATTTTCGAAACAAATATATTTGAGAAATTATCGAAAATTAAATGAAAAGTGAATGTTCGTAATATCGCAACGTACTCGATAATTTCTCGATAGTTAATGTTCGAGAAATTTTCTTAAAATATCGTATTATCACTATATTAAATTTTTTTGATAAAATCTCGAAAGTAAATGTTCCTAGAAATTATCTATTTTTTCCAAATTTTTCGATATTTTGTTATTTTAAAAGAATACGTATTTTCTTGTTTGTACATGTCATAGTTCATATTGAATGGTTGTAATTTAGACTTAAGTTTATGATGTAAGTTTAACTTTAAAAACCTTTTCTGGAAAATAATTATAAAAATTGTAAATAAATAGTATTTAGTAATAATATTACATATTTATCTAAATGATAAATTTTTTTCTTGCAGATTAATTCAGTAAACTTGGACCTAGGAAAATGTGGATTTGGGCAACAAAAACAAATATTATTGAAACTTTAGTTAGTTAAGTTTACAATAAAAAAAAAAAGTTCTTTAAAAATGAAATCGGCTTTTAATTTTAAATGGGAAACAGAATGAAAATGAAACAGAATAGAACTATTGCCAACGATTCATTAGTAATATCAATATCGAACAATTTTCGATATCGAAAACTGATCTCTAACGAACATTTTTTTGTATTGCTAACGATAGCACTTATTATTCGATATAGATATCATAAACGAACCTTCGATATCGATCGATTTGTTGCCACAAATTGAACGACAGGTGAACTCTACGAGTTCATTCTCGAAGCGCGAGAATGTTCGTGAATTATTCGAAGGCGATATCTTTATCGAAGTTTGTGGTCAAGCGGTAATTGTCACTTCACATAGAATGATAAGCTGAATATAAAGTTATGACACAAATACAATATAATCATTACTTTCACTCTTAAGTTCGAAGTGGTCCTTATATGGTAGTTATGCCTAATTGTGAACCGATCTTCCTGAAATTTTGCACTTTGATTTGTCTTTGTATAAAACTTGTTTCTACAGAATTTTATTGGAATTGTAACATAAATCAACTCAGAAAATGATTCTGAGTCGATTGGTATACATTAAGGTGGGTATTGGGATAATTTTTCTGTGCGTTACAAACATCAGCAGAAACGCATAATGTCCGAACCACCTTTGGTAGTGTCAGGCGCGGATCCAGCTCAATCTTTTGGGGGAGGAAAGTAGAATAATTTTCTTGACTGTTTCCTTAAATTGTATGATTTAATACAGATTTTTCATTAGGCGTTTTAGTTTTGGGGAGGGAAATTTCCTTTTTTCCCTCCCCGTGGATCCGCGCCTGGGTAGTGTAGGTATTAAAAAATAATAATAATTAAAGGATAAATAGTAATTCATTCATATAATTATAAAAATAACTTTTTAACAAGTTGTTTCTGCTTTTCATTTAATTTGTATACGTTTTGTGCCTTAAAATTTGTTAACTATTTTTTAGCCGTTTTTGGTCATCAAGAATTGGCAACACTATTCTTTAGTCATAGTTCATATTAATCGGTTGTAAATTAGACTAAAGTTTAGGATGCAAATTTAACTTTAAAAACCTTTTTTGAAAAGTAATTATTTGAAAAATTGCCTCGTGTGACTAAATTCACCGGTAGACTGCCATAAGTTTTTGCAAAACCTTTAAGAACATATTGAATTATCTAATTTAATTCGCAGAAGTGCCGAAATCAACAATTAAATTTTTTACAGACCCAAAAATTTAACTTTTCATCCAAAATTGACCATTTTTTACCATTGTTGGATGTAAAGTGAACGTTCAGAACTTTTAAAATTTTGATGTCTAATGTTTCAGAAAAAGCCAAAAAATATAAAACTTTTTTTTAACAATTTTTTTTTTTTTAATTAAATACATAAAGTTACTTTTTTTGGTAAAAAATTTCAATTTTTAGATCTTTTTTGAAATTTTGACTGAACATTTATTTGTTATCGAAATGAGATAACTAAAAAGAAACTTTTTTTTTTTATCATAATTTAGAAAATTATAGAGAATTTTAACGTATTTTTTAAAAAATTTTAAAAATTTCATTTTAAAATTAATGGGGCAAAATCGCAAAAAAGTTAAAGCCAAAAATGGGAATTTAAATTTTGAAGTCAAATATCTTTTAAACCATAAGAGATAACTTAATGAGATTTATGCCCGTTAAAGTGATTTTCTGAAAAGGAGTTTATATAGGAGCTATAGTCAATAATGGACCGATCTTTATAAAATGCAGATTTAGATTTATATGAAACTTACTTGTGAAAAATTTCGTTAAAATATTGCTATATTTAAGGAATTTATGATGATTAAACTTCTTTTCCGGGAGGACAGTTGTATGGGGGCTAGGTGAAAAAAAAGGACTGATCATAACCAATTTCAATAGACTTCGTCCTTGGACCATAGAAAACCTGAGTGCCAATTTTCATCAATTTATGTTCAAAATTGCGACCTGTAGTTTGATTACAAAGTTTATATTATAAGTGTGCCGATTTTTAAAAAGATCGGTCCATAATTAACCATAGCTCCCATATAACCCCTTTTCAGAAAATCACTTTAACGGACATAAATCCCATTAAAATATTAGTATCAAGTTAATATTGGACACAAATAAGTTTTATATGAACATAAATGATAGTGCCAAATTTTACAAAGATCGGTTCATAATTTACCATAGCTCCCATATAAGGCCCCCTTTCGAGAATTACCCAAAAGTGAATAAATTCATATACATGTCAGCATCAACGTAATATTCTGTATTCGTATGTTGTATTTTACACTTATGAGTATCGGTCCACATTTGACTCCAAGTCAAGACCCCTCCCCGAGTTATAATGTACACAATGGTGTAGGGTATCATATGGTCGGGCTTGACCGACTATATCTTTTTCTCTCGTTTTCTTTGCTTTATCAAACATTAAACAGTGGGACAGAATCGAAATAAATCTGTAACTTCTAATTGGCTGGTTGAATTTACATGAAATTTCACATAGGCCTAGGAGAGGACAGTAATATTTTGAATTTAGAAGCAAGATATATGGTATACGCTTCAGGAGCGGAGCTATGGGGGTTAAAAATAGGGTACTCATGTCATATGAAATGTTTAACCACTAGCGAATATTTGTTTCTTACCCGATTTCCAAGATTTTTATATCACCTTAAAGTCCTTGATAAATCCTTTAGAAAACATACCTGCATGTACTATTTCTCTTTTCTCAACTTTGCAAGATGTTGGTCAAGTCTTTTCCATATATGAGTGGTGTTCAAAAAAATTTCGAAAATTTTTTAATGGCACATGAACGATATTTAGTAAAACATTTATTAAAAAATTGCCAAAATTATATTTATGGTCCTAAATCAAAAGTTATTGCATTTATGTACTCTACAATGATGTATCTAAAATACAAATTAAAAATTTCGCGATATCGTACTTTTTTTCGAACGCCATATTGATTTTAATATAGGGTATTAAAGCAGCTACAGATTGAAATATATCAACGCAAATTTTAATTAGCGTTTTGGGTGTGCCTCGACGATTAATGTTAAACTAAAAACATCGCGTTCTTAGCCCATGAAAACCGTTGTTGAATATTTTTAGTGAAATCATATTTTCTGCGTAAGTAAAACTTAACACAAGAATTTATTTCAGATTAAAATTGACTTATAACGCCAAAATCCGCCACAACAAAAAATGCAAATAATATATTGTTCTGTTACACCATCAAGTGTTGTTAACATAATTGCATCAAAAGTTATTTAAAAAGATCAGAAGTTAAAAAAATATTTGAGGTTTAAGGTCAGTTTCATAAAGATAAACGTAAAATGAGAATTGTTCATATATCCCAACATTTTCAATCGATTTTATCATAATTTTTTGCAGTTTATTAAAGAACAAAATTGTCTATCGAATTAAGAAAGTTTGACTCACAGTGGTTCCAAAACGTTTTTTTTTTTTTTGGAAATAATTCATTAACTAAAGAATCGTTAGAGGTATCTCAATAAAATTCCACATAGTCAGAGCTGAGGTGTTTTCGAGTTGATTTGGAGGAGAACAGGACCCTAGCCGGGGAAGTGGGTGACCCTCCAAAGTTGGCCATCTCGGTTATGTAATTTTTTTGAAAAATCTCCAAAAATTAATTTATGATATAACAGAAAAGAAATTTTATATATAGATATTCCTTGTAAATCTGTACAAAAAATACCTTTACATGTGTGTGTTATCTCTTTTATTTTAAGAGATATTCAGGTCGAAATAAATTTTTAGTTTTTTTAATTTGGCGGGCTTAATAGTAACCCTAGAAGTTTTCTAAAATATTTTCCAGAATCCTTACAAAATTCTAAATAATATTGCTGCAAGATATTAATATAAATATGAATCCGTTAAAAAGTTATATTAATCTAAAGTTTTAACTTTAAAACATTTTTACATTTTTTGGGTTTTTTTTCCAAAAAGGTGGCAATATTTATTCACTGATAAAATTTGTTTTTTGTTCTGGGCTTTATTATTTTTTTAATGTTTTCAAAAGAAATCTTAATTTAAATGCGTGTAAAGTAAATCCGGAGGAGTTTGCGGCAAAGGTTTGCCTATCAAAATTTTGTCGATTTTGGATTTTTTTTAAATTTTTTTTTTTATGTTATCAAATTGCAAAGCTGGGATCGACTTAAAATTATTTTAATTTTTTAGCTCTATATGTAAGGTATACACCCAAAAAGTATTTTCTGACGGAGGGCCCTTATAACGACAGGGTGACCATTTCAATGACAAAAGTCAATTTTTTTAACACGTTTTTACGGATTGGAATTTTGGGTATTTTCATGTAAAAAAGTTAGGACAGACATTAGAATTATTTACAAATGTATTAAAGTATTGATACCGCCTTTCCCTGAATTAAGTGCAATTTTCGACCCATTTAACCCAAATGTAAAAGTTGTTCTCGAAGGTTTAGTTAGAGACATTTTCCAGAAATAAGCGGGAGTGCCACTATCATTTTGACTTTGATCGCCGAAATGAGCTATTTAGTTCAATTTGGCACAACTCTACTATTTTTTAGCAATAATTCTTTCAGCCCAATGACAATACAATGATAAAACCATGGGTTCTTTTTTGCTGGGTATGTGTGTATTTAAATCATTGTTTTTTATCTTAATATATACTAAAGTACATATATATGTACTAGGGTGATCGATTATTCGACTTTTTGGAGAAACCGGTTTTCGAATAGTTGGTATTTTGAGAAAACCGGTTGTACTTTTTCAAATTAAGAAAAAAACGGTTAACCGGTTTATTTGCAGAAGTTAATATTTCTATCTAAAGACTACATTTCTTAAAGAAAAATCAATAAATCTTTTTTATTTTTGGAAATAACTATAACCAATATGAACGAGATAGAAAGATATAGTCGGTCAAGGCCGACATTACCCTACACCATTGTGTGCATTAAAATTCGATGAGGGGTGTTTTTTTTTCTAGGTCTGTGGAATTGTGGACCAGTACTGTGGTCAATTATGGACAGATCTTTATGAAATTAGGAACACAGATTTAAAAGTATATGATTTCTGGGAGGTTATTTGTATGGGGCCTAGGGGAAATAATGGACCGATCATTACCAATTTCAACACGTTTCGTTCTTGGACTATAAGAAATCAAAATTGCCACCTGTATTTTGATTACAAGTTTTACATGGACGGACAGACGGATATCGTTAAATCGACTTAAAGCCGACTGGTACAAATGAAGGTAAGTCTTAGATCCCATATTTTTAGGTGTTACAAACATCAGCACAAACGCATAATAGGTATGTAGGGTATAAAAATTGTAACAAAATAATCATCAAAAATTATATTAACATTTACTTAGCATAAATAGAAACCAAGGGTTAATATGGAAAAAGCCAGAATCAATTTTACTGAAACGATTCTTCAGGTGAAACTTTTTTTAAACAAAATCTTTGAAAAACAATTTCTTCGTTGAATAAAAAAAAACTAAAACTTTTATATTAGATGCAAAAATATTACAGGTGTTACAATTAGATAAAACAAATTTCATTCAGGATAATTATTATTTATTTATTCAATTTTAAACTATACTTTTAAGACATTAAAAATCATAGTTTATGAATATTAAAAAAATAATCATAAATTTCGAATCAAATATCAATATTTAGTGCATAATTTTTAAAATAAAAAGGTATTTTTAAAACCGGTTTTTTGTGTTTAAAAAAATCGGTCTATTCGACATTCGAAAATTGAACATTTTGAAAAAACCGACAGCACATTGACTGAAAAAAACCGGTTGGAAAACCGAGTCGATCACCCTAATATGTACATGCAACTGTACAGTATGTATGTTAATAATAATTTTCTATTTTACTGTCATAATAAATTTCTAATAATCCTTAGTTTTATCATCAATAAATTTAACTATTAAATAATTCTAAACCGCTTTAAAATATAAACAAAAAATATTTTTTTCCTAGTATTTTTTTTTTTCAATTATATTTATAAATACTTTTTTATTTTTTTTATTTAACACGTAGTTGTCGTCATGGCAAAAAAATTAGTTTTTAATGAATAAATCATGCGGACAAAATTGATGACATTTAGTTAAAAATATTTCAGGATGTTATTGTTTTTTTTTCTTTTAATAGAAGTGTAGTATTAAAGCAAAAAACAAATCATTTAATTAGTTTTATTTAATTGAAAAATTTTCAAACTGAATGCAACAACAAAAAAAAAAAAAAACATAAATTATTTAAATTTGTTTTTGGCTAAATAATGGGTTTTTGTGAATTAAAACTGGAAAAAAAACTGTAAATGAAATTAATGATTGCATAAATCAATTTAAATACATACATATATATGTATATATGTATGTATATGATTTTGTAACTCGTTCGTTATATTTTAAAATTTAAATAATCACACTTAAGCACACACACATAAAAACAACTGACATTTGAAAGGCGTCACATATGGATGGTTGGATGAGTTTTAATGTAAATAATGCAGTACTAGTTTAAAAATATGTACATATGTGCATTAGATAGACCACATTATGACAAAAAAAATTTAATTTTTGCACAATAAGGTCGACCATAGAAAAGTATTTTTTTGGCAATATTGAAAATTGAGACGTATACATTAGCATTAACTTATGCCATAATTCTTCCTAATTTTTTTAATTTCCTTATATCCAGCAATTTCCTATTTATTTATGTTTTTCTTTTTTGCGTTGCTTTTATAATTAATCTGTTCGTAAAATTGAACACTAATGAACATTCCAGAGATATGACGTATAACATGTTAAAAATATGGGCCAAATAAAGAGAAGGATTACATATCTGTCACATAAATGCACAGAGTTTAATTTGCAAAGTTGATGTGTTTACTTTCGAGCAATCTAATATAGATGTTATATGTATTTCTGAAATCTGGCTTGATGAGTCCATTCCGGATAGTTTAATAAAATTACATGACTACAGATTGTTCCGCTATGACAGAAGTACAAGAGGAGGAGGTGTAGCAATTCTTGTGAAAAATAAACTTTCATGTAGACTCTGTTGTAAAGCTGATAACAATAAAATTTTATATGTTTTCGTAGAAATCTCTCACTTGGTAGAAAAATTCTAGTCGGATCAGTCTACAGAACCAGATATGATGTACCATATAACGACTTTTTAAACAAGTTAAAAGTTCTAACTATGCCGTATAGTGTTGTTGGTATTATAGGCGATTTTAATTCGAACCTCCTTAAAAGACAGTATGGAATCAATAGGACTAACACCTACCAATGTAAATATACCCACACATTTTACAATTTCCAGCAATGTACGACCAGATATCTGCGTCTAGGTTCTTCAACCTTATCATTGTAACATACGACTTCCAGTTTGTCCAAAATGAACAAGAGTATTTTTACAAAGATTTCAACAATATATACTATAACATCCTATATGAGCTCCAATGACTGAAATTTATCAGATGGCTTTCATTGACAATCAAATAGAGTTCTTGGAAAGCAATATTTCATTACTTTGCGATTTTTCCTTGCCTTTAAAAAGAAAAATAACAATTGCAAAGAATAAACCGTGGTTCACAATCAAGATAAAACAGTTAATAAAAAACCGATACCTTAGAGCTATGGAACTTAAGCACGAATTTAGCATCGCCAGGAAAAATGTAAACACTAAAATGCGAATGGCCAAATTCAGTTATTTTTCAACACGTTTTTCTTCTGCTATTAATTCTAAACAAACTTGGTATTGGTATACAGAGAAAACAGATTCGTTATAGCAACCGAATTTATTGCCAATCGAATTTGGTCGGTTACACGTACTATCTCGGAAATCGATTACAGCAACCGAATATATCGTTTCCTTATAACACCTTATTGTAAATAACAAACAAAATATTGGTCAAGGTAACATATTATTTAGTAAAATATAGTAGCTACAACTATTTTATAAAGGAAATTCGGTGAGAACAACTAAAAGTTTGTTGCCAGTTTTCGGCAGTAAATGCTACATAGAATTCAATCATAATTACTGAAGTTATTAGTATGTGCAATTGTTTTTAAAATGTGTGTTGGAGAATAGAACTGAATATATAATTGAGAATTGAGACGGGCCTCATGCAAAACACCATTGTTCAGGAGAACATAAAAACTGTTTATTTCCCTCATTTTTCAACATTTTGCAATCCGTTCTTCTACGATATATTAATATTACGTCTACTAAACCTCACACTGAAAAATAAATATTTTAACTCCATTATTCGCGAAGTTATGGTAGATAGCCCGTTTGGTCTTAATGTTTACTAACGGACATAGTTAAATCGACTCAGAAAGTGATTCTGAGTCTAACGGTATACTTAAAGATGGTGGTCCGATAATTATTTCTGTGCGTTACAAACATCAGCACAAACGCATTATACCCCAACCACCTATGGTGGTGTAGGGTATAAAAATAGAAAACTGAAGTCTGACGCAAAAAAAAAAAATTGATTTTAATATAAGTCCTCGATATGTTTTAAGTATATTGAATAAAATAACTAAAATAAGATATTGTTCTCAATTTCCATTTGCGAGGAATGCCAAATATAATTCTAATCTTGATATTTATCTTTTGAATTTTGTTATTGTCCATAGCAGCTATGGTCAGTCCATGGTAAAACAAAGTTTGTTAAATATTAGAAAAAGTAACACATTCAATGGAAATTAACCATTTCAATTTCCTGTGGTTGATTAACATTTGTGCTATTTCCAGAGGTTGTTAATACATATTGATACTGCTACCACAGTCTAGTCTGGTGCTGAGGATTGTGGCTATAGCACACAATTTATTTATTTGTTTAAATATTTTATTGTATTAAAGATTTTTTGTAGCGAAGTAAAAATTTTTAAACGTTTGCACACAAATTTTAATAAAAATAATTTATTTTTGAAATGTAAAAATTTATACTAACGAAAATATTGATTGCAAACACCGAATTTAGTTTTCTCCTATTATAACTGAATATTTATTTCTTTTTATAAATATAATGGTTGTATTATCCAATACATAGTACTAAAATTTAGTTGAGTGGATCAAATTTGTTAAATGAATTTCATAAATACACATATTGGTTTAGCCGAATAAATTTTCTTTTGTAATAATAATAATTTAATTGTAGTAAAAGTTAAAATGTTTTAAGTATGAATTACTTGTTGGATTTTTATTTTTTTTAATAATTGTGATTAAATATCGGTTATTTTTAAACAATTTTTATTATTGTTACCGTTTTCTAACTAATTCATTTAGGTGTACAGTAGACCACCCATTAAATGTATGGATTTTATATCGCTGAAATGATTAAAAATTTCATGGTACACCCTGCATTTAATGCCAATATTTGTATAATAAGCTAAAATCGATACCCCAAATACAGATTTTGGTCCATCTACGCTAATATAGTAAGCGCATGTGACAAAATGTATTGGCTGCGAACTGTTCTACAATTGTGACTCAAACAGCAAATAAAAACAAAATGTACTATTCAATAACATTCTGTGGTACGTCTTTAGTTTGAAAAGGCGTGATAGAATATCATCGTTTGCAAAAAAAAAATTAAAATTTTCTCAATATAATATTACGTTTATACGCACGATTATTGCAAATAAAATTAACTTGCAAATTAATAACTCACTGTTTATATGCAAATTGCTTAAAAAAATATATATTTTCTTACTTGTCGTGCCAGATGGGAAAAATACAACTATTATCATCGAAAATTCTATGAACGTAAAAAGAAGTGGCAACGCCGTACGCTTTCTTTGCAGTTAGTTTCACTAATCACCCTTAGCTTACGTAAGTTACTAACTCGTTTAAGGCCCAAATACTCAACAAAAAATCATCGTATCGCAATCAGCTGTTTCAACCAGCTTTATGCAGATTTGTGTATGTAGCTATTGACACAAAGATTCTAGGTAGCGTATCGCAGAAATCTACAGAAAATAGATTTTTACGTAGCTGCGTGAGTTTTTAACAACCCTGTAATTAATTTTGCTCACAAAATAACCGAAAAACAGGTTTGTTTACACAATGAATGTTGAAAAACATATGTTACGTTTACTTTTGTTGACTGGTTGAACAAAATGTTTCACGCTACTTTTCTTCATTCTACGTTGCGATGGAAAGTTGACTGGTTGGGGCTTTATACAGCAAAATTTTCATATCAAAACATTTTTAATTGCGAGTAAGAGGTGCATATAAACGCTGTATAAGAGTCCTAATGTTCCTTCACAAAATCACTCCCACACGACAAACAAATTATAAGTAACGCAAATAACTTTAAAACATCAATGTTCAAATTTTATTCTTAACGTTTTTTTAAAACACTTACATGTTTCTATTTCTAATTTTTATCTATATCTTCTAATTTTTATATCAATTTTTCTATATACACTGCACAGTAGGGCCAAAAGCAAAATAAATGGTAATAAGTCTGGAACTTTGAAACCACTGAACCGATTTTTTTTTCAAAAAGATTAATATTTTTTGACATTTTTTGAAAGATGGGACCCTAAGAAAAGGTGTATGTGTAATTTTGAAAAGTTCTGAACGTTCATCCTACATTCAGCAGTGGTCAAAAATGATCAATTTAGGATGAGAAGTTGAACTTTTTGAGTCTGTAAAAAAAATGATTGTTGATTTTGGTACTTTTGTGAATTAAACTATATAGATCAATATATTATTAAAGGTTCTGCAAAAAATTATTACAGCCTACCGGTAAACTTAGTCACACGAGGCAATTTTCCGAAAATACCCATATTTTCAATAATAACAACTTCGACTCCTAAAAATATATAGTAAAATTATATATTTTTTTCTGATTTTCACATTTATCAATTCTCCATTAAATATTTTATATCATGTGAAAAAATTATGTTAATAACTATGTATAAGCATTTAGAAATTATTCAGTCTCAAATTTTTGAAATATGACCATATGAACATAATTTGCATTTGTTCGTATTGTTTCAAGAAAAGTGTGCTAAAAATTTTAAAATAGTAAAATTTATTATACATGGTTTTAAAGAAGACACAATTTCCTTTAAAATGATATATAATATGACTATTTTGAGTTTGCAACGTTTCGTGTAAATAAATTTGAAATTAGCAAAACCCCAGAAATAGCAAAATCTTCATCTTTCCTTTTATTATTGGTAATGCAGTGGGATAAGACAGTGCAGTAGGTCGTATCAAAAACATAAAAAAATTAAAGATTTTAAAATATGCAACTCTTTGCTAATTTCAAATTTATTTACCAGAAACGTTGCAAACACAAAATAGTCATATATATATGTGTATATATATATATATATATATATATATATATATATATATATATATATATATATATATATATATATATATATATATATATATATATATATATATATATATATATATATATATAATTTTACTATATATTTTTAGGAGTCGAAGTTGTTATTATTGAAAATATGTGTATTTTCGGAAAATTCCCTCGTGTGACTAAGTTTACCGGTAGGCTGTAATAATTTTTTGCAGAACCTTTAAGAATGTATTGATCTATATAGTTTAATTCACAGAAGTACCAAAATCAACAATCAATTTTTTTTACAGACTCAAAAAGTTCAACTTCTCATCCTAAATTGATCATTTTTGACCACTGCTGGATGTAGGGTGAACGTTCAGAACTTTTCAAAATTACACTTACACCTTTTCTTGGGGTCCCGTCTTTCAGAAAATATCAAAAAATATTAATTTTTTTGAAAAAAATTTTTAAAAAAGTTAAATATATAAAGTTACTTTTTTTTTGGCAAAAAATTGCAATTTTTGAGACCTGTTTTGAAGTTTTGACTTTGAAGATTGTTTTCTTGTTATCGAATTGAGATAATCAAAAAAATTTTTTATTAACTGAGTTTAAAAAATTTTAGAGAATTTGAACGTATTTTTTAAAAAAATAAAAAATATCTTTTAAACCATACGAGATAATTTAGCACAATAGGCAAGTTGTCTTGTCTTGCTTAAGAGAATTCAAAAGTGTAAAAATATTTCAAATCGGTTAATATTTGTAAAAGTTATAAGCCCCGATATGTTTTTCACTCTCGAGATAGTCAACTTTGTCCCATTATAGCGGCGCCGTGCTACAGCTACAGACTCCATCTAACAATATTCTGAAAGCCTAACTCCTCCTCTATCGATGTTCCAATTTTCATCTAATCTTCTAATTTTCATTCTAAATTGTAATTTTCTATAATGGAATGATTCTTTAGGCCTCAGATTCTAAAACAACTGCACTTTAAAGACATTAATCTTACTTCATTTTATCTATCTGGAGTCAAGAAATTTTTGTATCAAAAAATTTGAAAATTGGAAGCCAAATTAAAGAAATTTAGTAAAGTGTCACTTTATTTTGTAGCACAAAATGCATGACCAGTACAACACTTTTGCCCCAAACTCGAAATACACATATTTCAAAAACTTCTTTTGTATATTAATTTAAAAAATATAATACAACAAATACCTGGACACCAAAAAAGTAGCCAATTATGCACCTAAAAGACAATAATTATGAACTAAATAGCAAGAGTAAAAAACAGCAGTTTATTTTGTACGACAGTGTATGTTCTAATTATTTATATGAATTCATTTTTATATTTCATTTTATAACTTGTGGCATCTTTTCTTATATAAAAATTTCTACACTGTAATTTATAAGATTCAATCTTGTTGTGTATGAAAAAACAATAAATTATAAAAAAAATAAAAACGAGAGAAAAAGATATGGTCGGTCAAGCCCGACCATATGATACCCTACACCATTGTGTACGGTAAAATTCGTGGAGGGGTCCTTTATTAGACTTGGAGTCAAATGTGGACCGATACTCATAAATGTAAAATAAAACATACGAATACAGAATATTACGTTGATGCTGACATTTATATGAATTTATTCACTTTTGGGTGATTCCTGAAAGAGGGCCTTATATGGGAGCTATGGTAAATTATGGACCAATCTTTATAAAATTTGGCACTATCATTTATGTTCATATAAAACTTATTTGTGTCGAATATTAACTTGATACTAACATTTTAATGGGATTTATTCCTGTTAAGTGATTTTCTGAAAAGGGGTTTATATGGGAACTATGGGTAATTATGGACCGATCTTTTTAAAAATCGCCACACTTATTTGGACTTATATGAAACTTATATGTGCCAAATTTCATTAAAATATTGCTATATTAAACCCTTTTCCGGGAGGGCATTTGTATGGGGGCTAGGTGAAATAATGGACCGATCATAACCAATTTCAATAGGCTTCGTCCCTGAACCAAAAGAAACCTGTATACCAAATTTCATACATTTTGGCTCAAAATTGCGACCTGTAGTTTGATTACAAGGTTTACATGGACGGACAGACGGTCAGACGGACGGACATCGTTAAATCGACTCAGAAAGTGATTCTGAGCCGATTGGTATAAATTAAGGTGGGTCTTAGACCAATATTTTTGGGTGTTACAAACATCAGCACAAACGCATAATACCCTCCCCACCTATGGTGGTGTAGGGTATAAATATGTGATCAACTTTGACACCTTGTGGCTCATATTATTTTCTGATTTTTCGCTGTAAAACTGAATTTTTGTAAAAATTTGGTTTTTGGAGAAACTATAAATATTTGATATCTAATAAAAACTTGATTTGTTAAGATATCTTAATCAATGATTGCTGACTTTATCTTTTGAAATGGTAAAGTGTATAAAAATTTAAGATTTTTGTAAAACGAATCCCACAATTCTCAAAAAACCGACGAAAATCTTGAACAAGCGCAAATATTCGGCCCGGCCGAATCTATATACCCACCATCAACTTTTTCACATTTTAAGTTATATGAGAGAAGGAGGTAAAGTGGGCTGTAAAGTGGGCAGTAAAGTGGGCGGGCCACGCCCATTTTTTGTTTCCGAGTTTGAATTAGTCCTTGAACTATTTGAACACAATTTCATTGATTTTCACCTTATATGGGAGGTGGGCGGTAAAGTGGGCGGACCACACCCATTTTTGGTTTCCGAGTTGATATCGATCCCCAAACTATATGTACAAAATTTCGCAATCGTACATGCTTTTGTTGCAGAAATATCAGCAGAAAAGTATAAAACGGACACCCTGTGTTTCTAGTTTTTAGGAGGTAAAGTGGGCAGTAAAGTGGGCGGGCCACGCCCATTTTTTGTTTCCGAGTTTGCATTAGTCCTTGAACTATTTGAACACAATTTCATTGATTTTAACCTTATATGGGAGGTGGGCAGTAAAGTGGGCGGACCACGCCCATTTTTGGCTTCCGAGTTGATATCGATCCCCAAACTATAGCTACAAAATTTCGCTGTCGTACATGCTTTTGTTGCAGAAATATCGGCAGAAAAGTATAAAACGGACACCCTGTGTTTCTAGTCTTTAGCCCATAACTTTTTTGTTTGTGAACCGATTTTGCCAATTTTCAATCCCAAACAAACCTTGTATAGGACAAATATTTGTGCCAAATTTCGTCTCCCTACGTTGCTCCGTTCGAGCACTATCCTGCTTTCAACAGACGGACAGACGGACAGACGGACGGACATAGCTAGATCGACTCAGAATCTAACCAGGACCCAGAATATATATACTTTGTGGGGTCTTAGATGATTCCTTCAATATGTTACACACGGAATGACAAAATCAATATACCCCCCATCTTTTTGATGGTGGGTATAAAAAAGATTTTTCTTGAATTTTGCACATAAAGTCCACATACATTGAGAGTTTGGAAAAAGCCATTGACAACCTCCTTGGAACACATTCGAGTTTTCGAAACTTCCATTCGGCTTGCAGAACTCTTCTTTGGAATTTTAAAACATACAGGCTAAACTCAAAATTTGTATTTAAAATAGGTCAAATTGGGGATGGTCTGTACATAATCTTGTTGCACATTTGGGCTGTTTTTTAATTTCATGGTCAACTCTGTAAAAATACCTTTCAGAAAAGTATAAAATTCTTAGATGTTCTTAAATAAAATTGTATTTTAGAAAAAAAAGAGTGAAGACGCTTTTTCGGTCGAAAAAAAATCATAATTTTTGCAATTTTCAATATCAAAATAATTTTTTTTTTTTGATCTAAAAGATCCTAGTTTTTTCTGTTCGATAGATAATTTTGTTTTTTTTTAGCTGAGTAAATATTTATATATTGAAAAAACTTGACCTAGATTTGGCAAAGTTTAGTTAGTTTAAATTTTAAATGCAAATAACTTGAAAACTATAGGAGTTTTAAGAAAATGAAAAAAATATTTTAAATCGCATAAGAAAAAAATTGGCAAGTGATGAAAATTTTCTTTTTCAGAGCTACCCTATTTTGAGTCCTAATAGCTCCGCTCCTGAAGGGTATGTGTGGGTCTCCTTCCAAAATTAAAATTTTACACTCCTCTGCTACACCTATGAGAAATTTTATGTAAATCTAACCAGCCGATTAGAAGTTAAAGATTTATTTCCAAAAAAATTCGATTCTGCCTCAATGTGCACCGCTCAATGTTGAACGAATATTTAGTAGATCGTAATCTAAATCATATAACTTTTTTTAATATGTTGAAGAGACTTTGATCATGCTGTTATATCACTGAGTAATTTTTATACATAAGTACTTAGTTTTAAAGATACTTTTGTTTGAATTTTAAAATTTCTTTTTTTTTGCATTGACTTTTTTACTGGGTTATAATAAAATGTTGGCTGTTTCTTATAATCTCCGTCACTCTGTTATAGGTACTGTTTGATATTTGGTATGTATCATGGACAGGAATATAAATATTTATATGTAGTACATATGTATTTGTGTATGTGTTAAATGATATAAAAACTTCTCTAACAATTTTTATAATTGTTTCAAAACCTAAATTACATTATAAAATGATAAAAACATTTTAAATGATATTTTTATGTTTTTTCGTGTTTTATTTTAATTTATTTTAGCCTGAAAACTAATTTAACCAATAATTAAATTCTGAAACCAAAATAAATTTACAAATTGCCATGGATATATTCATACACGCATGCACAAACATTAATGCAACACATTTACTGCATCATCGCACAATGGTTGGCACGGGAACATTTGAATTTGCAGGTTTAGAATAATAAAATTCTATCCAATCATTGCTAGAATAAATTGAACAAAAATATAGCCATTAAATCTATATTTTATATTTAGATCACACAATGTAAAGTTTTGATATTAGTTTTCGCATATTTCAACGAACTTATCATAAACAAGCGAGAATGTTATATTCTGCTCGGCCGAATCTATATACCCACCTTCAACTTTTTCAAATTTTACGTTATTTGGGAGGTGGGCGGTAAAGTGGGCGGACTACGCCCATTTTTTGTTTCCGATTATATAATGGTCCTTGAACTATTTGTACAAAATCTCGTTGACGTTTCATCTTATATGGGAGGTAGGCGTTAAAGTGAGCGGACCACGCCCATTTTTGGTTTCCAAGTTTATATTGACCCTCGAACTATCTGTACAAAATTTCGTTGTCGTACATGCTTTTGTTTAAGAAATATCAGCAGAAAAGTATGAAATGAAGCTACAACGGACACCCTGTGTTTCTAGTATTTAGCCCATTACTTTTTTGTTTATTAACCGATTTTGCCCATTTTCAATACCAAACAAGCCTTATATAAGATAAATATTTCGTCGCCCTAGGTTGTCCCGTTCGAGCCCTATCATGCTTTCAACAGACAGACGGATGGACATGGCTAGATCGACTCAGAATCTAACCAGGACCCTTTATGGGGTCTTAAATGATTTTTTGACATGTTATACACGGAATGACAAAATCAATATACCCCCCCATCTTTTTGATGGTGGGTATAAAAATGTAATGTTCTTTAAATTAAAAATAGGGTTTTCAAAAACATTGATATCTTTTGAATAGTTTGTACCACTGTGTAAGGCATATGTGTTATTTGGAAGCAGAAAAAAAAAAAAACATTTAAAATTAAAATTTTGCAATAAAATACCTAAACATGGATTTACATACATATGTATATGAAAATGTTTTGTTTATGTCCAGTGGGCACTGTTCATACACAGTAATAGATGTTTGTACATTAGGGCAAAACAATAAAATATGAATGTACACATATGTATATGTACTATGTGTTCACCTGCGGACGATCTTGTTTGTATGAAAGGATTTTTATATTTCTCATAAAAATTAAATACCAAAGATTGGTATCACAGATAGGGTTTGGGGTTTCCCGTGATATTTTGTTTCCCGGGAAACGGGAATGAAAAATTCAATTTCCCGGGAATTCCCGGGAAACTTAAAATATAAAGAAAAAGAAATGATTTTTTATAAAGAATGTTATTTTTTCTATTCAGTACTATAATACAACATTATAAATCACATTCATGATTAATTAACAGAAAATAAAACAATATTGAAGTATGACATCCAATTTAAAATTTAAAAAATTTTAAATATTTCATGCAAATAAAATAAGTGCCTATTGTAAGCAAAGGTTTCAAAGATTAAATTCTTTAATTCACTTTTCAAAATCGAATTTATTATCTGAGTAATTTCTTTGAAGCATTCATAACAATTCAATTCATAGACTTAAATTCTTTGAATTCGCAATAATTGCTTAAAGAATGCACTACCAATTATAAAATTCAAGCTTAAAAAATATTTTGAATCATTACAATTTTCTTCTATTTAAATCTTTTACGAATTAAAGAAAAAGATTTAAAAAATATATAAATATTTCCATTAAATTTGAAGAAGATTTGATTTAACAAAAATTCAATGATTTATTTATAAAATGATTCAGTAAAACTATGATTTTTAGAATAGCGTTATGGAATAAAAAATTAGTATTTCTAATATTTAATTAAAAACTGTATAAGTACTTCAGATATTTAACTTAAATAGATTTTCATGCTAAAAATTAAAAAAAAGATAAATCATCATCTGTGGCATAAATTTCAGTATAAATAGTTTTTCTTATCGTTTTAATTCATTCTAAAACATAAATCTAACAACTTTTAAAGTTGGTTATCAACAATATTTTGTGGTCAATTGATATAGTGTTCGGAAATCTGACAAAAATTAGTTTTCATTTGAAAGATATTGTTAATCATTTCAAGACGAATATTTTTGAAAAATGAAATACATTCGTAGTTTAATATATTTACACGTTTTAAAATTAAAAAAAAAAAAAAATAAATTTAGTTACAATTCTACTTTTCAAAAATTTTAAAACGTGTATTTTAAATTTTGAAAAAGAGAGGTATGTATTTCTGATGTTAAAAGAAATGTTGTTATCGATATTTCATTTGAAAATTTTTACATATTTCAAAATTAATAATTTATGTTTATTATTGCCAAAAATAGTCCAAAATCGTGCTTTTAAGATAGTATAAAATCATGTGATACAAAATGGACTTTAATATGTAGAAAAAATCTAAAGATATTGACAAAAAAATATGAAAAAACCTTTCAGAGCCAAGAGATTTAAATGAAGTTTGAAAATGGTACATCATCATTAAAATGTTTAAAAGATTATAGCAATATGTAGTTAAAAACTCGCGTACTTGAAATGTGAATTGACAAAATAAATCGTTTTTTCCCATCGAAAAGTCATCAATTAGGAATTTTCATCAGCGCACCGATTAAATGTTTTTGAATAATATAAAATATCACTTGCATCGAATTTCATGTATGTATATTTTATATTAACATCAAAAATGCTTTAGTAAGTAATGCGTTTATAATATAAACTTTATATTAATGTAAAATTTTCACTGAGGCGATACTGAAAGTAACATTTTTGCTATAGGATTATAAAACTACGTGAATATTAAATTTCCCGTTTTCCCGGGAAAATTGAAAAAAATTCCCGGGAATTCCCGATGAAAAATTTACGGGAATTCCCGGGATTTCCCGCCCGGGAATTCCCGGACCCCAAACCCTAATCACAGAGAAGATCTGAAGCCATCTTAAGGTACATATCTCTGTTTATACCCTACACCACCATAGCTGGGGAGGGTATTATGCGTTTGTGCTGATGTTTGTAACACCCAAAAATATTTATCTAAGACCCACCTTAATTTATACCAATCAGCTTAGAATCACTTTCTGAGTCGATTTAACGATGTCCGTCCGTCTGTCCGTCCATGTAAACCTTGTAATCAAACTACAGGTCGCAATTTTGAACCAAAGTTAATGAAATTTTGTACACAGATTTCTTATAGTATAGGGACGAAGCCTATTGAAATTGTTTATGATCGGTCCATTATTTCACCTAGCCCCCATACAAATGTCCTCCCGGAAAAGGGTTTAACGATCATAAATCCCTTAAATATATCAATATTTTAATGAAATTTGGCACATATAAGTTTCATATAAGTCCAAATAAGTGTGGCGATTTTTAAAAAGATCGGTCCATAATTACCCATAGCTCCCATATAAACCCCTTTTCAGAAAATTACTTTAACGTGCATAAATCACATTAAAATGTTAGTATCAAGTTAATATTCGACACAAATAAGTTTTATATGAACATAAATGATAGTGCCAAATTTTACAAAGATCGGTCCACAATTTACCATAGCTCTCATATATGGCCCTCTTTCGGGAATCACCCAAAAGTGTATAAATTCATATAAATGTCAGCATCAACGTAATATTCTGTATTCGTATGTTTTATTTTATACATTATTTTATATATATAATTTTTTGAGTCAAAATATTTATAATAAAAAAGTATGTCTAAAATGTCTAATGACAATACCATAATCGAAGGGTAACATATTATTATTGGAATATATGATCACAGCTAAAAATATATATGACTATAAATAAAAAGTATGATTCCATTTTATCATATTGTGTCCGATTTTATGGTTAGTTTTTTCATGTTATGATTGGAGAGTCTCATATTATTGTACCATCTGCATTTTAATCCCATTATATCAGATTGATTTGATTTCATATTATATTATTATCCATTTTATCATATTACTTTCCCATTTTATCATATTATGAATCCCTTATATCATTACTATTCGATGTTATCATATTATTATCCCATCTTATAATATTATCCAATCTCATCATATTATTATTTCATCTTATCAATAAAACACATTAAAGCAAAATTATTATTTTTATAATTTGTTTATTGAGTCCATTACTTTTATATTAAAGTAATGGAATAATAGTGTTTATTAACCATAAATAGCGGATTTTTATACATTTATGTTTTGAAAATATGCCATCGAATAAAGAAAATTTCAAGTCGATATCTTTATTGAGTCAAAAAACAAGCGAAAATATTCGGCCCGGCCGAATCTATATACCCACCATCAACTTTTTCACATTTTAAGTTATATGAGAGAAGGAGGTAAAGTGGGCGGTAAAGTGGGCAGTAAAGTGGGCGGGCCACGCCCATTTTTTGTTTCCGAGTTTGCATTAGTCCTTGAACTATTTGAACACAATTTCATTGATTTTCACCTTATATGGGAGGTGGGCGGTAAAGTGGGCGGACCACGCACATTTTTGGTTTCCGAGTTGATATCGATCCCCAAACTATATGTACAAAATTTCGCAATCGTACATGCTTTTGTTGCAGAAATATCAGCAGAAAAGTATAAAACGGACACCCTGTGTTTCTAGTTTTTAGGAGGTAAAGTGGGCGGTAAAGTGGGCAGTAAAGTGGGCGGACCACGCCCATTTTTGGTTTCCTAGTTGATATCGATCCCCAAACTATATGTACAAAATTTCGCAATCGTACATGCTTTTGTTGCAGAAATATCAGCAGAAAAGTATAAAACGGACACCCTGTGTTTCTAGTTTTTAGGAGGTAAAGTGGCTAGTAAAGTGGGCGGGCCACGCCCATTTTTTGTTTCCGAGTTTGCATTAGTCCTTGAACTATTTGAACACAATTTCATTGATTTTAACCTTATATGGGAGGTGGGCGGTAAAGTGGGCGGACCACGCCCATTTTTGGCTTTCGAGTTGATATCGATCCCCAAACTATATGTACAAAATTTCGCAATCGTACATACTTTTGTTGCAGAAATATCAGCAGAAAAGTATAAAACGGACACCCTGTGTTTCTAGTCTTTAGCCCATAACTTTTTTGTTTGTGAACCGATTTTGCCCATTTTCAATCCCAAACAAACCTTATATAGGACAAATATTTGTGCCAAATTTCGTCTCCCTATCCTGCTTTCAACAGACGGACAGACGGACGGACATAGCTAGATCGACTCAGAATCTAACCAGGACCCAGAATATATATACTTTGTGGGGTCTTAGATGATTCCTTCAATATGTTACACACGGAATGACCCCCCATCTTTTTGATGGTGCGTATAATAAACGGAGCTATGATCAATTATGGACCGATCCTGATGAAATTTAGCACAAAGATTAACACTTATATAAGACTCCTTTGTACCGAGTTTCATTGAAATATTGCTATACGGCATTTACGATCGTTAAACCCTTATTCCGGGAGGACATTTGTATGGGGGCTAGGTGAAATAATGGACCGATCATAACCAGTTTCAATAGGGTTTGTCCTTGGCCTAAAAGAAGATCGTGTGCTAAATTTCATCGAAATATCTTTAAAATTGCGACCTGTAGTTTTATTACAAGGTTTACATGGACAGACAGACGGACGGACATCGTCACATCACTCGGACGGACATCGGACATCACTCAGGAAGTGATTCTGAGTCGAATGGTATACTTTAAGGTGGTGGTCTGATGGTTTTTCTATGCGTTACAAACATCAGCACAAACGCATAATACCCCAACCACCTATGGTGGTGTAGGGTATAAATATTGATATCACATTTTTTGAATTAAGCGCCATTTTCGAACCCTTTTAGCCCAATGTGAATATTTTTAAGAGCATACGTACTATTAGCCTGTTTCTCTATGTCGAACGAAAGCTTTCTTTCGCCTTCTAAGCGAAAGAAAACTCATTTGGGTTTCTCTAACTCACTTCTATGCGAACAATGAGTCGAACGACAAGTCGAAAGAAAACGTAAGTGTTTTCATATAAAATTGGTTTTCTGTATTTCGAACGATAAGAACAAAAATGTCAAAATCAGTCACTTGCTATTTTGCTTTCGACTGGTTGAATTTTTTAAAGAAAATTAGGAAAAATACTCACAAGGACATTGCAAATGTTCCTTAATCATGTTTATTATTCATTTTGATGTATTTGGTATCCATAAATGACGATTTTGTGTCTTAAAAACAATTTCTAAAAAAAAATCAAAAGAAATTTTATTTTTTAATTATTATGTTTCACAGGCTAATATAGCCTGTTTCACTATGTCGAACGAAAATCAAAGCGAACGAAAGCAAGTCGAACGAATTCGAATCAATTTGGGTTTCTGTATTTCCCACGCTTTCGTTCGCATGGAGTTACGTCTTTTCGTATTGTTTTTGTTTTATTTTTCTTTCAGAGTAACTTTTTTTCGTAAAAATATTAAAAGTACTACTAAATTGTATTAACGTATATACAAAATAGTAAATAAACAAAGAAAATTTAAATAATTAAAAAATAAAATTTCTTTTGATTTTTTTTAGAAATTGTTTTTAAGACACAAAATCGTCATTTATGGATACCAAATACATCAAAATGAATAATAAACATGATTAAGGAACATTTGCAATGTCCTTGTGAGTATTTTTCCTAATTTTCTTTAAAAAATTCAACCAGTCGAAAGCAAAATAGCAAGTGACTGATTTTGACATTTTTGTTCTTATCGTTCGAAATACAGAAACCCAATTTTATATGAAAACACTTACGTTTTCTTTCGACTTGTCGTTCGACTCATTGTTCGCATAGAAGTGAGTTAGAGAAACCCAAATGAGTTTTCTTTCGCTTAGAAGGCGAAAGAAAGCTTTCGTTCGACATAGAGAAACAGGCTATATATGTTTTGAAAACAAAATATGGTTTAAGAATAAGAAAAAAGAAGTATACACCCGATTTTTATAAAAAGTATACAATTAGAACAGTATTTTTCCCATAGAAGTGCAGAATATAAATTTTATTAAAATTTTTTCAGTATTTTAGAAGTTATAAGCGGTAAAAGTTGCTACTAATAAATATATAAACAAATATGCGTATACACTGAAAAAAATAATACATATATTTTAAAATTTTGTTTATAAATATTAAGAATCGACTTAATTTTATTTTCCCAAACATTTTTCATAAAAAATAAAATTTGGTTAAATTGTTTTTTTATGAAAATTTTAGGAATTTTGCAAAATTTTTGCTTAAATTTTGATTTATTTGTATAAGATTCAAATGCAAATGCTAAATAAAAAGAGTTATAATAGAAAATATTCATGAAAAATTTCAATTTTCAAAAAAAAGTTGTTGAAAATAATGTTTAGCAATTTGCATAAATTTGATATCATTTTGCAGCGCATATGTAAATAATTTTATTATTTTATTAACACCGCTTCTATTTTGTTGAATTATCCCAATAAGTAACTAAAATTAAAATAAAAACTAAAAATTTTCCAAAGAAAATTTCAAACATTTCATTACAAATGAAAATATTAAATAAAATTTAAATAATTTGTTTAAGTCTTCTTGACTTTTGTTTCATATAGAAAAAAGTTTGAATATTTAAGATATTATCCTTAAATATTATGAACTAAAATCAATGCAACTAAATTTTTATATTTATGTACAAACTTTTTTCTGTGTACATATGTATGTACATTAGACTGCGCGATAATTTACCAACCTTCGAATTTTGACCGTAACTCCCCTTAGAATCGTTCTTTGTGTTGCAAAAACGTACTGTGTGAAATATTAGTGAAATCGGATATCGTTAACCCGTGCCACATCGGACCTGAAGTTTGAGGGTGCATTTATATGGGAAAAAGTTTGGCCTTTTTGCAGTTTTTAAGAAATCTTTGGTTTAAATACTTTGTTTTGCACCTAAAAAAATATAATCTACATATAACTATCTATCAAATAAGATATAAAAATAGAAAATCGGCAAAAAAAATGTTAAAGTTATAACACTTGTGTAAGAAGTGTAGAACAAAATTTTTAATTTTTTGATAAATGTTTAAATAAAAAGATAGTTTCAATTAAATTTCAACCATAGTTACTGAAAAATACAGTTTTGTCACCGCAGGATAATCCAAACACCTTTTCATGCTCGGTTAAAACATTTTTAAATTTTTTAAGACTGTTTCAAAACACTATTTTCAAACTTTAAAAAAGTTTGTTAAACAAATTTCAAAATTTCAGTTTTATAGTTAATACTATAGATAGTAAAATTAAAAAAGAATTAGTTCAATACCTTGTATGACTAACCCGTACCTGTGATTTGAATTCTGCGGATTTGCACGAAAAGACATTTTTTCCACTTTTTTAAATATATAAATGCAACTTTTTTTAGACTGATAAACAATATCATTATTTAATAAGGTAAAACATATGACGGAAAATATATTCTTACGCTTTTTAAAACAAGCATAACCTTTAAAATACGGAGGTCAAAGGTCAAAATTATAAAAATTAAAATGTTTAAGGAAAACATAACGAAAAATTATTTATTTTTAACTGAAATTTTTCTAAGAAAAGCTGGAAAAAAACTTTCAGTTATATTTCCATTAAATTTCATTGAAATCCATGTAAAAATAATACATTTTTTGTTACGTTTTACTTAAAAATTTTAATTTATTCTAATTTTGACTTTTGAAAAATAAGGAGGGTATTTTAAAGGTTTTCTTAGTCCAATTTTTTTGAAAATTTCAGAATGAATTTCACGAAATATGACATAGTAATTTTGTTTTGTTTGAATATCAATTCAAAAAAAGTGGAATTCATATATAAAAAAACTGCTAAAAATGTCTTTTTGTCCAAATCCACAGAATTCAAATCGCAGATACGGGTTAGTCATACAAGGTATTGAACTATTTCTTTTTTAATTAAATTAAACATTTATCAAAAAATTAAAAATTTCGTTGTACACTCCTAACACAAGTGTTCCAAAATACATTAAAGCTCTGGGGAATTTGTATTAAATTTAAAATTTTTTAATCGATTTTCTATTTTTATATGTTATTTGATAGATAATTATGTGTAGATTATATTCTTTTGATACTTAGGTGCAAAACAAAGTACTTAATAGCAAAAAAAAACCTGCTTACAAACTTCAGATCCATTGCGGCACAGGTTAACGATATCCGATTTCACTAATATTTCACACAGTAGGTTTTTGCAACCCAAAGAACGATTCTAAGGGGAGTTACGGTCAATATTCGAAGGTTGTTAAATTATCGCGCAGTCTAATGTACATACATATGTACACGGAAAAAAGTTTGTACATAAATATAAAAATTTAGTTTCATTGATTTTAGTTCATAATATTTAAGGATAATTTCTAAGGGGAGTTACGGTCAAATTTCGAAAGTTGGTAAATCTTGGTGCAGTCTAATGTACATAAACCTCAAATTCTCTCACGAATCAAAGCTGTGTCCTTATTGTTAACGAGACCAGGGGTTCTCACAAGACCTCACTTCGCGACCCCATTTTGACATTGCAATGGAAGCGCGACCCACTACAACTTTGACTAATTTAAAAATCAGAAAAAATGTAAAGACAAAATAATTTTAAAAAATAATATTAATAATTTCGGCATTGTTTTCTTAGAATATTAAGAGATTTTTTCGTATAAATTTCGTATAAATTTATTATTACATAAAAATGTATATTGAAGAAAAAATTTTGAATATTTTTAGGGCTTCGGAGCCAACAAACGGATAAACTTTGCTATATTTCAACTATTTAAAATGCTTTTATATCTGTTGATTCATAATTAAATTCAACGAATTTCAACTCTTTTTGGACTTTCTGATTTTAAATTATAAAGTTGCTTAAGCAAATTTTCTTTATATATCCAGGAAACTTATCGATGAAATACAAGTTTTGTGTACTGAAATGATTTTATAAAAAGTTCTTGGCATAATATATTTTTATGAAAGTAGAAGAAGTAGAATTTCATGTGAAAAAAATTTGCATTGTAGTAATAAGTACTTTTGATAAGGTATGATTTTCTAAATTTTTCAAAAAAATTGTTCATTAAAATGCCTTAAAAAGTCTTCTAGCAAAACAAAATCCCACGGAAAAAAATTGTAAAATAGTTTTTCCATAACCAGCATAAAATTACAAATTTTTTGATACCCATTTTGATTAAAAAATCGAAACTTTCCATTTTTAAATAGTTTCATGCTTTTATTGGAATTTTCATTTGAACTTCTAAGTAATATTTATATTAAGAATATTTTTCAAGAACTCTTCGCGACCCCCCACGAATGTCCTTACGGACCCCTTGTGGGTCGCAGACCCCCATTTGAGAACCGTTGAACTAGACTAATTATAATAAAATAACAACTTTTAATTGAGAGAGTTGTAAGAGAAGAGTGATGCAAAATATACAAAAATCCGTTTACATATACTTTTTTTACAATTACATAGATTTTCTTTGACAACCGTTACCAAAAACAAAACATAAATAATTTTAAAATTAGGAATTATTATATAAATTATATATTTTAGTTAAAAATTTTATAAATCATCTAAAAATTTAATTTATTTACATACCACATGGAATAACTAAAATGTGTAACAAAAATAAGTTTTATTTACACATAACTTTTTTATTTCAATACGATAGGGCTAACGGAGCACACCAAGCATAACATAGTCTTAATTAAAAAGCCATAACTTCCATAGAGTTTTGAACCAGTATATACACTCCCCGAAATATTTATAAGACCAAAATAGTTTTTTATATTTCTATGGAACTACAAGTGTAATTCCAGAAATATTTGGCACACATGTGAAGTCAAGTAAGGCAGTTTTTTGATATGTAAAAAAATTTGGTTTCGTTACTCCAGTGCAAAAATAACGGGACTTTTACTTGAGCTTCGAACGAAATAATTATAAGACCAAATAAGACGAAGTATTTTAAATATTTAAAAAATGGAATATATTTTCAAAATTTTGAAATTTTTTGTTCATATTAATAATAAAGGCTGTACTGAGTTAGATCAGAGTTAATTTTTGGTACAGTGGGACAAATATATTTTTATGATATAGTCAATAAAAAGCAAAAAATAAGCCTAAAGGCTCAATTAAATTATATTTTTGTTTATATATTATTGCTTTTGTAATTTTGGACTAGACTAAGACCAAAATATATAAAATTAATTTAATTGTATACGTAAAAAATGTATTTGTAGCCTAAATGTTTGAGAAATGGAATGTCTTGTTGAGAATAAATCAGAAGATATTAATCATATTTCAATACGCCTTGGCCAATTTGGTAATCACAAGATAGTTTATAATTATTAATAGCTAATTTGATTCTACAAATATAGTACACTCATTTTAGTAGGTCTGAAAACAGGCGCAATTTAATGAATTCCATAGTAGGAATTATACTTATTGTTATTGGACTTTTATCTCAATGAATACTCTTGATTATTAGTATTTACGCAATTTCTGCAACAAACATTAAAAATTGGATACATTTTATTTCAAAATAACCACAAATGAAGCCTAGATATTATGTTGCGATGCAATAACTTCCGGAGCTTTTAAAGCAATAAAAAAAATTTTACAAGATATATTTACTAAATATCTTTAGTATAGTTAGCAATTATTATAAATTAGCTTACAACTGACATTCTGGCCAATTTTTATTAAGACATGATAAATATTTTCTGAATTATTTTGAACAAGACATTCTATATCTCAAAAACTTAAGGCTATAAATAGATTTTTACTTATAAAAATACATTCGTTTTACATATTATGATACAAATATAGTCCAAAATTACAAGAACAGCAATAAACAGCACTTTCCCCATAATCTTTTTTAATATATAAAGAAAAAAAATAACTTAATTGACCCTTTGGGACTATTTTTTACATTTTATTGATTTTATCACAAAAATATATTTGTCCCACTGTACCAAAAATTAACTCTGATCTAACTCTGTACAAGCTTTATTAATAATACGAACAAAAAATTTAAAAAATTTGAAAACATTTTCCATTTTTTTAAATATTTAAAATACTTCGTCATATTTGGTCTTATAATTATTTCGTTCGAAGCTCAGGTAAAAGTCCCTTTATTTTTGCACTGGAGTAACGGAACCAACTTTTTTTACATATCAAAAAACTGCCTTACTTGACTTCACATGTGTGCCAAATATTTCTGGAATTGCACTTGTAGTTCCACAGAAATATAAAAAAACTATTTTGGTCTTATAAATATTTCGGGGAGTGTATATTGTGTATAGAGTTATGAATATCTATGTACGTGGATGGTAATTAAAACAACAAACGAATTTAAATTTAAATTAAAACTTTAATAATGCTTAGTGATGCCAGTATGTTTTGCAGCTATATCAAGTTTAATAAATAGCAAATTAAAAACAAAAAAAAAAAAAAAAAAAAATCCAAAAAAAAAAAAAAAAAAAAAAAATTCCAAAAAATATTAAAAAATCGCCCAACTTATGAAAATCAGTATTTATTTCAGTAAGCTTTATATAAAAAAAATCCCTGTTTAAAATTGGCATCACTACCTCCTACAATAATAATTATTTGATAGCGTGAACTAAGCCATACATAAACATTCATATATACTATGTATGCATGTATTATGTATGTATTATGTGTGAATCACTGCCATTGTAAACTTTATAATATTTGCAAAATCTAATTAACAGTTTATTAACAAACATAATAAAAAAAATAAAAAAAAAACATACTAAAACTGCATTTTAATTTACAAAATAATATAAAAATGTAAACACGATTTAAATTAGAAGTCAACAATGAAAAATTTACATACAAATTATATACTTAAATAAATGACAATCAAAAACTAATAAAATAATTTTTAAATCAACAAAAATTGTTTGGTTTTTAATAACCATAAGTATTTAATGAAACATTTGTTTCATAAATAAAATCACATATTATATTAAAAACAATTTAAATTGAATTAATTTAACAATTTAAGAAAAAAATATTAAATTACGTGCATAATAAATAGTTTAAAATAGTTTTATTATTCGACAAATAATGGTGTTTAGGTTTGGATTTAAACTATAGCTATAATTCATAAAAAAATTACGTACAATATAAACGCTTTTAAATTAAATTTGTATGGAAAAATTTGTCTATAAAACAGTTTCACATGATTGTCTTTAATCAAAGTTCTCTTGTAGTTCCAAATTAGCTTAGCTTCTTATATTCTAATTGATTGTTGTTATTTTACAACAATAGTTATACAAAATCGTTTAAGAATACTTAGTGAATCATACAATCGTTACTACAAACAACAAATGCTATTGACAAGTCTTGCGATTGTCGAATCGTTAAAAATAGTAAACAACAAAATTGCCGATTTCGTTATTCTGTAACACTTTTAACGATACTTGTTTGGGTTAACTCAGGGTACACTGAACAGGTATAATCGTCGGCCCAGCTGATTTTGTTTTTGTGTATGAGATCTGTCAAAGTTTGTTTACGTTTTATTGTTTACATATAGTAACAAAAAAATAATATTTGGGGGATTCACAAAGTGTGCTATCATGTCGTATTGTCATAATGTCATAAAATTTTACAAAGGAAAAGTAATAACAATATTTTTTATACATTGAAAAATTTTAGGACATATGACAATACGACATGATAGCACACTTTGTGAATCCCCCAATTGTATATTTTGCAATGTATTTTAATCAGTTGTTTTTGACACATAAACTACACGAAAGAGGGGGAAAAAGTTGGGTTGTTGTATTTGTTGCCGCGACGATTATACCTGTTTAGTGTACCCTGGGTTAACTTAAAGACAAAAATTTTTGTGTTGTTATATTAAAAGTCAACCCTACGACTAAGTCACTCTTTTGCGGATGTAATATGTACTTCCAAGGTTATAGTCCATGCTTCCACGTTTTTTGGAAGTAGTGATCTTTTTTAAGAAAACCATTAACTGAAGCATATATTAATCTATATCAAAGGCATAATTTAATCAATCGCCGTGTTTAAATTGTTAAAAAATTTCGATTTGTCTTCAATTTTTTTGTTTTTCTTTTTTATTTGGTTTGGAACTTTACTTTTTTTTAGTATTTCCTTGTAGGGAGATGCCACATGACAACAATAGTTAAATACAATTGTTTAAGAATACTTACTTAGTGAATCATACAATCGTTACTACAAACAACAAATGGTATTGACAAGTCTAGCGATTGTCGAATCGCACTACAGAGGTATGTGATGAAATTCGATCGATTTCAAAAGTAAATCGAGTTTTCAAATCGATTAGGTTGTGATGAATTTCGATCGATTTCATTTTTCAATTTTTGTTTCTGTTCTACATGTTTCTTGTCAAATCAAAACAAAATTATTTTGAAATTTGTTTTTTATAAATTGAAAATACATGAATAAATAAAATTATATTTACTTTTTAATATATTTAAATATAATCACAAAAAAATAATAGACAAATAGTCTGAAAGTTTCTGGATGAGGATGCCACAGAAGAGATAACTCTTGATTCCGAGAAATACACAAGATAATCATTGTGCTCATAAAAGTAATACTTTAATAAGGGATACAATTTATGGTGATTCAAGTCAGTTGTACTTTCGATAATTGATGTCCGGATAATTAAAATTTAAAAATCAACACCAAATCTTTTACTGGTGAAGATTTATTTTTAAGTTCTCTTAAACGGTACTGATGAGCCGTTTTCAAATTTTAGAAATTTGGCGAACGCAATTATTTTCTAGTAGTGTTAAGCAGATTTCTCTTTTATGGTAACTACATCATGCAACTTTAAGATTTTAATTTGTAAAACCGTATGTGAATTTACAGTATAATAAAAGGAATGCAACATGTTTTTAAAAGGTCCGACTTTTCAGGAATAAGCTGTGGTCGGTACGATCATCGCTTTAATACAAGTACCAACACTAGGTACAAACACGCAAAGAAAAAATATGGTTCGGGTGACCATAAACTAAGAGCAACATACTATGATTGTAATATATGATCCCAGGTTACAATAAGTATATTTGTACGTAATCATTTTTATGATTCCATTTAATCATTTTCTCATCATTAAATGATTCGGTTTAATCATATTTATAACTTTTTTTTACAATATTTCTTTCGATTTCACAATTTTTTTTATCATTTAATAATCCCATTTTATCAGATATATAAACTAATTTTATCGTTTAATAATCCCATTTTATCATATATATAAACCAATTTTATCATTTAATATTCCCATTTCACCATATATATAAACGAATTTAATCATGTAATAATCCCATTTTATCATGTATATAAACCAATTTTATTATATATATAATCCCATTTTATCATATATATAATCCCATTTTATCATATATATAATCCCATTTTATCATATATATAATCCCATTTTATCATATATATAATCCCAATTTATTATATATATAATCCCCGAGTTTGCAATACTGAATATATTTAAAATAAAGCACATTTATCTGAAATTTTTATACCCTACACCACCAATGGTGAGGAGGGTATTATGCGTTTGTGCTGATGTTTGTAACACCCAAAAGTATTGGTCTAAGACCCACCTTAATTTATACCAATCGGCTTAGAATCACTTTCTGAGTCAATTTAACGATGTCCGTCCGTCCGTCCGTCCGTCTGACCGTCTGTCCGTCCATGTAAACCTTGTAATCAAACTGTAGGTCGCAATTTTGCACCAAAATTTATGAAATTTGGTACACAGTATTTTTTTGGTCCAGGGACGAAGCCTATTGAAATTGGTTATGATCGGTCCATTATTTCACCTAGCCCCCATACAAATGTCCTCCCGGAAAAGGGTTTAACGATCATAAATCCCTTAAATATAGCAATATTTTAATATTATTTGGCACATATAAGTTTCATATAAGTTTAAATAAGTGAACCGAGTTTTAGAAACATTGGTCCATAATTACTCATAGCTCCCATATAAACCCCTTTCCAAAAAATCAATTTAACGGCCATAAATTCTACTAAAATGTTAGTATCAAGTTAATATTCGACACAAATAAGTTTTTTATAAACATAAATGATAGTACCAAATTTTATAAAGATCGGTCCATAATTTACCATAGCTCCCATATAAGGCCCCCTTTCGGGAATCACCCAAAAGTGAATAAATTCATATAAATGTCAGCATCAACGTAATATTCTGTATTTGTATGTCTTATTTTACACTTATAAGTATCGGTCCACATTTGGGTCCATGTCTAATAAAAGACCCCACCCCGAAATATACTGTATGGTGTAGGGTATCATATAGTCGGGCCTGACCGACTATATCTTTTTCTCTCGTTATTTATTTATTTATTGAGAATATTGAAAAAAATGTTCAGGTATAAAAATTTATTAATTTTTAATTATTAAATTATAAGTAATAAATAGTTTTTTATATAATATTTATACTCTACATATTAATTTTTAACATATATTTATATTTATTGTTTAAATATTATTTACATATTATATTTTATAATATTTACATAAGAATTTAATTCAACAGTTTTATGTTTTCTTTGGTAATGCAATGTAGCCAATAAAATTTAATTCTAATGATTTAATAGATATTGAAAAATAAAAATCCTCATAATCTACCTGAAAGGCTTGAAAATGTGAGTTAAATCCATGGTTTAAAAGCCTTTGACCGCAAAGATATTAAGATTCATTAGAGCAATATCTATACGACCAGTTAATGGAACGTCATCTTCATACATTCCAATATGGATAACCATTCCTGCATATCTCAGAACAAGACATATTTTTCATTTATTTTTTTATTTTGTCATTTTTTAAACTTGGAACACAAATAAATTGAACACTTTTCCAAAAACACACAGCTATACCGTTTGCCTTCTAACAAACTACTGAACTTATACACAAAAATGTGTATTCAATAGTTATGCAGAAAATAAATATGATTAACGATAAAAATACAATAGTTGTATGAAATCAAATTATAGTCAAAAACAAATATTTTATAATTAACATTTTCAAATACAAACATTCAACAGTTGTGCATAAAAATACAATAGTTGTGTGAAATCAAATTATAGTCCAAAGCAAATATTTTATATTTGAGAAAAACATAAACATTTTCAAATACAAACATTCAACAGTTGTGCAAAACAAAATATGATTTAAAATCAAATAAAAATATTGGCTAAATGGTAAATTAACTAAATTTGTAAAATTAACTTAATGATTGTAGAATTAACTAAATAATTGTAGAATTGACTAAATGATTGTATTTATTCATAAATATGATTTCATATAAACATATTATAATTCAGTGAACCATATTAAAATTTTGATTATGGGTAATCATTAAATGATTAAACAGAATCATAAACGTTGCTATCATGAACACAGTATATTAAAATCAACGAAAAAACGGCTATATAATCATTGAATAGTTGTGGTGATCATGCTGTAACCATGTTTTTTCTCTGCGTGAAACACTTGTATATGAGACATGACCAGCTATGCATATTAAAAATTTTAAATATTGAGATTTACAGAATCCTTAAATTTGTCTAAAGCTTCCACACAAATCTAAATTATAATATATATATATATAATTATATATGCGTATCACAACTTTTTTCGTTTTTCAATCGTTTTTGGTTCGAAATCGATTTTCATCACATACCTGAATATAAAAATAAAAAGTATGAAAAAAATATTTTATATTCAATGAATCTAAAAATGCTGAAATATTTTTTCGTAGCTACGTTTTATTCTGGTAATCATCAGCAATTGTACATACATATATACCAACAATGCCCTTTAACCAAGGTAAATAAATTTCCGGCTATATGGTACTTAACAAAAATTAGCAAATCACTTACATCTCGTTATTGTTGGTGATCAGTATGTAACATGTTTTTAAATTTTAAACTGGACGAAACTTATTGGAGAGCCAAAACCCAAAATTACCGCAGACTATTTACTATATTACATAAGTGATTGGACTTGCTACCAGTAAAAGAATTATTTGATGCTTAAGCAAAATGTAATCAGCGAATAGAAGCATAAGGCTCTAGCTGCATCACAAGAAAGGAAGTCTATTTGTTAAACAAGTTAGAGAAGATTTTCAAGTATCCTGACACGCTGATTTCTAAAACCAGTGTGTATCTACAATAGTCAAATAGTGATAATACTCAAGTATAACCTATAATCAATAATAAACCAATAAAATGATTTTCATCCATATTAAATAAAATAAATAAATAAATACTAAAACATATTTTTTGCTTTTGTGGGGCCAATTTAGGATTCTATCTGAATTAACTACTTTTCATTAGGTTATGTAAGGACTTTGAACCTACTTTAAATGGAATAATTAATGAAATTTTAGTTGCAGCACAATTCATTGCATTTTATTTTCCGGACGGTAACAAACTTTTTGGTGACTCCTTTGACATTTTAATCGACTAATATCGACTTACAGAATAACAAATTATGAGCCAAAAAACGTAATGAATTGTCATTATCACAGACAAAAACCTAAACAGTAGCAAGCGACATAGAGAATAAGAAAATAAAAACTCAATAGTATTTCAGTCGGAAAGTGACAAAAATCGACATACATAATAGGGGCATAAAAAAAAAAATAATAAAAAATAGTTGATTTTCTTGTCCCAGAAAAATTGATATTGATTTTGAGAAATTGATTTTGCACTGCTTTTTAACACATTAAAAGAAAATTAAAATCAAAGGGGTAGAAATTTTCCCAAACTGCATAGAAAAATTTCATTTGCATTTTGAATGTATTTTTAAATTATAATATTATTTTGAAATTACTACATTTATAGAGGACATATACATCTTCCATACGCAATTTAAATCACTAAAATCCGTTAACAACTCATTGAGATACTGATGTTTAAATTTACATACTTTTCCGATTTTTTTGACTTTTCGGAAAGTGAAAATCGCGAATAAATTCGAGAATTCTTCAAAATTGAAAAATAAAAATGGAGATATTTAAATAGGCGTACCAAATATGAACAAAATCGGATGACCATTTTTTATAAATCTCTCCTGGAATGGACGATATATATTTTCCAAGACATTTTTATTTTAAACTAGCTAATACCCGGTGTGCTTCGCCTTCCTTCCAGGCATATAGGAACACACTGTGAAAAATTTAAGAAAATCGGTTTAGCCGTTTAGGCGGCTATAGACTTCAAACAAACATACATACAAACAAACACACATTAATTTTTATATATATAGATTGTAGTATTTTATGAATTTATTAATATCCATTAATAAAAAAGAGATATTTTTTAAATTTTTTAAATAAAACTTTTCGTCCTACAAATCCTAACGGAGCCAGATTTTGAAATTTTTATCAGAGAGTGGAGATAATCGGATTTATGTGTCTTTTTCTAAACATATTTTCTTTTTCCAGAGCTTTTTAAAGTAAAGTATAAAATAGCTAAACATATGTACAAATGTATCTTTAAAACTGTTTATAGTACAAGAGTCATTGAGGTGTCATATTAAAGGTATCAAAATTATCTTTAATATGACATGACTTTTTTCCAAATATCAAAATGATCAATATCTCTCGATTTTTAGTTCGCTTTTAAATATCTCAAAAAATGATCTTTTTAATTTTTTTTTTTTTAAATATATGTTAATGATGAAAATGTTTTCTATAACCGTGGTAATTGGCATTGAGTTCAACGTATAGTTAAATATAATGAAATTACCTTTTAAATAATACCTGAAACATGTTTTTATGTTAAATTTCAATGGTCGATAATTCGCGAATTAAATTTCGCGATCGCGTATCTCCAAAAATGGTATTTTAAAATTCGTTGTAACGTAAATATTTTAAAGATATTCGTATTTTAAAGAAGTCAATTTATCTTATTTTTAAGATACTATAAACTGCGAACCATTGCGTTATTGGCAGACTCTTTGGAACACATTAGAGGTTTCGAAACAGTATTCTATTTACGGAACTAGCCTTTGAGATGTTATATAGAATATATAGGCTAAATCAAAAGTTTGATTAAAAGAGGTCAAATTCGGGAAGGTCTGTACATAGTTTTGATGGGCTTAAATTTTGTTTTGGCAAAAAGAGAGTATAGAGAAATATAATATAGAGTGATTCCATGTCAAAACGGAAATCAATTTGACATCTCCGATGTCTATGAAATTCACTACAAATATTGTTAATTGGAAGTGTTTCTCAAAAAATAAAATTTTATACTCAAATCCCTTTCGGTCAAAAAATATGACGGTTTAAAAAAGGGAAAATGCTAATAATTTTACAAAGGTGTACTTGTTTAATTGCTAATAACTTCTAAACTGTACCCGGTAAATATCTAGTTTTAGTTTCATATTAAAGACAGAAATATAACCTTTATAATGTTATTTATTCAATTTATTTACATCAAAAGTTCAAAGGTCAAAGTTAGACATATAATAATCAAATCAAAAAACGGTATTTTTAAAATTCAAAAAAAAAAAAAAAAAAAAAAAAAAAACAAAAAAAAAAAAAAAAAAAAAAATATATATATATATATATATATATATATATATATATATATATATATATATATATATATAATGTTGACGTAACTCTTCTTCCCACGCACGTACAATTTGTTGGAGTCTCATTTAGTTTAGAAGTTATGAACCAAAATAAAATCTAATTATTTATAACTTCTAAACTATACACAATAATATTTTAGTTTTAGTATCATTTCAAAGATGAAGATATTGCCTTCAAAATGATGTGTAGTAAATTTATTTAATTCGAAAGTTCAAAGGTCAAAATTAAACTTATAAAAATTAAATCTTTATATGTCCAAAAACGATATTTAAAAAAAAAATTATATTATGTTAACAAAACTCTTGTCTATACTCGTACAAAATTTTATATTGGACACTCATTTAGTTTAGAAGTTATGTAACAAAATATAAACCAATGTGAAATTTTGTATACAAAATTTAATTTTTTTTGAATGTCCGTCCGTCTGGTCGGCTGGTTGTCTGTCCATGTAAACCTTGAACAAAGTACAGGTCGAAATTTTAGAGATATCTTATGGAAATTTGGAACGAATAATTATTTTGGCACAAGGACGGAGCCTTTAAAAAATAAAAAATATTTCAGTAAAAATTTATTAATCAAATACTCTATGACAAATTAGTAAAAAAATATAAACTATCAAACGTTTGTTATAAAATAATAAAATTGAGCAAACAAAATAAAATTTCACGTAATTATTGTCGAAAAAATAGTTATATAAAAAAAATAAAACATCCATTTAATTAATTTTACTCTTTTAGAAATTCCGATCGAGTTAACTCATCTAAAAGGGCAATTTCAGTGCTTGCAGACACACGTTAAGACTGCTTTGAGCCAGAATGCAGCCATTGCTACCAATAACAATGAAGTTAAAGAGGAAATTAAAATATTGCAGACGGACATAAAAAGCATTTTAAACCAGAACACAGTTTTTATCCGTATCGTTGAAGAGGCTAATGTGTTGATTCAAAATGCAAATGCAAAATGGGTTTAATATTGATATTTTTTATTTAAATTTATAATTTATGTTAGAATACTTCATAGTACCTTTAATAAATGAATTTCTATTATTTCCTTAAATTGTATTTCTTTTAATAAATGCAACATAATTAATATAAAGGGTAGTACGCATCACGTTTACACTATTGAATACTGATATTTTTAATTCTATTCGTTAAGACATCTTATAGACATGTCAGCAGTAATGACCAAAGAAGGAAAAAGTATCACTGACAATAGACTGAATTTTTAAATGCAATAATCATGTTGACATCGCTAAGATATGTCACAGATATGTCAGCACTATTGACAATATTCTGAATAAGTCTTGAAGAAATTTAACAAAATATATGAATATGTCAGTAGTTGTCATGATATATTTAGTATGGGCACAAATGACAAAGTCAGCAGTGATTCTGACGCGTCATGAAATTGTCTTAAAAGACGTCTTAAAGAAATTTCTAACTGGATTATAATAGCTCCCATATAAACCCTCTTTCGGGAATCACCCTTAAGCTTTTGTCTTAAAAATATGTAGCAATTTCATGACGCGTCATGAAATTGTCTTATAAGACGTCTTAAAGAAATTTCTAACTGGGTTATAATAGCTCCCATATAAACCCTCTTTCGGGAATCACCCTTAAGCGCATAAATTCATATAAATGTTAGTATTAATGTAATATTCTGAATTTGTATATTTTATTTTACACTTAGTAAAAGTATTGATCCATAATTGGCTACAGGTCTAATATATGACCCCTTCTCGAATTTTGATGCACATATATAATGGTGTAGGGTATAATATGGTCGGGCTTGACCGACTAATCTTTCTATCTCGTTTTAAATAAAAAGAAGACTTTAATTTTGGATCGATTATAAAACAGAGTAAAATTACACTCCTTCAAAAAAAATATGTGGACTAGATGGATTACCGCGTGCTAAACTCGAATCTGCTTTCAGTTTTTTCCCATCAGGTCGAGATTTTTTTTATGAGCGTGTCTTATATTGCGCCTTAAATAAGCCGATTACTCGAGTATATTTCACTATAACTCGAGAACGTTATGTACGATTTATATAAATTATGCAGAATGAAATTGGCTCTAAGTCATTCTACTAACAAATTTTTATCCGCTCAATAGTTTTGGAGATATTTCGAAATAAGTGTCCGAAAAAAATTTTTTCATGCCAAATTTAAGATTTTTTTTTACTAAAATTTCTTTTTAGAAGTGAAAACATCAAAAATGTTTCAGTTTATCACCTTTTTCTCAAAGCTAGCAAAACTACGAGTAAATATAGCCTCGTATCATCAAAATTGATGCACAAATCTTGATTGCATTCACACCTAAGTCAAAATACCCATGCATATCTACAGATAAGTAGAGATACCCTAGTGGGCAAAAAAAAAAAAAATTTTTTTTCGTCTTAAGTAAAAAAAATATGTGGATTAGATGGAACTTAATGTGCTAAACAAGAATCAGCTTTCACTTTTTTCCTATCATGTATTATTTTTTTTTTTATGGGCATGACTAATATCATCACCTTATTCAGCGGTCACTCTATAAAACTCGAGAATGGTTTGTCCACTTTAGACTATAACTCAAGAACCGTTTACACATTTTACATTTTTCAAATAATGGTGAAAAAGTTGTTTCGGACACATATTTCAAAATAACTCCGAAACTATTGAACACACAAAAAAATAAGTTTGGGTGACTCGAAGATATTTTTAGTCCGCATCTTTTGGTGTATCACTTATGTCAATCGTACACACCGTTCTTGAGTTATGAGTAATGGCCTTACTATGGGCGAAATATTAGACACGCCCATAAAAAAAAAATCCTGACCTGATGGAAAAAAAAAAACTGAAAGTAGATTCTTGTTAGCACATCAAAATGCATCAAGTCCAACTATTCGTCTTTGGGGCAGGATTTTTTTGTCGTCGACTGTTATCAATACACCATTTTTTTTAAGAATTTTAATATATCGTTTTTCGAGATATTCAGCTTTGATTATTATATTATAGATTTTGACCTTTGAACTTTTGAAGTAAATAAATTTTATACACGTCGTTTAAATTCAATATCTTTTTCTATTAAATGAAATACAAATTAGAATTTTAAAGTTTATAGTTTAGAAGTTATGAGCAATAAAGTATGTACCATTTTAGAAAAAATTGATAATTTTTAAATTTTTAAAACGTCATATTTTTGGACTGAATGTCTGTAATTTGAGCAACACTTGCAATAGTTAATAGCTGCAGAGAATTTCATTGAAATCTGAGATATCAAATTAGAAAATATCGTTTGGTATGGAACACTTTTTCGGTAAAAAAAAAACATAAGTTTCAAAATCGTTTATATTTAGACTCGGGAGAGATATTGGCTTCTAGTTTTTTCTACTCGATAGAAAATTATGTTCTGGGTAAAAACTCGTGAAAATCGGATAAAAATATTTGCTTATATATTGAAAAAACTGAATCAAGATTTGGCAAAATTAAGATGGTTGAAATTTTAAATGCAAACAAATTGAAAACTATAGTAAGAAACAACAATTTTGCAAGCGATGAAAATTTGTCTGTGTCAGAGGTACCCTTCCAAACTTAAAATTGTACACTACTCTGCTACGCTTGTGTGTAAATATAATCAGCCAATTAGAAGTTACAGATTTATTTCTAAAAAATTTCGATTCTGCCCCACTGTGAACTGTAGCTAATCCCATAATATAACAGGATGATTGTGATATAATTTTTCTAAAACTATATAACTTTTATATCAGACTGTTCAGAAGAAACATATGACTAACAATTTTTTTTGATCGACAATTAAGTTCTAAGGTAAATATACATATGTATGTATACGAGTTCATACTTTTAGACTACCAAATGAATAATGCACAGAGGGCCAGAGAGATAGATTTTTGGCCATAAGTCGTTTTTAAGAATTTGAAAATAACGAATATGGCAAATTATTAGGAACATTTAAAAATATGTTTTCCGAAATTTTTTTTGTTATCCAACTACACCATTTACTTCTGTATCGATCTAAAGTTAAAAAAGTTGTTAGAAATTAATTTTATTGAAATGCCATTTTTTTTTGGTTTTTGCTACATATTTTTAAGACAAAAGCTAAATTTTTTTTTCGCATCAATTAACATCTAAATCGGCAATTATAACAAAAATAACCCGAATTTTAATTATTTACATATAGTATATTTTGTTTTAAATTTTAATCAAATAAGTTAAAATTTTTTTTATATTAACCTTCTTCCAAAGAAATCCACACAAATCCTCAGTCCGATGAAAGCAATTTTTTTCTATTTTTATATCTTATAGAATGTTAGTTTTTGAAAAAAGTTGCCCAAACTTGCTCCATATGATAAATGACCATATCGCACCAATTTATAATATTGTTCCTAGATATCAAAATAACATTAATTTTATATTTTATATAAAATATTTTTTCAAATAAATAATTATCCAGTGTATTTACACAAAAATGGATACTTTCGATATAATTTTAGATGCATTTAATTTTTTATCTCTATTTAAAAGAAGAAAAACAATACGGAAATTGGTCATGATTCGTCAATTATTTAAACTAGCTCCCATACTAATACCCCTCGAATAAGGTTTTAACGCATAGAAATGCCTTATTTATATCACTATTTCAATAAAATTCAGTACAAAAAAGTTTTATGTAATATTAAATCGGAGTGCAAAATATCAGGAAGATCGGTCCACAATTAGGCATTGCTCCCATATAAAGTCCACTTTCGAAAATCATTTTAATTCCCAAAATCGAACAAAAATTACAGTATCATTGTAATATTTGGCAAAATAAATTTAAAATGAGTAAAAATCATTTAAACTAATTTCTTATTAAGTCCATATCCGAAAATTTCGGAAACAATTTTAATGCCCAAAAGTAATGGTGTAGCGTGTTATATCGTCGGGATAGACCGACTATAATTTTCTTACTTGATTTTTATGTATGCTCTTAAATTCCGTAACAACAAAAACAAACAGAAAACTTAATTTTAGAAAGATACGGAAACAAAAAAATTTTAGACGCCATATTGTTTCCGCCATTTTGAATTTTTTTAATATTTTCGATGATTTTATAGAAAACAGATTTCAAAGTTTTATTGTATTTGGTTTTTGACACATTTATCGATTATAAAAAAAATAATATTTTTGAAGAAATTAACATAACATAAAGAAACATGTTGAGTCCGCCATTTTGTTTTTTTTAATTCTGATTTCACACATAATTTTAGCTGGATCAGAATTTTTTTTTTTTTAATTTTGGCAGCCATTTTGGTTCCGCCATTTTGAATTTTTTTTTTTTTAGTTCATTTTTGGAATCAGCAAGTCTAATAACCTTGAAATATGAATTTTTTCCCATATCCAACAACGATAAAGGGTTTTGGCCAAAAATCTGGCCCTCTGTGCTTTGGCGAGTAATCAAAAAACATTTTACTCCTTATTTCACTAGTATTTTACAATGAAATTATTAAATTTATTTCGTATTTATTTAAAACAACACATTTAAAGAAAAAATACAAAAATATTTAATTTTAATTTTAGCGTAAATTTAGTTTTAAATATGTTTTATAATTAACTTGTGGCATAGCAATTGGCAACGATTTAAATATTATTTCCCAATTATATTAATTAACTACTTAAACAAATTGTTTATTTATTTATTTCCAAAGGAATTTAAAACTATTTTTTCTCTATATTTTTGACATATTTGATTTTTTTTTAATAAAAATTATAATTCCAATACTATTAAAACAAATAGTCAATGGCAGTTTTAATTAATGTTAATTTGATTATTTGTATTATCGTTTGTTTGTTTATTATTATTTCTTTTTTTTGCATTTTTAATTTGCATTTGTTTGTTTAATGCAGGATTTTAATTTTAATGTAAAAGAAATCTACGTGACTATAATAATTAGATTATTTTATTATTATTTTTTTTTTAATTAACATAAATTTAGCGGAGAGTATTACACGATTGACTTATTGTTTGTGACATTGGAGGGGTAAATATGTATAATTCAATTATATAATTTAATTGAGGGAAAATTCTAAAAGGTTCTTTTGGAATTAAAAAAATAATGCTAAAACATTAATGAAAGAAATTCTTGTTAAAATGCTGTAACGCGTTATTAAATTATATATGTATTTATGTGTATATTATGTATAAATAATACATCTAAACATAAATTTATTTGTGGTATGTTTTTGTAAAACGTCAAGGACATTTGGGGGAAAAACACAAGGGCAAATAGGTTTAGAAAACCCTTAAATTATTTTTAGTAATTAAGGGAAATGCAAAAATAATACGAGAGGAAATTAAAAAAGGATGTTAAAAAATTATAATTGTAATATTTTTTTTTTTTTAATTTAAAGAAAAAATATTATGATTATAGCATAAAAAAAAAAAAAATGAATGAATTTAATAAAATATTCCAGAAAATTTTAGACTGAATTTAATAAAAGCTTCCAGACAATTCTATGAAAATATTTACATAATTTATTTCATTCGAATTTGTAAAATTTTTACTTAAGAAAAATATTATTTATGTAGGTATTTAATTTTAATATCCGTCTGGGTGTCTATTCAACTATGGGTTGAAATAAATTTTTCATTTAAATGACATTTGTTCACAAGAAATTTTTAGATTAAAAGCTGGATAAATCCGCTTGAAAGTAACGGAGTTATAAGCAATTACAAAAAAAAAAAAAAGAACAGTTATATTCATCTGTTTTTCAGTCTGTAGAAAACTTTCTTAAGTCTAAACTATTTAAATAAATTAAATGAAATTCGCCCAGATTATTCATTGTATTCCTTAGCTGTTTGCATTTTAAAATCAGCTAAATCGGTTTAGTAAAATAAAATATCTTAGTTCCAACATGGACCAGCCTCTGAAGAATATTGATTTATTTGGATATAACTAACGAACTAGTACTCAGCGGATTTAAATAAATTCACTACATGGCTTTTGCCAATTATTTTATTTTAAATATTTCAAGCACCTTCTCTATTTAATTATCCAAACAAATGTTTACTTCCAGTAAAATGTTTTACTAACTGTATCTGAAAAATCAGTGAATTAATTAATATTTTTTATAATTTTCATTTAATAGTATGCAACATAAATGTATACAAGTTAATTTAATTATTTACATGATTAAAACCTCATTAACTTTGTTGTTGAAAATTGTTTTAACATTTTATTGTGAAATAAAAAAAATAAAAAATAATGATCCAGCCGCAGTGACACAAACAGAAAATGAATGTAAAAAAATTTTAACTTAATAAGTATTTGTACTCATTAACAAAATTAATATAATAATTTTCTTTTTCAAATACACATGTGTAAACCAACTACATAGCTACATACATAAGTTAATTTTATATAACTAACGCATATAATTATGTATATAACTTTATTTTACATTAAATAGTTAAATGATAATTGTGAATTAAATTGTTAAAATTTAACTTTAAAATACAATTACAGCTTTAGCTCTATAATCGTAAATACCCTTTGGCTGAATAAACCAAAGAGTTTATAACTCCGTTTTAATTACCATCAATGGAAATTATCAAGTTGTCGTATATTGACATTTCCCAATTTCTGTTATGTATTTGCAATCGTATGTAAGAATTATCGTCCTTTTGGAGTTTCTTACATGCAGACGTGCAACTAATAATTTTGCAGCAGGATTTAAAGGAAATGTTCTAATATGTAGAAATTTATGCGTGGCTGATTGGTTTGTAGTTTTGTGGTTTTACAGTGGGAGAGATTAAATTAAAAAAGTAATAAAAAAAATTCGTTGATTTCCAAGAATTTTATGATTTAAGGTACGAATTCATTGCTTCAACGAAAATATTCATTGAAATATTGAACACACTTATGAACGGTACGTTGAAACCATTTGTTAAATTTATCACTTAATAAAGTAAGTAAATAATTTCTTTAATTCAACATATTGGTTCATTGATTTAAAGAACTCGTTTGTATATTTATACCCTACACCACCATAGGTGGTTGGGGTATAATGCGTTTGTGCTGATGTTTGTAACACACAGAAATAATTATTGGACCCCCACCTTAATGTATACCGTTATACAGAGTGATTCTGAGTCGATTTAACGATATCCGTCCGTCTGTCTGGCTGGCTGTCTGTCCATGTAAACCTTGTGAACAAAGAACAGGACGCAATTTTAAAGATATCTTGATGAAATTTGGCACGACTAATTATTTTGGCATAAGAACGAAGCCTATATGATCGGTCCATTATTTCACCTTGCCCCCATATAAATGTCCTCCCGGAATAGAGGTTTAACGATCATAAATGCCTTAAATATAGCAATTTTTTAATGAAATTCTGTACGAAGAAGTTTTATATAAGTATTAATCTTTGTGAGAAATTTCATCGGTCCATAATTGATTATATAAATCTCTCTTCCGAAAATCACTTTAACGTACATAAATCCCATAAAAATGTCAGTATCAAGTTAATATTCGACACAAATAAGTTTTGGTTGGGTAGAAATCACATTGCCAAATTTTATGACCTTCGGTCCATAATTTATAATAGCTCTCATATAAACTCACTTTCGAGAATCACCCTTAAGCGCAGAAATTCATATAAATGTTAGTATTAACGTAAAATTCTGAATTTGTATATTTTATTTTACACTTTGTAAAAGTATTGATCCACAATTGGCCACAGGTCTAATATATGACCCCTCCTCGAATTTTGATGCACATACATATATAATGGCGTAGGGTATCTTTCTATCTAGTTAATAATAAAATAATATGTTCTTTGAATTCAAAGAATTTGTACGTTCATTCAATGAACTTATACGTTGATTTACATTGAAAAATTGTGAATATATATTTTTTTTTTTTTAATAACCATTTCTTGTTTTTAAACAAAATTCTATTAAAATTATTATTTAATTTTAATATTTTGTTATACTAGCTTTAAAAAATCTTAAATTCAATCTAAAAACAATTTCTAGTGTTTTGACAATTTCAAAAAATTTGTTTAAACAATTTATGAAAACAAAAAACATATTGATATTTATTTATCTTATAGATAAGATTTCTAGCAGATTTTACCTTTCGATCCTCTCGGACATGTTTTATTCTTGCAGACCCCCAGATATGTTTTGAAATGGTGTAAAAAAATTCTATGCAGGATCGGTGAAGTATCGTACTACACATACATTTGTACATATAATGAGAAATATTATACACAAACTTTAAACAGTAAGGTTGTTCACGATAGGCTAGTTATTATGTTATGTCATTATGAGGTTATATTAAAACAGAAAAATTCATAAAAAAAATAACCAACTTTGCCCAACTCATACCCTTTATATATTATGTGATTATCTGTTTATTTGTAATGTTAGTAATGTATTTTGTTATTATTAATATTACTAGATAATCTCATAACCTTATAACCAGCCTTTCGTAAATGACCTTAGTTACTAGGAAAATACTTGGCAGTACTAACAGGTTGGTAAACATTAAAGTGGACCAGATATTCTCTTCAATGGAAAATGTGTTAGCTGAGATAACCTTGGAGAGTAGATAAAAGTACTTAATCTTTCTGAGACAAGGAACATAAGACCTAGTAAGTGCAGTAGGGCCTCGATAATCCGTGATTCGTTTATCCGGCAACGTCGATTATCCGGGAAAGAAAATTTTTAATTGTTTTTTTCCCCATTAATTTATTTTTTTTTGCATCGATTAATCGTGATTACCTCTATTATCCGGGATTCTAAGCATAATTTATTTCGATTGCTTTTGAACTATTAAACACAATGTGAATAAAACGAAAAAGGGGAATTCTCTCGTTTGAATAAGATGAGTGAGAGCAAGATAAAATCTAAGTTTATCGCATTCATGAAAAGCTAGTTAACAAAAATATGAATTTGAAAAAAAAAGAAACAAACAAACATTACATGATTTGTTTAAGAAACTACGTAAAATGAAATCCTTATGTACTGTTCACGTTTTTTTTCCAAACTTATTATTTTTTCCTTATATTATTTAAACATTTATATTATATCCTTGAATAATTGAAATATATAATAAAAAAATTTTAAAAATACTACTCAAAATTTTTACTCAATTTACCGGGAAAATTGATTATTCAGAATGTTTCCGGTACCGATCATTATGGATAATCGCGGTATCACTGTATATTATATGTCTTAAAATAGCAGGTTTGATCAAGTCTGTTGTTAAACTATTGTAGTTCCTATTAACCATGTACATCAAGAAACCAAACAAAACAAATGTATTCATTATATGTATGTATGGATCTCCAGGGATTTGAGAACCCCCAATTGGGTAACTTTGCGATTTGAGAAATTAAGGCGAAAATTGGAAAATCATGAAAAAATAGGTCGAATTTGGGAAACCCTAGTTACCTCAGGAATAAAATTTTTACAACTTTTTTATTTCACACAATTTTCTATAAAGTTATATTTCAGAAAAATATAAATACTGTATATGTTACTTAAGAATTTTTTATAACTAAAAACTTTTTTGACATAAAAATGGCGAAAAATCTACTTTTTTCAAAGTTCAAATTCAAATGCATATAACTTTTGATTCTGGAATCAATTACGATATAAATAAATTTTACAATAATTGGTCCATACTTGATTTATCTACTAAAGTGATTTAAATATTATTTAATATTAATAAAAATCGGTGCACAACTGGTCCACATTAGGGAGTTAAAGTTTCTCCAAGGATGTGTTTTCGCTTGTTTTTGAGAGATACTAAACTTTGACATCTGGGTTCTTGGAAGATGTAGCATATCTGAATTAAATATGTATTTAATAAAGTCTGAATATATTGCTTTTGCCATCCACTTCGCTTGATACAAAACTATTGGGATCTTGAAACTAAAATCGTTTGTAGACCAACACCGAAAGTAGAGGAGAGGAAGTTGTTATAATTCCTTGTTGTCTTCTTTTGGATTACATCCATCATTTAGGACATTATGAATGCACACACATTGTTTTTTTAAGAAATCACCAAAAGGAATTTGATTCCTGAAGCGTCTTTGCTTACATATTATTTCAAATACAAAGTTATAATTGATCTTAACACTTTAACTTTTTCCATCCATCCTAATACCCGCTTGACCTGAGTTTCGTTATTAGCGAATGTTCGCTAAAAGCAAAGAATTCACGAAACAAATATGTTCGAGAAAATATTGAGAATTATATTAATTACGAATATTCGTAACTTGAACTTTCCTCGATAGTAAACATTTGCATAATTTTCGAGAATTTAAAAATATCGATATCGCTATATTCAACTTTTCTAAATAAAATATCGAAACTAAATGTTTCGAAAAATTGTATAATCTTCTAAATTTCTCGAAGAATTCTTATTTAAATATAAAATCAACTTATTTTCGTATTTGTGAATGCCAAATACTAAAAACAAAAATAATGTATTGTCATTCTTGAGTCAAAGTTCATAGTAGTCGGTTGTAAAATATTGCACTTTAACATTTAATTTAAGTTATATTTTCAGATGTGTTTAATGAAAAAATAACATGATACAATTTTAAGAAAAATGGTAAGTTACGTTTCTACTAGTACTTGTCTAAATATATACTTAGATTTGGAATATAGCATACATTTTTATTTAAATATCTAATATACTTATTTTCAGATTAATTCAGAAAATGTTTGCTTTAATAGAAGAGGATTTGAACAACAGAAAAATTAAAAATATTGGGAGAGAAGACATTGATGACTCTACTCTGGGCGAAATTTAAATTTTGTCAAATGTCTTTGTTAATTTTATTGTTCATTATACGAATTATTATTTTTGTAATATATTTTATAATGTAATTTTTTTTTTGCTAATATAATAATCACAAGTGAATATCAATATCGAATAATTTTCATCAGTTTTTGGCATCGAAAACGAATCACTAACGAATATTTTTACGTTTCGCTATTGATATCGATAAGTTTGTGGTCAGCAGGGTAAATGTATTATGTATGTAGTTTCGGCGTCCTTAACTAAAGCATACATGAAGACACAAAGCATTCCGCTTAAAAATAAACATTAAACTGTAAGTGGTAAGTAGAATTATCTTAATTTTTGTTAGTAATCAACTCGAATAATTTTTTATTTGGACCCATTATGCACCATAGTACTTAATTAAGGCTACTATGCAAACTAATACGTTTAAGTAATATTAAATTAATATTCATATGTATATATAAGTATACATATATATACAGTTATCTACAGCTCTTTAACACATACACACACACAACTAAATGTAAGAATAACAAATCGTTCATCGATTAAATATAACCCAAGAAACATTTTTCACTAAGAAAAATCATACATATAAAAAAATTTATCGATTTTCTTTGGTATAAATAAATAACTGTTGAAAAATTATATTCTAGAAAATTTTTAAATATTTACTACAAATCTGCACTCATTACCATTAAGGAAATTAAAAAAAAAAGTATAAACGTTTGTTAAATTCTAATTAACATTTCAAGAGATATAAATAAATTTGTCTTTTATTTTTAAATTTTGCATTAATAAATATTTTATATTAAATGTTTAAATGTTTGAAACATATGTCCAAACTGATATTTATATGCTCGTTGGTTTTTTTTTGTTGTAGAAACATTTAATGTCAACACATGCGGAAATTGAATTTAACATTTTCAAGGAATAGTTTAATTTCCTTACAAACTATGTATGAACTTCTAAGGAATTTCTATGATTTTGGGGAAATAATTTACTCAAACATTTGATAAGTTTTTAGGCACAAATTTGTTTATTTTATTTTTGTTTTTGTTTTCTTTATAATCCTATAATTACACTTCATTAAAGTTGTGTATAATACATACATATATATTTTGGTAGCAGTTACCTATGTACATACATACGTACATATGTATGTATATATATACATATAAGAATATTTTTAAATTTAAATAATCAACGTGTTGCAGCACAGGTTTTCAGTTTAACCACTTAAACACGTGTTTGTTGTTCTTAAGATAATTTTTTTTAAAATTATTAACACAAAGAGCGTTAATTATAACGCAAACTAGTTAGTTTTTGATTAGGTTGGTAAATTGGAACAAATTAAAAACGAGAGAGTAACTATAGTCGGTCAAGACCGTCCATATGATACCCTACACCATTGTGTATGAACAAAAAATTAGACCTGTGGCCAATTGTAGATCAACACTTTCACAAAATGTAAAATAAATTATACAAATACAGAACAATGCATTGATACTAACATCTATATGATTTTATGGGAGATATGGTAAATTATGGACCGATTCTCATAAATTTTGACAATGTTGTTTCTACTTATATAAAACTTATTTGTGGCGAATATAAAATTGATACTATTATTCGTATGGGATTTATGCACGTTAATGTAATTTCCGGAAGGGAGGTTTATATGGGAGCTATGGTCAATTATTGGCCGATGAAAATGAAATTTGGCACTAAGATTAACACTTATACAAAACTTCTTTGTGCCGACTTTCATTAAAATATTACTGTATTTAAGGCATTTATGACCACTAAACCCCTATTCCTGGAGGGCATTTGTATGGGGGCTAGGTGAAATAATGGACCGATAATAATCAATTTAAATAGGCTTCGTTCTTGTGTTAAAATAACTGTTCGTACCAAATTTCATCACGATATCTTTAAAATTGCGATTAATAGGTTTACATGGACAGACAGACGGTCAGACGGACGGATGGACATCGTTAAATCGATTCAGAAAGTGATTCTGATTCGAACGGTATACCACAAACGCATTATACCCCAACCACCTATGGTGGTGTAGCAAATAAGATTATGTGTTATTTCATTGAAATTTTAAACTCCCAAACACTTTATTTAAAATCCCAGATCACGAATTCTATTAAGAAATAATAACTTTTACTCAGAAAAACATTTAAACAATACAATTATTTTATAATGCTTTAATTACTTATCCGGAAGATCGTTATCATCCCAGCTTAGAAATAAGCTGCTCTTTTTCATTTCCTGGTATAAACAACACATTTTCAAATAATCTTAAACAGTTTTGCTTTAAAAAAGCAAATTACTACATGATAAATAATTATTTAAATAATGTAGATTGGAGTAATTTGTTATCTATGGAATATGGTAATACCTCAAATATTGATGTTGTAGTTGATAACTTTTATATATCTATTTTCTCCATTATGGAAAAATGTATCCCAAAACGTACTGTTTACAAAAGAACCGGACCTCCCTGGAGTACAAAACAATTATCGAATTTGAAAAATAAAAAGAATAAACTCTACAAAAAATATAAAAAAAATGTGGAAATACTTTTTATACTTTACAAAAATTATATCAACAGAATAAAATCAAACTTTAAAAGTGATCCAAAAAGTTTCTACAACTTCGTAAACCAAAAAAGAAGATCTAATGAATTCCCACCTGATATGAAATTTCAAAATAGCGAATCTGATGATGAAACAGTCATTGCAAATATGTTTGCTGATTTCTTTTCCTCAACATATTCTAATGCCAACTATAATAATATTCATTATCCGTATAATTGCAAAACTTAGCTATATTGCTAAACTTTTTGAAAAATTCGTTAATAAATATTTAAGCTTCAAAATTTTATCTTTACTTTCACCGCAGCAGCATGATTTTAGAAAAGGTTGCTCAACTACAACAAATATTCTATAATTAACTACCATCATTAATGAAGGATTTTTTAAAAACCAACAAACTGATACACAGACTTTAGTAAAGCCTTCGACAAAGTTAAATAAGTTAAACTTGTTGGGATTTTCCTAAATCTGGATAAAATCATACTTGAATGGCCGAATACAATATGTTCGTTATAAAAATTGCAACTCTTAATATTTTAATGTTACCTCCGGAGTTCCCCAAGATAGTCATCTTGGACCATTACTTTTCACTCTTTGCATAAATGATTTGCCGGAAGTTTTGACTCACTGTGTTAAAATATTCCTCACATTTAATGATATATCCCATCAAGTATTTCTACAAAATGATTTAAATAATTTCTACAAATGGTGCACTACTAATTGGATGGAGCTTAATACGAATAAATGCAAACATATGAGGTTCTACAGAAAAAACGCTCTTGATGTAAATTTTTTGTTGGGCGGACAACCGTTAGAATTAGTCCATTCTTTTATTGATCTGGGCATTATGCTCGATGCAAAACTTAGTTTTATACCGCATATAAATATGACTATTAATAAGGCCAGAGGTGTTCTTGCTTTTATAAAAAGATGGGCAAAAGAATTCTATGATCCCTACATCACGAAGACATTATATACGTCTTTGGTTAGACCAATACTGGAATATGGTTCAGTTGTGTGGGATCCGTTTTATAATATACATACATATTGATCACATCGAATCTATCCAGAAACAGTTCATAATTTTCTGCTTGCGATGCTTACATTGGAGTTCGTCAGTAACTCCGCCTTATACAAGTAGATTAGCATTAATTAAACTACCAACTCTTAGAAGCCGCAGAATTATGCTGAATGTTACTTCTCTGCTTAACCTTATCAAAGGAAATGTGGATTCTGAATTCCTTTTGAAAAACATCTATTTCAACGTTCCTATTCGTCCATCGCGGAACTATCAACCAATTCAAATTAAATTTTTTCGCACCAACTATGCTAACGCTGATTCATTAAGGAGAATTTGTGCCACTTTTAATGAATTATATCAATTTATTGATTACACTCAGAATTTAAATGTTGTTAAACGAAATATTATTATTTTTCTGAACAACTAATTATTTAACAATTGTATTCGTAAATTATTATGTATATATTGTATTTTTTATATAATGGTCTGAAGGAAATTTTTTTTCCGTAGACTTAAATAAACAAAAAAAAAAAAAAAAAAAAAACAAAAAAAAAAAAAAAACTGTAATATTTTTCATATAATTTTTTAGAATTTTAAACTACCAACAAATTTTGCAAAATCCCAGAACTTAAAATCTCAAGGAAAATATTCGGAAAACATAAATATAGGTTTCATTTCTTTAATTTTATTTGCTTAACTCCATATTATTAAGCTCCTAAATAAAATTCCCAGAAATTCCACAATATTTCCCAATATTTCTTTAATGAAAATTAGAAAAAAAAAAAAAAATATTTAAGGAATTTGAAAACTAAGTGAAACTTTGAAATTTAAATATTTTTAATTTTCAAAAACTTTTTGAAAATCCAATATCACGAATTCTATTAAAAAATCCTAGTTTAATAGCCTGGAAAACCTTTAAATATTATAAATATTACAAATATATCATATTCCAAAATTTTTTAAATTTTATTTATATTATTCCTAAATAAAAATTTTGTAAATTGGCAATTTTTGAATAAAAAATTATTTAAAGAACCTAGAAACCTAATTGAAACTTAACGAGAAAAGAAGATATAGTCGGTCAAGCCCCACCATATGATACCCTACACCATTGCTTACATCAAAATTCGGGGAGGGTCTTTAATTGGAATTGGGGCCAATTGGGGACTCATACTCATATTAAGTGTAAAATAAGACATACGAATACAGAATATTACGTCGATACTAACATTTATATGAATTTATTCATTTTTGCGTGATTCCCGAAAAAGGGCCTTATATAGAAGCTACTGTAAATTATGGACCGATCTTTGTAAAATTTGGCACTATCATTTACATTTATATAGAACTTATTTATGTCGAATATTAACTTGATACTGACATTTTAATGGGATTTGTGCCCTTTAAAGTGATTTGTTGAAAAGGGGTTTATATGGGAGCTATGGTCAATTATGGACCGAAAGTCGCCACACAGATTTAAACTTATATAGAACTTATATGTGTCAAATTTCATTAAAATATTGCTATATTTAATGGATTTATGATCGTTAAACCCTTTTCCGGGAGGACGTTTGTATTGGACCTAGGTGAAATAATGTACCGATCATAACAGACACTAGGCTTCGTCCCTGGACTATATGAAACCTATGTGACAAATTTTATTAATTTTTGTTCAAAATTGCGACCTGTAGTTTGATTACAAGGTTTACATGGACAGACAGACGGACGACACAGGAAGTGATTCTGAGTCGAATGGTATACTTTAAGGTGGTGGTCAAACATCAGCACAAACGCATAATACCCCAACCACCTATGGTGGTGTAGGGTATAAAAATTAAAATATTTTATTAATATTTTAAATTCCCAAAATGTTTTTGAAAATCCCACAAAATCTCAGTTTTAGAGTCTGGAGAACATTTAAAACGTATAAATATTTAATAATGCTTTTAAATACCAATTTTTTACTCATATTTTTTTAAGAATTTGAAATTCCCAAAAATGTACCAAACTCCCGAAACTTAAAATCTCAAGGAAAAATATTCAGAAAATCTAAATATATTATTTTCTAACAAACTTTTGTTTACTTAACTCAACATTTTTGGATCCCATTTTCATTTCAATTAGTTATTAATTATTTTTTTTAATCAAGAATTGTATAATAATTATTTAAAGAACCTAAAAAATTAATTAAGCTTTAAATTAAAAAAATTTTATAGTCTGGAAAACATTTAATCAGCGTGATTTTATGCTTTTAAACGCCTATTTTTGACTTATATATTTATGTATATGTATTTTTTTTATACCTTTCATCACAGGTGTATAGGGTATATATAAGTATATCATTGCGTTTGTAATTTCCACAATTTTCGCCGGAGAGCAAAAAAGTTTACAATTTCGGGATCTTTGTAAGAAATGATGACGATAGGACCATGTCCGTCGGTCCGTGTGTCTTTTATGAAGTCCACCGATAACTGTCATATATAATATATATATCAAACGATCGGAAATCCTTTCGAGAAAATTGTTATTGAAATTCAGCAAGAAAAAAAAACGTTTTTTTATGTTTTTTCGACTTAAAAATAAATGGCGTTTATAAACTAACGAAAACATAGATTAATGATATATTATATCAAAACATCGGAAATTTTTTTAAGAACTTTTCTATGGAATATAAAGAAAAAAACTGGTTAAAAAGTCAGTCCAGTATTGACCGAGTTATAGACAAAAACACGTTTTTACGGTTTTTGCAGCTACTATTTAAGCTATAGACTTCATTCTTGCACAGATCGATCAAAAATATTTTTTTCGACTTTCGCTTTTTAAATCAGTCAAATTGGTCCATAAATTTTCACGATACCCTTTTTTAATTTAATATTGTCTTAGAATTATTATTATTAAACATTCAAACTATTTAATTTATTATTTATTGTATATCTATTAGCTTAGGAGATATGAGGTTACCGATTTTACCCTTTTTAACTCCCTAAACATTCGAATTTCCAAAAATTACGTCTTAGTGGATCTATTTGGTAGCAGACCAATCCACTTAACCGTTTCGGCTGTGCGATGATAAATCACCAAGTAAATCAGTCAGTCGACCATTCAGTCAAATAAAACATAATTTAAAATAATATTAAATTATTTTCATATTCATCAACAAAAAGCCAAAAAATGTAATTATATTACTATTTGTGGATGTAATCCGCATCAAAAGATGAAAATCTGCGAATATAATTGTGATGAATTATATTTAAAAATAAAATTTTTTAATACTCTTTTGTGCAACTATGTGTGCTTATGATCCCAGCAGGCCATGTCTTGTAGAAAATATCGACGATGTCTTGATGATTTGTCACAGTCATCGATGACACATGTACGACAGCTCCGAACAAACATTGGTGACATTTTCGAACAAAGGGCACTTAAGTCATCAACGATAACCTGAGCGACAGTGTCATGTATATTTTCGTCAACCATTTAAAGAAAAATAAATGAAAAAAAGTAGGGTTCCGCCGAGATTTGAACCCAGGCCACCAATTTCTCTCTTTCTTATCGAATAATCAAGCGCACTTACTACTTCAGCTACAACATTCTCTACTTTTTAATGGTTTCATTAATGCTTTTATTTATCTTATAGGTATACACGACATTCTGCTGACAATGTCATGCAGCATGTCGTGTATTTGATCTAACTCACGACATTCTCGCTGTACATTTTACTCATGTTATCACCGAACTAAATATGTAGGACAATTTTTTATATTTTGATATTGAAGTCGCCGAAAATGGGGTATGATGACAATATAAGTGACTTTTAATCAAACTTGTCCTCTACATGCATTTTCTTGACGACAAATTTAGACGACATCATCGATGAAAATGTCGTTAATGGACATGTGGCCTGCTGGGATGTATTAGTGTATTCAGCACTAATACATATAAATAAAATATGACTAACACAATCTTAAAGTTAGGGTTTTTTTGACAACAGAGTTAGTTGTTTTTTTTTTTAACAAGCCTTCAATTCTTAGTATTCTTTGGCTTCTAATTTAAAATAATTTCAGACAAATTATTTTTTTTTTAGTAAAACATAATTAATTATTTTTTTTTTATTTTTCTACTGAATAAAATGTTATGTCCTTCATTTTATTAGCTGTTAAAATCTGTATTAAAAAAAATTATATCATTAGCTGATTTAATAATTATAAATTTAACCCAATTTAATATAAAAACTTGTAAAAGTATTGCGAATCATTAAACCTTTAGTTTAAAAGCGAAAATTAAATTATATCCACGGTATAAACAACTGCTTATCATTTTGTATTAATACCCTACAATAAGGTTTTGGCATTAAGAGTTTCACATGATGCTTGTGACTTTATGAAATATAGTAGTATAAATGAAAGTCTATTGTCCCTTAGTCTAAAGTGGCCCTAAGCTGGGTTATATGTATTTATGTATGTGCATTAAAGTATTCCGTAAAAAAATTAATATTTAGAATACAGGAAAATTATTAAATAAATTTATAAAATTCATTTTCAGTTCCATGGTACATCATGCAGTAACAAAACATTCCCTGCGGGATATTTGTAACAATTGGTACAATAGTACCGGTCCCTCAGTACCAGTTGAGTACCAATTGACACCTAATAGCCACCCCAATTCCAATTGAATCAGTGAGAGCTAATTTTTAGCTTGTCTCTTAAATGCGCAATTAGCAACTTGCGCGCAATAACAATCTGTGGCTGAGTGATTAGCGGGTAAGACTGTAAAATATGAGATAAGTAAAAGTATCCTAGGATATTACCAAAAGCCAGCAAAAATTTGTTTTCTTTTGGTAATGACTACTACTTACTAGACTCATTACCTGGTAATGAGTTGTCATTATTTTTCTCATTTCTTCGAGTAGTGGAATAACTAGTTACCAGTAAACAACAAGTTCATTTGGTCGTGCAATGGCTCAGTTCGCTAGAGCACAGCACTCAGAAGGTTGTCGGTTCAACCCCAAACTGAACCCATATATTTTCTTAGGAAATTATTTGAATTTCTATTGGTATGTTAAAACTATTAATAACGCACATAAATTTTAACATATATATGGCGTAGTGAGTAAGACAGTAGTCTTCGAAACATGAACGAATGTTTTTGCCTACGTTCAAATCTCAGTTGAGCCAACATTTTGTTTTTATTTTTCTTAGCAATTATGTAGTTTTGAAGTATTTGTAGTTTTATAGCATATGATAGACTACTTATCTGATTGTTTTAAATAAGTACTTTAATAATGGGGACCTATGAATTTGTGGACATCGTCATATAAAAGTAATGAGTTTTTCACCCGAATTATAAGTAGTTACCGCCTTTTAGCAATGTAATATATTGGCTTACCTGGTAAGTAAAGTTTTTGATGGACTGGGTTCGATTCGGGGTGCCGCCATCGACATTAACAAAAAATATAAAATGAAAATATTTAAAAAATAAAATATAAAAATAAAACAAAAACAATTTTCATTTCTTCCAAAATTGTATTATATTTATCAATACAGAATATTCCCGTTTGGGTTAGTTCTGTGACCTATCCCAAAACTAGTTAAAAAGGGTGAAATTCTCCCTTCTAGGCCAACGCCATGTTAAAGTGACAGGTCCAGCTCATACAAAGTGTTAGAACTAGAACCGGTCCCTATCACTTTGAACCAATCCCGTAACATGTTTTGTGTTAGTTCTTTTCCCTCTAGGGTTACTCATCATTCTTATCCAGTGAAGTAGAAATACAACGTGAACTGTATGGTTATGAATGTCATATTGTCAGAGATGATATTTCAATGAGCCCATCCGAAATTAAAGAAATTGTTGAAGACATCAACACTCTAAAGAATAACAAGGTACCAGGTCTGGGCAACAAATCCACGAATTATTGAAAGCATTTAGGGAAGTTAGTGCAAAATTATTTTTTAATGCAATAAAACAACGAATCCAAGACGATTAGATTTACAAAAAATTTCACATAGACATAACAGAGAAGTGTATATATAATTTTAAATTTGTTAGGGTCCCACATACCTCAAATAGGGTACCTCTGACAATTTTTAATCGTTAATTTTTAATTATTTGTTTCTTATGCGATTTCAAATATTTTACATCTAGGACTTATGAAAAACATTCTTGCATGTGTTATTTATCACATATAGTTCAAGTTTATTGCATTCGAAATTTCGCTTATTTCAATTTTTCCAAATCTTGGTCCAGATTATTCAATTTTTTTTTACCCAGTTAGCTAAAGAACAAAATTATCAATCATATAGAGGAAAACTAGAATTCGATATCTCTTCTGAGTGGAAAAATATACGATTTTGAAATTAAAAATTATGTTTTTTTTTTTTGTTGCCGAAAAAGAGTCTACACTTTTTTCACTAAAATAAAATTTTTTTTAAGAACAAATAACAACTTTATACCTTTCTGAAAGATATCTTTACGGAATTGATTGGAGTGTTAAAAACAAGTCCAGAATCTCAATAATACTATGTACAGACCTTCCCGAATTTGACCTATTTTAAATCAAAATTTTGACTTAAGCCTATATGTTCTAAAATCCCAAAGTCTAGTTCCGCAAATCGAATGCAGTTTCAAAACCTCTAAAGTTTGTCAATGGCATTTCCCCAACCTGCAATTTTTGTCGGTTTTTTGGGAATTGTCCATAGTTTATATTATATCATTATATTTCCATAGCATTATATTTCTAATGACTGCCACAAATTTTGGTAAAATTCAGACCAGTATTTTAGATAAAATTAATTTTTTTACTTCAGAACATATGGAAGACAGGCGTGTCCATTCGTATATATTAATTTTAAGCCTAAAGTAGTATGCGTAACAAGTTTAAATTTTCTATTACAACTCCCTCTATTTTTGTCCCATCGTTGTATGGGATCAAAGCACTGTGCGTTGTGAAAAAATACTGGTCGCAATTTTAAAGTTATCTTTATGTAATTTGGTAATTTTGGTACAAGAACGAAACTTATTTAAATTGGTTTAGATGTAAACATGTTTTATAGAAATATATACAGCTGTGTGCAAAATAATAGTAGCATTATCAAATACTTTGGAATTTTTGTCGCTGCATTATTTCTAGATAAGGAATTTAAAAACTGTTTATATGAAGGTCTTAAACATGAACAATAATTATAAAAAAAGTATTTCCCCTTTTCTACGTATCTTCGGAAGTTACCGCTATTTTACTTAAGCCACGTGTTTTTTGTCTGTGCAAAATAATAGTATCGAAAAGAACTCTCCCAAAGTTTTAATGCACATACAATGGTGTAGGGTAACATATGTTTGGTTATATGGGCATTGCCTAAAATTATTAAATTAACTAGAATTTAATAATGTTTTCAACTTCCTAAAATTTATAAAAACAAATTAAATAATTTATAAAAATGTTTATTTACTTTTTAAAAATGTGTTAAAAATATTGAAAGATATTTCCATATGTAAATATGTACATAAATTTGTATGTACTTTTACATTCGTTCATACTCTCGCGTATTTATATTTATTTACAATACCAATGGATGGACATTTTTCAATTATATTATTTACCTTGCGGTTTAATAGCTTTCAAAGTTTTAACACGATTTCAATTAAGGCTATCAACTGCAGCTACTATATCCAGCTATAGTCAGACAATATAACTGAAAGAATTTTGTTGTAAAAATGAGAAAAAGCTGTAATGAAATTTTTAATTTTTTCCCATGGTTATTTTTTCTCATTTTTTGTTTGTTTTGTTTATGGATATTGCTTTTTTTGTTTTTAATATCCCGCTTGACCTGATATAAGAAATTAGTGAATTTTCGAAACAAATATATTCGAAAAATTATCGAAAATTAAATAAAAAGTGAATGTTCGTAACATCGTAACTTACTAGATAATTTATCGATAGTTAAGGTTCGAGACATTTTCGAGAATTCATAAAATATCGGATTATAGCAATATAAAATTTTTTCGATAAAATTTCGAAAGTAAATGATTCGAGAAATTATCTTTTCTTCTCAATTTCTCGATATTTTGTTATAAAAATACGCATATTCTTGTTTGTACACGTCATTCTTTAGTCATAGTTCATATCGGATCGGTTGTAAATTAGACCAAAGTTTAGGATGTAAGTTTACCTTTAAAAACCCTTTCTCAAAAATAATAAAAATGGTAAGTAACACTGCTGCATGTCTAAAGGTATTCGCTAAATAATATATTTATCTAAATGATAATTTTTTTCTTGCAGATTAATTCAGTAAACAGAAAAACTTATATTACTGAGATTTCCTCTGGGACAATCGACATGTATCACTATGTTTTAATTGTATTTATTGTATTTGTATTTAAAGTTGACATTTAAGTGTATTTTTGAATGTTTGATTTATTAAGTTTGAAATAAAAAATTGCTTTAAAAATTAAATCAGCTTTTAATTTTAAATGGGAAACAAAATGAAAATTAAACAGAATAGAACTATTGCCAACGATTCGTTAGTAATATCGGTATCGAACAATTTTCGATATCGAAAACGAATATTTTCCCGTTTCGCTAACGATATCACTTATTATCCGATATAGATATCATAAACGAACCTTCGATATTGATCGATTTGCTGCCACAAACTGAACGACAGGTGAACTCTACGAGTTCATTCTCGAAACGCCTTCGATAGTCGTTTTCGAAGGTTTTGTTAGAGAAATGTTCGTGATTTATTCGAAGGTAATATCTTTATTGAATTTTGTGGTCAAGCGGGATTGTTGTTATTGTCTGATTATGCATATTAAGGATTATACTATAGTATGTGTGAGTAGCTGCATAAGGGGTTATATGTATAAACATTAGACTACCTCGTCATTATTGGCATTTTTTTCTATAAAAATTTCTTGGTTTATTTTTATTCATTTAGTAAAAATTTTAAAAAATATTATATTATATAAATAATATAAATTTTTGAAAGAAACATTTATGTTTTTAGGGACACAATTTAATTTAGGACAGTTTAATACACAGAAAATAGTTTTACTTGTGTATGAAAATTTAATTTCATTGATTTTAGTTCATAATATTTAAGAATATTAAAGAAAACTGTTTAAATTTTCATTAATATCTTAAATTTGTACAAAAATGTTTGAATTTTTTTTTTAATTTTTTATCTTTTAATAATTTTTAGCCACATATTGCAGATTGGCAGAAAAGTCATGCAAATTTTCAGAAATTATTTTTTAACAGAGAACTTGCATTTTAAGTCATTTATAGTTAATAGTTTTGTATATAACTATTTTTATTACCATTTGCGTAACAAATTTAATGAAACTAAATTAAAATTTTCGCAAAAATTTTTGCAAAAATTATCATTGAGAACAATTTAATAAATATGAACAAAGTTTGATTTTTGATGAAATAAGTTTGAGAAAAAAAAATTAATAACATTTATAGGCAAAATTTTTTAAATTATGAATCTTTTTAATTGTGTATAATAAATTAATAAAAGTACCCAGGAAAAATGTTAGAACATGTTCTAAAATCATTAGTTCTAGAACTGGTGTAATCAGAACCATTTCAGATTCTTTAATAACATCTTCAGAACTAGTGGTATCACAACTAATTCTGACAATAATGGAGTAGAACCTTATTGTGATTCTAAATTCGTTTTAAGGAATGTTTTAGAGAACTATTGCTTAACAACTAATTCTGTATGACTTCTACATCACTTTTAAGAGCAAATTACTGGTTCTCGAATGACTTCCTAGAACTTGTATAAAAAACTTCAAAAATTAAAAGAAAACAGTATTTACAAAATTAAATTGATTTAAAAAAAAAAAAACAGGTTCTGAAACCGTTCCCAAACGCTTCTATAGAACTAGTTCTGAATGTGACAATTTCGAAACAAATCATTGATTAAAGAACTAGTTCCAGAACCGTTTCATAGAATGGGTTCTGGCTAGCTAACACTTCAACAGAACTAGTTCTGGAGGTGACAATTTCAAACAAAAATCATTGGTCGTAACGCCAAAGTAGAACAAGTACAGGCTATTTTCATGTGTTCTGGAACCAGTTGTAGAACTAATAAAATTTTTCCTGGGTATAATTTTTTTAGAATACGTAATATTAAAAAATTAAATTATTTTATAGAGTATTTCTTTTGAAAATTTTTAACAGTTCTAATGTATGTGAGGTGTGAGTTCACAAAAATTGTATCATGTAAGTTCAACAAAAATCCAAATATCCATATTTGGTTTTTTATGTGCTGAAATGTATAGAATAGAATTTGCGACATGGAAATTTATTAGGACTTGGACTTTTTGTTTTAATTTTGATAATTTTTTACTATTGGGTAAAATTATTGAAAAAAATTCTGACCGCTTCACAGCGCTCCAAAGTCTATATTTTTGTAATTAAGAAAGCTATATTGATGAAATTTGGCACAAACCATTTTCATAATACTTAGCTTGTTTTGTGAATCGGACAACTGCCACGCCTACTTTTCATATAACTCAATGCAATTTTGTGAAGAATGTGGTGGTATATATGTATTTTTAAATGATAAACGAAAAGTAGTATGACTTCTACACAAATCTTAATTATTAATAAAAAATGATTCATCTGATATACAGTGGGTGTCATAAATAAGTAAACAAAGTAGTATCTTGAACTCAATTGGTTTTTTTTTCAAGTTGTAGATCGAAGGTATCAAAAGTAACAACAATTCAACACATTACTACTTAGTGAATCTGGTTCTTTTTAAAGAACCCAGCAAAAAAAGAACTGAAAAAGTCATGATTTTAACATTGTGTTGTCATTGGAAGGAAGTACTTAGTGGTGAAAAAGAGCTGCAGAAGTTCTTTTTTTAACCCATGGTTGGCATTGGTAGGATGTTCTTCTTTTATACTTCTTGTTCATTGCTTTTGAAGCACTTCTCTTAAAACTATGTTTATAAAATTTTTAAATAAAAATTCTGTTTTTGCAATATTAAATAATAACAAAAATGCATTAAAATTTGTAAAATTGGAATTTTGTTAGAAGTTATTACCATTTTTTCCCGCTAAAAATTAATTTATTTTCACTTTTTTGGAAGTAATTATTAAGAACTTCCAAAAAAGTTTAAAATATGTGCTTTGTTCCACTTTTGAAGTTGTGAAAATGTTCTTTTTTATGAAGAACTTCATCGTTTTTTGCTGGGAAGTGAAAAAAATCAATGTTCCATAAATAAGTAAACAAGGTTTTTAATAGCCCCTGCGACCTACTGTATTTTGATATATTAGTGCCAAACGTGTTGGTATAGTGTCTACATATATTCTGCATATTCCTGGACAAAATTAAGAGATCTTAGTTATAATTAAGTCCATCAGATTCAATAATGGGTCAATAATGGGAACTCTATTTTTCTTAATAAAATTTCATGCAATTTCTATTGGTGACACATCTGGACTATGAGTAGGTGACTCTGAAATGTTAATTATTTCCTCAGTTATATATTTTGAATCAAATTCACCTAAATTCATAGGTGAATTTTCCTACTATAGGATAAAATCCACAAAAATTAAACAAAAACTTTTTGCAACTTTATACCTTTTAACAGATTAAAGTTAATCTGGGAATTTATTTTACCCTTGTGTACCACTTTTTTCTATTTTATAAATATAAATGTATTTCCAAACCATTAAGCGCTTTTCGCCGGACTCAAGTATTGATTTTCTATACTTAAAGGTTAAAGTTTAAACATTTTAGAGCTAAACGTACATATAGCCTACATTATATTTCATGCGAATCATAGGTTATTCAATTCAGAGACTTAATTTCTAAATTTTTTATATTTTTAGACATAATCTGCATAGAACGTCATCAAATTTTGGAGATTTATTATACTTATGTATGAAATTTTCCGAAAAGCTAGACCATGTTTTCCGTCTTTACATATTTTCCTGTGAGTTGTAAATTCAGACCATAGTTATCGGACTTCCGGAATAAGTTTTGATAAAAATTTTGGAGCAGAAAGCATAGGATTTTAAAGCCAAATTGAAATCTATTCTTTTTGTAGGGATTCTTAGGCGTTTACGAGAGTAATTGCGGTCAACGTGTTCATTGTGTTTGAAGCATTTAACCACCTTGAGAATAAAGTGGCCGTTTAATTAAAGATTTTTAATATATATCTATATGTTTCACCTTCTTCGTATTGTATGATAGTTACTCTTAGTTCTCCTTTACTTAGTTGTGCGCTGTTTGCCATCCTTTAGGTCGAAATTATGGTTAAATAAAAATTTTCTGATTTTATTAAATTTTCTAATATAATCGAAAAAGTGATTTCTTATTTCGCTCATAATGTAACACATAACTATCGCTGTTATGCTAAAATCATTTTGCAACCATAAACTTCACTTACTTTTAATAAAAAATTAAAGAAATTAAGCCGAAGGTTGCTTGTTTACTTATTTTTGACTCGCCCGAAAACGACTTTTTTTAACTTTCTCTAGAAAAAAACTTAAAATGGAATAATATTTTAAAAATTTGTCATCAGTGTAAAAGAAAACAAATTGACTTCATCAAAAGCATGTAAATTTTTAAAAATGGACCGTTACATTTGCCGGTTTTTAAAGCGAAACAGAAGTTTGTTTACTTATTTATGACACCTGCTGTATATGACTTTTTAACAGAAACAAAATTGCGATTGTTACATTTGACCTCTTGACTTCTAATGAATCTGATGATATTTATTAATAAATTATGAATCAAAATGTATTGGAGTGCCCTCTAGATGTTTTTTTTTTACAAAATGTTCGCAAAAGTTTTTACAATACTAATTTCTTGCCTCCTGCTCTTCTTCGGATAATTTACCAATTGGAATGATTGGAAGTTTTCCGTGGAATAAAATTGTACATAGTGTAGCGGGCTTTAATGACGAAAATCTAAAACTCAAAATCTTTACATCTTCTGTCAATAATTGATAAATATATTTAGATTTAAAGCTTAAGCCATTTTATCGTAAGTGATATTTGCCTCACATATAATAATATTAAACAATCACAAAAATGCTTCCCACTATGATGTTTTGTATTATATCGAGCCGCGGTTAGGACTCGCTATAATACTAGTTATAAGTTTACTAACAATTGCAGAATATGCACATTTTCCTGCTGAACGCAATTTTATTTCGGCTGTCATCAGTACCTGCTATGAAATATGAAATAGAAATATGTTGACACATGAAAAGGAGCAAATTGGAGCAAAATTTCATTACTGATTTTGGAAGTCCACCTATCATCAATTACAAAAGTGCCATTTAAATAACGGGACTTTGTTGGACTTTTTAGTTCTTGTCCAATAAAAATTAATATAAAAACAAAAAAATGTCATAAAGTTGAAGGCGGAAAAATCGCCAAGATTTTTTTTGTTGATAATCTATTTCAAATTATTATTATTTTCTGCGATAGATAACACATCAATTTTTAAAATAAAAAAATATTTATAAAGATCTTGCTTAAAACAAAACAGTTACAATTATTCAAAGTTAAACTTTGTCCTTAACAACAGTCTTGTTCAACGTTCCGTTATTTAATAACGATTAACATTTTTTTTTAATATTTTCTTCGTTTTTCAGTTACTTGGTGTATATTTTGGTATTTATAGATCCGAATGTATCAAATGACTTTCCTGTTTTGCCGCAACTGCAATAAGCTTGTTATGCCAGGAATTTCGTAGGAAATTTTTTCTGCTTTTGACTCATAAACTTAACTTTAGCAGTGTCTCGAGCATTAACAATAAAAATTGTTGATACATAAGCTGCGAAAATTTTGCCAGCACATACGATTTTTCGTCAATTATACAACTTGAGTATTTTTGTATGAAATTTGGTTTTAATTTCCGTGTCCTATTCTTGGCTTCTAAATTTTTGGCAGCATTCCTGTTTGGACCTTTTTAGACTTTATATGTTATCAACTCTGCATTAGCTTTAAATTTTCGCACAAAATAGTCAAATCACTGAGATAACCGGGCTGCTTTTCTACCAGATGTGTTTGGAGTTCCTTTCAATATTCTTTCAATTTTCTGGCCTTCCCAATATCATGTGGTCCATTTTTCTTTCCAAACCGGGTTTCCTATCAATGGTCAAATTCTTCTAATATTGTTTAATAACATAATAAATATTTTTACGGCAGAAATTTAATTCTGTGGCCAATTATTTGTAGGACCTATTTGGATCTTTTTGAAACTTTTTAATAATTTGTAGCATATACATCTTTTTTGTCACTCATTTTGATGAAAATCACGACAAATCAACATGGTTGTTATTAAAAATAATAACTAATGTATTTTTCCATGATAACTAGATAAAAATAAATTTAATATTGATTCCGAAAAAAGTTATGAGGCAAAACGTGTGTTAAGATTTTTTCGATCGCACTCCTTAATTTATGGGGTCTTAGGTAAAAAATGTAGAAATACAAATTTAATACCCTTGTAATAATTTTGGTCTATTTAAATTTTTGAGACCTATTCCCAGAAAAAATCATAATTTTCAATCGCTGCACCGTAAACCCAAAACGTTTTCATTGAAAATAATTCTGTAAACAGCGAACTTTTGGAGATATCTAAATAAAATTTTACATGGACAGATCTGAGGTGTTTTGAGTTGACCTGGAGGAGCACAGGCTTCTAGTGGGTCGGAAGAACAGAGGCAATACCTCCAAAGATGGTCATCTCTAGTATATAAATAAAAATAAACGAGATCGATTGCTATATTCGGTTGTGCCGAATCTTATATACCCTTCACCCATGATGAAATGTATTATATTAAAATAAAATAAATTTTAGTCTTTAATATTTAATACACGTTTTTAGGATTTATATAATGAATACCAAATATAAGTTAATCAAAAATACATACATATGTATATAGGATTCATAACCACTTTGTTGCAGAAGTAATATTTTTTACATGTAAAATAATATTAAATTAAACAAGCGCGAATGTTATATTCGACTCGGCCAAATCTATATACCCACCATCAACTTTCTCAAATTTTACGGTAAAGTAGGCGGACCACGCCCATTTTTGGTTTCCGGGTTTATATTCATCCTCAAACTATGTGTAAAAAATTTTGTTATCGTACATGCATTTGTTTGAGAGATATCAGCAGAAAACTATGAAATGAAGCTACAACGGACACCCTGTGTTTCTAGTATTTTGGACAAAACTTTTTTGTTTATTAACCAATTTTGCTCATTTTCAATACCAAACAAATCTTATATAAGATAAATATTTGAGCCAAATTTCACCTACTCCCCCCCCCTAGGTTGTCCCGTTCGAATCCTATCCTGCTTTCAACAGACAGACAAATGGACGGACATAGCTAGATCGACTCAGAATCTAACCAGGACCCAGAAAATATATACTCTTGGGGTCTTAAGTGATTACTTCGACATGTTACACACGGAATGACAAAATCGGTATAGTTGATAAAAATTTTATTTTTTACTCTTTTTTCCAAAATGCAAAAAATGTTTATCTTTGACAGCTCCTTATAAAAAAACAACACAACCTAGCTTGATGATTTTAATTGATATTGACACATAATTTTGTCTGTTTTTATTCGCTATCCAACTTTATTATGGAAATTGTAATTTCAGAATTCAATTAATCGCCCAAAGTGCGCTGGTATGAAACTAAAGCTGTTTATTTTTTATTTTTCTTAGTGTAATTTCTGTATTTAGCTCAACAACACTCTCCGTTTGAGTGGCCTGATGTAGGAAACATCACAATCGCAAAAAGCTGTTTCTCGTGATACTTTAATGTACAATCTATATCCGAAAAAATGTCTAACAGGAAGATTAACATTTGTATGTACAATTTTTTCTCAACTCACTCCTTACATGTAAATATAAGCTATTATGTAAATATATCACAACAACGATTGAATATTAGTACAATACATTTATATGTATTTGTTTATTACAATTTATGCACACGCACATACATACAATACCAAACACAATTGCACTTTGACACAATTACACGTGTATAAATGTGTATGTAAATTTAAACATTTGAGCCTATTTAAAAAAAGAAACCGAAAAAAATATATTTATAAAATAATGAATAATATTGAAATTGTGAATTTTTTTTTGCTGTTGGTAGGTAGATAGGTAGTTTGGTTTGTTTATTTGTTATTATTTTGTTTTTAATATTGTACATAGTTAATATAACACGCTTGTTATAATAATGATAAGTATTCTGTGATAACATTTAACATATGTAGTCAAAATGTTTGTTCTATCTTTTATATATTTATCTGCGTATGTGTGTATTTTTATATTTATTTATTTATTTATTTATTTATTAGGGTAGTATTAAGGGTTATTTATAAATAAAGATTATAAAAAAAAAGTTTTATATAAGTGTTAATCTTTGTGCAAATTTCATTAAGACTATAGCTCTCATATAAATCCCTCTTCCGAAAATCACTTTAACGTGCATAAATCCCATACAAATGTCAGTATCAAGTTAATATTCGACACCAATAAGTTTTTTTTTGGGTAGAAATCACAGTGCCAAATTTTATGACCTTCGGTCCATAATTTATAATAGCTCCCATATAAACCCATTTTCGGGAATCATATAAATGTTAGTAATAACGTATTATTCTGAATTTGTATATTTTATTTTACACTTAGTAAAAGTATCGATCCACAATTGGCTACAGGTCTAATATATGACCCCGCCCAGAATTTTGATGCACATACATGATGGTGTAGGGTATCATATGGTCGGGCTTGACTGACTATATCTTTCTATTTCGTTTTAAAATGCTTTCAATTTTCTTGGCTTTCCCAATATCACGTGGACCTTTTTTTCTTCCCGAACCAGGTTTCCTATCAATGGTAAAATTCTCCTGATACTGTTCAATAAGATTGGAAACAGTTTGGCGGCAGTCTTTTAATTCTTTGGCCAATTATTTGTAGGACCAATTTGGATTAGTTGTTTTGTAAATTTTAAATAATTTTAGCATGTACAATATAAACTCGATAATCCGGATAATTGATTGCAGACCCCAATACGTATGATTGAATTATCCGGATTATTATTAATTTTGTTAAAAAAAAGTACTAAAATATATTATTTATTTAATATATGAAACCAAAGAATACTAAGAAGGGAAAATAGTACTCTTTCCTACAACAACAACATTTCTCTCTCTTCACATACAAGTTCTGTCTGAATTCAACACACTTGTGAGAGAGAGAAACAACACAAAATAAACAAATATTTTCCTTAAAATTTAAGGAAAATTACACACGCGACACATTTTTCAACAAACACACGATATTTTTATTATTTTTTCACACGCGTTTATAGTATTTTAACTCCCGTTAAACGAATATTTTCCACAAACTGAAAAAATATTTTTTTATTTTATTTTTGACATTCCTTTTTTGTATGTTGAAATTTAAATTGAACGAACAATGTTGCTACTTTTGGTATTAAAAATAAAACAGATTTTAAAATAATTTTAAATTATTTTCATACACGCAAAGAAAAAACATGATTCCGAAATGCTCGCGGAAATCAAGTGATGTTCCTAAGTAGTTTATATGGCTAACACAATCAAATTATTGTGTTTTAGACTAAGCTGAATCAATTATTTTTTGTTCTGATCATTTTAACATATGATACTTTATAATAATATAAAGTCGGTGTACTAAAAGAATAATATGTTTCATAGTAACATATTATTTCAATGAAATATTTGTATGTAATATTTTAATGCGAGGGGTGACAATAATATGCTCGTCTTTATTGTTATCTCTCTTTCGAAATAATTTACTCATTCAGTAATGAAATCTTAAATGTGACGGACGTAAAGTGAAGAAAAACGTTTAAAAAAGTTCACAAAATTTTTATTAAAAAACTTTATTATTATTTTTTAATAACGAGATCCACGGAGTGCTGACGGAGCAAATCATCAATGGCCACATTTCAAATTGGAAATATTTTTCGGTAAGTACAATAAATATCAATAATTCAGTGCGGTCAAATATAAAAATAATAATAAAAAAATGTATTTCTACAATTTTCTTTTAGGTGTGTGAATGTGAAGATGAATTTTCTTGAACGAAATCGTCCAGTGAAGGCTGTGGTATTTGTTTTTTAATTATTTTCTATTCGCAAAATTTAAATTAAAAAAATAATAATAATAAATAAAAATAAATTTTAACCGTATTCTTAGTATTGTGATTGGGGGTATTATAATATTTAATATAGGGATCATGTTATATTTATGCAGTATGGTTGTGAGGACTATCACATATAAATGTTATGATTGTGAGGTCCATATTATATTAATATTGGATAGGACAATATTATGTTCACAAAAGGGTATAATAGCTGATATGATTGAGGGAATCATAAACCTAAACATTAATGATAGTTACCGATTATGATTTGACCAACCATGTTTTTTCTTTGCGTGTATTCATCAACAAAAAGAAAAGAAATGTAATTATATTACTATTTGTGGATGTAACCCGCATCAAGAGATAAAAATCTGCGAATATAATTGTGATGAATTATATTTAATAATTTGTTAATACTCTTTTGTGCAACTATGTATGATTATGATGTGTGGTGAAAGTGGTTTCAGCACTAATACATATAAATAAAATTTGACTAACACAATCTTAAAGTTAGGTTTTTTTGACAAGCCTTCCATTCTTAGTATTCTTTGTATGAAACATTTAAAGCATCAAGTCAAAATTGTTCGTCTAATAGCATTCCATATTTTAAGTTTTCCAAAGATTTTTAATTTAGCTTCAAAAAAATAAACTTCCTTCTAGTTCTTTCACAGAAAAAAATTGGAATAATACTTAACTGAAAATTAATGAATTCAACTACAATCAATGGATGTCGCGCAAGCTTTCGACAAAGTATGGCACAAAGGTTTAATATATAAAATCAGATGTTTACTACTACCATGTACCCACAAATTGCTGGAACCTTATCTATCTGACCATCTATTTAGAGTAAAGTTTAATGACTTTGTAACAGAAGAATATGATATAAAAGCAGGTGTTCCACAGGGAAGTGTTCTTGGACCTACACTCTATTTAATTTACACTTCTGACTTGCCTACATGCGATGTACTGACTATATCTACATTTGCTGATGATAACGCAATAATCAGTTCTCATGAAAACCCACAGATAGCATCTAGTCAACTAGATATTTACCTCCGATGTGGTTAGCAAACTGGCGAATAAGGGTAAATGAATTAAAAAGCAACCATGTTACGTTCAGCTTAAGAAGAGGTAATTGTCCCCCAGTCACACTTAATGGTATAAATATACCACAGTCATATCATGTCACTTACCTTGGTATTCATTTGGATAGGCGACTTACTTGGCGTCGACATATAGAAATCAAGAGACTTCATATGAAGTTGAAAGCTTCTAGCCTTCACTGGTTAATAAACAGTCAATCAAGACTAAGCCTTGACAATAAAGTCATCCTATATAAAACCATATTAAAACCAATTTGTACTTATGGCATCCAATTATGGGGTACTGCCAGTAATACCAGCATTGATATTATACAGAGGGCACAATCGAAAGTTCTTAGAACTATGACGGGTACACCATGGTACATAAGAAATGAGAATATCCACAGGGACTTAGAGATACCACTGGTAAAGGAAGAATTTAAAAAATTCAGTGAAAAATATATCCAGAAACTTCAAACTCATCCAAATCCACTCGTTAGACTCCTTGCTGAAGTGCAGACATATTCAAGGCTTCGTAGAGCCGACCTACCGCCCCGCTAATGAGAGGCCTGTTTACAACATAGCTCTCCTTAGAGAGTAGATATCTTTAAGTTTAGTTTTAAGATTTAAATACTTACTGTGAGGCCTAATAAAGGCAGATTCAGTAAATAAATAGAAAGTAAATATAAAAAAAAACTACAATCAACTCTTATATCATAATTATTATCATAGTTTTCAAGTTATACTTGAATTTAAATAAAAATATTAGTTTATATATTAAATCCGGATTACCGAAAAATCCGGATTATCGAGTTTATACTGTACTTCTTTTTCGTCACTCATTTTGATCAAACTCACAATAAATCAACATGGTTGTCATTAAAACTAATAACTAATAACATAATTTTCAAAGATAACTAGATCAAAAAAAAAATAAATCTTGCTTCCGAAAAAGGTTAAGAGGCAAAACGTGTGTTAAGATTTTTTTGAACTTAATCCTTATGTAGATAACTAGTATATAAAAATCTCATTACTGAAACATAAATGTCACAAACTGACAAATTAATTCATATATTTTTTGTTTGTTTTTTCTATAAGTGACATTATTTTAATTTCAAGTACATTATGTACTAGTCTTTTGTTGTAACCATAAACACAAATTCATACACTTATTCATACATATGTATGTATGTACAATTTGTTTTACATTTATAATGTAAAGTGACATTAATATTTTATAAAATTACACATGTTTATTTATTTATTTTTTCTTATAAAAAATACATAAAAAGAAAATATTTAAAATGAAATACGTAAATATAAAAACAGAATAAAAAAATGTTTATCATTTTTAATAATGTTGGTAAATATTGTTAAATAATTGTTTACAATTGAAATACTATTTGAAATGTCACGCCTCACTAAAAAATTTATTTCAATACATATGTATTTTTTAACGGATTTAATTGAATATTTGAAATTGAAAAAAAAAAAAAAAAAAAAAAACTTGAAATTTTACAATAATTATTGTAAACTATTTGTTATTTTTGTTGTTTATTTTATTGTTCTATATTGTTGTTTGTTACTATTTGCTATACAAGTGCATCATAATATGAATATTGTTATGTATAAAAAGTTAATTAATTTTATGTTTTTGTAAATTACAAAATCATAGACAAAACAATATGCAAATATTTTTGTTATTAAAAATTTGATAGTTTCGTTGTTATATTTGCAATATCTACTCCTACACATATATTTAGATAGATGCAAACATACATACAAGCAAACATACATATGAGCTATTTATTTTGAAAGTGGCCTATGTCCCTTCATCGAAAAAATTGATTTTGTTATAAAAATAATTCAATTTTTACGTATATAATAGTTTTATTAAAATTTCAGAAATTTTAACAATTTTTAATATAAAAGAAAATTTTTCAATAAAAATCTAATTATTACTAACATCGACATTTTTGTGAATGGACTTAGGTCATTTGCAAAATAAACGCCTTATATATATTTAAGTGAATATGCATGGAAACATGCACATACATATGTATGTTAATATAACAAACAATTTTGGGGAAATTAAATATATGAAAATGTGTTATACAAATTCTAAAACACTGTTTCTATGCTGCCTAGTAATCGAGCTTTAGAATTATGTAATTTTTTAAATTTTTATTTGAAATGTGATCTTTATGTAAAAGCCAAATTTAGACAATTTAAGATTAAATATTTAAAATTAATATTATAAAAGAAAAATGTTTTTTAAAGACGTTTTAATTAAGAACAAATTAATGCCTTTGATTTGAATTTGAAAGAAAATTTTTAATACAAAATATATATATGCTCCGTATACCTGATGTTAATTAAAATAAGGCAAACAAAATAAAAAAATGTTTTTTACGCTTCATCGATATATACCCAGCAGGCCATGTCTTGTAGAAAATATCGACGATGTCTTGATGATTTGTCACAGTCATCGATGACACATATACGACAGCTCCGAACAAACATTGGTGACATTTTCGAACAAAGGGCACTTAAGTCATCAACGATAACCTGAGCGACAGTGTCATGTATATTTTCGTCAACCATTTTAAAAATAATAAATGAAAAAAAAGTAGGGTTCCGCCGACATTTGAACCCAGGCCACCAATTTCTCTCTTTCTTATCGAATAGTCAAGCGCACTTACCACTTCAGCTACAACATTCTCTACTTTTTAATGGTTTTATTTATCTTATAGGTATACACGACATGCTACATGACAATGTCATGCAGCATGTCGTGCATTTGGTCTAATTCACAACATTCTCGCGACATTTTTATATTTTGTTATTGAAGTCGCCGAAAATGGGGTATGATGACAATATACAGTTAGGGACAAAACTATTTGTACACCTCATATATATCGTATACCTTCACGCACATTTTCAACAGATCCGCTGTTTTTATACTTGCTTACAATGTATTGTACTGTGGAATGTTGCAAATTTACTAAATTACTTATATTCCGGAGAGATTTTCCTTTTTTATGTTCATCAATAATTAAATTTTTAATATCCAAACTCAACTCTTTTCGCTTTCCCATTTTTGATGTGCTTATTATTCAAAACGTTAAAACAAACTTCTTATTTTGTAAAATAAAACTCTATTAACGAAGAAAATATAACGGTATTTAAAAAAATCATCATACAAGAGTCCAACGTACAAATAATTGTACAAAGTACTGATGTACAAATACTTTTGTCCCAAAGATTTTTACTTAAATTGTACTTTTTTTTAACAATGTGTTATATATTAATTTATTTTTTATCAAATAATTCAATAAAAATGGACCTGAATTAAAACTACATATAATAATTTTTTATTCTTTATAAATTATTGAAGATATACGAAATGCATGGGTGTACAAATAGTTTTGTCCCTAACTGTAGGTGACTTTTAGTCAAACTTGTCTACTACATGCATTTTCTTGACGACAAATTTAAGCGACATCATCGATGAAAGTGTCGTTAATGGACATGTGGCCTGCTGGGTTGAGTTAGTTTTTTTGTGATTAAGTTGGAGTTCTAGTTGTTTTCTATGCACGCAGCTAAAAAGGAACTGCAAAAGAGCTGAAAAAGTCATGAATTTAACATTGTGTTGTCATTGGAAGGAAGTACTTAGTGGTGAAAAAGAGCTGCAGAAGTTATCTTTTTAACCAATGGTTGTCATTGGTAGGATATTCTTCTTTTATACTTCTTATTCATTTCATTTAAAGTACTTCCCTTAAAACTATGTTTATAAAATTTTTACGAAATTTTAATTTTCTTAGAAATTGTTAACCTTTTTTCCGCGAAAAAAATTGTTTATTTTCACTTTTTTTGGAAGCAATTATTAAGAACTTCAAAAAAAGTTCAAATTGTTTGCAATTTGCTCCACTTTTGAAGTGGTGAAAACGTTTTTTTTTTTGGAAGCTCTTGATCGTTTTTTTTTTCAGGGCATAAAATAAAAGCATCGAAACAAAATTCTAAAACAGACAAACATACATACATTCACTTTTATATAGATAGCATTTAACCCGATTTGTAGTACTCCTACAGAGACCAGATAAAAATTCAACTATGATTCCTAGCACCCGTGGGAACAGTAATAATATTGGTGTTCTGCCAGCATTCAGAACAATAAACTTTTAAATATTTAGTTACCAGTTTTTACGTTTTTAACTTTCGAAGATTCGAAAACTACCAAATTATTTCTATTAGTAGAGAAGACTTTGACCAATAGGACTTGTGAATTCTAAACACAGAACGATATATTTTTAATTTCACGTTTAAAAGTTAATTATTATTACATAATATTCAAAGAGTAATAGTACCACATGGTACCCTCTTATGGATTCTCATTCACTTAGGACTATATCTTTAATTTCACGTTTTCAGGTTCAATATTTTATAAAATTTAAAATTTAAATTTATAAAATGCAAAAGTACCACAAATTCTCTTTTCTGGGTTCTTATTCACTTAGGATAATATATTTTAAATTTCATATTTGTAGGTTCAATATTATAGAAAATTCAAAAAGTACCATTGCAAAAACGAAAAAGTACCACAAAGTTCCCCCTTTTGAATTCTTAATATTTTATGTTTAATATTGTAGAAAATTCAAGAAGTACAATTAGAAGAATGAAAAAGTACCACAAAGTCCCCTGTTATGGACACTCATTTACTTGGGATCATATATCTTTAATTTCATTTTTACAGGTTCAATATTATAGAAATTTTAAAAAGTACCACCGGAAGAACAAATATGTACCACAAAGTCCCCTCTTGTAAATTCTCACTCACTGAATACATGGACTTAAGTTCATATTTCTACACAGAAAAAATTATGACTAAAATTTTTTTTAACAAATATTTATTTGGCTAAAATTTAAATTTTATAAAATAAATTGTTTAATTCTAATATTTGATTTTATTGATTTAAAATAATGAAAAACAAATCAGAATTTTGACAGTCTCAATAAAAATAGAAAATAAATTATACACATTTTTGTATGGTTTTAAGACTTCCAAATGTAAGTTATGTAAATTTAATGGATATTTCCTAAACAAAATAAACAGTATTCGTTCTTCTTGCAGATTTTTCCATGAAATGTCAAATGTTCTCTCAAATGGATAATAAATTTTTGTCAACAATACGTAAATTAAGAAAAACTATTGCTTTCAATAAATGGTTGATGGCAAATTACTATTTTCATTGTTTTACTAAAATATATTTTAGAAATTTGAAAAATTTTCAAATTCATATTTTATAAATATTAAAAATATTTTAATAAGAAAAAAATATTTCTTTTTTAATAAACATTTTACGAATTTGAATGTTTGGTTTTACAAATTCAATGATAGGTCCGATTTTAGTAAAAAAAAAAATAATTGATTTTAATAATTTAGTAATAGGTTTAATATAATACAAAATGCATTATTTAATTTGAATAAAATTCAATTTCCCGATTTTATCCCCTTTTTGGTACTTTTTTATTCCTCGTAGATGTAACAAAGATTGTATTCCACAATTCCACTAAATTGTTCTGGGATCTAATGTTAAAATATTCATATGTATATGTCAGTAAAAAGAAAAAAATATTTTGTGAAAAAAGTACCTGGTACGATTTTCAAAAAGTACCAAATTTGTATTCGCCAATTTTCGATAAGATACTAATTTGATGGACATTTTACTTCTATGCTTATTGGATAAAAAGATAGATAGGGTTCCAAAAAATTACCAAATTGCAGTTTTTACCCGTTTTCTCCCTAAAAGAGCCGATTTTCAAAAAAGTACCAGACAAATGAATAACGATAACTACTTAACTTTTTTTGTATCTCTATTAGTTGAGGAGATATAAGGTTACCCATTTTACCCGTTTTTACTCTTTTTTGGTACGATTAGATATTTTGACAGAAGAACGGCACCTATTGAAATTGGTTATGATCGGTTCATTATTTCTTTTATCCCCCATACAAATGTCCTCCCGAAATAGTGCTTAACGCTAATAAATACTTTTTTTATAGCTCATAATTGAATGAAATTTGCACAGAGAAGCATAAGTCTGTATACCAAATTTCATAAAGATCACATAATCACTTTAACTGGTATAAATCTAATTCAAATCTATAGACAGCTGTGTGCAAAATAATAGTAGCATTACTACATACTTTGGAATTTTTAGTTTTGCGTAATTCCTAGACAAGGAATTTAAAAATAAATTGTTTATATGAAAGTCCTTCATGTTAAGGAATATTTGTCTTTTTTTTTTAATGTTAAACATTTAAAAATAGTATTTTATACCCACCATCAAAAAGATGGGGGGTATATTGATTTTGTCATTCCGTGTGTAACATATCGAAGGAATCATTTAAGACCCAACAAAGTATATATTTTCTGGGTGCTGGTTAGATTCTGAGTCGATCTAGATATGTCCGTCTGTCTGTCCGTCTGTTGAAAGCAGGATAGGGCTCGAATATTTATCTTATATAAGGTTGTTTGGTATTGAAAATGGGCAAAAACGATTAATAAATAAAAAAAGAAACACAGGGTGTCTGTTGTAGCTTCATTTCATACTTTTCTGCTGATATCTCTTAAACAAAAGCATGTACAACAACGAAATTTTGTATAAATAGTTTGAGGGTCGATATAAACTTGGAAACCAAAAATGGGCGTGGTCCGCCCACTTTACCGCCCACCTCCCATATAAGGCGAAACTTCAACGAAATTGTGTTCAAATAGTTCAAGGGCCAATGTAAACTTGGAAACAAAAATGGGCGTGGTCCGCTCACTTTACCGCCCACCTCCTATATAACGTAAAATTTTAAAAAGTTTATGGTGGGTATATAGATTCGGCCGAGCCGAATATAACATTCGCGCTTGTTTTTTTTATTATTTTGAATCCATTTGGTTTTTTAAGTTGTAGTGCGAAAATCAGCGTTTGAGGATGCTTGTCATATCATGGCTCAGTGTTCATATTTTGGATAAAAGGTAACATGGATGCCCCAATGTATGTTCAAATATTAATAACAGTTTACAATAAGACAATAATTCAGAAGATGCTGCTCAAATATGTGTTTTAGAAGAAAAATCGGCCCGGCCGAATCTATATACCCACCAATTTTTTAAAATTTTACGTTATATGGAAGGGGGCGGTAAACTGGGCAGTAAAGTGGGCGGACAACGCCCATTTTTTGTTTCCGAGTTTACATTGATCCTTGAACTATTTGAACACAATTTCGTTGATTTTCACCTTATATGGGAGTTGAGCGGTAAAGTGGGCGGACCACGCCCATTTTTGGTTTCCGAGTTTATATCGATCCCCGAACTATACATACAAAATTTCGTTGTCGTTAATGCTTTTGTTGAAGAAATATCAGCAGAAAAGTATGAAACGGACACACTGTGTTTTTAGTTTTTAGCCCACAACTTTTTTGTTTATTAACCGATTTTGCCCATTTTCAATCCCAAACATATTTGTGCCAAATTTCGTCCCTCTACGTTGCCCCGTTCGAGCGCTATCCTGCTTTCAACGGACGGACAGACGGACGGACATAGCTAGATCGACTCAGAATCGAACCAGGACCCAGAAAATATATACTTTGTGGGGTCTTAGATGATTCCTTCGACATGTTACACACGGAATGACAAAATCAATATACCCCCCTTCTTTTTGATGGTGGGTATAAAAAAAAATAAAAATGGAGGGACCGGCTCAGTCACAATATCTGATCCCCATTGAAAATCTTTGGGGAGATGTCAATGATGCTGTTTTTAAAAAGAAACCGGGAAATGTGCAGGAATTGTGGACGTTAGTGCAGTCAGCTTGGAAAAATATTTACAGATTGGAAAAATATTTACATCGAGAGGTCCAGGGGTTATAAGCGGACTCAGTACACGCCGCTGTTAAAGCCAATAAGAGATATTACACAAAATATTAATGTGTATAAACAAAATATGCCAAAAAAGGAAAACTTAATCATGTAGTTTTATTTATGTATTTATTTTTCATCGTTTTTAAATTTTTTTTGCACAGCAAATTTCTGGTGCATTCAATAATTTCTACACTGAAAAAAGTAATTTCAATTAATGAAGTACATTAAATGAAATTCATTTATTTTTTTCCAAAAAATTATTAACTTAATGTAGAAATTCATTGCTTCAATGAAAATATTCAATGAAATTATTAACGCTATTATGAACATTACATTGAAACCATTCATTAAATTTATTTCTTATTACAATAGGTAAATTAGTTAATTGATTTAATGTATTAGTTCATTGAATTAATTTATTCAATGTACTAATACATTGATTTAATTAAGAAGAAGCATTACACAATGAACATAAGCATTGAATCAATGATAAATTTAATTAAATTATATTAAAATAAATGATTTCTAACGGGAAATAAAGTAAACTGAAAACAAATACAACTCAGTTTACTTTTATCTTTAAACAAGAAATGACGCGTTTTAAACAAAAGCAAAAAGTAAAAAAATGAGTGTTATATTAAAAACGAAAATAATTAAAAACTAAATAAGATAAATCGAATTATTAAAATACATAAATATAATTTATTCGCAAAGGAGAAGTCGAGCAGCATAATTGAATACACCAAATTAAATTAATTACCCAAAAGAAGGAATTTGGAGACATGCATTCATAACACGTAAGTTTAATAATGTTTATGATTTAAAACAGTTTTTAAATATTACATTTCATTTATATTTATGTAGATAAAAACACTAAGATGCAGAAGAATGTATTATTAGCCTTAAATACCAGGGTTTCAAAAAATATTGCGATTTCAAAATCAAGAGGATTCGATTCGTAAGTATACATAAATATATGAAATATTTTAATTGAATTCTTAATAAAAATATATTACAGACTAATCAAGATTTGAATGCTACATCTGGTGATCGTCAAAATAAGGAAATTTCTATAGACCAAAAAGATTTAAAGGTAACTAGTTCAAATATTTTAAGCAATTGAACGAATTTTAAAGATTTTATTTATAAACTTTCTTTGTTAAGGATAATGCTGTAGTTATATTAATGTGGCATCTAAATGGATATTCCATACCATCATTGAGCAATATAGAGGACAGCAGGAATTACTTTATTATAAATGGCAAAGCAAACACGATAACATCTGTAACATGAATTTTTTTTATTTTAATTTTTAGTGAAATGTAATAATTTTATTTTTATATTTATATTTAATTTTTGCTTATATTAACTCAATATCATATACTTTATCATTTAATATAAAATAAAATAGAAACAAGAAATACATTAAAAATGTATTATTATTATTATAATACATTTTTAATGTATAGTTTCATTGGGACAAAATATGAGTTCATTGAAACCAATGTACTGTTCACTGAAATTATTTATTTTATTTAATGAATGATTCAATGTAAGAATAAATTTAATCAATGAACTTGTACATTGAATTATAATATTAATGTATGACAATTCATTGTTTCAATGAACCTGTACATAGGGTCAAAATTAGTGCACAAATTCATTGTAATAATGAACTTTTTAATTGTATTTATGTACCTTTTTGGTTCAGTGTAGTATTTTACCTGAATTAAAATGTTTCATTTTAAGATTTACTTATTATTTATAAAATGTGAAAAAATATAATAAATTCCAAGAATATACACTTTTTGAAATAAACAAAAAGCCTTTATTTTACTGAATGTAAAAATTTTACATATGGCGCAACTATTATATTGCACACAGCTGTATATAAAATACTAACGTTACTGGTTACTGATTGACTGATTCATCATCCCACAGCCCAAACGCCTGAAGCTAGAGAGATGAAATTTGAACTTAGGTTGATCTCCCGCCAAATAAGAGTAGCTCCACTAAGACTTGATTTTTGGAAATTCGAATGTTTAGGGGGAAAAAATGGTAAAATCGGTAACCTTATATCTCTTAAACTAAAAGAGATATAAAAAAAGTTGAATAGTTATCGCTATTCATTTAAAAAATAATCGGACAGGTGTCTGTTACTTTTTTTTTTAAATCGGCCTTTTTTGGGAGAAAACGGATAAAACTGTATTTTGGTACTTTTTTGGCACCATATGTATCTTTGAAACCAATCAACACACAGATAAAATTTATATCGTATTCATAACTTATCGAAAAATTGACAAATACAAATTTGGTACTTTTTAGAAATTCGAGCGTTTAAGGGGTAAAAATCGTACCTATTTTTGGTACTCTTTTCATAAAACATTTTTGTTTTATTTATTGAGAAATTCATTGGATACATTTTTTGTTATATCCATGGGGGAAAAAGTACCAAAAAGGGAGTAAAATAGAGAAATTACATTTTATTCAAACTAAATAATGAATTTGCAATTATATTAAACCTAGAAACATGAAATTAAGAAAATGTAATCCTATGTGGATAAGAATTCACAAGAGTGGAATTTGTGGTACTTAAGAATATTGTAAGAAACTTTGATACTTGGTCCTGTGGGTAAGAATTTGTTCTTCTAATGGTACTTTTTGAATTTTCTATAATTATGAACCTAGAAACATGAAACTAAGGATATGTGGTCCTAAATGAATGAGAATCCATAAAAAGGGACTTTGTGGTACTTTTTTGTTCTTCTAATGGTACTTTTTGAATTTTTTATAATTATGAACCTAGAAACATGAAATTAAGGACATGTGTAGCTAAGTGAATGAGAATCCATAAGAGGGGACTTTGCGGTACTACTTTGTTCTTCTAATGGTACTTTTTGAATGAAACCTGAAATTAAAGAGATATTGTTATTTATGGATTATAATTCTCTAGCTCTATTAGTCACATTCTTTTATACTAAAAAAAAATAATACAAATACTTTGGTATGCCTTTTGTACTTTTCGAAAATCCTATTTTTTATTGTAAAAAATATTTAAATAATTTTTTAAAATAATTTTATGTTGAACCCAGCTTTGTGATTTGAGAATTAAAAAAAAAACAAAATCTCAAAATTGACAAAGTTCTCAAGTTCTGCCGTATTTGCGTTAAGATTTCTTTTGTAAGCATTATATAGTCTAGAATAAAAAAAAATTTTATAAGTGAATAAATATTGCTAACTTTAAAGAAAAAAAAATATAATAATAATAATAATTTTTATAAAGTTCTAAATTCAAATTAATATAACTTTTTAACGGATTCATATATTTATATGATTCTTGGAGCAATATTATTTAGAATTTTGTAAGAAAACCCGACAAGTTAAAATAACTAGAAAAAAAGAGGCTAAAAATAAGAGAAACATTTATTTCGATCTGAATATCTCTTAAACTAAAAGAGATAACCTATATATATCATAAATTAATTTTCGGCGATTTTTTTTAAAATTATATATCCGAGATAGCCAACTTTGGAGGGCCACCCACTACCCCTTGACTCGCTAGGAATCTGTACTCCTCCAAATCAATTCGAAAACACCTCACTTCTGAGTATGTGAAATTTTATTGAAGTAACAGAATTATTTCCGAAAAAACGGCTTGGAACCACTGTGCCATGTAAAACTTCTGTGCAAAGTACATGTCGTAATTTTAATGTTTTATTGATAAAATTTAGCACGAATTATTATTTTATGACAAACGTCCTCCTGAAATAGAGATTTAACGGTCATAAATGAATTAGACATATTATGAAATTCAGTTCAAAAAAGTCTTATATACTTAAGCATAAATCGTAGAAAACTCAATGATAATTTTGAGTTTCGGGAATCAGCTTAAAATAGATAAATCCCATATACATATTAGTACCAATATAATAAAATACATACTTATTTATATAAGGAGTGCGTTCGAAAAAATCTTAACATATATAATATTCAATAACTTGAAAACGGTTGATCTTAGACTTTTCATTCTTTTTTTTATTTAATTGATAATTTATTACAGATCACAGAAAAATATAACTTTTATAGTTCTAACCACTACTTATGAACTTGTGGACCATTTTTAATAACCCTTCCGTTAGAGATTTCATAGTTACTTCAGTCACTTTTTTGGAACAGTGTGCACATCTTCTTTTAAAATCTTCGGTATTTTGGGCTCTTCAATTCACTTTTTGTGCTCTTCAATTCACTTTTTACAAGAGCTCAATATCTCTCCACTGGTCTAAGCTATGGACAATTTGGAAAATTGATCTCTCTTGGTACAAAAACTATGTTATTGTTTTGGTACTACTCCAGAGCTTTCTTACCGTAGTGACATGATGCAAAATCGGGCCAAAAATGTGTGGACACGTTGTGCTCTCTTATGAAAGGAATAAGTCTTTTTTGCAAATATTCTTTGATGTATGTTTTGGTATTTATAGAGTTGAATGTAACAAATAACTTTCCTGTTTTGCGGCAACGGCAAAATGCTTATTATACCTGTAATTTTTTAGCAAATCTTTTCTGCTTTCTTGGTTTCTAAATGTTTTGCAGCATTCCTGTTTGGAACTTTTTGGACTTTATATGTTATCAACTTTCCCATTAGCTTTAAATTTTCGCACCAAATAGACAAAGCACTGAGCTGCTTTTCTACCAGATGTGTTTGGAGTTCCTTTCAATATGCTTTCAATTTTCCGGCATTCCCAATATCATGTGCACCTTTTTTATTCTTTCTGAACCAGGTTTTCTATCAATGGTCAAATTCTCCTGATACTGTTTAATGACATTAGAAAGATTTTGACTTCAGAAATTTAATTCTGTGGCCAATTATTTGTAGGACCTATTTGTTTTTTTTTTTTTTTTTAATTTTTTAATAATTTGGAGCACGTACATCTTTTTCGTCACTCATTTTGATCAAAATCACGACAAATCAACATGGTTGTTATTAAAAATAATACTTGAAGTATTTTCCAATGATAACTAGATCAAAAGAAATTTTTGATATTGCTTCCAAAAAAAGTTATGAGGAAAAACGTGTGTTAAGATTTTTTCGATCGCACTCCTTATACTACGGGTACCATATACTTGTTTAATTTGAATTAAAAATATGCATATTTATTTTTTTTCTGGGCTTCATATGAACTAAACTGTTAGTTATTTATCCGTATCGGACAATTTTAATTTTAAGTATTTTGTCATATTTTTATGGAATATCATAATTTTAGAGAATATTTTAGCAATTTAAATGACATATTTAGCATATTTTATACTTAAAAGAATGATTTTTCACACATTTTTCTAAAGAGCTTAATATTGGAAATTTTTCAATTTGAAGAATATTTTTATCCAAAAAAAAAAAAAAAAAAAACCTTTTAGAGCATAAGCAAAATAAAAGTCATACAAAATTACTTATTATTCTATCTATTAACTTTTATCTGAAAAATTTTTTTTCTTAAATGGCCCCTGGTTTTATCTTACACGCATTTGTCTTTGGTTTTGTTTTGTAAATATGAGAAAACTTTAATTTGGTTACTATATTCCAAGTAAATTCTTCGGACGGATGGACGGACGCAATAAAATGTCACAGATAGATATTCTGCATTAATCGATATATTAATGACAGGTATTTGAAATTCCATGGAATTTTATTAAATCAACTTCAAAGCTATTTACGAAAAACACAATGATTTCAATACAACAAAACTAAAAGGATTTTATTAAGAAAACTCAAAAAACCATTATGTAGTGACAGGTAAAATTGTGTGAGATCGCAACATGCGGTAAAAGTTATTTTAATAATTAAAACACTAATCAATCAGAAACAATGTCATACATATAAACATATTTAGATTTGAATTTACAATTAACCGCATATAACTATAATAAATTACAAACGATTTAAAAAAGGTAAACAAATTGAAAGTAAACCTAAGTAGATCATCATTCTCTGAATAAAATCACGAAGACGTTTGAAGTCTATCTATTTTAAAATATATAATTTATCAATTGGAAACATTGTAATGTAGTTTTTAAAATTCTATGAAAAATGTTGTTACAAAATATACAAGCTTATAACACATGTTTAGTGTTCAATATGAACATATTAACAATACAAACATATACATACAATGCACAGTATAGGTTTGAAAAATGTTATTATTACAATAACAATATGATTTTCTTTTTTATTCAAATAAATAAGGAGATAAAAACACACACGTACACACAAAACATTATTTTTACATACAAAAAAGGCATGTATTAATATTTACATATACATATTCCAAAATATTATAGTGGCCCCTATTTGTATGCAACAAAAATTTTATTAATATTCTTTACTAACATAGATTAACATAGATATGAAGCTCCGTTGTCAAAAACCTAAGTCGGTTATCAAAAAAACCTAAGTCCAAGAATGTGTTAGTAAAAATTTCATTGAAGACAAAAACAATTGTAGTACGAGTGCTTTTTGAGTAATTTTTTTTAATTGAGTTTTTTTTTGAGCTTCATATCTATTTTGATAATCTATGTTTACTAAAAACACATATATACGGCCATGTTCTTTATTTCGAAGGGATTTCAAATCGAAAGTGGAAATGAAATCGATCTACCGTTTTTACTGTGTTCCGTAAATCGCATGAAATCATATCAATCAAGCTTCTTTTTTAAATAACTTCCCGTCATTTGGGTTCCTATTTATATTTTGCGACACAAATTGTTGATTACATGGTCCCCTCCAAGGCATATGCTTAAATTTTATAGGGAGCATGTGTCTTTTTTACAGTGGGGCCAAATGCAAAATTTTTAGTAATAAATCTGTATCTCTTAAACTACTTGTTGGATAGAATTGAAATGCATGGAAGAGTTGTAGAGGAAGACCTAAACTTTCAGAAAAATTATATTATAATCACCCTGTGATAACACGATATAAGCTACAGGATGTCAAAATTTACAACTCGAGTATGTAAAAGTTTCAAAAAATTGTAACTTCTACAAATGAAGCACAATTTTGGAAATTTTTATATTTCTGTATCTTCTTTATCTTGTCAAGATTAAAAGAATAGTAGGTACTATATTTTTGTATAAAAATAGCAATTTTTCATTCCAATTTCAGAGTGCTCAAGATAATTCAAAAAATTTTTCAGTATGTTATTTTGGCATGTTTATATTTGTATATTTCATTGCAATACAATTATAAATTATATTCTAACCTAATCTTAAACGAGCATAAGTAGCTCGTTGTAGCGAAACAGACCAGAGTCTCTGGTGAAAATCGAATCCACAATCCCCAGACTGATAGACTAGCTCACTACCAACTAGTCTCCCGGGGCACCTATAACTTAGGTAAGTTATCTTATTTTTCTTTATCTTGTCAAGCGTTTTACAGAAATATAAAAATCTTTGAAATCGGACTTGATTTGTAGAAGTTATAATTTTTTAAACATCTACATACTCAAGGTAGTCAACTTTGACAGCCTGTAGTTTATCTCGTGTTAATACAGGGTGACTACAAGATGAGTTTTCTGAAAGATTAGGTCCTCCTTTATATCTCTTCCATATATTTTAATTAGATCCGACCAATAGTGTAGGAGATACAGATTTATTACCAAAAATCTTGCGTTTGGCCCCACTGTGCAGTATATCTCCACTTAATTGTAGGTATACATGCGTATTTTCACTTAACTGTGAATAAAATTAAGATTTATTCATAAATTCTGAGAATACATGTCATTTTTTACTTGTAGTTGAATATGCTCAAAATAATTATTAAAGAAACATTAATCCAGGAACATACCCGAAATGCTCCTGGATTTATGTTTCTTTAACTTTGTATTTTTTAACCTGTTTTGGGAAGTAGAAGAATTTGGAATTTCAATCGTATAAATTAATAGTGTGTAAGACAAATGATAAAAGCAGCTTTCAAACAACATTATACAATTTCGAACAATTTTCAAGTTTAATTGTTATTTATTATACATTTTTCTATGAAACTATTTATATAACATGATACGCATCATGGTATATAAATAAATTTTTAAAGAAAATTTTATTGTCAATTTAGTAAAATTTATTTTTTTCAAATTGGAAAAAAATATAGAACTTATATGATTTTATCTGTAATTATTTACTTAAAATAATTCATCAATAATTCTATTATTATTATTATTATTATTATTATTATTATTACTTTAATGATTGGAGCAAAATCAATTAAAAATTAATTAATATAAGCAATTTCGTAATTGAAGTCCAGTTTTATATTTTCTGTGTTAGCATTTTTAAAATTTAACCCATTATTAAGAATATTTTGTGTTTTATTTTAATTCTTAAAATAATATTAGTGTTGTTTTTATTATGAAAAATTTATTTTTATTAAATTATTAGCTGCCTAATATAAATATACATATGTATGTATATATACACATCTGCTCAAAATAATAGATACACCTAGTGGGATGATATTAAAGAGACGATAACTTTGGAAAATACTTCGAATTTTTTCTTTTAGTAGACAATTTGATCTGGCAATGATACTTTAATGAAAAATATGGCAAGTATGTGCATAAAAAATTAATTTACATATACGTTTTCGATTTAAATACCAAAAATTGCTGCTCATAATAATAGATACAGTTAATTTATTTCTAATTTTTTTTTATATTAAATCGAATTCTATTGTAGTTTTTTGATTATTTTTACATAATAGAATAAGAAAAGTTTCATTTAGGTTGAAAATATTATAAAGAAATAGTATTTTGACACAGAAAATGGGAAGAAACAATCAGTGAGAGAGAATAGGAGAGAAAAATGGTTCAAAACAAGAGAAAAATGGAAAATCGTTACTTGAAATTGCAAGTAGAGGTTTAGGAAAATATCTACGTTATATATAGAATGCTTTTGTATGATTGAAACTTGTAATAGACCTCATAAAATAACCCCAAAATCAGAAGAAGGATTATTTTATAGGCAAAAAAATTACCCCTTCAATCCTCTGAAGGCTATTTCAGCTGAAATTTTTGATGGAAAAGGTCCGCAAGGAGTTCGTCTTCATTTTGTGCAACATCCCAATATATCCCAGTACCCATATTAATTTATTGTATTTATCAATATGATAAATAGGACGTGCACTGATTGTTTCTATCTATAATTTTGAGCAGATGTGTATATGTACATACCTATCCTATAGTATGTCTAACACACATATACAAACTTTTATAAATAAATCTATACATGTGGTAAACAATGATTCTATTGAATTCTTTTGTATTTTTTTTCTAAACTAATTTCCATATTTTGTCAGAAATATTATGATGTCGATACAACTTGTTGTATACATATACACAACAACCAATATGTATGTATTTAATAAATAGTTTTCCAATAAGCTCGTTCATGCCTTTATTTAAAATATGTAGATGATGTAGCAAAAAAAAAAAACAACGAAGAAAAATTTTAAAAATTTTTTTAGTGTGAAATTAGAATTTTTATATTTTGCGATTAAAACAGCGTCACCATAGTTGAAGAGGCATTTTGAGTTTTTGTTAAAATATAGAAATGTATTACTTTTTCACTATAACGATTGTACTCTGCTTTAAGCTGTCACGTTTAATTTTCGCTCGAAAAACTAGCTATTGTGGACTGTACCTCTACCTAAATTTTGAGATATTTCAAAAACAATTGTTTTGACTGTATAGTCTCATCACTAATGATCTCGTAGCTCCCTAAGTTTTAAGTGAATTTTTGATTTCCAAAAAACATTAATTTATATGTTATGGCTCTATTCCTATTCAGTGAAAAGTTATACGATAGTAAACCTTGAAGTCGAAAAATAATAAATATACATACATATATATATATTGCCTGACCATAACAAATGAGTGATAAGTAATTTTGTATGGCAAATAATATGATTAAACAGAATAATAATTTGATAAAATCTTGTCATAACCGGATCACAACGTAGTAAAATATCTAAATACAAAAACTCGGATCATTTATGAATATTTTATGATTATAATTTTCATATTTATTGTTATTAATAATATTTATGATTACAAAATCCCGAATCCCGGGGTTGGACGAAAAAAATAAGAACATTATGGGTCTGTTCGTTTGTATGCTATTCTTACTAGTTTTACTCTTTTTGCAAGTATTTTACTCGAAAAACGTTTCTGTGCATATAAAAATATTAAAAGTAGTAAACATTTTAAGAGAAAATAATTTTCTCTTTTGCTATATTTTTCTTGAATATTTTGTACGAGCAAAACTAGTAAAATATTTTATTTTCAAATTTCTGTTGAATTTTAATTACAAACATAATAATAAGAAAATATGTTTAATTTTTTTTTAACATTTTTTGTTAGAACCTGTGGTCAATTTTGAACGAAGTCTTGCAAATTTTGGATTTATGATTTCGACTTGTATAAAACTTACGTATACATTATTATATTGTAATACTAATTTATGCACCTTTAAATGATCTTTGGAAAGGGCCTGTTTATCAGAGCTGTGGTCAATTATGGACTGATTATTTTAAAAATTGGTACATTGATAATATGAGACAATTCGTCTACACATTTTATGTAGTTTAATGCACGTTTAACTAAATGAATGTTAAAAAATTGTATTTGGTAGTTAAAGGTTAAAGGAATTCTATCACATTTAGGAGATTTAAAAGTGTCAAACTCTACTCTTGGAAGACAATTATATGGAAGCTAGATGAAACAATGGACAAATGTTGGATTATACAAGTTCTAGGTACCAAATTGCGTTAAGTCATCTTCCAAATCAACCTGTAGTCATTAACTATTGATGATATTCAACAAGGTTAAAAATAATACATATCCTTAGATAAAAGAAGTTTTATAAGAAAATATGTGAACAATTATCTGCAGAGGAAAAAAATATTCCCGTTTTGTTTTTTTTTTTTTTTTGAGATATTTTCAGGTTTGCATTTAATATAAGTAAAAAATAAAATAAAAATATAGTAAAATTTTATTTTACTTTATTCCGTTTTCTTATTTTTTTAAAGTAAAAGCTTGTTTCTTCGAATTTTTTAATTTCCCTTTTTTTTACCAGTTTTACTAGAATTTCAAACGAACATACCTTATGGTTCGTCTTTAAAAATACCAATGAATTTATTTAATTGAAATATGTATGCAAAATGTATTTTTTCTTTATATTTAAAATTTGTTTTCATATGAAATATCAATCCCGAAAAATCCCGGAATCCCGGGATTTGAAATTATAAAATCCCGAATCCCGGGATTTGCAAAATCCAGTTTCGTTTGGCATCCCTAGTGTAAACGAATTCGTTAACTTTTGTATTTGAAAAGTCAGATTTGAAAAAAGAAAATTTTATTAATTTTAAATTTTTTATATTCAAATAGATAAAAAACAAAGCATAAAAATAAAAAAAGTTGGAAACTTATTTTATTTGCCAAAACTTCCGAAAAATTAATAAGAGAATACCAATTATTTACAAGGGGCGTTCACGCAACATGTAGGTAATACGTATAAATTTACGAGTTGTGTAAATTTATCCGGTTGAATGAAAACCCTTAATAATTTGTTTTGTGTAAAACAATTAAAATAATATTTAGTTTTTTAGTATTGAATCAATTTTTATTATTGAATCAATAAAATGTTTAAAAAAAAAAAAAATATTTTATTGAATCAATAAAATAATGTTTAATAAAAATTATTACAAAATTTAATAAAAAATTTTAAACACATGTTTCATATTTTACAAATATGTAAATTGAAAAACATAATCTAATATTATAGATTGAAGGTTAATGCTAGTTGTAACATTTGGTAAATTTGGTGTAAAATTTATGAAAGGAAAGGAGATGTTAGTGTAAAATAAGAGTAATTATAGGGTAATACGTAGTAGAAGTGAGCCATCCATATATAAACGAGTAACGTTACTGACTAATTCATCATTCCATAGCCCGAACGCCTAAAGTTAGAGAGATGAAATTTGGACCATATGTTGGTCTCCCGCCAAGTAGTAGATCCACTACGAAGGAATTTTTGGAAATTTGAAAATTTAAGAGACAATATTAGTATACAATATTGTTTTAAATTAAATATTTGTCTGATTTGCCTTCAAAATTTAAACTCAAATACCAAGGTAATGCTGTTAAAATGGCTTAATTTCTCTAGAGGATGCCAAGTTTATATTAAGTTTTAAGCAATAGTATAATCTTTTTATAAGTATTTGGTATCTAAGCAAATGATAGAATGTGGAGATTGATAATTTATAAAAAAAAGTTAGTGGAATGTAATTTGATAGCAGAATTTCTTAAAGAACTTTAAATTTTGCATTTTTGGAGTTTTTTTTTTTAAACATAAAATTAATATTTAAGCTTTATTAAAATTTAAACGAATGGTGATATTTTGTTTAAATTTCAGTATAGTATTTATAAACTTGTTCTAAAATTAGTGATTAAAAAAAAATCTCACTTTTTTACATGAAAATACCCATAATTCCAATCCATATAAAACGTGTTAAAAAAATTTACTTTTTTAATTGAAATGGTCACCCTGTCGTTATAAGGGGCCTCCGTCAGAAAATACTTTTTGGGTGTATACCCTACATATAGTGCTAAAAAATTAAAATAATTTTAACTCGATCCCAGCTTTGAAATTTGAGATTTAAAGCTAATTTTATTCCGCATATTTTGGTGTATCATTTATATAAATCGTGCATACTAGAGTAAGGAGTGTGATCGAAAAATTCTTAACATAAATAATATTCAATAACTTGGAAACGGTTGATCTTAGAGTTTTTATTATTTTTTTAATCATTTGATAATTTAGCACAGATCACAGAAATATATAATCTTTATGGTTCTAACTAATAATTATAAAACTGTGGACCATTTTTGAAAACCCTTTCTTTGGAGATTTGATAGTTGCTTCAGTCACTTTTTTGGAACAGTGTGCACATCTTCTGTTAAAATCTTCGGTATTTTGGGACACCCTTTTTGTGCTCTTGAATTCACTTTTCACAAGAGCTCAATATCTCTCCACTGGTCTAAACTATGGACAATTTTCAAAATTGACCTCTCTTGGTACAAAAACTATGTTATTGTTTTTGTACCACTCCAGAGCTTTCTTACCGTAGTGACATGATACCAACTGGGTCCAAAATTATGTTGACACGTTGTGCTCTCTTACGAAAGGAAGAAGTCTTTTTTGCAAATATTCCTTTATGCACATATTGGCATTTATAGATCCGAATGTATCAAATGACTTTCCTGTTTTGCAGCAACTGCAAAAAGCTTGTTATACCATGAATTTTGTAAGAATTTTTTTCTGCGTTTTGGTCCTAAACTTATCTTCAACATTGCTTCGAGCATTACCAATAAAAATTTTTGAGACACAAGATGCGAAGATTCTACCAGCACCTACGTTTCTTCGTCAATTATACAGCTTGAGTATTTTTGTATGAAATTTGGTTTTAAATTCCGAGTCCTATTTTTGGCTTGTAATTTTTTTTGCAGAATTCCAGTTTGGAATTTTTTGAACTTTATATGTTATCAAATTTCCCATTAGCATTAAATTTTCGCACCAAATAGTAGAAGCACTGAGAAAACTGAGCTGATTTTGTTCCAGATGTGTTTGGAGTTCCTTTCAATATGTCTTATATTCTGGCGTTCCCAATATCATGTGGTCCTTTTTTCTTACCGAACTAGGTTTCACATCAATAGTCATATTCTCCTGATACTGTTTAATAACATTAGAAACGGTTTTATGGACGACATTTAATTCTGTGGCCAATTTTTTGTAAGACCTATTTGGATTTTTTTGAAATTTTTTAATAACTTGTAGGACGTAAATCTTTTTCGTCACTTATTTTGATGAAAATAAGGACAAATTAACATGGTTGTTATTAAAAATAATAACTGAAGTATTTTTCCACTATAACTAGATCAAAAAAATTTAGAATATTGATTCCGAAAAAGTTATGAGGCAAAATGTGTGTTAAGATTTTTTCGATCTCACTCCTTATTCATTTTACTGGACTTTTTCATTGTTTGAATAATCAAATAACTCAAAATTGCAGTTTTTAAATTACTCGAATAATCGAGTAAAACTTTTAAGTTACTCGAGTAAATTATACCTTCAAATTTTACTCGTTTTTTCAATGATTATTGAAAAATATAATATTAAAGTGTGATTTGAAAAGTTATAAAATGAGTAGATTAGAAAAACTAATGATACCCAATTAAAGGAGATTATCTATACTTTTGATAAAAAATAAAAATTTATGTTGAGTTTTTATCTGCTTTGGAATAATTAGCGATTCTGTCTCATAACCTCACTTTTCATTTTGGACACATACTAATATGCACAAATGTTTTCAGATATATTCAAAATGTTTGTACAATATTCTTAAGTATCTGAGATCTAGAAAACCCAGATTTATTTTGAGCATAAAATGTGTTTATATGGTTTAGTTATAGCGAAAAAATATCTCAACATCATTAGTATCAAAACTACACTGATTGAAATTTTTGAAATTATATTACCCATATACTACAATGACTGATCGCCAAACATACATAACCAATTGTATTAAATACTAGATAGTCATTTAATATTATACAAATTTATATAGTTTTTAATATGATTTACTCTTATTTGTATTATGTTTTAGTTAAATTTTGTGCAAAAATGTTTCGCAACTTTATATAAAATTCTATATAAATTATATAAACTTGTATAATAAATTAGTCAAATATACAATTAGTTAGAACTAACTACTTTTCTCCATTTAATAGAGAAATTTATGGTAAATTTAAAATATATAATTCTTTCTCCCAAATGTACGCTTAAAAATTATAATTGGCTCTATTTTGAATTAAACCATAATTTTTACAAAAAAAAAATTTCAATATTTTATTTCTCTTTTTTCCTATTTTTCTGGTAATTTGGTAAATAAGACTCATTATTATGACTTATATAGTGAAAAAATTGTGAAAATATATTTATTAGTTTCTGAGTTATTACATTTTGAAAATGACAAAAAGCCACCTATTATTTTTAACTCCAAATTTCTTCTATATTACAAATTTCATTTCATTCAAGCCATCTCCATTATATCCTCTACACCAGACTGAGAAATTATTGTATCAACTATGTACTTTCATTCGTAGACCCAATATGTTTTTCCAAATTTATTTCTTATAAAACATTTAATATAAAAAGGAGAAAATAGATTTTCTTTATTATTATTATTTGAATTTTACGTTATGATTTTTTTTGTTTAATTTTTGTGATCGAAAAACGACCTTTAACTACGTATTGTAATTTAGACATATATTCGGTTATTTTTACATAATATGTAAAATTTTTTTTAATAAACTTTCGAATTATGGTATCACTTTTTTAAATATTCTATAAAAATTTTGAAACATTGCTTTTAAGCAAAATTTTTTTAAAAACAAAAATTAAAACATCTTAAAAACAAGTTAAGAAAGGAAATATTTAAAATATTTTTTACTCGAATTATTCGATTAATCGGCATAATTTGCTCGAATAAATTTTTATTCGAAATTCTTAACTTTAATTTAATTGAACCATTATTTGATTTTAATTTGTCGATTAATCGAGCAAATAATATTCGAGTGAATACTCTAGTGCATACTGTTCTCGAGTTATGATGAAATATACTCGAGTAATCGGCTTATTTAGGGCACAATATTAGACACGCCCATAAAAAAATCTCGACCCGATGGAAAAAAACTGAAAGCAAAAGATTTGAGTTTAGCATATGAAATTCCATCTAGTCTACATATTTTTTATTTTGAAGGATCACGAAAAAAAAATTTTTTGTCGACCAGTGTAATCATATGTACAATAGCGAGCATAAAAAATGCAACGCTAGGCTATAAGATTTTTGATCGTATTGATTAGGGCTAGAACGTCATTTAATTATCCAATTTTGTTGTAATTTTATTCTTTGTGGCCTTAGCCAACTATTGTATGTCATTTTGTTCAAAATTGTTACGCATACGAACAGTTAATACAATTTTTTTTTTAAACAAGTTGTAAATTTAGGGAAGCAAATAAAACGCAACTCCTAAAAAATCACCGGATTTTTTAAATTTTGATAAAAATAATTATTGAAAAATGCAAATTACCACCAATACATATAAATTCAAGGTAATTTTAACTACAAAGGATATTAACAATATTAAAAAACACTCTTTTCTCCATACTTGTTAATAATTTTAGAATATTTTCGAATAACATTCTGATAATGGCAGTGAATTAATATTAATATGTAGTTCTAATATGAAAATTCTTAAAAATTATCTTAAAGAAGCAATATTGAAACGATCATGCCTGTAACAATTGATACAAGTCATTTAACAGTAGATATTTGATGTTATCCGAATGAACACATTTGGCCATTTAAAGCCACTATTGCCAGCAATCGTTGATTTAATGATGTAAATATGGAAACTGGATACCCTTCTAACGTAAGATATATTATTTACTAAAATCAAACTAGCACTTTTACTTTTAGAGGCAGGTCCTTTATTATTTTTACGAGTACTCTATAATGGAAATGAGAGCCTATTACGATAACTTGAATTAATATGTTTCTAAACGCATAAATTTCGATTTTATACGGTCTAGGTAGACATACTTATTTCCAATAGTAAACAAGTCCAATAATCACGACGGATGTACTTTTAATTATTCAATATATGAAGAGGTCATAATAGGTACATTTCTTAACTGTCTTTCCTTGTGTTAGAATTTGTTCCAGGACCAAAATCAAGAGATATTTGAACGTTATAGCAATACCGGGCGTTCAATAATGTTATATCATTGCCAAAAAAAAATATTTTAAGCTGTTGATTCCATCACAATAATGATCAAAACTGCACGCAGAAAAAAAACATGGTCACCACAACTATGATTATATAGCCGTTTTTGATTGATTTAAATATACTGTGTTCATGATAGCAACGTTTATGATTCTGTTTAATCATTTAATGATTACCCACAATCAAAAATTTAATATGGTTCACTGAATTATAATATGTATTTAAATATGTTTATATGAAATCATATCAATTCTACAATAATTTAGTTAATTACATAACCATTCATTTCATTTTACAAATTTGGTTAATTCTACAACCATTAAGCCATTAACTTTCAATGCCTTTTGAATACACATTTTTGTGTATCAGTCCAGTAGTTATAATTCTCATTTTGTTTATATATGAACAAATATAAATTGACAAGTTTTGTCGTGGTACAAATGAATATAAATATGAAAATATGGCATCATATATATGATAATATGGGATTATATATATGATAATATGGGATTATATATATGATGAAATTAGTTTATATATATGATAAAATAGAATTATATATATGATAACATGGGATTATATATTTGATAAAATGGAATTATACTTATGGTGGAATTAGTTCATATATATGATAGAATGGAATAATATATATGATAAAATGGAATTATATGTATGATAAAATTAGTTTATATATGTATATGATAACATGGAATTATAAAATGATAAAAACATGATGAAATTGAAAGCATTACTTAAGAAAAGGTTATAAAACTTACTAAAAGTTATTAATAAGGTTATGAACCTTACTAATAAATTATAAATTCGAATCATAATAATGATTACGTACAAATATACTTATTGTAACCTGGAATCATATATTACAATCATAGTATGTTGCTCTTATTTTATGGTCACAGGAACCATATTTTTTCTTTGCGTGTGGTTGCGTTACTTCAGCCGAAAGGTCTTACTCAATTATAAATTATGAAGTTAAGCCAAACTATCATAAATATTTGATCGTTTATTTGTAGAAAATGTTTGTTGGATTTAAAATAACTAACAAAATAAATAATAATTCCAAAAATATCAATCTCTATTGAAAAATCTCCAAAATAGTTTCCAACCATTTCCAATAAAAATTTGTATCAAAATTTGAAATATCATGTTTATTTCTTTAGAGTTGCATTTTTTTTGCTCGCTCAAATTTACAACTGCTTTTACTAAACGTTAAATAATTTTCCTTACGTACAAAAATATTCGACAAAATTATATGCAACTTGTTTCTATGACCACAAATAATAAAATCACATTTTTTGCATTTCATCACACGTTGCATTTTTAATGCTCACTACTGTATATTTTACCTCCCATAAGGCCGGATATTGTTTGATGTCTCATAAAATACAGGAATAAAAAAATTATTATTAGATACTTAGATACTCACTTAAAATACATTTTGTCATCTTTATGTGTTTCCGAATCGGAAAGATAAATAAATTTCAATAAATTTTAGGAAAATTACTAAGAAATATATGATAACTTACCTTCAATGGGCTTCAAAAATTAGATTTTTTTGTTTTCGTCATTTTTGTAATTGTATTGTTATTATTTTGCTGGAATTGTCAAAACATAAGAAATTGTTTTTGTTTTGTGCCTTGGTTTTAAAACTAATCACAACCAATAAAACAAATTGTTTAAATCAAATATTTTATTTTATAAAATTTAATTTAAAGCAAAATATTAATTTATTCAGAAATATTTTATCCATAATTTTTTTTTTTTTTTTTTTTGTGTATAATTTAGTAATTTAAGTTTTTACACAAGTTTTGAAAAATGTTTAAATTTGTTTGTAAATATGTAAATAAGGGGTCATACCTAGAAATGTAAACATATAATACTTATGAACATACTTAAATACATACTTGTATAAGTGTGTGAATTTACACATTATTGACACATATTATGTATTTTGTTAGTTGACCTTTTTTTATATATTTATAAAGTTTCAAATACAAGAACAATAACAAGGAAAATCTTCTCAAAAAAGCTTATTTGATAAGCTGCTTAAATTTTGGTTACGATGGGTTCAATAAACTATAATATTTATAATATAGAGGGTATTCAAAAGAAAATATTTCTATATCAAAGGTGGTAACTTTTTTCATATTGTTTGAAAATTGTTAAAATTTATCCAATTACTTTAAATTTTCCTTTATTTTTATTTTTTATAACAGCCGTTAAAACTATGCTAGCACACATACATATGTAAAACAGAAATTCACATATTTTCTTTAAAACTGTAGTCTGTAAAATGTAAAAAAGGTAATATTTTGATTTATTTATATATTTTATTATTTTTAAAACTATATTTCCTAAATGGTTTTCATTATCTATTCAAAATATCAAAAATATACAATTATTTGCTTAAATGATTCATGTATACATATGTATAACATTTGGAAATAATTTATCTAAATTCCATTCAATTGAATTCAGACATATTTAATAGCAAAACAAAAATTAAATTATTTTTTGAATTTTTTCATTTTATATACGGATACTAAATTCTTTATTCATATGCAAATTTGATGATTATTTAGAGGAAATTTAATACATATAATTTTTGCTATTTTATATAATAAAGCAAATAATAAAAATACAAACAAAACAAAAAATACTAATACCAATACTAATAAAACACAAAAACAGGATACATTAATGTTTATGTAAATGCACGTATTAAGTTTTCAATAATGGTAACGAATGTGTGTTGAGGAAGAGAAGAATTGTACTATTATTTTAAATAATATTTTTAAAAATCTAAACATACAATGATAAATCACTATTTTATATTCATTTTAACACGGTCAGAGACATTTATATATGGATAATTGTAAATATGTACACTGAAAAGAGAAAATTTGATATTCAGAAGACATTGATCAAAAATAAAAATAAATACATTTTAAATAATTAAAAATTAAAAAACTCAATAACTCAAAGGATCTAAAATGATTTCTAATAATGTTATATACTATATATTTTTATTAATTAACATATTTCCTACCTTAAATTTGTTTAAATGTATAACTATAAAAGCCAGCGAGCGAATTGTAAAGTTATACCATTTTGCTATTAAATACTAGACAATAAATTTTACCTTTCATTATTCCTTAATATCAGGTATATGTTTATAAACATACATAAATATATCTGTATATGTTTGGATATATATTTAAACTGCATCCGTACTTCTACACATACATACATAAATACATGAATAAGTACGTATTTTGAACCAATACAATAATAACATAAAGCCTTTAACACCGCAATAAATTCTCATATAACATTAAGTACTATACTTAAATATTTCAGCATAGCAAAAGTGTCTGTAGCATCCACAGTATGTAGCAAAAGTTTTCAAAAATAATAATAACAATAATTTCGAGTATCCTTAACTATTTTTTTCTTTTTAACAGTTTTGGATAGACTTTTAAACGTATTCAATTATATCTTCTATATTGATTAAATATTAAAACCAAATTTTTAAATCACATAACACAATTTTTCGAGTTTAATTGCAAAAATATTATACCTTGGGTTTCACGCTACCCCTATCTTATTGAACTAAAAAAGTTTAGTGTAAATAAACTTTGATATATTTCTTTTACACTAATTTAACGGCTATGAATCCTAGTTTTTCTGCAAAAGAATTAAAATCTTTAAAATACGTGAAGAATAAGATAATCGACATAAAAATAACGGTTAAATACAAAGCGAAACACGAGCATTTTTCCAAAACTCTTTATAGCAGAGATCGAATAAAATTCTAAGTAACTGTAATGATTATATTCCATTTTGGCGATTTTTTAATATTGGCATTTTTTTTTCTATTATAAAATCTATTACAAAATTTACGTATTTAAGCAATATATTTTTCCGTTTGTGATTTTTTTCCATTAGGGTTTTTCCTGTTTTGGTGCGTATTTCGTGTTTGCGATTTTTTTATTTTGATGATTTTTTCCGTTTAATAATTTTATTCTCGGTTAGTTGATTTCTTTTTTTTTATTTTTTCGATTTTTTAGTGTTTTACAATATTATTAAGAAAAATAGGAAAATCATAATATAACTGTTATTTTTCATCAGTTATGCAACTTGATAAGTATCCAGAATGAAAAAAACACAAAATTAAAAAAAAAAAAAGCCTTGACTGCCACGTCCGATTTTAATAAAACTCCGTCCGTCCATATAAACTTTGTAATCAAACTTCAGGTCGCAATTTTGAACAGAAATTAATTAAATTTGCCACACAGGTTTCCTATAGTCCGGGAACAAAGCCTATTGAAATTGGTTATGATCGGTCCATTATTTCACTTAGCTCCCATACAAATGTCCTCCCGGAAAAGGGTTTAACGATCATAAATCCCTTAAATATAGAAATATTTTAATGAAATTTGGCACATATAAGTTTCATATAACTTTAAATAAGTGTGCCGTTTTTTAGAAAGATCAGTACATAATTGATCATAGCTCCCATATTAACCCCTTTTGAGAAAACCACTTTAATGGACTTAAATCCCATTAAAATGTTAGTATCAAGTTAATATTGGACACAAATAAGTTTTATATAAACAAATGATAGTGCCAAGTTTTACAAAGATCGGTCCATAATTTACCATTGCTTCCATATAAGGCCCTCTTTCGGGAATCACCCAAAAGTGAATAAATTCATGTAAATATTAGCATCGACGTAATATTCTGTATTCGTATGTTTTTTTTTACGCTTATGAGTATCGGTCCACATTTGGCTCCAAGTCTAATAAAAGATCCCTCCCCGAATTATGATGTACACAATGGTGTAGGGTATCATATGGTCGGGCTTGACCGACTATATCTTTTACTCTCGTTTTACATTAAAAATGTGTACTTGCTAAAAATAAAAATGAACGGAATAAAAATAAAAACAATTGTGAACTATTTATACAAAATTTCGTTGACGTTTCACCTTATATGGGAGGTGGGCGGTAAAGTGGGCCCACCACTTTTATCAACTATCTGTACAAAATTTCGTTATCATTTATTTAAGAGATATCAGCAGAAAAGTAGGAAATGAAGCTACAACGGACACCCTGTGTTTCTAGTATTTTGCCCATAACTTTTTATAAATAAACCTTATATTTGAGCCAAATTTCCTCCCCCTAGGTTGTCCCGTTCGAGCCCTATCCTGCTTTCAACAGACAGACAGACGGACGGACATAGCTAGGTCGACTCAGAATCTAGCCAGGACCCAGAAAATATATAATTTATGGGGTATTAAATGATTCCTTCGACATGTTATACACGGAATGACAAAATCAATATACCCCCATCTTCTTTATGGTGGATATGAAAAAAAGCAATTTTATAAAAGCACATAATATTTAATAAATTACCAATTTAAAAAGCAATTTTGTTTTTAAATACATATATACTAATTTACATAAATAGTATCAAATGGAAAGAAAATGTAGGCACTTATCCAAAGAGTACCAATTTTCTAAAGAAGCACCATTATTTAAAAAGTCTATAAATAAGTTCAACAAAAATTACAAACAAATTAATCTTCACACTGGGCACGGTGTAAACTTGTTACTTGACTTCCCTGCTAGGTTTTCTAAAAATAGAAACAAACAGAAGGGACAAAACAAATAACAACAACAACATTGTTCATTGCTACTTAATAAGTGGCTAAACAATAACAATTATACATTGCTTCATTTGCTACCTAACTGATAGCTTTAAAGCATATAAACAATAATAATTGTAAAAGGAGAATACAAATAATTGTAAAAAGCTTTATCGTAAACCATTCGTCTAACTTAATAACATTTAGGAAAAGAAGTCACAGATTCCATTTCCTAAAAATTGTAAGTTAAATAGATGATGTTTACAGAGAACACCACGGTGGGACACTGAAGAGTGCTGATGACGGTCGTGGCTGACTAGAAAATGCATTCCATTCTGCCGAGTGTCCAATAAAACTTTTACAATGTATTCTTCTACAATTATTCAATGAACTTGAGCCCGAATAATACAAATTCTAAAAACTCTATAAATAAGTTCAACAAAAATTACAAACAAATTAAGTTTAGATTTTTTTAAATAAATGTAGAGATTCTCTAATTTTTTTTTTTGTTTTTTAACTGATTCTGCCCATTTTTTTGGATGGTGGGTATAAAAATACTAATTTTAAAAAGTACCTTAATTAATTTTAAAGCTTAAAAATTAAAAAAGGTTAATAACAAGTTTAAATTTTTCATCATAGTACCGCTTTAAAAGAAACTACCAATTTCCTTTAAAAGTACATGTAAATATCATAAAATTACAATTTTTATTAAAGTCCCAGCAAAAACTTGGTAATGACATGTAGTTACAGATGTAGTTACTTTGTAATGACAACAACATACTGTCTGCATTACATAGAAGTTGTTTAGTAACTAATTGTAAATAATTATTTATGATCAGATTTTTGAAAATATTAATTTTTATTGATTTTTATAAAGCAGTTACCAAATTTGCGTATGATTTAATTTGTAGTCTAAAATAGCTTATTTTTATTGCATTTATTTTATTTACATTTTTGGTTGTTGTTTAGTTTTTTAAATTAAAATTTAAAAAATCTTTTTACAACAACAAAAAAATAATTTATATCCTGACATTTCATTACTTATTTATAACATAAAATGTAACTAGTTCCTATTGTTATTACTAATCATGACTTCAGTAATGCTTAAAATCAATGCGCTATTTAACAGCTTGGAAGTAATTAGTTATTGTAATGACATCTAAGTAATATATAGGGTAAGTAGTTGCCTCTAATGTCATCACCGTGTTAAAGTAATGAGTTATTCAGCTAATGTGTAAGTAGTGGAGAGCCATTATATTAGCTTCTTAACTCATTGCATGGCAACCAAAGTTTTTGCCGGGGTGCTATGTATTTTAAAAAATGCACTGAAGTTAAACAAGAATCTGTAATAAGTTCCTCAATAAAAGACGATATTTATGTAAAAGAAATAATATTGATAGCTAGTTTTGATACAAGATACTTGTAGCATTTTATAAATACATTTTGTATAGGATTTAGGGATACCAGAAGGAAAGACAACTATAATATATTTTATATGAAAAACTTAAATTAACTACAAGCTTTTTTAAAGTTTTCTTTAAAATGTTTGCTCATTAAATGCTCACACTGTTTTCACAAACTTATATATTAATTTTAAAAGTACATATATACATACACACATTTCCAAATAAACGTGTATGTATATGTGTAATATTATTTTACTATATTTCAATGCTATAGCGTTACTTTATTGTTACAATACCAACAATACATACACATACATATGTACATATATTCAACATAAGTGGCATAATAAATAGTTGATGTTTCCTACTTATACTATGGTTTACTTCAGCAAAAAAATTAAAAAAAAAAAAAAATTACTAAAGTAAAATATCCTCTCCTCCTCTCTGTATATAACAACAGAAAGGAAAAACAAAAAGGTTTCATGTTTAACACTTACCACAAAACAATACCACAATACTGATGATACAGGTTTATACACTCACTCACACTTACAAATACTTATTAATATGTCAAGGCAAATTGTGGCAGGAAGGAAAAACAAAGCAGGAAAAAAGGAAAAATATAATAACAGTCGTGTTAGTTGTAACAAAATTGATAGTAAAATGTTGATGACTGACTAACCTAACAAAAGGGCGGCCAAGATAAATAAGTTATTAAATAAGTAAATGCTCCTTAGACAAAATTAGTCACTTTAGCCTGAAAGACAGCTAGTTATTGTCTATTTAGTGCGTTGATATACACTAAATTGTTGTTGTTTATTTTACTTTATGAGTTGTTTACTCTTTTTTTTTTTTTTTTTTTCTTTGTTGCTAAAAATTAATTTGGGAATTTACCATAAATAGCCAACTTGGCTTAAAAACATCCTTCCGTTTTGTAAGCTTTAACTTTTTACTGTTTAATTTTTTCTATATTTGCTACTCACATATATACACATACATACTCGCCTTTGTTTACGAAAGTTTTTATGAACTTTTAGGACTTTGTGGTAAAATTATTTATTTTTAATAAAATTTTTGTACAGAATAATACCAAATATTTTTTTAAATAAATATTTTTAAACTAAACGCTTCTTGCGTCTGTTGTTGTGTATTTATTAAATTAAATTGCATAAGTAAATATTAAATTCTCTTAACACTTGTTTTTATTTATTTGCTTAGATTGGTTTGTTTTAACATAAACAACAAATTCAGTTGTGATTTATTTAAATGTTTAACAGTTTATACATAAATTACATATTTGGTATAAATATTTTGGTGTTCTTTGTTTTTTTAAATATTTATACCCTACACCACCATAGGTGGTTGGGGTATTATGCGTTTGTGCTGATGTTTGTAACGCACAGAAAAAATATTCGGACCCCCCCACCTTAATGCATACTAATCGACTCAGATGTCCGTCCGTCCGTCTGGACGGCTGGCTGTCTGTCGCAATTTTAAAGATATCTTGATGAAATTTGGCACGAATAGTTGTTTTGGCACAAGGACAAAGCCTATTGAAATTGATTATAATCGGTCCATTATTTCACCTAGCCCCCATACAAATGTCCTCCAGGAATAACGATCATAAATGATTTAAGTATGCAATATTTTAATTAAATTCGGTGCAAAGAAGTTTTGTATAAGTATGAATCTTTGTGCCAAATTTCATGAAGATCGGCCCATAATTGACCATAGATCCCATATAAACTTCTCTTCCGAAAATCACTTTAACGTGCATAAATCCCATACAAATGTCAGTATCAAGTTAATATTCGACACAAATAAGTTTTGTTTAGGTAGGAAACACAGTGCCAAATTTTATGAGGTTCGGTCCATAGTTTTTAATAGCTCCCATATAAACCCACTTTCGGGAATCACCCTAAAGCGCATAAATTCATATAAATATTAGTATTATTCCGTAAAGGTATCGATCCACAATTGTCCACATGTCTAATATATGACTCCTCCACGAATTTTGATGCACATGCATGATGGTGTACGGTATCATATGGTCGGGCTTGACCGAATATATCTTTCTATCTCGTTTTTATATTGTATAATTCCCAGTAAAAACTTTGGTTGCCTGTAATGAGTTAAAAAGCCAATATACGGGCTATTCACTACTTCCACATTAGCTGCATAATTAATTATTTTAACACGGTAATGACTTACCCTATATTATAACAAGTAGGCATTTCTGAGCGTCAATGTTCGTTTAATATTTTTTTTTTTTTTTCATCTAAATTTATTTATTGAATTTTCACTAAATTAAGTGAACAAACAATAAGTATTCAAATCTTAGCTCTAAATCTTAATTTATATTAAGTCCAACCACTGTCGGACGAAAAACTATATGTAATCAAAGAGTTTAGCTTAGGCGGAGGTCTGTTGTGTTCCTTCTTCTCAAACGGTTGTAGCCATCGCTTCTTATTATGTTTCGAGCAAGTGGGTTAGGGTGTACTTCAAGCTTCCTCAAATAGGATTCTGCGTGTTTTCTTATTTCATCTTTAACAATAGGAACATTGAGGTCCTTGTGAATATTATCATTTTTTATATACCAGGGTGCTGCGGTTATCATTCGAAGTATTTTATTTTGGAATCTTTGAATTTTTTCAACATTTGAAGCTGAGGCCGTGCCCCATAGTTGGATATCATAGTTTAATAACTAATAAATAAAATGTTGGGATATAAAAATTTGGTTTTATTTTAAAGATTTCATAAATTTTAATTCCATAAACTTAACGATAATAACTAAAAATGTAATAAAAATAAGATTTTTGGATAAAAAGCAATTCATACGTAAATTTTTGTTTTTTATATACATATTTATCAATTATTTTATAAATATTAATTGCTAACTGAATTAAGAAATCAATAAAAAGTAGTACATACGGGTTATAAATAAGTAGTTACTAAAAAAATGCTTTGTAATATAGACAGTATGTTGTTGTCACTGAAAAATACCTACATCCGTAACTACATGCCATTACCAAGTTTTATCTGGGGTTTGAATAAACTATTTTATTTTTTATTATTTTTTAAATTATTATTTTTTTATTTTATTTTTTTTTTTAAAGCAACTGGACAGAAATAATTTTTGTACACAACTCTTAAAATAAATTAAATGAAATTCAATATTCTTATTTAAAATTTTAAAACTTGTTCTAAAATTATTAGTTCCAGAACTAATATAATTAGAACCATTTAAGATTCTTTAATATTGTGATTCAAAGTTTGTTTTAAATAATTTTTTGATTACTAGTACTTAAGAACTAGTTCTATATTACTCGTACATCACCACACAGAACAAATTACAAGTTCCCAAATGACTTTCTAAAACTGTTAAAAAGAACCCAAAAATTTTAAATGTATTTCTCTATAAACTCCTATTTTTTTTTTTCATTAAATAATTGTGTGAAAAGGAAAATTAAGTTAAAAACCCTTCCACCCTCAAACATTGAATTTGTATTTTTTTTTTGGGCGTTTTTTTCTCTCTTTGTTTCACAGGCAAAAAATATATATCAGAATGGATTTAAACTTAGTTTGTTGAAAGCTAATAACCAGGGAAACCAAAATATGCAATTGCATATTTTTTCCTGGGCGTTGAATAAAGTTATAGATAAAATATTTATCCATTTCAGAACGAATAAACCATTATGCCATCGATTTGTTAGTGCATATTTTTGCCTTTTTTACCCTTTTGCATTTAACGGTATTTTTGCACATTTTGTTATTTTTAGGACATTTTAGAGCCTATTTTGATAATATATTTTATACCTCTCGAAATTTTTTTCAAATTTTATTTTATAAAAAAAAATAAAATGAAAAAATTAAATTATAAAATAAAATTCTCTTTAATAGATACCATTTTATCGTTGAGAATCTTGATTTTTAGCTACAAGATTAAAGATTATAAAAAATTGAAGTTAATGTTGTAAAAACAATGTTTTTTTGTTTTTAATGAAACCTATGTAATGTTCAATAGTCTTTTCGTTATTTCGCTAAATTTTTACAAATTTTCTTCGTTTATGAATAAATAGGTTTAGTAAAATAAATTGTGTGTTATGAAACAATATAACCCTTTGTTTTATGGAAGAAGATAATTTTATTGAAAAATAATTTAAAAAATTTTGTTTTTTAAGTGGCATATTTTTGCGTTTTTTTAGAGCATATTTGTATTTTTTTGCGGCATTTTTAATGCCCATAAAACCTTATTGTGGTTTCCCTGCTAATAACATAAACGTTAAAAAATGTATGAAATAATTTTGAGCTATTATACCGACCAGCAGAGAGCGCTTAAGTCGTCATATCTTTGTAAATACTGATTTAGGAGGTTGAAAAAGCGGAAAAGATATTAATATTTTTTTCAAATTTTGAAATCATTTTAATTTTTGTAATTTCCTAATTATTAAAAAAAAATCTAATAATATATACAAAGACGATTGTTTGTTAGGAAATAAAGTTCCCAGCAAAAACTTTGGTTGCCATGTAATGAGTTAAGAAGCTAATATAATGGCTTTACACTACTTACACATTAGCTGAATAACTCATTATTTTAACACGGTGATGACATTAGAGGCAACTACTTACCCTAAGCATTACTTAGATGTCATTACAATAACTAATTACTTCCAAGCTGTTAAACAGCGCATTGATTTTAAAACATTACTGAAGTCATGATTAGTAATAACATTAGGAACTAGTTACATTTTAGGTTATAAATAAGTAATGAAATGTCGGGATATAAAATATTTTTTTGCTATTGTAAAAATATTTTTTTAATTTTAAAAACTTAACAACAACCAAAAATGTTATTAAAATAAATGTAATAAAAATAAACTATTTTAGATTACAAATTAATTAATACGCAGATTTTGCCTTTCATTTATGTATCCCTTCTCCAAATATATGAATTGGTAACTGCATTATAAAAATCAATAAAAATTAATATTTTCAAAAATCTGATCATAAATAATTATTTACATTCGGGTTATAAATAATTAGTTACTTAACAACTTACGGATGTAGTAACAAAGTAACTACATCCGTAACTACATGTCATTACCAAGTTTTTGCTGGGTGACTATAAAATCTATTTACATACTTCAATACTTCAAAGTTAAAAATTTTGCATCTTTGACGTACTTCACGCATCAATTTAATGTGTCAATTTGGTTCCGTTGTATATAAATACATGTATTTTACTGCAGCTGTCAGTTGCTTCTTTAAGGCAATGCTAAGAATAAAAAAGGCTAACAAAAAAGCTAGAAGCTAAAACGAAAATTTTGAGGCTAAAAGCAAAATAAAAAGGCTAGATTTAGCCTTAAAAAGGCTAAACTGGCAACACTGGTTGCAGTTGAAGCGAAAGTATTCTATATAGTTGAGCCTTTTTTTTATTTATTTATTTATTTACTTCAGCTACATATATTACAAACAGCTGAGAAAAGTTTACAATCGCCTTGAGGCGATTTTTTTGTAAAAAAATCTAGTTATTCCATACAAATTTTGCAAAAGGCGCAAATTTTTTTTTTGCTAAACTTGGCAAAAATGCCAATGCAAGTGTTTTTTTCATTTTAATATGAGATTAATTTTGACAGATTTGTAACAGTTTTAAGAAAAAGCATATATGGTAGATATAAGTATTCTTGCTCCGATTCCAAAGAGCTATATAGAATAGAAACACAATGATATATGTGGAACGTAGACCAACTTTCATAATTTGTTGCCAAAATTTGTAGAAAATATTGTAAATGCGTTGGTTAAGTTAAACTTCATTTTCTATACATAAATATATGGTCGCCAAAAATGCAGAAAGCCGCAAACAAATTTTAATTTTTTTTTTTGGCTTTAAAATTAAGTCTATTTTTAATGATAATTCCTAATGATACCCTTAAAACAAAAGTAGATAGAGCAGTATTCACTCTCAATTTTTTTTTTTTTTTTTTATTAAATTCAAATAATTTGTTGAATGCTTCGTTTCTGCCCTTTTGATTTCTATTAATATTAGTGTAATTTTTTAATGACATCTATTTGTTTGAATGTATTTTTAATTCGTATACAATATTATAATTCAATATAAAACCACATTAAATTTTTGATAGGTTGCGTCCGTTTGCTTTTTAGTTGATGATATGTAGTATATTCTATCTACAGTTTGTGTGTATGTGTGTAATTAAAAATTGTTAGGATTTTACTTACTCATTTACTACTCATACTTTGATGTCTAAACATATCTAAGAGTTTATATAAATTTCTTTATTTACATTGGTTTAATCAAATAAAAAGCCTAGAGCAAAATTTTCTGTGGTTTTATCATATTTTATTACATTAAAAAAGGAAAAATGAAAATAAAAGGAAAATTGTAATTTTATTATGATTTGTTGTGAAAAACAACATGAAGTAAGTACGTTATAGATAAACAGTCTGTCATATACAGTTCTAAATTTATACAAACAAATTTAATTTATATTATTTACGTTTTATTTAATATAATTTGAGGTTGATTTGAGATAAAAATAATAATAATACTATATGTTCCGTTGAATTTAAAAAAGTCCTCTTCGAGACCAAAATTCTAAGGGAAAAAATTAAAAATAGTTTTTCAAAAAATTAAAAATAGTTCAAAACTACGAATTTTATGAGACCTGTTTGAAAGATCCATGATTTAATTAAAGTACTAAAAAGAAGTTAAATTTAAATTTTTATTATTTTCCTATTTAAGTATGCATGTTACTACCAAAGGTTTAACTACTTAATTCACTTTTTAAAATCGAATTAAATTTATTATCCTAGTCATTCTTTTAAAGCATTCATATTAATTTAATTCATAAACTTGAATTCTTTTTACTTCATATGAATTGAATTAATTCTATAAAGAATTAATTTCTTAAAGAATTCACAATCAATTATTCAATTCAAGCTTAACAAATATATTGAATCATTCAATTCTTTTCAATTCAAATCTATTATAAATTAGCTCTTGAAAATATTTTTTTAATTCTTTTTGTTAAAAGATTAAAAAACAGAATATTAAAAATTGAATGAAAGAAAAATATTTTCATTCAATTTGTAGAATATTTCAATTATAAAAAATTTAATGAATTCTTTTTAAATGTAATTTAATAAAGAATTAATTCTATTTAAACAAAAGCCTTTGAATGAAGCTATAGGAATAATGTTTTTGGGAATGATACTTATTATGGAATGAAAAACTAGTATGTATTTCTTAATTCCGAATTAAGATTTAAGGGAATTAAACCAAGATTTAATTAATTCTTTCGAATCTCTGGTTACTACAAAACTTTACTTTGTAATCATATTTATAAAATAATATTTATAATTACTACTTTGTTGTTACTTTTCAGTATGTAGTTTTGTTTACTGACATTTACAGCAAAGCACCACACAGAGTTTGATCATAAAGTAGAAGTTTTGTTTTCATTTTCATTTTTTTTTATTTTGTATTCGTATCTGTATTTTTATACCCTACACCACCATAGGTGGGGAGGGTATTATGCGTTTATGCTGGTGTTTGTAACACCCAAAAATATTGGTGTAAGACCCACCTTAATTTATACCAATCGGCTTAGAATCACTTTCTGAGTCGATTTAACGATGTCCGTCCGTCTTTCCGTCCATGTAAACTTTGTAATCAAACTACAGGTCGCAATTTTGAACAAAATTTGGCACAATTGTTTTTTACAGTCCAGGGACGAAGTCCATTGAAATAAGTTATGATCGGTCCATTATTTCACCTAGCCCCCATACATATGTCCTCCCGGAAAAGGGTTTGATATAATTTGATAAAGTTTGATATAATCTTAAATCTGTTTGCCGATTTTCAGAAAGATAGGTCCATAATTGACCATAGCTCTCATATAAACCCCTTTTCAGAAAATCTTTTTAACCGGCATAAATCCTATTAAAATGTTAGTATCAAGTTAATATTCGACACAAATAAGTTTTATATAAACATAAATAATAGTGTCAAATTTTACAAAGATCGGTCCATAATTTACCATAGTTTTCATATAAGGCCCTCTTTCGGGAATCACCCAAAAGTGATTAAATCCATATAAATGTTAGCATCGACCCAATATTCTGTATTCGTAAGTTTTATTTTAATAAAAGACCCCTCCTCTATTTATAATTTGCCGTCCACACGAGCCTTTTTCATGCTCGCACATTGAACAAAATGTTGTGCGCACATGCATTTGGATAGTGTGGACCCAAGTTGTTCTTGTTTTGTTCTTGTTCGTACACTGTTGTTCGCACAATTGTTCGAGCAACCATGTCTGCCATCAAACGTCATTTTATATGCGGAAGAAGAAGCGCTGCATATAAAAGTATCGAAGCGACACTAACGGCAAACAAAAAATTATGATTTGTTCGACAAATGTTCTGCCCACTGAAAACAAAAGGAAAAAAATTTTGTGTGTTGCTCTGCCGAAGTTTTGTTCTTGTGCGAACAAGAAAAAGGCTAGTATAGACGGTACGTAATGTACACAATGGTGTAGGGTATCATATGGTCGGGCTTGACCGACTATATCATTTTCTCTCGTTTATTTAATTTTTGTAATTTACTATTCAGGAAAGTGCAGGAAATGGAGACAAATATATGACTGTATAGTAGAACTAAGCATGTGTTATATAAAACGTCAAAATATCTGAATATATGCAAGAAGAGAAAGAAATATACATATATACATACTTACATACTAAGACAACGAACTATTTACTACACCCTTGCCAAAATGTTATAAGAAATAAATACTTAACTTTGGAAGTATTTATTTAATAAATTATGTAAAATAACTAAGTGCATCCACAACGATCACAAAAAACGCTCACTATACATTGAAACCTTCCCGTTCATTTGACAAACCTAAACAGATTTTCCAATGGCATGGACTTGAGACTGTCCAGGAATATTTTTGTATAATTCGAATTGAAAGGTAATGTTTAAAAAAATCAATTTCGAATGAATTTATTACGAGAAGTCTTATCGAGAATTTATCATTGTAGAGTCGTAGTTATATTTTCCGACCGAAAGGGCCAGAGTGTGGTGATCGAGCATTATATGAGATCCATTTCACTAACTACACATTCACATATTATATTCGATACAATAACTAAGGGAGTGGGAATGTCCTCACAGAAATAAAATTCCTGAATTCTTTTCGCTGTCATGTTAATGTCATACATTTTAGCTTAAGTTTTGTGAGAGAAACAGAAATGCCCAAATCATCAGAAAATATTAATATCATAACAATTTCAGAGTAAAAACAATGTGTAAGAGAAGTCATAAATAATTTTAATAGTAAAATTAATATTTAATTTATTTATTTAACTTCGCTGAACAGTTTGCAAATTGAATTAAAATAAAATCATAATTTTTCAGATGTTGATTCCAATTTTATTCTATAAATGTTTTTCTCTAACATCAATTTAGCTGTTAAATAGAAAAGTGTTTTAGAAAACAGCAAAAAATCTGTGAGAATTTAATTAAATTAGATTAATAATTTCGACGTGACAATGTTGAAATAATTTTCTTATAAAGATTCACCATTATATGATGGTAAGTCTAGGTGTATTAGTAGCCCCCTACAAAATAAATCTTAATTATCGCATAATAATTTTGGGTACAATTTTCTTATAAACTTTCACAATTGTAATGAAAGCAGGACGATACAAAGTAAATATTGATAATACGCTGTTACAAAATGATACTTTTCATTTTCTCTCGGAAAACGATATAATGTGGACTAAAGACCTTCTTGAGGACATTACAAAACAATTTAAAAAAAATTTCAAAACACTCCCTAAATTTCAAGATATGGCGAAAAAACTGCTTTAAGGGTAGTTAATGTGCTATAGATCTCGTGGCTTCATAAATTTGAAGTCAATTTAAGATTTTTAATTTTATTTAGAAAGCAGAAGAACGTAGATTTCTTAATATAGGGCAGGCGCGGATCCATGGGGGGGGGAAATCGGAAATTCCCCCCCCCCCCAAAATGGATTTCAAACTAAGAAAAATTAAAAATCTACAATAGGAAAAGGAAAAAATAAAAAAATCTTTAAGAAAAATTTTCTTTATTGAAAATAAAAGAAGGCAAAATGAATTTATCCTCAAGATAGTATAAGAACGGCCAAACTATGTTTAGAAAAAAGTATTTATCTTACTTTTCCTTCGAAAATTTTTAAGGTAATAAATGGGTTTTTAAAACTGGGACTTGCTTAATAAAAGAAATATAGGAAATGCAATTCCAGCTTAAACTTTACATACGATTAAACATGTATATGTCAATTAAAAAATTATATTGTAATTGCTAGTTTCATCAGTCATATAGAAACTAACTAATGTTTTAATAATACTTAAACATTTTGACTTCATGAAAAATATTTTTTATTTTATAAATCAGAATCTTTTACAAATTTCGTACGAAGCAATTTTTTAACATCAAAAATAAAGAAATGCATTTACACAGAAAAAATTTAATAAATGTTAACAATTTTTTTTAATAAAGAACACAAATGTTTTCCCAGCTCTTTTACACAAAAAATAGTATTTTTTTTCTAGATTTAATAAATTTTACATATGATGGGAATTTTGGTTCCCTATACAGATTTAATTAATAAATGAAATAATTAAAGTCTGAAAATTGTAATTTTTCAAGAAAAATATTTAAAAAATGTTTATTTAAAATATTCATAATTTTGTGTTAAAAAATAATTCTTCAAATAAAAACCATTAATTTAACATTTTCTCAAGAAAATGTCTACCATTTTCCTGAAAGATGATGACAAAAATAATACTTTTCGCTTAATTTTCCCCAAATATTCTATTAAACCTTCTGAAAATTGTAATGAAGAAAATAAATTGTTTTTTCTTTTGCTTTCCTAAAGAGATGTTGTACTTACAATTTTCATATTTAGAAATTAATTTTTAAATAAACTCTATAACATTGAAAAATCACTCGGCAAATGATATAATTAGCATCATAAATTAGTTTTTTAAATGCCTCTCAAAATTTGGAGTTATGCTTATATTTTTTTTAAGTTCCTGTATTTTTTCTATTAAGCTTTTTTGAAAGTAGAATAATCAGGTTTGTTGTCGTATTTATTTCTTTGGTTTGGAATAATAATTTCTTTATAAAAGTCAATAAAAAAATATGCAATATGCAATTAATTTAACAACATTATTGCTGTGAATATAGCAAGATTTAGTTTTTTTAGTTAGACAAAAAGAGCTTACTCGATTTTATAAAAAATTTGTTGATAGAATTTTTGATTTTTTTAAACTATTTTAAAGATTGGCATCTCATTTTATTGTAAACAAAATATCATTAAGACGATAGAAAGAAATAATTGTTTTCAGTCTAAAAAAAAAAATTTCATCATTGTTGAAGTTTTAATATAGAAAAGTATTTTAATATAGTCATTCCATTTAAAATCACCAGCAGATTTTCTTACCTCTTCCGAATTTCATAATATTTGGTACAATCCCATCACGATATTTACATAGAACATTCAAAATAGTTCCATCATCCACATATATATTTTTCACGAATTTAAAAGTACCACTTTTTGAAATACGCGACCGCTAAATTTAATTCGCGAATTATCCACCAATAAAATTGAACATAAAAACATATATCAGGTATCATTTTAAAGGTAATTTCATTACATTTACTTCAATGAACGTTGTAACGTAAATAATTTGGAAGACATTCGTATTTTTAAAAAGACAATTTTTTTTCATTTTAAACTTAAACACGGCATTTGCGTTACCAGCGCCAATATTATTCTTCCGAATTTTATTACATATGGATGATTTTTGGAAGAAATTGGCGATTTTTCTATTTTATTACAAACAAAACAATTCGAATTGCAATAAATATTTCGTACTCATTATGACATTTGCGATAATAACTCCTAAAATATTGCGAAACCCAGAATGATACTTTCCACAGTTATGGAACATTTTCATCATTAACATAAATTTTTTTAAATTTTTAAAAAGACCACTTTTCGAAATATTTACCCTTAAACGAAAAATTGATATAGATATGGACCATTTTGATGTTGAAATAAAAATCATGTTATACGTCATATTAAAGTTAATTTTGATACCTTTAATATGACATCTCAATAAATTATCATATCATAAATACTTTAAAAGGTATTTGTAATTTTGTTTATACAAATTTATACATATTTTAAGCTATTTTGCACTGAAATTTGAATTAGTCTTAATTTTGACAGGAATAATGATTGTACCAAATATCATCAAATTCGGAGATGTTAAGTCAAAAATCGTAATTTTTCTTGTTGGTTTTAAATGGAATGACTCTGTAGTTAAAAGCTAGGTTCTTGCTAATCAATTAAAAAATCTAAAATTAACCTAAAAAAAAGGGAGCTACGAATTTTTTAGTTCAGCAACTAATCTCAAAATTGTTTTTTTTTTAAATTTTCTCGAAAATTGGTTGGTGATGTACCTAAGAAAATCGTTTTTCGAGTAAAACTACAAAAATATAATCTTGTAGCAGAGATTAAATGATAACAAAGTACTTATTTTGTTCCTAGATAAATTTAAAATTTTAAATTTTAGACTGAAATAGTATGAAATTTTATAAAGTGATTTATTTACATAATTTTCACTAGATTTTCTTCACGCTCCTCTTTACAGTGAAAATGATTATCGTACACTTTTCAATTAACATATAATATATTCCAGTAAAAATTTAATTTAAATAAGATTTTATTTTACAAATAAAAATTTCTAATTCATTTAATCATCTACTTGATTGATTTAATAAATTCTTTAACTCGAACATTTTTTCTATTTTTAATTTTTTATAGTAATTGATATAATAATTTTGGTGAGATTTGAAAATTAAAAAAAATTTTATTCAATGTTATTGTTATTGAATAACAATTAACTAATACATTTGTTTATTGGATACTTGTTTCGGTGTTATCAGATTGACTTCAAATTTTACATCTAAGTAAGAAAATAAAAAAATGAATGGTTAAATTTTCATTGTTCAAAAATTATATATAAAACCATAATTTTTCCAGTGACGATAAAAAAATTTCCCCCCCAAATGCTTTGGCTGGATCCGCGCCTGATATAAGGTAAGTGCACCTAAGTTCGTCATGTACCAGTAGTCGGCAATTTTTAATCTATATATATAAAAGAGTAACGTGACTGACTGATTCATCATCCCACAGCCCAAACGGCTGAAGCTAGAGAGTCGAAATTTGGAACGTAGGTAGGTCTCCCTCTGTATAGATCCACTAAAACGGGATTTTAGGAAATTCGAATGTTTAGGGGGTAAAAAAAGGGTAAAAACGAGTAAAATCGGTAATTCTATAACTCACAAACTAATAAAGATACACAAAAAGTTGAATAGTTGTCGATATTCATTTAAAAAATAATCGGAAAGGTGTCTGGTACTTTTTTGAAAATCGGCCCTTTTAGGGAGAAAACGGGTAAAAACTGTATTTTGGTACTTTTTTGTCACCATATGTATCTTTGAAACCAATCAATACACAAATAAAATTTATGCCGTATTCATAACTTATCAAAAAACGAGAAATATAAATTTGGTACTTTTTCGAAATTCAAACGTTTAAGGGGTAAAAATCGTACCTATTTTTGGTACTTTTTTTCATAAAACATTTATTTATATTTATTGACATAACCATATGCGTATTTTAATATGGGATCTCAATATAATTTAGAAACTCATTGGAATACAATTTCTGATACTTCTATGGGTAAAAAAAAGTACCAAAAAGGGGGTAAAGACGGGATATTACATTTTATTCAAACTTAATAATAAAATAATCCTGTGGGTAAGAATTCAAGAGGATGAACTTTGTGGTACTTTTTTCTTCTTCTAATGGTACTTTTTGCATTTTCTGTAATATTTAACCTAGAAACATGAAATTAAATATGCATGGTCTGACGTTCTTCTAATGGTACTTTTTAAATTTTCTATAATATTTAAACTAGGAACATGAAATTAAAGATATGTGGCCCTAAGTGAGTGAGAATTCATAAGTACCACAAAATCCCTTCTTAAAAAATAATAATAGGAATACTTTGGTAGTTTTTTAACTTTCGAATGTTAAAGATGTAAAAAATTGGTACTTTACTGGCACCCTATCAAACATGCTTTTTGTACTTTTCGAAAATCCTATTTTAAATTTATTTTATAGTATGGTTTTTATAAAAAATTTCCGCTAACGAAGTAGCGGGTTAACAGCTCATTTAAACATAAATAAATAAGAATAGCGATTGTCAAATATTACCATAAGATCAATTTTACATTGTTAACATATTCTTATTTTTAGTTCTAATGATTAAATTATGCTGAGTACTTCTTTAACATTTTTCCTCAATCAGTAGCAACACGTTTTGTATAGCTTTTTTTTTTTAAATTAGTGTGTAGACCTATTTTAAAAAGGCAATTAATCATAATAATTTACTTTATATTTTATAAAAAAATTATCCTGAGAGTAGATAGGGTAAGTGTACCGGTGGTCGGCAGTTTAATTTTTTTCTGACTTTCAAGATTAATATTTCCGAACGTGATAATGATATTTGGATAACGAGCAATTGCACCACTTTATTAAAGGGTACTCTTTTAGATTTTGTTAGATTTTTGCAAAGAAATACATTTTATTGCACTTTATAAAAAACATCGTTTGCATTTATAGTCGGCATATTTTTCCAGTGTTCGGCATGTGATGATCCAATAGTCGGCATGAAATTTATTGACACATTTTGTATGTAAATGCCCTAAACTATGCTTTGAAATATAACATAATTTAAAAAAATATTTTGAATGAAATACTTGATAGATTTTATAGTTTATCTTTTTTTGGAAAAATGGTCCAACAGATACAATTTTACATTTCAGCGACCTATAGTAAAATTTTACGTAGAAAAATTCTGTAGAACATTTTTATGTATAAATCTAAAGTTTTAATTCATTTTTAACACATTTTTTACCAACATCATAGAAATGACCCCTTATAATAACAGATAAATCATTACATAGTTCCGACGAAATATTTCTAATAATAGGGTCTAAATGTATTTGCAAGAAATATTCAGGTCCGAAGTAATAATTACATTATTATCTCCCAATTAACATGACATGCCGACTATAGAATACTATAAAATTTTTTTGTTCCTAAGGTCGGCAGCCACCAAACCATAAAATGGAATTCTTTACGCAAAATTTTACACATTTAACATAAGGTTTCAATTAATGCCTATCTTCTAAATATTTTTTTGTTAAAATACAACTTGAATTATTATAATTAATATCATCTTTGAAAGAAGCCTTTTTTTATTTTTTTTTTCTGAAAACTGATATCAAAAATGTGTTGTTTAAGAACGGAGTAAATTGCTAATAAACTGCTACTATTAGTATATTTTGAATATTTGCACTAAAAATATAAATATATTTTCATGGCAAAATTGAACTTACATCAATAATTAGTATTCGCTGTTGTTAATTATTACGGTTTAAAATTTAAAAATGCCGACTACTGGTACGTGCCGACATTAGGTGCATTTACCCCATCTATTCAAATAATTTTCTTAATAATTGCCGACTTTAGGAACAAAAAGTTTTCATATATTCATAAAGTCGGCATAGAATGCCGACTACAGGCGAATTCAATATTTTCCATGAATTCTAAAGTCGGCATCAGCTTCTAGTTATTATTTTATTAAAACTAATAGACTAATAGAGGTCTCGAAATAGCATGCTATTTTGGGGGTATGTAAAGTTTTTTGACAATATTTATATCAAAGCTCATGGTTTTCATTTTATTTAAATTCTAATGCCATAAGTACTAAAAAAGTATGCCGTTGCAAAAATAGATATGCTGCCTACTTAAAAATACTTAAATCATACTAATGTTCATACCAACGAATGAAATTCATGAGTCTTGTATATTTGGCATTTGGTATTTATTTCTCAAGAATGATTTCAAACATTCATTATTTTTAACTTGTTATGAAAAAATATATATCATTTCGGTTTTCTAGAGAACTTTTTAATACATCATAGGCAAATATTTGCAAAACTGTGACAAAATTAATGCTTTAAAAATAGTTTTTTCTGAAACTTAGATCGATCTCAAAAATATTGTACACAAGTTTTTCGTCCGAAATCCTAAAAAATTCTCTTGTAAACCGAAATCGTTTCCCTTTGATGGTAAAATTATCTATATTAGTGACTTTTTTTTAAATCATTTGGCCATAGATATAGGTCCAAATAATTGCCGATATCAATATTAAAGACATATGTAATTTGGTTTGTCCTTTATAACTTTAAATATTGGTCTTGGACAACGGAATGCTGTACCTAATTTAAATATATATTTTTCTTCCATATTATGTTTGAGTAAACATAAATATTATAAAAAATTAAAATTTATCCCCATTTTATAGAATAATGGACATAAAAAAAAACGATTTTCAGTGCATTGACTTTTTATTTCACTAATAAAAAATTCCATGCCGACTATTGGATCATGATATGCCGAATATTGGGAAATACATGCCGACTACATGTTAATTCGAAGTTTTTTATAAAATATATTAATTATATTTTTATTAAGCAATATTTTTTGAGCAAAAGTCTCGGTAAATCTGAAACAACATCCTTTACTGAGGTGTAATATCTATTTATCATTCAAAAACTACGTTCACTTTTGGAAGCTGACAACTTTAAAGTAAGAAAAAAAGTTAAACTGCCGGCTACCGGTACACTTACCCTATAACATTTCTAAATTTATTTTCCCTATGTTTTTTATTTTTTTTTTTTTTTTTTTTAATTTTTGAGTTTGATGTACTTTTAAAAAAAAAAAAAAAAAAATCATTTAAGACCTCATAAAGTATATATTTTTTGGGTCCTGGTTAGATTCTGATTCGATCTAGCTATGTCCGTCCGTCTGTTGAAAGCAGGATAGGGCTCGAACGGGACAACCTAGGGGGACGAAATTTGGTTCAAATATTTATCTTATATATTGGTATTGAATTTGGGCAAAATCGGTTAATAAACAAAAAAGTTATGGGCAAAATACTAGAAACACAGGGAGTTGTTGCAGCTTCATTTCATATATTTCTGCTAATATCTCTTAAACAAAAGCATGTACGATAACGAAATTTTGTACAGAAAGTTCGAGGGTCGATATAAACTTGGAAACCAAAAATGGGCGTGGTCCTCCCACTTTACCACCCAACTCTCATATAACGTAAAATTTAAAAAAGTTGATGGTGGGATTCGGCCGAGCCGAATATAACATTCGAGCTTGTTGTTTACAAAGTTTGAAATAGTATTTTGTTTAGAATAAAACGAGATATCCTTATATAAAATCGCTTAAAAACTGTAAAAACTATTAAGCATTTTCTAAACTTTTCATACATTTTAAGGCAAAGTTAGAGTTATTACTAACGTGACCAGAGAGTTTTTGACAAAAAGCGGGACCCGAACGGCTAAAAAGCGGGATTCTGAACAAAATTGTATGGAAAAAGCGGCATTTTGAAAAGTTTTGTAAAAAAAGAGGGATTTTATTTTTATATCTCAATTAAAAATCTAGATATACTGTTCTCTCGCAAGCACCTTATTCACTACCCAATTGAGACGTTACAAATTGAGATCAGCCCATAAGAATTTTGGATCATCGAAATAAGTAAATATATCCCTACAAGCTGAAACATTAAAAGTTACAATTTTAACGTGTTTCTCTAAATGTTTTCAAAATGTTCCTAGTTAAATTTTAAGATTGAATTCAAATATGGTTTGAAAAAAAACTTTTTGAATTTGATAACAATAGATTTTCTTAAATAATTCTTAGACCCGTTAACAATAAATCCAAATTTGGTTGCCGTTACCGCTAAAAAAAACATTCAACTTGACTACCGTTACTCCTAAAATACAGTTACCGAAATAAATTAAAAACGGTTACCGCTAAAATATATATAATAGTTTGAAATACCGATAACAATAAAATACCGTTAATCTTATTTTTGGGTTTAAGAAATATTATTATTTTTAATAAAGTTGAAATAAAACTTGTAATAAAGTTATAGCTACCCCAGCTCGTCATTATAATATTTGACTACAAATTATATTTTATGGTTTTGAACCGATACTTCGAAATTTATGAAACAACAGTTAGCCATAAAATACCATTGCCGAAATAACTAAAAATACCGTTATCTATAAAAAACGTTATAAAAATAATACGATAGACTGTTACTTTTTCACCTTTTTGAATCGGCTGCCAATATTATATTTTTATAACATTTAGTTTATACAAAAATAAAAAAAGTATCCAATCTGAAATAAAGGCACATTGTTTATATGTTTTCAGATAGTTACTCAGCAAAAAAGGAACTGAAAGAGAGCTGAAAAAGTCATGAATTTAACATTGGAAGGAAGTACTTAGTCGTGAAAAAGAGCTGCAGAAGTTTTTTTTTTTTTTTTACCCATGGTTGTCATTGGTAAGATGTTCTTCTTTTATACTTCTTGCTCGAAGCTTTCGAAGTACTTCTCTTAAAAATATGTTTATAAATTTTTTTAATAAAAATTCTGTTTTAACTGTAATAAAAGATAATAAAAATGTTTTAAATTTTTTTTTTTTTTTAGAAATTATTAACCTTTTTTCCCGAAAATTTTCATTTATTTACACTTTTTTGGAAGTAATTATTAAGAACTTCCAAAAAAGTTCAAAATATACACTTAGTTACACTTTTGAAGTAGTGAAAATGTTCTTTTTAGGAAGCACTTGATCGTTATTTTGCTGGGTTATTAAAGGTACTATATGAAATTATCCATGTTAACCTTGAGATCAAAGTTCATGTCAAAACATCTTTTTGAAATGGGACGTTTTGGTAAATAAAATTGGTTAAAAAATTATTTAAATAGCCCTCAATAAATGTTCTAAAAATCCCTCTGAAAGAACAAAATTTCTTCAAAAATGTATTTATATTTTATTCTAACATTCTTAAAATAATTAAAGTTTTATACCTATTTTTGGAAAAAATTCTAAACTGTTTTGGTCAAAATATATCAGAATTGAGATTTTTCATTCACTGGTAAAGAACATCGAAGTCATCAAAAAAATACACACAAGGTACATTTAAGATTTATCAGTAGAGGAGATGATCAGCGTAATAAAATATTTAAAACTTTTAATTATCAAAAACGATTTGAAAACAATTATCAACTTTACAATGGAAAAAATTGTTTTTAGCTACACTTAAATGTTGGTAAGAATTTTATAGAAAATGTAAATAAGGAAATCGAATAAGTAATTGCTAAGGTTAAAAAAGCGGGATTTCTTAATAAAAAGCGGGAAAAATATTTTAGGCGGGATCGAAGTTTGAAAAGCGGGATAATCCCGCCAAAAGCGGGATGTCTGGTCACGTTAGTTATTACATATAAAATCTAATAAGTTCTATTATAGAAAAAGTAGAAAATCGCAGTTAAACTCGAAAAATTATGGAAAAAAATTAGTTTTTCTAATTGTTGTTTAAAAAAATTAGCTTTTAATGTTTGACCAAGACATAACAAATTCAAACGGTTGAAAAGCCTGTTTCATCTACTTTCCAAAGAAGTTTAAAAATGAAAAATAAATAAAAGAACAACGGAATTAGAAATACATTTATACAAAAACCTATCCAAAAATAGTTTTTTAAGAATAAAGGGATATTTTGAAGGTGTATTGCAAATTTTTAAAACTGATTTAGGATGTCCTCAATAATGCCTATAACGTAAACTATGTCATTTCTCGAGTGATTTTTCACTGTAACAGCGTGTAACCGATAGAGATTTATATCTATTTTAATCTATGCCCAAAAACTATTTATTGATTTTCCGAAAAACTTTTAGATTATCTAAGAATTTAAATTATTATATTGCATTCTTAAAGACAACCATGAAATAGTGTAGATAAATAAAAAGCTAAATAAGAAAAAACAACACAAAACAAAACAAAAAAATTAACATCATTTAAAATTCAAAAAGTTTTTAATAAAACTAAAGAATGAAGTCAACATTCTAAATAGTTTTAACGCCATGTTGTATTTCCTGGCACGTACTCTAGTGCGTATGCATTATAACACAAGTTTTGCGTTTCCATTTTGTTGTTTTTTTTTTTGTTTGTACTTTTTGTTTTTACTACCCACTATCAACAATAGAATGGTGAATGAAGGTTTAAGTTTACCATTCCGTATGTGACAATATGAAAAAATTATTTAAGTGTTTATAAAGTTCTCATAAAATGCTTGGTCCATTATCCAGGATATTTAACTGCGGTCGTTGCTAGACAGAAAAAAAAAACAGTCAATGAACATTTAACACTTCAAAAGTAACACTAAGGACATATTTCATGCTATTTTGAAAGTTATTAATATTTATTTCCAAAAAAGTCCAAACTAATTTATTTTTAGTAGGAAAAAAGTCAATAATTTCTAAGAAAATTAAAATAAAAACAAAATTTTTATTTAAACCTTATATAATATCCTACCAAAGAAAAAGATGAGTTAAAAAAGAACTTCCGCTGCTCTTTTTCCAGTATTAACTTCTTAGTTCCAATGACAACACAATATTAAAATCATGACTATTTCAGTTCTTTTTTGTTGGCTAACTTTATCGGTTTAGTGGAATCGAAGTTATACACAAAAAAGTGACCTAACTAGTTCGATATATTTTTCTTTTTTGAATTACTTAATACAAAAAAAGTTATAGTAAAAGGTAGACAAATGTTATCATAAATAATTTTACTACATAAAACCACCTTCAACACCCACTCTTTGCCTGTCATTTTGACATTGTTTTGTGAGGGTTAAAATGGAAAATTTTAATTATTTCAACTTTAGAAATTCAAGTTCTAGTATGTTTCAATCACAGTTTTTTTAATAATTCAATGCAATTGGCACATTTGTTTTTTATATTCAAGGACGAAACCTATAGTAATTAATTATGATCCATTTCCACACACAGAAAAAGAATTAGTTGGAAAACTGTTGCAATAGTGAAATAATAATAAAAGTAACTTATATTTTATTATAAATATAAATTATTGATTAATACAATAGATTTCTTATGCTGATAATATTTTAAACATCATTATATTTGAATTATGAATCCTAAGAAAGTAAATTTGATCAGGGTAATCAATATGTATCTTTAATAAAATAATTAAAACAATATCGAAAACACAACCGAATTTTAGTACTAATATTGATGGTTATAATCATTTGTTTTATAAAAGTAACAATAAATTCAGTTTGGTTATTAAGAAGAAACTAAATTCGACGATTACAACCGAATATTTAGTTAATTTGTTTTGACACGTATTTAATAAATTATTTATGAAAAAAATTTGGAGAAAATTGTACACAATTAAAAAAATTTATAATACAAATTTATAATACCAGGAAAAGATTGTAATTCTTGTTTCTGTTTATGAACGTTGCCAATGTTTGCAACGAAATATTGTGTGAGAATTTCAAAAAAGTCTTTTAAAAAGACAAAAGGTAAGACCATTGTAAAAAATAATACACATGAACGTTTTTAAATTTGTTACTTTTTAATATCCAAGAATTCTAGGTCTACTATGGCTATGTCAAGATTTTATAGGTGCGCGTATTATGTAGACCAGTTAATTTATTTTTCCTGCAGAGGAGTTAAACAGAATAGGTGCAAATAAATGAATAAATTATCCAGCTAAGAAGTTTATGCATAGTTCGCTCAAGAAAATCAAAACATATAATCTGTTGTAAACTCCAAACAATAAGTCTCAATTTTAAGTCATATTCCGTACCCTTTCCACTATAAATTCAAACTGTCACCAGTTTTGTTTTTTTATCGAGTTTTATATATTCTTATGTAATATGTATAAAAATTATTTTTAACTTTATTTAAGCCAAATAAATTGATTAAAAAAGACATAATAATTATGTAATTCATTTAAATTTAAAACAAAAAAATTTTAGTTATTCCCATTTTACCTTACTAATAGTTTCAGTTGTTACCACCGAATTGTATTTTTAAAATCCTTGTATGTACTATTTTGTACTAAATTATTAGTTATCTCTATCAATTTATTTTTTGTTAGTACCAATAAAATGTTAAAAGGAAACGAAATAATCGGTAGCTACAATCGATTTTGAAGATAATACGTGCAACCGACTGAATTCGATTGGCAATAAATTCGGTTGCCACAACAAATCTGTTTTCTCTGTGCATTCATTATTTAACTTAGTTCCCATACAAATGTCCTTTCGGAATAGGGGTTTAATGCTCAAAAATGCTTTTTATATACATATGTATATTATTTTAATAAAATTTGGCACAAATAAGTTTTTTATAATTATAAATTAGTATGGACAATTTTACAAAGATCGGTCTATAATTGTCTTATATAAGACAACATTGTACCAAATTTCATTCCAAATTTCTAAATAATCTGTGAGCAAATGGAAATATGTCCAAAGGAGACCCTTACGAAAATCACTGGTTTAGATTCGGCTTTTTCGACCTTATGATAATGTGCTGATATTTTTTACAAAAATCTATATTTTTTCTATTAAAAATAAATATTCTAATGCATTTTACTTAGCTTTTCGTTGTCTATTTGAAATCGTATACGATAAAAGCATTTTCGATTTTCAGAACATAAAAATTCATGAAACAAAATGAAACGTAATTTTCGAATGAAAACTAAGTGAAAATTTTCATTTTCACATGAAAAAGAAATGTAGAAAATAACCGATATTTTATTTATCCTACCAAATCAGCAACAGAATCTTTCATGATAATTTTTTAGTGTTAACCTATCTAATAAGGTACTTAAGATTCGACACAACCGTTTACAGCATTCTCACTTGTCTTTCTTTGCCTTTAAATGCAGTTTTGTTCTTATCTGAATGAACTAATGCGTTAGATAGATAAATGAATAAATGTCTGAGATGAGTGTTGTTGGAATGAAAGGAATGGAATTAATATATGTACATTAGGGTGGCCTCGAAATAAAGGGTATCAATGTTTCAATATCAAATGAAAATTGGGTCAGATACTGATCCTAAAAATGTTCGTCCTGCCAACAAAGGAACAATATGAAAACTAGATATCATAAGAAATATAAATATTGGGAACTTTTATAAATTATTCACAAATAATTTATAAATATGAATTTTTCCAACAGTTATAACGCAACGATTTTTTTCTACATCACCGTAACACAGTGGTACTCTTAAAAATCAACTCCAAAACACCTCAGCTCTGACCATAAGAAATATCTTCAACGGTTCACAAGTCACAAAATTATTTAAAAACAAGCGCGAATGTTATATTCAGCTCGGCCGAATCTATATACCCACCATCAACTTTTTCAAATTTTACGTTATATAGAGGTGGGCGGCAAAGTGGGCGCACCACGCCCATTTTTTGTTTCCGAGTTTACATTGGACCTTGAACAATTTGTAAAATATTTCGTTGATTTTCATCTTATATGGGAGGTGGGCGATAAAGTGGGCGGACCACGCTACCAAGTTTATATCGACCTGTACAAAATTTCGTTATCGTACATGCTTTTGTTTAAGAGGTATCAGCAGAAAAGTATGAAATTAAGCTCCGTTGTAACACCCTGTGTTTCTAGTATTTTGCACATAACTTTTTTTTAACCGATTTTGCTCATTTTCAATACCAAACAAACCTTATATAAGATAAATATTTTGGGCCAAATTTCATCTCCCTAGGTTGATTCGTTCGAGCCTTATACTGCTTTCAACAGACAGATAGACAGATTCAGACTCTAACCAGGACCTAGAAAATATATATTTTATGGGGTCTTAAATGATTCCTTCGACATGTTACACACGGAATGACAAAATCAATACACCCCCCATCTTTTTGATGGTGGGTATAAAAAATCGATTTGGGACCACTGTGCGTGGTAGAGAGAGTATTATGCGTTTGTGGTGTTGTTTGTAATGCTCAAAAATATGTTCTTTTAGCATACATATAGACTCAAAATAACTTTCTGAGAAGTCTGTCTGTCCGTCCCATAGTGGGAAATTTTGGTAATTTTCTGTTCATAATTCTGTAAGACTTTCACATTTAACAATAAAATATAAAAATTTTGTACCAATAATATTGAGAACATTTTCCATAAAATCGGTAAAAATGAGATAAATTATTTGTTGAACTTTCTTTAAATTGTAAATTAGATTTTATTTTTTTTTATTATATAAATTTAAATTATCAAGGTTGTCACAGATCCTAATTGTTGTCGGAATTGGATTTGAAAACTAATGACTTAAGTCAAAGAGTAACAAGAGACGAAAGTAATTGTCTTTCTGTTGGATATTAAAAAAAAATGTAAGTAAATAAATATTATTTTATAGAAACAAATATTTAAATAAAAAAATTAATTAAATATAGGGGAAAACATAAAAATAAGACACAAAACTCCGTATTTATGAAGTTTATGGAAAAATACCTGGACATTGCGAAGGGTTTTACAAAGCGTGATAAGCCAACTGTGGATTCCCTTTGGCAACAACTGACTGAATGCAAAAAAAAGGTAAACGAAATTTGTTTCACAAATCAAATTGTGTTCTGAAATTTTATTGTTTTCTTATTACAGACATGGACTCAATGCAAAAGCGACATCAAAAGGAAGCTTGCGCAAAACAAGGCTGAATCCAGGGCAACTGGTGGAGAACCTGACACAAACAGAAGAGACAATAGTGCATATATGTGGTATTGCACAGTCAGTAGAAGGCGTTGCAGGTGTAGCGGTTTGTCTCACTGAAGATATAGGTGGTGTTAGTGATGAATAAATGCCGTCAACATCTTCAAAATAGCCAATGTCACCTGTATTAGTTACCAGCACTCCAAAAAGGCCGAAAATAGATAATACTGGTGAACGTTTGAAGAAATTTTTAGATGAGGACAATAAAAGAAAGCTCGAATTGAATGAAAAGTTGGACGAATTAATAAAAATTTAAAAGGAAAACGACAGCAGTCTAAGACGTATTTATAGAGCAATTGAAAAGGGTAATGACACAATTGCGAGTGCAGTCACCAATCTAAAAATTGAATTTGTGCGTTTCAGTAATAAAATTTTACAAACAATGCAAGAAAAAATGAGCTGAAAAAGAAACAGGTGGATCTCGATTTACTTAAGTTCGAGTTCCAAAAATCGTACGAAAAGTGATTTTAAAAAAATTAAAATTCCTTAATATAAGTACAAAAATTTGCCATTAAGTATTATAATTTTAAACAAACATATGTACCTATTAAGTTTTTGTGATATTAGAACAAAAAAATAAAAAATAAATAAATATTTCGTTACTTTTAAATTGTTTTTATTTTATTTTTTTTATAAACTATCAGCTATTTCATCCGAGTCGTTCCCCACAGATCTCTGATAAGATCTTTCAGCAAAAAACCGCAAGGAAGCTGCCAGTTGAAACATTGGCGAAATTTTGGAACGCGGTAAGTGCACCTTAACGGTGTCAAGTATCATACGAAAAGCATCTTTGTTTATCCGAAAATATGCTATAAAACTTCAAAGGAAGTTAAAATAAAAAGACTCATTATAAAAATATACATACGCTATCTCCGGCAACTCCAGTTGGTTGCTGCCATCTCTTAAAATTCTTCTTTTCACTTTCTCTCACATATCTTCTTCCAATAATAAAAATGCAACAACAGCTGATGCCATTTTACTTTATATTTACTTATTTTTTAAACATTTAAATAAAAACACTGAAGTTTATAATTTTTTCCTCAAAAAGTTACATTAAAAATGTAAACATAAAACAGCTGATTCGAATAGCTGTTTTCGAAAATACCTAAACCAATACATTTTTATGACACTAAATTAAATCAATATTGGTTTGTAATTCCTACAAAACAGAAAATTAACTTGGATTCTATGACAGCCCTGTATATTAAAAATGTATGACATTTAGAGGAGCATTGAATATCTTGCACAGTGTCACATTTATCCAAATTAAAAGGACAAAAATACGAAAATAGAAGTTTATTAATTGAAGTAATTATTTTCGGATTTATTATTAAAAATCTCATATATTATGGTAAAAAAACTTAAAGTATTGGAAAGTGTCTATAGTGGGAATTATGGATTTTCAAAGTTGCAACTTTTAAAAATATTTTAATTTTATTTACAACTTTTGTAAAGAAGTATGTTAACTTTAACTTCATATATCTCAGTAAATACTGCAGATATTGATATGATTTTATTGGTATGTAATACTAAATGTATCCAAATTATTATATTATAATTTGCTAGGTTAAAAAATAAATACTGAAAAAATTGTTTTTTTTATTTAAAAGAATCATAACATTAAAAAAATATATCTTTTGCGAAATTCTATATTTAATGGACTGGAACTAAAAAGTTCCAACGAGTTCCAATTTAAAAATATATATATGAGAATATTGGAAAAAATGTGCGGTACCTAATATTAGCAATTTTTTAAGAATTACTTAAACATTTTAAGGTAATTACTGAAAATTTGTTAAGCAAATGTCACACTTAGATTGGCGTAATTAGATCCTACTACGCTTTCCTTTAAAATATCCTTTATTTTAAAAAAATTTACAAAAATATGTCCGAAATTCATACAAATAAAGAAATTTTTTTTCAGTATGGGAAAGGCAGTGATTCTACGCGCCCATTTTTAATGAGAGTGTATAAGGCAGGCCTCATCTACTAACAGAATATATAATTTAAGACCAATATCTCCAAAACTGGTTTTTTGTCTTTCTAAAACTGCCAAATGTGACACTGTGCCTTGGCTTAAATAACGCAGGTCAAAAAAAAATCAAAAATGGGTGAACCAGATGGAATTTGGTGTGCTGAAGTTTTTTTTCTATCAGATCCTGCTCTTTTTATGGGTATATCTCGAGAACAGTTGTCCGATTTAAACAGATGAAACACCAAAAGACCAAAAATGTATTTAAGACTCCTTTATATTTATTTTTTTATCTAATAGTTTTAGTTATTCAGAAATTAGTGTCGAAAAAAACAAATTTTAATGCTAAATTAATTTTTTTTTTTTTTTGGAAGTTCTTTCAAGTAATGAAAATGGCCAAAACGTTCAGTATCTATTCCTTTATCATAAAGTTGGTAAGTACTATGAATAAAATAAGTAATATATTATCAAAATTGATGTTTCTTAAATGAACTAGATGGAATTTGTTTTTTTATGGTCATGGCCGTCACACTGATATAACTTTAAAATGGTCTGTCCAATTTTGATAAATAAAACTCCTTTAGATGCCGATTACAATTATGATTTTTTTATCCGCTCCATATTTTGGGAGTTAAGGTTTAATTTTTTATGAAAAACTTATTTTTTTTTTCGCCACTACTATCCTAATAACTCCAATAATATTGAGCGGATAAAAAAAAAATTAAGATAGCTTAAAGATACTCGTTATATTAAAAGGCATATATAAGAGTGTTATTTATTAAAATTGGACAAATAGTTTTCGAGTTATACTAGTGTGACCGCCTAATAGGAGGGTCATATTAGTCATATATTACCCTTGCAAATAAAAAAATCAATACAAGATTAAAAAAAAGGAAAGCAGTACCTGATTTCTGTAACTATGTGAGAAACTTTTTATTCGAAAAAATAATACTCATCTTGTATAACAACAGGGTAAGTAGGAAAAAATCAATTATTTTTTGTTTACTTCATAAGCATTCAGTTCGAATATTATCAAATCACCCTGTGACAAAATGAATGATTACTATAATAATAAATTATTTTTCGATTCGAAAACTTTTCACAAGTTACAGAAACTTGGCACAGATTCTGGTTTAGTACTTTCCATCTAGTTCACCTATTTTTGTTTAAAGGATTTTTTTATTGCCCACCAGTTTACAGAGGGGCATAATCGAAAATTTTTGGAAATAAATACGTATCTTCTAATACACAGGCGTAGCAGAGGAGTATACAATTTTAATTTTGGAATGGGGACCCAACATATCCCTAAGGAGAGGAGATATGGGAACTCAAAGTAGGGTACCTGTGACAAAGAAAATTTTTAAACGTATGCCAATTTTCTTTTCTAATCCGATTTCTAATATTTTAAAATCTTTTTAAAGCCCTCAATAAGACCTATAAAAAAACATGATTACTTTCCACTTTTTTTTTTCCTATTTTTCTTGGAAAATTTTCAGAAACGGTTAGTAAGTTTTCATTTGCGCTAGACACAGTGATACCTTTCATTTTGGAGCCACTCTAATGTAAACGAATGTTGAATAAACTAAATAAGGAAGCGAATAAGTAACTGGGATGAGCTTGCTGCTTTCAACATTTAAGATGATGACATAAAGGCTGTTTTACGTAAGAAACTGACATTTTCAACTGAAGATGTGGAAAGTAATTGGAGCTGTGAAATGATGAGACGTGCAGATAGACAGATATTATAAGATGATATAAGTAAAACTAGTGCTATAAGTTAATTTACTTGATTCTAGTTGTTTTTATTTTTTTTTTATTTATGTTTATTTATTTAGTATATTGTAGTTGTTGTATTTGTATTAGATGTTATTGTTAGGGGACATATTAAATATTGTTGTTATTGTTTATATACTACTTGATGCTGTTGCTGTTGGTTTTGTTGCCATTGTTGTTGTTGCTGTTGTTTTATAATAGTTAACTAGTTTAAGTTACAATTTGACTCATTTTTCCAATTATTTCTCATGTAAAAGTGTGTTTCTAAATGTGTTATTGTATGTGTATGTTCTAGAGCTTTTTTTAGTTTCCATTTTGTCTTTTACTTTTCCTAACATTATTCCATGTTGTTGTTGTTGTTTCTATTACTTGTTACTGCTGTTGCTGCTGCTGTTGGTGGAGTTTAAAACAAACGGTAGCTCTGTGGAAATGTTGACACAGTCAAACGTTGCACAACCGTTTGTAAATGTTCATATTTTAAGGCTCCGGCAATTAAATAGATTTCTTCAAAGTTTTCACGATTACGTTTCTCATCGCAAAGTTTTTGCAAATATTTATACATACGACCGTACTGTTCATGGACATAAGCATGCCATAGAGAGAATTGAATTACCTGCAAATAAACACAAATAACAATGATAGAAAATTGCTTTAAAAAAAATAAAGATTTTAAAATAGTTAAACAAAACTTATAAAATTATATGGTTTTTAAAATGAGGGAGAAAATAAATGTTGGTATTTAAAAAAACAAAATTAAAACTTTAGAATTGAGTTTATTACCATCATCAAATAAACACATTAAAAAACTTTCACCTGTGCACATTTTTAATGCACTTTAGATTTCTTTTAATACCCAATACCACAATAGATAAGGTCACAAAATGAGTAAGTTGGTCATTCTGTTTGTAACGTTTGGAAAAACTAAACCATTTCACTTATACATTTATACGAAAAGGGGACAAAACTGTAAAAAAAGAAATTATTTTATAATAAAGTTTTACCACAAAAGAATTGCAATCCAGTTGAAAATGGGGTTGATTAGAAAAATGTTGGTTATTTAAAAAGTGTTAGTTTTATCAACGTTATTGGAAATACTTGAAATTTCCATCTAAACATTTATTTTATTTTAGGATTTTTCATTGACTTTTGCATAATTTTAGTTAACTTTTAAAACTAATATTAATTGGCAACCGTAAACCAAATCGGTACAAAATATTTGTTCATATAAAAAGTACAAGCGGTTTTTTGGAAAATGTTTAAACTAAAATTTTCTTTATTGGAAATAAATTTTAATGAAGTACATATTCGCCTTTTGAAAATTTTCAGGTTTTATCGGCGAAAAACTCAGTCAAGTGATTTTCAAATGCTCTTCGGTTGGTAATTTTTTTTTTTTTTTACCACAAGAGATTTTCACAGAGACCGACACAAGTGGTAGTCAAACGGTGCAATGTGCGTATTATACGGTTGGATGCATCAAAACTTCCTAAGAAACTTTTTCTGTTGGCCAATTCCGTTCTAATTGAAAACAATCTTCGTTTCGCCAGAATGTAGCAACTCATAACGGATAAATCTCTTCCAATCTACCAAACACTCAACATAACTTTGTTTGCCGTCAAACCAGGTTTTGAAGTCACTTGTAGAGGGTCGACCGCCTATGACCATGATTTTTTTTCGCTTAAAATTCCCGTTATGAACCCATTTTTAATTTCTTTGTGATAACTATTGTGGCTCCCAAACATTGTTAAGTACCTTCGCTATATACTGACTGCTTGCGTATTTCTTTTTTTTTTTTTTTATAATAAAAACTCGTATTTTATCAGATAAGGACTGCGCACGAAAAAATGTGTATATTTTTAGTCTTATAACTTTAAATGTAAACAACATAATTAAAATTTTTAATGAAAACCTAAGTCGGCAATATAAAAAAATTGCCAGGAAGGCAGGTGTGTCACGAAATACAGTTTCTCGGGTTATACAAATATATAAAAAGGTCTTGACTACTGTAAAGAAATCTGGTAGTTGAAGAAAAATTGCATTTTCATGCTTTAGGATCGCAGAAACAAAATATTTTTTCAGAGAAAATCCTCACATCTTTGAAAGAAAAGTGCCACAAAAAGTTAATTGTTCTGAATAGTTTGTCAGAAAAGTTAAAAAGAAATCTAAACTGAATACGTACAAGTTACCAAAAGTTCCTGATAGAAACGCAAGTAAGAATTTGGGGGAAAAAGAGAGCGAAAATACTCAAGACGATTTTTTTAGAATTATGATTGCTGCATAGACTTTTAGCCACTTCCTGGCCAGGAATTCTTTGTTACAGATGCTAGATTGAATGTGGCAAAGAAAATCTTGCATAAGAAATAGCAAACTTCCCAAAAAGTTTTTGGTTTGGCAGCCATTTGTACGTGCGGCGAAAGAAGCACTTCATCCATAATAAATGGCTCCATTAACACAGAAATATACGGAAAAGACTTCTTCATTTTCTAAGGAAACACAGAGTACCCTATTTTTTTTTTTGGCCGTATCTCGCAACTTCTAATTATAGCAACAAAGCAATGGAATGATATCAAACAAATAGTGTTGTGTTTGTATCGAAAGAGGTTAATCCACCAAAACGTCCACAGCTCCGACCAATTGAAAGGTATTGGGCCCTAGTAAAAAAGCACAAAAATTAAATTCATTCCAAAAATATTAGATATTTTATTAAAAAAACAATAAAAATTCATTTATTCTTTTAAATATGGAACTTGAACAAAAGAGTCATAAATAAAATAATAATGTAAAGAAAATTTGCCCACTATTTTTATGACTTTGTTATTTATACAATCGAACACGGTTATAACGAACTATAGCTATAGCGAACACTTTTCTTCGGTCTCATTGATTTTAGGCAAAATTTCCATACAAATAACTACGCACAGTGGAGTCAAACGCAATTTTTTTGGTAATAAATCTGTATCTCCAAAACTACAGCTCGGATTAAATTTAAATGTATAGAAGAGTTGCAGAGGAGGATTTAAGCTTTCAGAAAAATCATCTTGTGGTCACCCTGTGATAACCTCGAGTATGTAAAAGTATAAACAAAATCGTAACTTCTACAAATGAAGTCCGATTTTAAAGATTTTTATATTTCTGTAAAGTGTTTGGTAAGACAAAGAAAAAATAAGCCTACTCACAATATATATTCTATACACTACATAAGAAATAATGCCGAAAATATTATGCTAATATGCTTTTTTATGCAATTAAAAAAAGTCGTTTAAAAAATTTACTTTTTTCATGAAATCTGCTCTCCTGCATTTGTTTTTGGCCGGGCGGGAAGTAGTTTAGTGTCAAATCGTTCTAAATCTATTTTTTTATAAAATATTGTCAATAAATTTAAAAAAGCTCGCGTGACAATTTTTTTATTAATCGATAAATATTTAACCTTTTTCCAAAATTCACCATTTTCGACCAATGTGTAGGGTGCAAACATAAATCAATTCAAAATCTCTTTACTAAACATTTTCGAAGCCTTATCCTCCTCTGCAACTTTTATATACAGATTTATTACCAAAAAAATCGCGTTTGATCGCAATGGGCTACGTTTATAAACTATAAAATTGCACGTATCAAAATATTTCAAAAATGTAAAAACTAACAGAAACAACTTTTATTAATTTCAGTTCAAATTATTAGACAAATCGAAATAATTTTCATTAATTTCAATTTAAATTATCGGACAAATAAAAGAGGAATATTATATTTACAGTTGTTGACCTTTTTAACGCATACACATTTATAAAAATAGCTAAAAATAAAAAAATAAGAGGAACAAAATTTAAATAAAATAAAATCGTTGTGCCTCAAAGAGTTAACATCTCAAAACATGTCATTTTCAAAACCTCGGTAATAAAAGAAAAGATTGAATGATTATAAAAAATATAATTAATCTCAATTTGCCACTTTTGAAATGACTAATGAATGGAAAGAATATTCTTCCTCATATATTGAAATCTTTAATAAAAGTCATAACTACAATATATTTTTAAATGAAATAAAGACGATTTAATTACAAATATTAGTATCGTAATGAAATACTTGTATTTTGTTTCTAAATAAATTTTTTGGGAATTTTAGGGATATAACGAACTACGTTTATAACGAACTAAATTTGTCGGACCGTTCGAGTTCGTTATAACCGTGTTCGACTGTATTTACTTTTTGAGGAATAGCGATTTTCTAATATTTAGTGTTTAATCCTCAAATAATGGGAGTTCGTTATAAACGTAGTTATACCCTACACCACCGTAGGTGTGTATATTTAACGAAATTTTTTACCTGCGGCGCTTATTACGCACATTTTGAATAATTTATAGTTAAAAAATAATCTAATATATTTTCTTATCAAAGTAATAATGATATATAATTAAAAATAAAATATCAACTTCTTAAGATATGTTCAGACTAGTCAAATATTTGACCAAGTATAAACTAAATTAAATATTTTCTCCCTTCACCATTCTAATCGGAAAATAGTTTTTTCGTATCATTAATCGTACCCGACATTTTACCGAATCTTTCTTGACGCTATATTCTCTTACAAAATATTTGCAAAATCATACTTCGCTAAATAATTCTTTTGTAAAACTAGTTGATGAAAAGTTTTAGAACTGCATAATGTAGTAAATAATAAAATAACTAAAGAAGTAGACGCTAACTTTTAACGAATGAACATAAATGCGGTAAATATAATGTAATGAAATAAGTCCCCAAAAATAAAATTTAGGGACTTTATTCATTTTGACAATTTGGGGATTTATTTCATATGAAATAACTCCCCAAATAAAAAAATGAAATAAAGCCCTAAAAGATGAAATAACACCCCAAATACCGTTGTTGTTGTGTTCTGTACAAAATTTTGGGGACTTGTTTCATTTTATTTTTGGGGACTTATTTCGTGGTGAGTTATTTCATGGAGCCATAAAACGGACACCCTGTGCTTCTAGTTTTTAGTCTACACCCAGAGAAATATCAATCACATACGTGTTGAAAACGATACCATTCTGTGTCAATAGTGAATCTATACCGTATGTGTTTAAATTAAACACTGAGTGTTCAATTCTTATTGAAAATCGATACCTAATTGGCACCAAGTTGAAACCATTTCGGTATCAAATTTTTAAATTACGTATGTTTTGTATTAAATTTGTTAACGAAAGGTATTAAAAAGCTGTTACCGTAAATTACCAATGTGACCACAACCGTTGTTGATTTTGAATCGAATTTTTTCATTTGTTTGTTTATTAGCCGATTTTGCCAATTTTCAATCCCAAACAAACCTTATATAATATAAATATTTGTGCCAAATTTCGTCCCCCTACGTTGTCCCGTTCGAGCCCTATCCTGCTTTCAACAGACGGACGGACATAGCTAGATCGACTCAGAATCTAACCAGGACCCAGAAAATATATACTTTGTGGGGTCTTAGATGATTCCTTCGACATGTTACACACGGAATGACAAAATCAATATACCCCCATCTTTTTGATGGTGGGTATAAAAATTAGAAATAAATTATGAGCTAAAATTTTTGGTATTTAAAATGTGTTAGTCAATTTTGATGCATATACTTGCCATATTTTTCATTATAGTGGCATTGCCAGATCTAATTGTTTACTGAAAGAAAAAAACTGGAAGTATTTCTGAAGGATTTTCCAAAGTTATCGTCACCTTAATATCATCCCTCAAGGTGTATCTTTTATTTTGAGCAGGTGTGTATATTCGATAACTGGGGCTTTCGAAAAACTTATTTCAACAGACAGACAGACGGACATTACTATATCGACTCCCCTATCAATAAGGATCCAGAATATATATACTTTTTGGGGTCTTAGATGAATATTGTAGAAATTACAAAAACTAAATTAAGTAAAAATTTCAAAACGAGCTGCTAAATCCTTTTTAAGATTGAGGTCAGCAACAATTGACAATCGGTTTTTTATCACGTCTTATAAAATGGTTATTATAAGATCATTTTTCTGAAAGCTTAATAGGTCCTCCTTATGCAAAAAAAAAAAAAAAAAAAAAAATGGCGTGATCCCCCCCTATAAGGTGAAATATTTACGAAATGCTGTACAAATAGTTCAAAGCCCAATGTAAACTCGGAAACAAAAATGGGGTGGTTTGCCCTTCCCACCTCCCATATAAGGTAAATTTTGAAAAACTTGATGGTGGGTATATAGATTCGGTCAGTCCGAATATAACATTGTCGTTTGTTTTCAAATAAAAAACCAAATTGTCCTGGGTTTTTCCAATGCAAAGATGGAAAGACAGAATACTTAAGCACATGAATGGTGCAAAATTTTCATTCCAACAAGTATTCTTATTCTTACTTGAATTTTATTTTTCTAGTCATATAAGTATATTAGGCTGCACCAAAATTTACCAACTTTCGAAATATGCAAAAACAAATTGTGTAAAATATTAGTGAAATCGGATACTGAAGTTTGTAGGGTGCGTTTATAAGGAAAAAAAGTTGGCCTTTTTGCAGTTTTTAGAAAAATATTAAATACTTTGTTTTCCTTACAAATTTTAATTTTTTCTAATTTTGATCTTTGACCTCCGTATTTTAAAGGTTATCCTTGTCCAACTTTTGAATGTATTTCTTGATATATGTTTTCAAAAAAAAGTTGACTTTATATCTTAAAAACTGCAAAAAATGACATTTTGCCGAAATCCGCAGAATTTAAAACGCAGGTACGGCTTAGTCATACAAGGTATTGACCTAATTCTTTTTTAATTTTATTTTCTATAGTGTTGTTTATAAACAGTGACATAGTGACATGATACCGAATCGGGCCAAAAATGTGTGTGACTTTCCTGTTTTGACGCAACTGCAAAAAGGTTGTTATACCAGGAATTTCGTAAGAAATTTGTTCTTCTTTTGGGTCCTAAACTTATCTTTAACATTGCGTCGAGCATTAACAATATAAAAGTTTTGACACAGAAGCTGCGAAAATTCTGCCAGCACATACGTTTCTTCGTCAATTATACAACTTGAGTATTTTTGCATGAAACTTGATTTTAATTTCCGTGTCCTATTCTTGACTTCAAAATTTTTTGCAGAGTTCCTGTTTGGAACTTTTTGGACTTTATATGTTATCAACTCTGCATTAGCTTTAAATTTTCGCACCAAATAGTCAAAGCACTAAGTTAACTGGGCTGCTTTTCTACCAGATGTGTTTGGAGTTCCTTTCAATATTCTGGCCTTCCCAATATCATGTGGACCTCTTTTTCTTTCCGAACTGGGTTTCCTATCAGTGGTAAAATTCTCCTTAATTGTGTGGCCAATTATTTGTAGGACCTATTTGGATTTTTTTGAAATTTTTAAATAATTTGTAGCACGTACATCTTTTTTGTCACTCATTTTAATGAAAACTACGACAAATAAACATGGTTGTATTGACGTATTTTTCCATGATAACTAGATCAAAAAAAATTTTAATATTGATTCCGAAAAAAGTTATGAGGCAAAACGTGTGTTAAGATTTTTTCGATCGCTCCTTATTTCACACAGTGTGTTTTTGCAACCCAAAGAACAATTCTAGAGGGAGTTACGGCCAAAATTCGAAAGTTGGTAAATTTTGGTGCAGCCTAATGTTTATATTTTTTTTTGCTTCTGTTACCTTACTTCATTGTGTGTGTTTTTTTGCTATGTCTATTTTAGTTATCCTTTTGCTAGTTTAGTTTAGTTTGTTTTAGTGTGTGTTCCTCTGTCTGTGTGTAGTTTTTATGTCACCATTTGACACACTGGGATTTCAAATCCCAACCAGTGAATGGTTTAAAGTAGTAAAATCTTTTTTAATTGTAGGTGCCACATATCACAAAAGTGTTAGTGTTTAAGAAAGTGTTAGTTGTCTCGGCATTTGTTTGTCTGTCCGAATGACTTACTTTTTACGAATGTAGTTGAGAGTTAATTGCTGCCAGCAAATATAAACCTTAATTAAGAATGTTGACTTAAAAGTACTTAAGAAGACATTAGTCTCTATACTAAAAGATGAGTCTTTTTATTTTTAAATTAAGATATTTTCAGTTTTTGTAGAATTGTAAATGTAATGTAATTTTAAATTTTAGTTCAAGCTTAAGAAGATGTTTTAAAGATTTTTATAGATAATATAAATGATATTGTAGCAATTATAATTGAAATAGAAATAAGTAATTGAGAATACCCAGCAAAAACTTGGTAATGATATATAGTTACGGATGTAGTTACATTGTAATGACAACAACATACTGTCTGCATTACATAAAAGTTGTTTAGTAACTAATTATTTATAACTCGTAAATAATTATTTATGATAAGATTTTTTAAACAAATTATTTTTATTGATTTTCATATATTTGAAGAAATGCAAAATTTGCGTATGATCTAATTTGTAATCTAAAATAGTTTAATTTTATTGCATTTTTATTGTTGAGTTTTTTAAATTAAAATTTAAAAAAATCTTTTTACAACAACATTTTATATTCTGACTGTAACTAGTTCCTATTGTTATTACTAATCATGACTTCAGTAATGCTTTAAAATCAATGTGCTATTTAACAACTTGGAAGTAATTAGTTGTTGTTATGACATCTAAGTAATGTATAGGGTAAGTAGTTGCCACCGTGTTAAATAATGAGTTATTCAGCTAATGTGTAAGTAGTGGAGAGTCATTATATTAGCTTATCAACTCATTACATGGCAACCAAAGTTTTTGCTGGGTAATAATGTTTTAATAAATTATTTACTCCTGCTTGAATTTTATCGTACGCAATCTTTATATGGAAACAATAAATCTCATTGTCATCCCAACGAAAAAAGTTAGAAAGTTTGTTTTTCTTACTCAATTATTTTCCATCAAAAATAAAACTTTTTATTGAAATCTTATTTTTTAAATTCTAAGAAATTTTATAAAATTGTATCTTAATTGTTACCAACCACAGATTTCTAATTTTCAAATTCCAACAAATACTTTATTAAAAAGTAATAAATATCTAACACAATTACAACTACATAGGTAAGCAAACACAAACATCCCAGCAGTTTTTGTTGGTGGTCCAGAGATGATAATTTAGCCTATTATTTTTATTGTCAAAATTCACTTTAACAATTGCCACTTTTTCTGCTTACAAAGAGTCAGTAAAAAGACTTTTTCTACTTTTTCCCTTTTACCAAAGGTTCAATAAAATGGCAAGTTACAATATGCTCGTATGTAGTCAGTAAAGAAGTAAGATATTAATGAAAATTATTGCCAACAAGTTGCAAAACTACTAGGATATATATACATACATACATACATAGAGTCTAACACACATAAATACAGTAAAAGCTCCCTTAACGGACAGCTCCCATAGGCGGACAGCTCCGGTAGGCGGACAATTTTTTAGGTCCCATGGTTTAGGTGGCATTTTTAGAATAAATTAATCTCCGCTAGGCGGACGCTCTCTTGAGCGGACGCGGACACCTGTTTTTAAAGAAAACATCTCTCGTAGGCGGACAAAAATCATAAACGGTAAAAGAAATGTACGGAATATTGTGTAATAAGATGTATCTTATTTTCGTTTTTGTACGTGTTTGCATTCATATTTCATCTTTACTTACATTTTTTGAAGTTAAATAGTTTACGTTTTTTACTTAAGGTTTTGCTGGTTTTGAGCATAATTTAGTTTTTTCATTCAACTTTGACTTTTACACTTGATTAAAAATTCTTCATACTAGGAAAGAGAAAATGAAAACTTGATCCCTAAAAACAGATGCTGTCCCGGTTGTCTATGTCCTGAAGACAGTCTCAATGATGGGTCCATTATTTGTCGTAAAACACAATGGCGACAGATTCGTACAAATCTTGACAACTTTTTTGGACAAAGAGCATAGAAATTCTGCACAACAAGCAGAGCGACATTGTTATAAGTCATATAAAAGAAAGCAGTTAGGTGCTGCTAAGGATCGAGGCCAGGCCACCAATATCATTTCCCCAACATATGTAGACAACTGTGTTGTCAAACCTGTCCTCAACGTGCTTTTTATTTTTAGTTATTAAAAATGCTGTTGAAAGAAGTCTGACCCTTAGCCAGTTAAGAGATGATTTTTTTCGCGTATGAAAAATTACTAAATTTAGAAAGTAATTTTACGAAAATGGAATGAAAACAGAGAGAAGAGAACTGTAGACACAAATTCCATAAAATAAATTTCATAAAATCATAATTTATTGCAAATAATGTCTAAATGAAAATGCAAAACGTCGTTTGTATATAAAAAAAATCAACATTTTTAGTTTTTTGCTTTAAATTGAGCCATCAAGTAAAATTATTCAATCATTTCCTTAATGCATAAGTAGATAAATCAAACATTTTTCAAACCAAAATTTTTCTTAAATGGAATAAATTTTACGACTTTATCGTATATGAAGTTAATGTTACAATCTTCTGACTTTAGTCAATATTGATGTAAGTAGATATGATCATGTAAATTTTTGTATAAATGTAGTTTGTTTCAGTACAATATAATCCAGTAAATAAAACCAGCATTTGATTTTTAAGTGATTTAAAGCAGCCTTTTACATTTTAGTTGACGATATATATGTATAAATAAGAATATGTATATCTATAAGATAATTCATTACAATCAATCTTGAATATTGAAATAAAAAGATATAGTACTGAATTACCCCTTGTAAAAAAATTATGTACCATATCCCATAGACGGACATCTCCCGATAACGGACAAAATCAACGTGACGATGGCTGTCCGCCTATGGGAGCTTTCACTGTACATGTATGTATACTAGGGTGGTCCAAAATTCCATTTTGTGAGCTACATTTAAACGTACCTAAAATTATGAAATGGGATGTCATTTAGAAAAACTTAGCCAAATTTAACTTCCTACGATGATTGGAACAGGATGCTTCACGGCCATTTAGGACGATAATCCCAGAAAAAATCTTAATATTTTTTTTCTCACCAATATTGATGATATATACATCAAACTATAACTAAAGAAAAATAAATATACCCATATTTTTTCACTTTTCAAAAATATCTAATAGAAAGGACAATATAGTCATTTTAATAAAAATAGCTCATATTAAAAAATTACATAGAAATAAAAAATAAAACTTTAGTAACATATTTTATGTTAAATGACTCCTTTTTCGTTCATATTAACTTTTTTTTTGGAAAAATTACGAAATACGGGTCGACCAAAAAAAAATTTTTGTGCTCCTTCAAAAAAAAAAAAAAAAAAAAATACGTGGACTAGATGGACTTCCGCATGTTAAACTATTATATATAAATTTTTTTCATGCTAAATTCAAGGTGTAAAGGGTATATATAAGTTTGTCATTCTGTTTGTATTTTTGGGATCTTTGTAAGAAATGATGACGATAGGACCATGTCCGTCCGTCCCTCCGTCCGTCCGTGTGTAGGTTGAAATGGCGTTTATGAAGCCCACCGATAACTGCCATATACAATATATATATCAAACAATCGGAAATCCGTTCGAGAGTTTTGCTATTGAAATTCAGCAAGATCGGTTCATAAATATGCTTAAAAACCCGGTTTTTAGTAACGGTTTTCCAGTTTCTGAAGACTCTATATATACTAGGGACTACGTTTTTGCAAAGAAGGCTCGAACATTTTTTTCTGATTTTTTTTTGCTAAAAAAATGAAATAAATCGGTTCATAATAGCTGAGATATCGGGCAAAACGGATTTTTGATTTTTTGAAGCCCTTGTTTAAGCTTTTATTTATATATAGATCGGTCATAAATATTTTTATAAAATTTTGGTTTTTATATAAACCAAATTCATCATAATCAACAGCTATGGGTCAAAAACTAAAACAAATCTGTTACGAATATAAATACACATATAAACATGTATATTAAGCATTGTAATGACCAGGGCAAGTTTTTATATGCACAAAAAAATTTTAAATATGCGATTGAAAAAGCACGAAAAAATAGTGTCATATTCACAGAAATATGCAAAAATAGCATGAATATGTATATAAAAACCGACGAATTTATGCATTCTTATATATTAATGTGTAGAAAATATGCACAAATATGCATTTTTTAACTTTAAATCTCTAATAGATTTCGATGTTTATAAAAATATAACTATTTTAATTTTAAGTATCATATTTGACGCTTCCGAATTTTTTTTCTTTACAATATTTACAATGTACTCAAAATGCTCACCAAAAATTTTTTAGAAATCATTTGATTGAACTCTAAAAAATCACCAAAAAATTGTGTTTTTCTTAAGAAAACTAACTTTTGTATCCATTATATGCAAATTTATGCAAAGATTTAAAATATAAGCATTTTTTGTGAAATTCTTATTAAATATGCAAATGCTTACTTTCCAAGCGAAAAGCTTGAAAAACTTGCCCTGGTAATGACTATTAGTGACGTTTTTTGTTTTTTGTATAGGCAAGTAGTTTAGTTAGCAACAGCAGTAATACAATGAATAACAGTGTTGTTGTTCTTTGTATATGCACTCAGTTTGCATATACACACATACAAAAACGAGAGAAGAAGATATAGTCGGTCAAGCCCGACTATATGATACCCTACACCATTACCATCCACATAATTTTGTTTTTACTTATATACAACTTACTTGTGCTAAATAATAACATAATACTAACATTGGTATGGGATTTATGCACGTTAGTGATTTTCGGAAGATGAGTTTATGTGGGAGCTATGGTCAGTTATGGACCGATCTTCATGAAATTTGGCAGACGAATTTTTGCTGATATAAAACTTATATGTACTAAATTTCATTAAAATATTTATATTTTTAAGGCATCTATAAGTGTTAAAACTCTATTCCGGGAGGACATTTGTATGGGGGCTAGGTGAAATAATGGGCCGATCATAACCAAATTCAATAGGCTTCGTCCTTGTGCTGAAAAAAGCATGTGTACCAAATTTCATAAAATTATCTTCAAAATTGCGACCTGTGCTTTGCGCACAAGCTTTACATGGACAGCCAGCCAGCCAGCCAGCCGACCAGACGGACGGACGGACATCGTTAAATCGACTCAGAAAGTGATTCTGAGTCGAACGGTATACTTTAAGGTGGGGGTCCGAAGATTTTTTCTCTGCGTTACAACTTCTGCACAAACACATAATACCCAACCACCTTTGGTGGTGTAGGGTATAATAAATATGGAATTGTTGTTTATTTTTTAAAAGCAAAGCTTGCTATGATTGTTTTTTTTTTTCGTATTCAAATTTTCGTAGTTTGAAAAAAATGTAGATTTATAAATGTTGAATAATGAAAGCATACTTTAAGGCGAAAATTTAATTATTTGTCGGTATACTCTTTTTTTAATTTCATTTTACTAAAACTTCTTTTTAAAAGTGAGAACATCAAAAATCTTTCAGTTTATTATCTTTATCTCAAAGCTGGCAAAACTACGAGTAAATAAATCCACGTATCATAAAAATTGATGAACAAATCTTGATTGCATTCACAATTACGTTAGGATACCCATGAATACCTACAGTTAAGTGGAAATACACTAGTGGACAAACAAAAATTTTTTTTTTCTTATTAAAAAAAAAAAAAAAAATAAAAATAGGTGGATTATTAGATGAATTAAACTCCAATATATAGCGACTGAAATTGTCTTTGAGCTGAATTTACATAATTCAGTTAATATTTTCGTAGTTATTCGGTAATTAGTAACTAAAATTTCTTTTTTAATCTTAAAAATGTTGATCCATAACTCTGAAACATACATACCTTGAAGACAATTTTCGTATGCATCTATTGGTGTATCATTTATCAAAATCGTGTAAACGGTTCTTGAGTTATAATCTAAATTTGACAAACTATTCTCGAATTTTATAGTGCGAACGCTGAATAAGGTGATGGTATTAGTCAAATAGGAAAAAAGTGAATGCAGATTCTTGTTTTACTCGTCAAAATCCACCTAGTCCACCTATTTTTGTTTCCAAAAAAAAATTATTATTATTTTTTTTTTGCCCATCACTGTATTTCTACTCAATTGTATGTAACATGGGTATTTTTACTTAACTGTGAATAAAGGTTTGTGCATCAATTTTGAAGATACATACTTCATTTTATTTGCGGCATTACCAGCTTTAAGATAAAGATGATAAACTGAAACAGTTTCGATGTTTTCATTTATCAAAAAAAAAAAAAAATGTTAGTAACAAAAATATTTAAAATTTTACATGAAAAATATTTTTTTTTACACTTATTTCAAAATAACTTCGATACTTTTTAGCGCATAAAAAAATTATGTTTGTGTGATTTGAAGATGTTTCGTACATACCGTTCTTGAGTTATGAGCAAACATACTAGACTAATGGCCTTGCTATAGGCGAAATATTAGACACGCCCATAAAAAAAATCCAGACGTGATAGAAGAAAAAAAAAAAAAAAACTGAAAATAGATTCGTGTTTAGCACATCAAAATGCATCAAGTTCAACTATTCGTCTTTGGGGGAGTATTTTTTTTTTTGTCGACCACTGTTATTTTCCATTGTCTATTTTTTATTTATAAGTATATCTTTAATTTTTGTGAGATTTTTTTTTAAGATTTGTTCTGGAATCATCAACATAAATGGCCATGTAGCATACTATTCAAATCATCGTAGGAAGTTGAAATTTGGTAAATATGTTCTAAATGATATCCACTTCCATAATTTTAGGTACGCTTAAATGTGCGATACATTTAGGTTTATTTCGGACCACCATAATATATACGTACGTATAAATATCATCCTAGTTAAACAATTTTTTTTGTAACATTTAACATTTGTTTGTTGAAATTACTGATAAATTAAATGCAAAAATTATCAAGCATAATTGTCTGTGTATTTTAGTATTTAAAATTAAAATCCAAAATGAAGCAGTTATAATGAAGAATGTTTTAGGATTAAATTGACAAAGAAATATCATTTGTTCAGTTGGGGAAAAACAAATCAATAATGTGAAAATTTAAAATTTGGCTATTTTGTGTCGCTTTGACAATATGTATACAAAAACATAAAAGTAGAAAAATAAAATGTCTGAGGAGAAATATCTCTTAAATTTTTAATTTGATCGAAAGGTAATTTACATATACATATATATTATGTACAGTAAATTGCCTCACGAAAAAAAGTAGCAAATGTACCCCTCTAGAAATGAAGATTAATATGTTCTGATATGATTCCCAAAATATTACATCTCATGTTTACATTTACGTGAGCTGGACTATTTTTAATATTCATTTAAATAATTATTATGTCTCTTTTCAGTCGCGGAATATTAAGATTTTATTAACATTTTTTATCATATTATGTTTGTTCAAATATATATTTTTATATATTTCGGACATTTTTCAAAATATATTAGGTTTTAATGTACCATAGGAATAGTAAATAGATAAATTTGTTAAAAAGATAATAAGTTCATTTAAAACCGCGATAATCGAATAAAAAAAGTTTTTGAAATTTTGCTTTTGAGGACATTTATATTCTTAGCTATCCAATTAAAATAAAATTAACTTAACCAATTATGGACCGGAAATCCCAAAATATTATTTCTACAACTAAATGAAAGCACATATCAATAGTACTGAATGAGACCTTTCCTATGATACCCTAAAATATAATTTACGATGGAAAATTTTCAAAACTTTAACAAAATACTATTTAAAATAAAATCATTGAAAATTTTACTAAAAAGATAATGACTTCATTCCTTTTGTATGTAATTAAGAATTATGTCAGCTAAACAGAGAAGTTTATTTGAAAAAAATTAAGTTCATAATTTTTCAGATTTTTGGAATTAAAATAAAATTTTTGTAAAAAAATGTTTTTTGGAGAAACTATAAATATTTGATCTCTAAAAAATCTTGGTTTGTTAAAATATCTTAACGAAAATTTTACCATTTGAAATGATAAATTTCACAATTCCCAAAAAACCGAATCCCAAAAATGGATTTTTTTTTTTTTAACTTTGCTCATAAAGCCCACATGATTGAAAAAAAGTCATTGGCGAACTTTTTGGAACACATTAGAGTTTTCGAAACTGCATTCAGTTTGCAGAACTAGCCTTTGAGATTTAAAAAATATAGGTTAAAGTTAACATTTTGATTTAAAATAGGTCAAATTTGGGAAGGACAGTACATAGTTTTGTTGGGATTTTGGGCTTGTTTTGAATCCTAAAAACAACTCGTAAGGATACCTTTCAGAAAAGTATAAATTTATTATATGTTCTTAAATTACATTTTATTTTAGAGAAAAAAATTCTAGACACTTTTTCGGCCAGAAAAAATCATAACTTTTGCAAATTTCAAAATCTTCTAGTTTTTTCTATTCGATACATAATTTTGTTCTTTAACCAAATGGGTAAAAATTTTAGAAAATAGGATAAACAAATATTGGGCTATATATTGAAAAAACTTGACCAAGATTTGCAAAAAATTTAGATAGTTGAAATTTCAAATGCAAATAACTTGAAAGCTCTAGGAGATAAATGCTAACATATCTCATCAAGAGCTTTAAGAATTCTCGCATGAGAAACAAACCAAATAGCTCCGTTCTGCTATGCCCATGGAAAATTGTAATGGTAATGACCTTTAGAACTACTCATTATGGATTAGAAAAATAATGCAAAATTGATATTATATCGGGACTTATATTATAGTCTACGGTACCCCTAACGTTGAAAAATAACTACATGAATTTGTGAATAAAAATTGTTTGAAATTTTATTAAGCCTTTAAGTCTTTTGAACTATTTTTTGAAATATGTGGTGCAGTGCAACCTTAGTCCATTTTTCATATGAAAATTTATCTTGAGAATCAGTCACAATTAATAAGTAAATTAAGGTTTAAAACTTTATTACAACATGTACCTAAACTGATTAAGATATTCTGCGACGCATTATAAATACAGTACTGTGCGGAACAACAACAACAAAGCAAAGCAACAAAATTAAGGTATCCTAAATGTTGAATTATTTTTTAATGTATTAAACTTACAACAAAACTAAGTACTGCCCACGAAAAAATCCGTGCATGCTCTTGGGCTTATAACTTTTGATGTGGCGAAAATTAAATAATTCTGTTAACTGGTTTACATTTGTCGTTATGCTCACTAGCCAATTGCTAAGTTTCATGGTTATAGCGAAACTAGTTTTCCTTAAAATGGAAATTGAACAAAAAACACCAAAACAATAAAAATTTTTCATGAAGTCTTACATCGGTCATATAAAACAATTCCAAGGAAAGCAGTTGTGTCAAAAAATACAGTTTCTTGGGTCATAATATTATACAACGAAGTTATGGTCACTGAATGGAAATCAGGTAGTGGATGAAAAATAGTATCTTTAAACTGTAGGACTAAGACAAAATAGAAAGGATTTTCGGAGAAATTCCCCTCATCTCTGGAAGAAAAATGCCACAAAAAGTTAATTGCTTTGAATTTGTATTAGAAAATTTGAAAGGAAATCTAGCCTGAAGACGTATAAAGTACAAAAAATCCTAATAGAAACGCAAAGCAAGAATTTGGACGTAAAAAAATAACGTGAAAGTTCTTCAGACGAATTTTTCCATAATTATGATCAGGGTATAATAGACGATGAAACGTACTGTCTAAATTTTTTCAACTTCCTGGCCAGGAATTCTATGCTGCAGATGCTAGAGCAATATCGTGTATCAAAGAAATCAAAATTCCCAAGAAAGTTTTTGCGGAAAAGAAGCACTTCATTCATAAAAAATGGTTCCATATACACAGAAATATACGTGAATGAGTGCCTTTGGAAAATAATTCTCCATTTCCTAAGAAAATACAGTGTATCCACTTTTTTCTGGCCTGTTCTCGCTTCTTCTCATTACAGCAACAAAACAATGGAGTGGTAATAAAGAAATTGTTAGTGTTTGTACCGAAAGAGACTAATCCATCAAATTGTCCGGAACTCCGAGCAATTAAAAGATATTGGGCTCTGGTAAAAAATAGTTAAAAAACATTAAAAGCTAAGCTTAAAATAAAGCGGAGTTTAAAAATAAGTGGACTTATTCGATCAAAAAAGTGACGGAAACGCAATAAAACCTTTAATTGGAAGAATTTTGGAAAATATCAGATATTTTCTTAAAAACCAACAGAAAATAATTAATTTTTTTTTTTATATTTAGAACTTGAACATAACAGTCATTAATAAAAATATAATTTAAAAAAAAAAATCGCCTATTGGTTTAGTTTCTATAAGCAGATTTGCATGCATGGATTTTTTCGTGCTCAGTGGGGCCAAACGCAAAATAAATGGTAATAAGTCTGGAACTTTGAAACCACTGAACCGATTTAGATGAAACTTGGAACATCGATAGAGGAAGAGTTAGGCTTTTGGGCCAAAGTTGACTACCTCTAGAGTGAAAAACATATCGGGGCTTATAACTTTTACAAATATTAACCGATTTGAAATATTTTTACACTTTGGATTCTCCTAAGCAAGATAAGGAAAAAACATGCTTATTGTGCTAAATTATCTCGCATGGTTTAAAAGATATTTAACCTCCAAAAAAAATTTCTCATTTTTGGCCTTCACTTTTTGGCGATTTTGCCCTATGACTTGAAATTCTCTACAATTTTCTAAATTAAAAAATTTTTTTATCTCAATTCGATAACAAGAAAAAAATTTTCAAAGTCAAAATTTCAAAACAGGTTTCAAAAATTGCAATTTTTTGCCAAAAAAGTAACTTTATATATTTATTTTTTTTTTTTTTTAAACTTTCATTGAAATCGGACCAGTCGTTTGGAAATTCCAGATTTACTTCCATTTTATTTTTTGAATGGAACACTGTGCAATATTTATATACAGTATAAACTCGATAATCCGGATTTTTCGGTAATCCGGACGGCATTTTCCAACTCATTACATATTCTATAATCTGGATTGATTGCAACTCTGTAATCCGGATTTAATATAAAAACTAATATTTTTATTTAAATTCAAGTATAACTTGAAAAATATGATAATAATTATGATATAAGAGTTGATTGTAGTTGAATTCATTCATTTTCAGTTAAGTATTATTCCAAATTTTTTCTGTGAAAGAAGTAGAAGGAAGTTTATTTTTTTGAAGCTAAATTAAAAATCTTTGGAAAACTTAAAATATGGAATGTTATTAGACGAATAATTTTGACTTGATGCTTTAAATGTTTCATATATTAAATAAATAATATATTTTAGTACTTTTTTTAACAAAAGTGTACCAGGAAAAAACCTCTATAATCCGTATAATTCGATAATATGGATTGGGGTCTGCAAACAATTATCCGGATTATCGAGTTTATACTGTATACCCACTACGACCGGACACGCAACGTCGTGCAACCCAAGGTGTACAACTTAAACCGCACAGTTCTAAAAAAATATTTTGGACACATAAAAGATCTAATTATGACTGTACTTGAATTCCAGCAAAAAATTTCGTCATACATAGAGAAAATTCTATGTTTTTTCATGGAAAAAATGCGAAATATTTTTTAAAACTTTTAAAGAATTGGATTAAACGTAATTGAATAAAATTTTTACTTAAATTTTTTTAAACATGTGGTCTAATACTCAGACGCAAGACAATAGGAATATTTTTTATGCGGCTTCAAAATTAGTGCAATCCAAAGTGTTATGTAGTCAACAAATTCAAATGGAAGAGCAAAATTAAACACAATATCAATATGTTGCTATTGTTGCTCCAGTTTTTGTTAATAGATGAAATTTAAGTGCTTTAAAAGTTTGTATGTTTGTTAATCCATAAATGTGTATATAATTTAGTAAAACTATTTTTGTTGTAAACCAAGTATTGTAAAAAAAAAATAAAACCATTCATAGGTTAATCCTAATTTTGTTGGTTTTGTTCTGCACATTAATATATGTTTAGAAAAGATTATTTTTTAAGATTTCATAAAATTTTCACCTTTCGCTAAGACGTATTCAAGTTATTTAAATTATCTTGCCTATTATGTGTACCTGAATACTTGGATCATAAAAACAATATAATAATTTATTTCTTTTTACTTTTTCGTTTTTCCATCCCATTGTGCACTTAAGTACTTTGTGCCACTTTATTCATGGATACTAATAATGCTCTTAATACTTAACATTTATTTATTTAAAAATGTGTTTATTAGTTTGTTTTTCTATTTCGTTATTATTATTATTATTCTGTTTTTCTGCTCAATTGCTAATGCATAAAATCAAGTCATAACCACTGAATGGTTGACCATACGCCTAGCCCGCACACAAAATTACACAGAAACAAATAAACTAAGCAAACGAATAGATGGAAAATAAAATGGCAAAACAATAACAATTCGCTATAACTTACCTTTGAATCACTGGCATCCACAAACTTAATGATTTCTGTATAAATAGTATCAATATCCTCTAAACGATCTTTAACATTATTATCCAACACACATAATTTAGCAACAGCAATACCCTTTTTGGCCAATGCCTCCAATAGGTTTTTACGCTGATTGTCCATTTGGCTGTAAATTAAAATCGTAACAAAAAAAAAAAGAAAATAAAATAAAAACATGAATAGAAATTCGAGAAATAAAATTTGCAAAATGGCATAACGAACAAAAAAACTTAAAATCAAATACGAAAGAAACATTAAAATTAAAATGGCAGTGGCAAAAAAGATTGGAAAATAATAAAAAAAAAAAAAAATCCAAACTAAACTCGAAAATAAAATTCAAATAATGTACGCGCTGTTGGAGTCAATTTAGTAGTTCATTATTTTAAAATAATGTTTTTACCAAAAAAAATAATAAAACTAACCAAGTACAACTCTACAACGATTGGAAAGTGTAGGTAGGAGAACCATGTATAAGCAAAGTACATATACATATACTAGTAGTGTTTTTGTTAGAGTGTGTGTTTATGAGAAACAACTTCTCTAGTTTCCGTTTTCCGTTATACAAGTAGTTGGCGAAAAAATTATTCTGCCTCACAACATCAGTAAGATTGCATGTTGGTGTTTTTTGTTATTTCTATGTTTCTGGTACTTGTTGTTGGTTTGCAAAATTGCTTTAATTATACAGAAAGCAAATTCAAATTTATGCAAGAGATGTTGCGTCAGTGTTGCCAGAAAAAAATTAAAGTCTAATATACCCATTTTAAAATATAGAAAAATATTTCGGAAATTTTTCTATGAAAAAACTTAGGAAAATTAAAAAAATTTCCAATAAAAACATTTCATAAAAAACTTTTTATTTATTAAAAATCAAAAATTTTCTATAAAAATTAGTTACGGATTTTTTAAAGGAAAATTTAGTGGAAATTTTTGATTGAAGGACATTTTTTAGAAAATTTCCATATTAAGAAAATTATGTAACAAAAAATAAATTCTGAATTGAAGTTTTATCGAAAATTTTTTATAAAAAGAAAATTTATTGATTTTTTTGTTTTATCGAAAATTTTCTACAAAAAGCAAATTTATCGAAAAATATCTTAAAAAAAAAAAATATATAAAAAAAAGTTTATCGCAATTTGAAAAAAATAAAAAGAAAATTTATCGAAAATATAGTATAAAAAGAAAATTTTTCAAAAATTTTCTATAACAAAATTTATCCATATTTTTATATTCATTCTATAAGAAAATTTATCGAAAAATTTCTATAAAAAGAAAACGTATCGAAATTTTTATAAAAGGAAATTTTATTGAAAATGTTCTATTACAAGAAAATTTAACGAAAATTTTCCATAAAAAAAAGAAAATTTATGAGAAATTTTCTATAAAAAGATAATTTATCAAAAATGTTTTGTACAAATAGAATTTATCGAAATTTTTTTATAAAAATAAAATTTAATAAAAAAAAAATTATCGAAAATGTTTGCATAAAAACATATTTATTGAATATTATTTATAGAAAAATAATGTATCTAAAATTTTCTATATAAAGACAATTTATCGAACATTTTCTAAAAACTAATTTTACTGAAAATATTTTTATAATAAAAAAAAAAAAAAAAAAATAAAAATAATAAAAATTTGTAGAAAATTTTTTATATAAAAAGAAAATGTCTTTAAAACTATTTTTCTCACCATTTTTTATAAGAAGATAATTTATCAAATATCTATAAAATAAAATTTATAGACATTTTTGTATAAAAGAAATTTTATGGAAAATATTCTATTACAAGAAAATTATCGAAAATTTTATAAATTTTTCATAAAAGATAACACTGTGTGTAATTTTTTAAGTCATAGAAATATAACCATATACGGACACCACTACGTGATAAAAGACCAAAAAAAAAAAAATAGACCCGTGTCTCCCAGTTTTGCCCAGTCATGGACTTTTTTTATGGACCCCCAAAGTTATGGTGCCTCGGTGTCATTTTTGCAAAAAAAAATTTTCTCAGGCTCATATCTTGCAAACCGTTCGGAATTTTGGTTTACTCTCTGTAGCTCTTGACATAAAGAACAAAAATGGTAAAAATATAAAATCAAAAAAACTTCATCTTCAAGATCAAAATCGCAAAAAACTTTAAAAAATTCGATTTTGTTTACCTTTTTTCCTCTGTTCGTCCGAATCTAAGTCAGATTCGGACGACGATTTGGATCCACAACGTAAGAGAGTGCGATTTGCAAGTCCAGGGCCATCAACATTATAAACATAATACGAATATTTTTTTTATTATTTTTATAATAGATGGCATAGTATTATCTCAATGTTTAAGTAAAGAAAAAACGAATGAAATTAAAAAATGTTCGGAAAATTTTTCACTTTGGCGGCTACCTTAGAGCTACCTAAACGGTGTTAAGAATCATTCTTAGGAAGTTCATTTGTTCTAGAAAGTTGTTTATTGAGATCTTAGGAACATTTTTGTAGTTGATTGTTTTCTTGAATTTTAAACGGTTTGCTACCTATGGACCTGAACAGGGGAAAAAAGGTAAAAAAAATCGATTTTTTTTAAGTTTATATGTTTACAATTTTTGTTCTTTATGACAAGAGCTATAACTTTGCTTCAGAGAGTAAATCAAAATTCCGAACGGTTTGCAAGCTATGAGTCTGAGAAAATGATCACTTTTTGTGCAAAAATGACACCAAGGGCCCAAATCTTTGGGGGCCCATAAAAAAAAAGTGCATGACTTTGGGCAAAACTTTGGTCTTTTATCACGTAGTGGTGTCCGTATATGGTTATATTTTTTCGTGTTGCACTATGTAATTTATTAAAAATGATATGCAAAAAAAAAATTTTTAGAATTTTTTTAGAATAAAACTTTTGTGTAAAAAGCAAATTTATCGAAAATTTAATTTCAATAAAAAGATAATTTGCTAAAAATCGATCGTAATGAAAGGAAAATTTATGGAAAATATTCTATTAAAAGAAAATTATCGGAAATTTTGTATAAAATAAAATTTTAAATTATCGACAAGTTTTGAAGAATTTGAGAAAAAAATTTATCAAAAATTTTTTATACGAAAATTTATCACAAATATTTTTTTTAAGCAAATTTATTGACTTTTTTAAGGAAAATTTATTGAAAATGTTCTGTTACAAGAAAATTATCGACTTCTTCATAAAAAGAAAATTTATCTAAAATCTTTTACAAAAAACTATAAAAAGGAAGTTAAAAAAAAAAAAAAAATATATTGAAATTGTAAATTGAAATTTTTATAAAAGGAAACTTTAGCGAAAATCTATTACAAGAAGATTATCGAAAATTTTGTATAAAAAGAAATTTCAAATTATCGAAAATTTTTGAAGAAAATGTATAGAAAATTTTTTATAAAAAGAAATTTTATCGATTTTGTTTAAAAGAACATTTTTCTAAAATTTCTGCAAATAACTTTTTTTTTTTTCAAACAACATTTATAGATTAAGACATTTTTTTGAAAATTTTCTTTTACAAGAAAATTATCGAAACTTTTTCATAAAAAGACAAAGGATTTAAAATTTTCTACAAAAATAAAATTTATCGAAAAATTTCTACAAAGAGAAAATGTATAGAACATTTTCTGCAAAAGGAAAGTTTATAGAAAACCTTCCACAGAACTACAAAAAATTATAATCGAGTATAAATTTTATTAAAAATGTTATAAATACAAAATTTATTGAGTTTTTTATAAAAAGGTATTTTGAAATTCCCAATATGTGAAGAAATACTCTATCTCATCTGACTACAATGTGGTGGGTATGTGTAAGGCGGTATTGGTGGTGCTAGTATATGTAGGGGTATGAGAGGTCAATAGAAATTTTAGATGAATGGAATTGCAAATATTTCACAACAACTGCTGGTTAGGTGCTAGCAAGTATGAGATTGTGCGGATCATAGGGAGGGATTTTAAGTATGTTAGTCTGTGTGTTTTTTTTTTTTTTTATTGAATTAAAATTAAGTCAATAGTTTTGCTGTTGCTGTTGTTAGTACTTCTGCTGCTAATGCTGTTCAAGTTAAAAAGTTTATGGTAATTTCAATTGAAAAATGAAGAAAAAAACTTGAAGTCATACAAAGTTTTGTTTAGGTAATTTGGTTAAATGTGTTTGCTCTTTTTGATTTGGTTTATAATTAGATTGCATTTTAAGTTGGTTAAATTTAAAATAGTTGAATCGTTTTAGAAATGAGTAAAATGTTTAAATTCAATAAACAGTTCATAACAAACCGCACAACAGTTGAATTAAATTTATCACAAATATTTAAGTTTAGTTTGACTTTAAAGAGAAACTTTTGATGAGTCCTTTTTGCAGGTTTTTATATATTTATTGGAATTTAATTAATTCCAATTTCAATGTCTATCAAGAATTAAATAAAATTTATTCTAAATAGTTTTTCCTTACATATCCCTTGCTGTAATTAACCAAGATTTTCCAACCAAAATTTATTTTTTACTCGTAATGCCAAAGGATTTTTCATTAAATGTTTCCTAGCAATTGAGACTATTTAAGATAAATTGTATTTATTGTTTTAATTGACATAGTTTTATATTTATAGTTGTGTGTGTGTTTTTTTTTTGTTCTTTTTCTTGTAATTTTTATAAGACGTAAAAGAAAATTTCTTTCTATATCAAGTTTAGCCACATTTTTCCAAACGTTTTTAGCTGGAACTTTACTGCTGTCTGAGTAGGATGTCTAGAATTTTTTTTTTTTTTGAAACAAAATAGAAAACTTGTTAAACGTGATTTCTATGAAATTAATGGGAATTATAATTTTACTTGGCGCAGTGGGAAAATTAAAGAAAATGTTTTCTAATGTTAAGGTCTTAAATATCAATGAAATATTGCGATTAGATTAACATGGTATTCACTTCTAATTTCAGATTATAACACCGCACAGTGGGGTCAAACGCAAATTTTTTGGTAATTAATCTGTATCTCCTAACTACTGGTCAGATTAAATTGAAATGTACGGAAGAGTTGTAGAGGAGGACCTAAGCTTTCAGAAAAATGATCTTGTAGTCACCATGTGATAACACGAGATAAGCTACCGGGTGTCAAAGTTGACTATATCGAGTATGTAAAAGTTTCAAAAAATCGTAACTTCTACAAATGAAGTCCGATTTTAAAGATTTTTGTATTTCTGTAAAGTGCTTGGCAAGATAAACTTACTCGCCTAAGTTATCTCTTGCTGTTAAAAAGATGTTTACACTTGAATTTTAGATTTTTTGCCTTGACTTTCTTTCGTATTTCGGGAATAAGTCCTGAGGTATATGAGGTAGAAAATTTTTTAAAACATTTTGAAATTTTTTATATATTTTAAAATAATAGGCTTAAAGAATTTTTGGATTATATCAATTCGTCTAGACGGGAAAAATATTCAAAGTCAGCACTCTGAAATTAGTATGAAAAATTACTGTTTTTTAACAAAAATATAGTTCAATTCTTAAACTTTTTTCTCAAAGTTCCTTTAATAAAAGTTTTTTTTCTTTATATAAGGACTGCGTACTAAAAAATCCGTGCATGTTCTTGGACTTATAACTTTTGATGTGGTGAAAAATAGTTAACGGGTTTACATTTGTCATTATGCTCACTAGCCATGTGATGTAGCGAAACTGGTTTTTTTTAAAATGGAAATTGAACATGAAACATGAAACAATTGCTAGGAAGGCACTTGTGTCAAAAAATACAATTTCTTGGGTCATAATATTATACAAAGAAGTCATGGTCACTTAATGGAAATCTGGTAGTGAAAGAAAATAGTATCTTTAGGCTGCAGGACTCAGACAAAATAGAAAGTATTTTGAGAGAAAATCCCTTCATCTCAGGAAGAAAAGTGTCACAAAAAGTTATTTGTTTTGAATCTTTATCAGAAAAGTTGTATGGAAATCGAGCCTGAAGACGTATAATGTACAAAAAAATCCTAATAGATACGCAAGCAAGAATTTTGATTAAAAAAAAAAAAAACTAACGTGAAAGTACTTCAGACGAATTTTCTTCATAATTATGATTAGTGTATAATAGAGGATGAAACGTTCGTACTTTTTACAATTCAATGTTTCAGATGCTTATATCAAAGAAATCATTTATTCCAATAAAGATTTTGATTTGGGAAGCCATATGCATATGCAGGAAAGAAGCATTTCATTCATAAAAAATGGTCCCATTAACACAGAAATATACGAGAATGAGTACCTTTGGAAAAGACTTCTCCCTTTCCTAAGAAAATACAGTGTATCCGTTTTTTTCTGGCCTGTTCTCGCTTCTTCTCATTACAGAAACAAAACAATGGAGTGGTAATAATGAAAGATATTGGGCTCTAGTAAAAAATAATTTAAAGGATATTAAAAGCTCAACATAAAATGAAACGGAGTTTAAAAAAAAGTGGACATATTCGAGAAAAAAAAAAAAATGACCGAAACACAATAAAACCTTATATGGGAAGTGGTCGAAAAATTATCGACCCTCAAACTATTTATACAAAATTTCGTTGTCGTACAAGCTTTTGTTTAAGAGTTATCAGCAGAAAAGTATGAAACGGACACCCTGTGTTTCTAGTTTTTAGCCCATAACTTTTTCATTTATTAACCGATTTTGTCCATTTTCAATATAAGATAAATATTTGTACCAAATTTCGTCCCCTACGTTGCCCCGTTCGGGCCCTAACCTGCTTTCAACAGACGGACATAGCTAGATCGACTCAGAATCTAACTAGGACCCAGAAAATATATACTTTGTGGGGTCTTAGATGATTCCTTTCACATGTTACACACGGAATGACAAAATCAATATACCCCCCATCTTAATGATGGTGGGAATAAAAATATAATATAAAAAAAAATTCGCCCATTGGTTTAGTTTCTATAAGCAGATTTGTATGCACGGATTTTTTCGTGCGCAGTCCTTATTTCAAAAGATAAGGATCTTGTAATTATGGTTAATTTTTAATTAAAAAGTTATGAAACAAAATGAAAAGTGGATGAACGGAATCGGTGGATTTGTTTGGAACATGTTTTACTTTTCTTTTTGATATTCACGAAATAATGCGATTAAAGTGTGCGTTTGAATAAAACATAACATACAAATGTTGATATAAAAGTTCACTGAAATAAGTTACAATTACGAATGGAACAATATATTTTAGGGGTTTTTATACAAATTTAATACGTGTAACAATAAATGATAAATTCATGATTAATTCGATTGTACTTCATATTTATTTTTTTGGTTTTGGTCAGTTTGGAGGGTTGGTATTTTCGAAACAAAATTAGCATCATGTTTATTGTACTATTCTAAAGTACTTCTACTGTAATGGCACGATGACAAATCAGACAAAAAAATAAAAAAAAAAAAAAAAATATTTTTAATATAAATATTTGAGCTCATTTTGCCCGATGTAACATAAAATTCGCTTCTTTTACTACAGCTGCATATAGCTTGCCAAACAAGAAACTTTTTGAAAATGCTGATTCCTTTTTGGTACGGTACTTTTCTGGAACATTTTCTCTAACATCTGATATATAAAACTTTTGTTCAGGAAGCAGTGAGAATTCAGAAATGACGTACATATGTACACATCTGCTCAAAATAATAGATACACCTATAGGATGATATTAAAGTGACGATAACTTTGGAAAATTCTTCAGAAACACATCTAAGTTAAATTCATAAAGATATGAATATGGTACAGCACTCCATTGGATAAATGTCAGATGTTTATGTCTAGTAAGTCCAGACGAATGCAGAAAGTTGGCCAAAATAAGGATGCATGTACAGGATATCAGTCCTTCTTTAATACTACCTAATAATTTTTGATAAAAACTTAACTGATTTTTAATTTATGTATTTTTCTTTCAAGTGTATCTATTATTAAGAGCACTTACATAGTAATGTAATCATGAAATTAACGTATAATAATAATTTATGACTTGTTTAGCTTTATTTTTACTTTTCTAATCGACTAAAATGTGTATGAACAGATTTTTCATTCTTTAATCTTCGATATTTTGGGACACCTTTTTTATGGTCTTCAATACTCTTTTCACAAGAGCCCAATATCTCTCCACTGGTCTTAGCTGCAGACAATTTGGAGGATTGACATCTTTTGGTACACAAATTATGTTATTGATTTGGTACCACTCCAGAGCTTTCTTACCGTAGTTACATGATGCTAAATCGGGCCAAAAATATGTGGACACATTGTGCTCTGAAAGGAAGAAGCTTTTTTTGCAAACATTCTTTGATGTATATTTCGGTATTTTTACAGCCCATTGTAATAAATAACTTACATCTTTTGCCGCAACTGCATGAGAGCCCAAACACAACCAAACGGATTTCAACGTTGTTTTCCGCTCTAAGAGAGAAATGCAAATTATATTATATATATAAAAAAATACTTATCTTTCTCTCTTAAATTCCATTCATAAAAAATAAAAGGCAAATCTATCTCGTTCTTTCTTATTTAAATTTAATGTAAACTTATGTGATTCATTTTGCAACAAGGGCAACACTGTCAGAGAGGGAGAGTGAGAAAATGAGAGCTTTTGAGAATCCGTTGTGAAATTAAAATAGATTTTAATTTCCAGCGGATTCCGCTGTGTTGTTTTAGTTGTCAAATCTTCATATACAAAAAATAATCCGCTAGGTTGTGTTTGGGCTCTAAAGCTTGCTATGCCACGATTTTTTTTTAGGAAATTTTGCCTACTTTTGAGTCCTAAACTTATCTTCAACATTTCCTCGAGCATTAGCAACATAAAAACTTTGACCTGGAAGCTGCAAAAAACTGCCAGTACATGCGTTTCGTCATCCATTATACAACATAAGTATTTTTGTATAAAATTTTATTTTAATTTCCGTGTTCTATTCTTGGCTTAAAAATTTTTTGCAGCATTCCTGTCTGGAACTTTTTGTGGACTTTGTATGTTTTCAAGCCTGCATTGGCTTTATCTTTTCGCACCAAATAGTCAGAGCACTGAGCTAACCGGGCTGATTTTCCACCAGATGTGTTTGGAGCTCTTTTCAATATGCTTTAAATTTTTTTGGCCTTCCCAATATCATGTGGAACTTTTTTTTCTTTCCGAACCAGGTTTCCTATTAATGGTCAAATTCTCCTGATACTGTTTAATAGCATTGGAAACAGTTTGACGGCAGACCTTTAATATTTTGGCCAATTTTATTGTAGGATAAATTTGGATCTTTTTTGAAAATTTGTAATAATTTTAGCACCTATTCCTTTTTCGTAACTCATTTTGATCAAACTCACAACAAATCAACATGGTTGTCATTAAAAATAATAACTGACATATTTTTCAAAGATAACTGATCAAACAAAAAAAAAAAAATTTTTCTTCCGAAAAAAGTTAAGAGGCAAACGTGCTTGTTTTTTCGATCTCACTCCATAGCATTCAGAATACGTCTACCAACTTTCACATCCGGAAATGTTTTTGTTAATACTTCTTAAGAACTGCTCCACCTATTTGGCTTTGTGGTTGTTTCGTGGTCTTTTATTTTTTCCAGGTTTCAGTCTTCCGAAGAATTGCAAGTTCATTATTGTTTAACATTCTTACCCCTCCAAAAGTAAATTGTCTTTTCTGACAATTCAAAAATCAAAAAGCTTAAGTAAAATCAAATGTCCTCAGTTTTGCTGAATGCAAATTTATCTTTTTTAAAATTTAATCATACACGGTGTTGTTATTTTACTGAACAGTGTATTTTGCTAAAAAAAAAAAAAATTCAAATATTTCTTTATTAAACAAATACTCTTTATTTTAAAAGCCTTCAAGTAAATATTGGTTTTAATTTAGCATTCTGTCCATTTAAAATAATTAAATTTCTTTAGCCTTTTAACTTTGAAATGCCAAAATTTCAACAAAGTTTATTACAAAAAAAAGTTTGGAAGAAAAAATTTATATATATTTTTTTTGTTTGGTTAACAATTAAGTAAGTAAAAGTGCACATATTTACAAACACTAACACAAATACACGCACACAAAGGCAAACAGCAGTAAATTTTAGGTTTACTCAATTTTAACTTTTTGCCTTAAACGTATAAAAAAAAAAAAATTGAAAAAAAAATCCAAAAAAGGAAAAAGTTAAATTAAGTGTGATCGTATCGGCGAATGAAGCATATTGTAAAACCAACAAAAAACACATGTATTAAACGAATGATAGCGTTGGAATTTTCTTTTCTCTTGAAGGCGTTAAAAAAAGCTGTGGCACATTTTTAACAAAAAACAAGGATGTACCATTTACAATAGAGTAAATGGCAGTATTTGCGTCTACCCTGGTGAGAAGACAGACAAAACACACACTGAAACAGACAACCAAATGTTAAAAACCAAAATAATGAAAAAAAAAAAAATGCTAGAAACGAGAAGTGTCTGTAGAATATTCAAGAAAAAAATGGTTCTCTTTCATTTTTTAAGTTAAATAAAAGGACTTATCAAACAACCCTCGTGCTATACACTTATATCTGTTAATATATTATACACATATAGTCACAAAGATACGTATTTTAATATGTATATTCATACATACTGTATGAATGTATGTACATAGATACAATCAATATATGCGTTTAAGTGTATGTATGTATAACCACACAATGGTTTCACACGTGGCCATTGTTTGCATAAATCAATCACCTTTAAAGTGATATCACACATAAAAAAAAAACACCAACAGCAACAACATATTTGTCTGTGTTTTTAACACATTTTTGTCTCCAAGGCACTCAGAAAGTTATTCTTAAAAAAAAAAAAAAACATAAATTAATTAAAAAAGTTAAGCAACAAAGAGGCAAGCACTCTTAATTGAATCTCTGAACAAGTAAATATTTAAGGAACAATATTAATTTCTCACCCGAAAGCGGAATTTAAATACTTCAATTCCCTTAAAATCACGCACAAGTGTGGTACAATTCTGCCAATACAAAGGTTGTTTTAATATATAATACATAAACAACACACTTATACACCTACTCATATTATGATAAGTATATATTAAGGACTGTGGTTAGTGAAAAAAGTATGAAAACAAATTTACACCTACTAATAAGGTGAGGGATTTAATTAAACTAAAAAATGGTAAGATATTAAAAAAAATTAAATAAGGCAGGCGCGGATCCACGGGGAAATCGGAAATTTCCCCCCCCCAAGATGGATTTTCAACCTTAGAAAAATTAAAAATTTACAATAGGAAAAGGAAAAATTAAAAATTCTTTAAGAAAAATTTTCTTTAGTGAAAATAAAAGAAGGCAGAATGAATTTATCTTCAATAAAGTTTAGGAATGGCCAAACTATGTTTAGAAAAAAGTATTTATCGTATTTTTTCTTTGAAAAATTTAAGCAAATAAATGGGTTTTTAAAAATAGCAAAAATGTAGGAAATGCAATTCCTATATATTTTTTTTCATTAAATTCAAGCTTAAACTTTACATACAATTAAAAACTTATATGTCAAAAAAAAAAAAAAAAAATGTATAAGTGCTAGTTTCATGTCATATTGAAATTACACTAACTAATGTTTTAATATTACTTAAAAATTTCGACTTCATGAAAAATATGTTTTATTTTATAAATCCGAATCTTTTCAAAATTTTATACGAAATAATTTTTTAACATCAAAAATGAACAAAAGCATTTTCACAGAAAAAAACATTTATTAATAAATAACACAAAATATTCCCAGCTCTTTTATACAAAATATAATACTTTTTTAGATTTAATAAATTTTACATATGATAGAAATTTTGGTTCACTACACAGATTTAATTTATAAATAAAATAATAAAGGTCTAAAAATTGTAATTTTTCAAGAAAAAACTTTAAACTATTTTTATTGAAAATATTCACAATTTTGTGTTAAGAAAAAAATTGTTTAAATAAAACTATTAATTTAATATTTTCCCAAGAAAATGTCTACCATTTTCCTAAAGGACGATAAGAAAAATATTACTTTTCGCTTAATATTTTATTAAACCTTCTGAAAATTTCTCTTGCTTTCCTGAAAAGTTGTTGTATTTTTTTTCGCACACCTGTGTGAAAAATTTTCGTATTCAAAAATAATTTTTAAATACACCCTATAGCGTTGAAAAATTACTCGGGAAATGACATAAATAGCATCATAAAAATGTTTTTTAAATGTCCAAAGCCTATAAAATTTTGGAGTCATGCTTAAATTTTTTAGGTTCCTGTATTTTTTCTATTAAGATATTTTGAAAGTAGAATAATCAAGTTTATTGTCGTATTTATTTCTTTGGTTTGAAATTTTTGGTAATTCAATGCATTAGAATTTTTCTGTAAAAGTCAACAAAAAATATGCAATTAATTTAAAAACATTTTTGTTGTAAATATAGCAAGATTTGGTTTTTTTAGTTAGATAAAAACTGAAGAACTTATTCGATTTTATGTGAAATTCCCCAGAAGGTATGCTACAAATAAAGCTTAAAATGAAATAATTAGCTTAAAATAAATGACAAATTTTTTGATAAAATTTTTGAGTTTTTAAACGATTTTAAATATTGACATCTCATTTTATTGTAAACAAAATATCATTAAGACTTAAGAAAGAAATACGTAAAATAGAAAAGTATTTTAATATAGTTAAAAGGTATATTTTTCCTAATAAAAAAATCTAAAATTTAGGGAGTTCCGAGATTTTTTCGAATTTTCTCAAAAATTGGTTGGTGATGTACTCAAGAAGATTGTTTTTTGAGTAAAACTACAAAAATATAAACATTCATACTGAAATAGTATGAAATTTTATAAAGTGATTTATTTACATAATTTTCACTAGATTTTCTTCACGGACTCCACTTTGCAGAAAAAATTTGCGTGTATTTTCCTGTTGACATATAATATATTCCAGTAAAAATTAAATTTAAATGAGATTTTATTTCACATTTAAATGTTTAATTCATTCAATCATCTACTTGATTGATTTAATCAATTTTTAATTGAAAAATGTTTTCTATTTTTCATTTTTTGTAGTTATTAGTGATTGGTATAATAATTTTGGTGATTTATTGGATACTTGTTTTGGTGTTATCAGATTAACTTCAAATTTTCATCTAAGTAAAAAAATAAATTTTAAAAATTACTCACATAACGAAGAGATAGTTCAGTGTGCTTTAGGGAATGGTAAACAATGTCAAAACTCGATTTTACGATTAACTTTTTTCATTTCGATTTTCAAAATCGATTTATCGGTCCCCAAAATCGATTTTATTTTGAAGTCGATTTTTTATTGATAAAGTCAAAAGTGTATCAAAAACATCTAAAAATTAAAAAATAAACCTATAAAATAATTTCAAATATTCAGGTCACAAATATAAAAAAAGCTTTGTAAAAAAGGCTATGTTCACTACTAAGCCTGTTTCTTTGCTGGGTTATTATAAGGACATCCTTCAAGAATAGAAGTTCACACGGTACTGATATTCTCGAGCAATTTCATTAATATTAGGATAAATTGTTTTATTATTTTTTTCCTTTAGAGGATTTAGACTACTGTTTTGCCGACTGCTCAGCTAGGATTTCTTTTTTCATTTTCTATTGGCAAACTCCACTCGGGTGCATTTTTAAAATTTACTTTTACTCCTTAAATATTCACCGCCAAATTATGTTTAAAATAGCGGACATAACTTTATTATTACCAACCAAAAAATTTTAATTTATAAGATAATTTTACATATTTTTTTTAACTTTTTAAAACAAACCCGATTTTTGAAACTAAATAATCGATTTCAGTATAAAATAGTTGGCATTAAATCGATTGCAAACAACCGACTTTTTTTTCCCATGAAATCGACTAAAATCGAAATCGATTTACCATTTCCTAGTGTGCTTGACATTCTATCCAGATCTAAATAGCTTAGCTTTTTGTGATGCATTCTTTATTTAAATTATTTTATTTTGAACTATTCAGTAGTATTACAAAAGTAAAAACACGGCTTTCATAATTGAAATCCTTTCAATATTCTCTAAGAAATGTTTATTTAAATACATATTTGTAATTTTGCATTTTTGTTTGTAATTAAAAATAATAATTATAAATAACCAGTTTTCTGGCAAAAAACAAAAAAAAAAAAAAAAAAAAAAATGGTTAAATTTTCATAGTTCTAAAATTATATATAAAAACATAATTTTTCCAGTGATGATAAAAAAAATGTCCCCCCCCCCCCAAATGCTTTGGCTGGATCCGCGCCTGAGTTAAGGTAGGTTTAGACGGTATGTTTAATCAGCATATGTATGCTGACATTTATATGTTTAAAAGTACCAAAAAATGCCTGTCTCAGCATATTTTATATGTAGGGTGTTTAAATGAATTGTTGAAAGTAACAAATTTTTTTGTTTCAAAATATGTCAGCAAATGAAATATCAATATAAAATTAAGTATATGCATTAGTTAATTTTATATTAGTTTGTACGATTTGTTGAATTTCATATGATATACATACACTCCCCGAATCATTTATAAGACCAAAATAGTTTTTTATATTTCTATGTAACTACAAGTGCAATTCCAGAAATATTTGGCACACATGTGAACTCAAGTAAGGCAGTTTTTTGATATATAAAAAAAGTTGGTTCAGTTACTCCAGTGCAAAAATAACGGGACTTTTACTTGAGCTTCGAACGAAATAATTATAAGACCAAATATGACGAAGTATTTTAAATATTAAAAAAAAAAAAAATGGAATATGTTTTCAAAGTATTTAAATTGTTTGTTTGTATTATTAATAAAGGTTGTACAGAGTTAGATCAGAGTTAATTTTTGGTACAGTGGGACAAATATATTTTTGTGATATAATCAATAAAATGTAAAAAATAGTCCCAAAGGGTCAATTAAGTTATTTTTTTCTTTATATAGTAAAAAAGATTATGGGGAAAGTGCTGTTTATTACTGTTCTTGTAATTTTGGACTATATTTGTATCATAATATGTAAAACGAATGTATTTTTATAAGTAAAAATCTATTTATAGCCTTAAGTTTTTGAGTTCAAAATAAATCAGAAAATATTTATCATGTCTTAATAAAAATTGGCCAGAATGTCAGTTGTAAGCTAATTTATAATAATTGCTAACTATACTAAAGATATTTAGTAAATATATCTTGTAAAAATATTTTTTTATTGCTTTAAAAGCTCCGGAAGTTATTGCATATACGCAACATAATATCTAGGCTTCATTTATGGTTATTTTAAAATAAATTGTATCCAATTTTTAATGTTTGTTGCAGAAATTGCGTAAATACAAATAATCAAGAGTATTCATTGAGATAAAAGTCCAATAAGTTATTTCTACTATGGAATTCATTAAATTGCGCCTGTTTTCAGACCTACTAAAATGAGTGTACTATATTTGTAGAATCAAATTAGCTATTAATAATTATAAACTATCTTGTGATTACCAAATTTGCCAAGGCGTATTGAAATATGATTAATATCTTCTGATTTATTCTCAACAAGACATTCTATTTCTCAAACATTTAGGCTACAAATAAATTTTTTACGTATACAATTAAATTAATTTTTCGTATTTTGATCTTAGTCTAGTCCAAAATTACAAAAGCAATAATAAACACCATTTAAATATTTCGGCGAGTGTATATGTTGAGTCGCATGCAAATTTGTTGAATGTTAAAGTTTCCTGGGTTCAAATCTCAACTGGACCAACTTTTACATTTTTTTTTTTTGCAACGAATTCAAGTCTTAATAAAGCTAATAAATATTTTTTTTCGCGAAATATGTAGGTCATACTTATTACAATGCAATTTTTATTTGTGCCATTAAAAAATGTCGAAAATTTTTTAATGGCACATCAACGATATTTAGTACCAATATTCCTTGGCTCTAGTGGAACACAGATCTGTTCGCGTGAATGACTTTTACCGAACGGCATCAATGTTATGGCGGTTTAAGATAAAATTTCCAAAATTCTATTTATAGTCCTTAATCAAAAATTATTGCATTTATGTACTTTACAATGGTGTATCTAAAATACAAATTAAAAATATCGCGATATGTTAAGTATTCGGGGATATATTAGCCATTTAATAATTATTAAACCTTCTTATAAAATTTGTAAAATTCAGTTTTTAGTGATGTAGTCTTGTTCATATTCATCCATTTATTGCAAAATTCACAATTTTTTTTTAAATAAGTCATAAGACAATGTCATTTATATAAATTTTTTAATTGCACTTAGTCTAATCTCTAAAGTTGCATTAAATGAAAAATCATACTTTTTTTCGAACGCCATATTGATTTCGATATAGGGTGGTAAAGCAGCACGCAAAGAAAAAACATGGTTGGTCAAATCATAATCGGTAACTATCATTAATGTTTAGGTTTATGATTCCCTCAATCATATCAGTTATTATACCCTTTTGTGAACATAATATTGTCCTATCCAATATTAATATAATATGGACCTCACAATCATAACATTTATATGTGATAGTCCTCACAACCATACTGCATAAATATAACATGATCCCTATATTAAATATTATAATACCCCCAATCATAATACTATGCATACGGTTAAAATGTATTTTTTATTTATTATTATTATTTTTTTAATTTAAATTTTGCGAATAGAAAATAATTAAAAAACAAATACCACAGCCTTCACTGGACGATTTCGTTCAAGAAAATTCATCTTCACATTCACACACCTAAAAGAAAATTGTAGAAATACATTTTTTTATTATTATTTTTATATTTGACCGCACTGAATTATTGATATTTATTGTACTTACCGAAAAATATTTCCAATTTGAAATGTGGCCATTGATGATTTGCTCCGTCAGCACTCCGTGGATCTCGTTATTAAAAAATAATAATAAAGTTTTTTAATAAAAATTTTGTGAACTTTTTTAAACGTTTTTATTCACTTTACGTCCGTCACATTTAAGATTTCATTACTGAATGAGTAAATTATTTCGAAAGAGAGATAACAATAAAGACGAGCATATTATTGTCACCCCTCGCATTAAAATATTACATACAAATATTTCATTGAAATAATATGTTACTATGAAACATATTATTCTTTTAGTACACCGACTTTATATTATTACAAAGTATCATATGTTAAAATGATCAGAACAAAAAATAATTGATTCAGCTTAGTCTAAAACACAATAATTTGATTGTGTTAGCCATATAAACTACTTAGGAACATCACTTGATTTCCGCGAGCATTTCGGAATCATGTTTTTTCTTTGCGTGAGCTATAGATTGACATGTATCATCGCCAATTTTGATTAGCGCCTTGGGTGTGCCTCTACGATTAATGTTAAACTAAAAACATCACGTTCTTAGCCCATGAAAACCATTGATGAATATTTTTAGTGAAATTATATTTTCTGCGTAAGTAAAACTTTACACAGGAACTAATTTCAGTTTAAAATTGACTTATAATGCCAACATCCGCTATAACAAAATATGCAAAATTGATGAATTTCTTAAAATTGCTATACACGTTTAGCAAATTAATATTTTAAAACGCCACAATGTCATTTGGAAACCTTCTTTGATAACGCTATACTCTTTACTGAAATAACGTTACGAGTGTGCCTCGCGAGCCATTCACGTATAAAATATATAAAAAATATAACAAAATTTTATATTTTTACAAAAAATATAACGCAGTGTAAAATAAAAAAATAATTAATTTGAAAGAAACTTCAAGCTTGAGTTTGATCATTTTATTCGATGTGATGGGGCTCTCAATAGTTTCTGAGATACGATACTTACAGGGAACATTCAAAATGGTTCCATCCTCTACATATATATTTTTCACGAATTTAAAAATACCACTTTTTGAAATACGCGACCGCGAAATTTAATTCGCGAATTATCCACCAATAAAATTTAACATAAAAACATGTTTCAGGTATAATTTTAAAGGTAATTTCATTACCTTTAAATAATTGCCTTAATGAACGTTGTAACGTAAATATTTTGGAAGATATTTGCATTTTTAAAAAGACAATTTTCCTCATTTTTGCGATATTATAATACGCGAACTATCGCGGTAATCAAACTGAAACTCGGTAGTTGCATTTCCAGCGTCAATATTAATATTCTTGCCGAATTTTATTATAGTCGGATGATTTTTGGAAGAAATAGGCGATTTTTCTATTTTATTACGAAAAAAACAACTCAAATTGAGATAAATAATTCGAATTTATTATGACATTTGTTGTAATAACTTCTAAAATATAGCGAGTCCCAGAATACCACTTTCCACGGTTATAGAAAACATTTTCATCATTAACATATATTTTTTTTTAAATTTTTAAAAAGACCACTTTTTGAGATATTTACCCGCGAACGAAAAATCGCGAGATATGGACCATTTTGATGCTGAGAAAAAAAAAAAGTTATGTTATACATCATATTAAAGGTAATTTTGCTACCTTTAATATGACATCTCAATAAATCTTATATAATAAATACTTCGAAAGATATTTGCAATTTTGTGTATGCAACTTTGTACATATTTTGAGCTATTTTGCACTTTCAAACCGCGATATTTCACGAACCACTTGATAAAATTATCTGAAATTTTGAATTAGTCTTAGTTTTGACAAGAATAATAATTGTACCAAATATTATCAAATTCGGAAGAGGTGAGAAAATCAGCTGGTTGGTTTTAAATGGAGTGACTCAACAACCAAAAGTGTAATTAAAATAAATTTAATAAAAATAAAATATTTTACATTACAAATTAATTCATAAGCAAATTTAGCCTTTCAATTATGTATCCCTTTTTAAAATATATGGATTGGTAACTACATTATAAAAATCAATAAAAATTATTATTTAAAAAAATCTGATCATAAATAATTATTTACATTCTGGTTATTAATAATTAGTTACTAAACAACTTCTATGTAATGCAGACAGTATGTTGTTGTCATTACAAAGTAACTACATCCGTAACTACATGTCATTACCAAGATTTTGCTGGGTACCTTTAACATGACGTATAACATTACCTTTTCCCCAACATTAAAATGGTTCATATCTTTCGGTTTATTGTTCGCGGGTAAGTAAAAATGGTATTTTAAAGAATTTTAAAAAAATATATGTTAATGGTGAAAATGTTTTCTATAACCGTGGTAAGTGGCATTCTGGGACTCGCAATCGTTAATGAATTATTACAAAAAATGTCATAGTAAATATGAAGTATTTATTTCAATTTGTATTACAGTGAACTCGCGGTAATGTGAACATCCAATATAATGAACTATCCACTAATGTGAACACTCAGTTTTTTATATGGGCGCTCAAAATAGTGAACAAAGTTTAATGGCTCTAAATAGTGAACAATTTTTTTTTTTTTTTAATTTTTGGGGATTTTTTAATTTGTAGAAGCATTTATTTTTAATGTAGGGAATCCCCGAATTAATAAATACCATAGTATGCCATTATTTTAAAGGTATTTAATGCTAGTCGCTTTATGTAACTTGTTGCGGTAGGTTCGTGAATTTATTTTTAAAATTAGTATTGTCTAAAAACAGTCAAAAGTTTTTATCCTTAAATGAAAAATGCGAAATTTTGGAATATTTAAAAAAAGGATCGAGTGTTACAGTGTTAAGTAAAAAGTATAAAGTTGCAAAATCAACGATATGTTCAATAAAAAATAAAAAGGACAATATTTTAAAATGTGTGAACAATACGTTTTATGGACCCGGAAAACGCAAAACATCACGATCTTCAGAGCTTCCAAAAATGGAAAAATCGCTCTATAAGTGGTTTATTTGCATGCGGAATAAAAACCTCCCTGTAAGTGGGTTGATGTTCAAAGAGAAAGCCAAACAAATTCACAAAAACATAAGTGAAAACGGAAATGACTTCAATGCTAGCGATGGGTGGCTACAAAAATTTAAAAAGAGATACGGAATTCGGCTCCTTCAGATAAGCGGTGAAAAACTCTCTGCGCAATCTCAGTTCGTAAATCCTTTTAAAATGAAATTGAAAGCAAAGATAGACGATTTGGGTTTATCCAATGATCAGTTGTATAATGCCGATGAGTCTGGTCTATATTGGAAACTTCTCCCACAAAAGACATATGTAACGTCATTGGAGAAAAGCGCTCCAGGTGCAAAAATGGAAAAGCAAAGGATAACATTTTTATGCTGTGCAAATGCGTCAGGATCTCATAAAATAAAACTTTTAGTAATAGGAAAATCGAAAAATCCTCGCAGTTTTAAAAATTTTATCTGTCCCGTAAACTACAGAAATTCAAAGTCTGCTTGGATGACTTCTTCCATTTTTAAAGAATGGTTTCACAACTGTTTTGTGCCAGAGGTAAGTAAACATGTAAAAATAGTTCAATTGGGATTCTTACTGTTTTATTTTTCATTAAGGTGACAGATTTTTTAACAAAAAAAGGATTACCAGTAAAAGCTTTACACCTAATAGATAATGCCCCATCCCATCCACCAGAATCCGACCTTAAATCCGAGGATGGTTCCATAGAAGCTATGTTCATGCCTCCAAATGTAACAGCTCTGATCCAGCCAATGGATCAAAATGCAATTAGAATCACCAAACTTCATTATAGGAACAGTCTTCTAGCAACAATTATTGCAAAAGACGGGTATTTGCTGGAATCGATGAAAAAAATCACACTTAAAGAAGGAGTTTCTATTCTAGAGGCATCCTGGAACCGATTTGGTAAAGAAACTTTATCTAACTGTTGGAAAAATATTTTGAATATGGTAAATGATGAAGACGATCCTTAATTTAATGTTCCTTTGAGCGTTTTAAAAGAAAAGTGGCAATCAGAGGTTAGAGAGAGAAAATACTGCTGCAGATCTTCTACAGACATTGTGCCCTCAGGAAGTATTTACTGCTGTAAACATTAGAGATTGGATCAATAATCCTTGTGAGGACGTCACGCCATTTGATGAAAATGATTTAATTGAAGAGTCCGACGATGATGACGACTGTTTTATTGAGCGCCTGAAAACAACATTAAAGCCAAAGAAGCTGTCGAAATTTTTAACAAAGCTGTCCAATGGGCTGAAATCAGGGAATTGGCGGTAAATAAGTTGGTGGAACAAAAGAAAATAATAACCGATTATTTCCATATTTAATTATATATGTATGTACCTATCTTTTTTCATTGTAAATTTTATTTATTTTTTTGTCGTAATATTTTGTTTGTTTTTTATGTACATACTACGTATGTACTCTTTATAAAATGGATTTTTAAAAACTTTTTATGTTCCAAATAAATTACAAAAAGCTTTTTTTAGTAATCTTTGCATTTTCATTCCTTGCAGAAATGATTTTTAGAAAGAATAACTTAGTAATATATATGTAAAAAAAAATCACAATCGAAGATGTGAACAAATTCGAAAATATGAACTACCCCGACATTAATTAGTTCACATTATCGAGAGTTCACTGTATTTCATTTATAGTAAAACAGAAAAATAGCCAATTGCTTCCAAAAATCATTCGAATGTAATGAAATTCGACAAGAATATTAACATTGACGCTGATAACGCAAATACGATTTATAATATCTCAAAATGAGATAAATTGTTTTTTTTTTTTTTTTAAATACGAAAATCTTCCAAAATATTTACGTTACAACGTTTATTGAAGCGTATAGTTAGAAATAATTAAATTACCTTTAAATTGATATCTGAAACATGTTTTATGTTGCATTTAAATGGTTGATAATTCGCGAATTAAATTTCGCAGTCGCGTATGTCAAAAAATTGTATTTTTAAATTCGTGAAAAGTATATATGTATAGGATGAAGGCATTCTGTAAGCATCGTGCTGGGACTCTCTTTTCATTAATTGGAAATCCCTTGATTTGAAGCAAATAACGCAGAGTTTGTTGCAAAAATATCACAAGATTGGTGCTCCAATATCGTTAAACCTTAATTTTCTTTATTCGTTATTTCGATTTTTTATTTAAAAGATTGGTGGTATGAGTAACAAAAAAGGAAATCAAGTTTCAAATACAGTAAAAAAATATTTTTGTTCATACATATCTCGCTCAGGTCCAGGACCTATTTTATCGTTCGCTTCATAAAATTCTGAAACTTTAAGATATTTTGACGCCTCACAGTGAGGCTAAACGCAAAACTTTTAATAATAAATCTGTATCTCTCAAACTACTGGTTGCATCGCAGATTTCAGAAAAATCTCCCTGTGAATACAGAGAGGTTTTTTACAGGATGTCAAAATTGACTACCTCGAGTATGTAAAAGTTTAAAAAATCGTAACTTTTACAAATCACGTCGGATTTCAAAGATTTTTATATTTCTGTAGAGTGTCAAGATCGGGTCAAGCCCGACCATATGATACCCTACCCCATCATGTATGTGCACCAAAATTCGGGGAGGGTCATATATTAGACCTGTGGCTAATTGTGGATCGATACTTTTAGTAAGTGCAAAAAAAAAAAAAAAAAAAAAAAAAAAAAAAAAAAATATGCAAATACAGAATATTATGTTAATACTAACATTTATCTGAATTTATGCGTTTAAGGGTGATTCACTGTCATTTATATGGGATTTATGCACGTTAAAATGATTTTCGGAAGAGGGGTTTATATGGGAGCTATGGTCAATTATGGACCGATCTTGATGAAATTTGGTACAAAGATTGACACTTATACAAAACTCCTTTGTACCGAATTTAAATTATTCCTATATTTAAGGCATTTATGATCGTTAAACCTCTATTCCGTGAGGACATTTGTATGGCGGCTAGGTAAAATTATGGACCGATCATAACCAATTACAATAACGAAGTCTATGGGCCAAAATAATTATTCGTGATAAATTTCATCAAGATATCTTTTAAATTGCGACCTGTACTTTGTTCACAAGGTTAAAATGGACGGACATCGTTGAATCGATTCAGGAAGTGATTCTGAGTCGATTGGTATACTTTAAGGTGGGGGTCCGAAGATTTTTTCTGTGCGTTACAAACATCATCACAAACGCATAATACCCCAATCACATATGGTGGTGTAGGGCCTCGACTTTATATCGTTTTTTTTTTTTTTTTTTTTTTTTTTTTAATATTTTGTAGTATATTTATTCCGAAATAATATGCTGAAAATTTTGTTTGATTATCTCAATTCGCCTAAACGTGAAAAATATTCAAATTTAGCCCTCTGAACTTAGTATTACTTTTAACACTTTTAACAAAAATATAAGGAGTGAGATCGAAAAAATCTTAACATATATAAAATTCTATAATTTGGAAACGGTTGATTTTAGAGTTTTCCTTATTTTTTTAATCATTTGATATTGTATTACAGATCACAGAAAAATATAACTTTTATAGTTCTAACTACTACTTATAAACTCGAGGGCCTTGATAGTTGTTTCACTCACTTTTTTAGAACAGTTTGCCCATCTAAAATCTTCGATATAGGAAGCCTTTTTTGTGCTCTTCAATTCTCTTTTCACAAGAGCCCAATATCTCTTCACTGGCCTTAGCTGCAGACAATTTGGAGGATTGATCTCTCTTGGTACAAAAACTATTTTATTGTTTTGGTACCATCCAGAGCTCTCTTACCGTAGTGACATAATGCCAAATCGGGCCAAAAATATGTGGACAACACGTTGTGCTCTCTTATGAAAGGAAGAAGCTTTTTTTGCAAACATTCTTTGATGTATATTTCGGTATTTATAGAGCCCACTGTAACAAATGACTTGCTTCTTTTGCCACAACTTCATAAAGTTTGCCATGCCAGGAATTTTGTCTGCTTTTCAGTCCTAAACTTTATGTTGCATTAGCAACATAAAAATTTTGATCCGGAAGCTGCGAAAAATCTGCCAGTACATACGTTTCGTCGTCCATTATACAACATGAGTATTTTTGTATGAAATTTGATTTTAATTTCCGTGCCCTATTCTTGGATTCAAAATTTTTGCAGCATTCCTGTCAGGGACTTTTTGGACTTTGTATGTTTTCAAGCCTACATTGGCTTTAACTTTTCGCACCAAATAATCAGAGCACTGAGCTAACCGGGCTGCTTTTCTACCAAATGTGTTTGGAGCTGTTTTCAATATCTTGGGCTTCCCAATATCATGTCCACCTTCTTTTCTTCCCGAATCAGGTTTCCTATCAATGGTCAAATTCTCCTGATACTGCTTAATAACATTGGAAACTTACTTCTTTTTTGTCACTCATTTTGATCAAACTCACAAAAAATCAACATGGTTGGTTAAAAATAATCTGCCTGTTTATGAAATCCTCATCGGAATTGGATTGGAAACGAAATTCCAATCCAATTTCAGCTTTTATGTTCTTAAATAAATAATGAACGGCTGTAACCGTTGTTTTGAAATTCTCCTTATAAAACTGGAGACGAAAATATTAAAATTTTTAAATCCAATTGTTGGATTTCATAAATAGATATCGAATACATATACACAATTTATTGGTTTTGTTGAGAAAATGTGGTAAAACCAATCCGTATTGGATTCTATAAACAGGCAGAATAACTGACATATTTTTTAAAGAAGACTAGATAAAAAGTTAAGAGGCAAAACGATTTTTTCGAACTCACTCCTTAGTACATACTATTCTTTAACTTTTTTCTCAAAGTTATTTTTAGCAACACCCTGTATACACCCTGTAGCTTATCTCGTGTTATCACAGAGTGACTACAAGAAGATTTTTCTGAAAGCTTCTTCATACAATTTAATTCGACCCAACAAATAGTTTTGGAGATACAGATATATTATTGGTCGCACTGTGCACTCGTAGGATTTTATTATTAAACAAATGAAAGGTTTTGACATCATTTGACTTTAAATAAATCTAATACATATTCAAAGCTAGTTATAACAAATTTGACACGAATATGTATTTAATTTGTTAAAATTATTTATAAATAAAAATTTTTATTTTATATGTACATGAAATTATATTTTTTCTATTAAATCAAATCAAATCAAATTAAAAATGTTTCAACATATTTCTATTTTTTCTCGCGTTAGGAGTAAAATTTAATAATAGATATTCTAATTCATTCATAGAATTTTGTTATTAAACAATAGTGTATGATTTACACATAACATAAATGTTCATAATTAAAATGTGATAAATTATTTAATTTGTTACTGAAAACAATTTGAATTCATTTTAAGAATTACACATACAGATACTAATAACAACTACATAAATATGTATGTAAGTAAAAGTGTAAATTGAAAATGTGTTTACAAATATATTTCGAATTGAAAATAGATATGAATAAATTAAATTCTTTCAAAGAAAAAATTAATAGAAAAATTTGTTTTATAATTTATTTAATTCGTATTATATTAGACAGCAATAAAATTTTATTAATACAATTATTTTTTTAGAACTTATTTATGAAAAAATTATAAAAAAAAGTAATAAGAAAAGTTTGTAATTTTTTGTCAAAATTCAAATAAGAAATAAAAATATTTTATGAAAAAGAAAAACAAAAAATAAAAAAACTATTTTTTTGTCTTGTGTTTTTTATAACACTATCGCGTGGGGACGGAATCATTCCGATTGCAATTGATAGCTCTTGAAATGTGTAATAAACCGTCCGAAGGATTTTTCGCAGGTAGGCAAAATTTTTGTTTTATGACCACTTAAACTTTTCTATTTTTGTGCCAAAGTAGTTTCAAATAAATAGAAAAAAATAATATAAATAAAGTTTGAAGCTCAAATATTGTAACATAAATGTTTAGAGCATTTAAATGGAGATAATTCATTAGAAATTTATATTCATTTATCTCTAATAATAAGGGGTCATTTCTAGTCCGATTAAACAAAATTAAACAAAAGTCCATTAAAACTTGAGTTTAATGGGTTAAAATATTCTACAGAAAATTTCTGCGTCGAATTTCACTAGGGATCACCGAAGGTCCAAGGTTCATACGGTAAAGCGTTTATCCAAAAAAATGAAATTTATGAAATTATTATTAATTTTGTTTACGATTTGTACAAAACTTAATTTTATAATATATTTCATTGCCTAGTTTAAGGAGTTTATATAAGAAATGTGGGAAATTTTCATAATTTTCTTTTTTAACAACATATGAAAAGTCGGATGAATTTTTTATCTTCGGAGACTCCTAGTAAAATTTGAAGAAGAAAATATCTGTAGAACATATTAACCCATTAAACTCAAGTTTAAATCGACTTTCATGTCATTTCCTTAAAACAGACTAGAAATGACCCCTTATAAGGAAAGATAAATGAATTTAAAGTTCTAATGAAATATTCCCCGTTAAATGCTCTAAACATTTATGTTACAATATTTGAGCTTCAAACTTTATTTATATTATTTTTTTCTATTTATCTGAAACTACTTTGGTGCAAAAATAGAAAAGTTTAAGTGGTCATAAAACAAAAATTTTGCCTACCAGCGAAAAATCCTTTGGACGGTTTATTACAAATATTAATAGCTATCAATTGCAATCGGAATGATTCCGCCCCCAAAATATGTTGCATAGTGTAAGATCCTAGTGCAGAATAAATTACATTTATATCAAAACCGCATACAGGTGAGTTTACACTCTTAATTTGAGATGAAAATAATTATTAATTTCCTTGATATTTCTATAATCTACCGAGCAATGAAGGCAATTGGAAGATGTTAATCGATGTCATAGGCTATAAAAAATTGAAATTCTTTGATTTTATATCTACCAGTACACATCATGAACATGTAAGATACATTTTGTACAATCAAAAGTTCAGTTCTAATAATTTAAGCGTTCCATTTTCAGTTTAATTTTATAGAAGACCTTGTCGTTTTAAAAGAAAATATAAACATTAAATGGCCTTCAATCCTTTAAGAAAAAATTCAAGAAACAAATACAAAATTTAAAAAAAAGATGACAAAATATAAAGACAACCAAAACCCGTTCATATAAATTGAGAGCGGTTTATGTTGGCATGGAAGCAAAATCTGGTATAATTTTTCAAAAGATCAAGAAACAATCAAAGGAAGGGCAGAAATAAGATCAAATAAGAAAATTCGGTGGAAAAGAAGCTTTGGTTAATAAATATTTGACTGTGCCGAATCCTGTGAACCCTTCCCCAGTGTTGAGACGAAGAGAATTCATATAATTTGTAGGGTTTTATAATTTTTACAAGTCCCAAAGTATTTAAGATATCTAGGAACTTCGTAAACGTTATAAGGACTAACACGCGAAACGGAAGACAGACATCGATTTTTCGACTGCATTTATAAAGATTCAGAGTACAGTGGACGTCCATTAGTACGAACGCTCTTTATTACGAATTTCCAATAATACGAATGGCAAAATTTTTGCATTGACTACTCTATAGTACGAATAGATAGACATTTTTTCTATTCGATGATGGTTTGTTATAAGAATATTTGTTTTATTTACGTACGAATGAAGTTTTTATTATGTTTTTACTTCATTCTTTCGCGGTCATCCACGTTTAGCGAAGTTATTGTGAAGTTTTTTTTATTTTTAAAAATGTTTTGTGTTTTTAGCTGTCAAAATGTTGCAAGTAAAACGATGTAAAAAAAAGACAATTTCTTTGCAAGATAAATTAAAAATTATAGCAGACCACGAAAATAAAACATCGTTTTTTGAAATTTCAAATAAATATGGATTATCCAAATCCACAATATGTACAATCATTAAACAAAAAACGCAACTGCTGGATAATTCCATGAGTTCGTTAAAAAAATCGGTATAGACTTACAAGTGGTGAATTTAAAAAAAATGAAGGATGCACTTTACGAGTGGTTTTTAGCACAAAGAAAATTCCATATCACAGTTGGTGGAGAAAAATTAAAATGCAAATGCAAAAATTCTACAATGGTCAGTTTTGTGCCAGTGATGGTTGGCTAACAAAATTTAAAAAGCGTTATGGAATACGATTGTTAAAAGAGTCTGGTGAGAAATTATCTTCATCTAAAGAACTTGTTGCACCATTCGTTAATAAGTTAGCGTCTACCATTATGGAGTATGGGCTATCAAACGAGGCAATTTTTAATGCGGATGAATCCTGGAAAATGTTGGCAAACAAAACATATGTTCACAGTGGAGAAAAATCTGCTCCAGGTAGAAAATTGTCAAAGGAGAAATAAATATTTTTAATGTGTGCTAATACTGCAGGAACTAAGAAAATTAAACTTTTAGTAATAGGAAAAGCTCAAAAACCGAGAACTTTTCGGAACAAAATTCTTCCTGTTGAGTACGGAAACTCTAAATCTGCTTGGATGAATGCAGCTCTGTTCAAAAAATGGTTTTTTGATAAATTTATTATAGAAGTAAGTTTTATTAATTGTTTTAATGTTATTAATGATTTGAAAATATTCAAAATATATTTACAGGTAGAGACATTTTTCAAAGAAAAAAAATTGCCAATTAAGGCTCTTCTAATATTAGATAACGCTTCAAGTCATCCACCGGCAGATGAACTTGTTTATGATACTAAAGATGGACAGTTTTGGGTAATGTATATGCCCCCCAATGTAACTCCACTAATACAGCCCATGGACCAGAATGAAATTAGGCTCTTAAAACTACATTACCGTAACAGTTTACTGTCAAAAATTGTATCTTCCAACGAAAATTTAGAAACGTCTATTTGAAACAATTTTGAGGACGAGGATGATATTCCACTATCAGTAGTACGTGACAGTGAGGAGATAAGAGCAATTTCCAAAATGCACAATTTACTACATGCAAATTTTCCAAATTCACAATTTGATTTTCTTGATTTATTTGAATGGAATCTTGATGATCCAAGTGAAGAAATTGAATTGGATGATAATGTCGATGAGGATAATATTTTATTAGTTCCTGACAATAACTCTATAAAAGTAAAACATGCGGATGCAATAAACTGCTTTGACACATGTATTAAATGGGCTGTTGAGAACAACATTGAAACCTCGAAAATACTATTATTGAGAAGTCTTCATGAAAAGGCTGTAGAAATCAGTTTAAAAAGTAATAATCGTCAATGTTTAATGACGGATTTTTTAAATAAGTAAATTGTTTTTTTAGTTATATGCATATGTACATTAGATTACCCATGAATACAAAATTTTTGATTTTACTTGCTCCACCGGCAGTTTCTGGTAGATGGGGCTAAAAAAATAATATGTGTGCAAAAATTGGGTCGATCGGTCGTAAACCGGCCAGTCGACTTTGACCTTTGTCCTAAAACAAGGCTTAAAAGTAAGTAATATCTTTGTTGCGCTATAACTCTTTAATTCAACATTTTCCGATAAAATACTATATAAGCTTTTTTATTCATAATAAAATGAAGAAACTTTTGACATATAATTTTTTAGCCTACTATGACCTGTTGTGATGTTATTAGCAATCAAAGTAAACATTTTTACATGAACTTTTTTTAAAAAAGCCCTGGTTTTAATATGGGCTTAGCCTGCTGGAAACGGTTTTTACTATTTTGTAGAGCAGGATTTGAAGTTTTTATAAATCGATACGTTTTGTCACATTGGCTTAATATATTAGGGTAGATGGACCAAAATCTGAATTTGGGGTATCAATTGTTTATTTATTACACAAATATTGGTACTAAATGTAGGATGTAGCATGAAATTTTGAATCATTACAGATAGTATTTTTAAATTACTAATAAGTAAAAAATGTATACCCCAAATTCAGATTTTGGTCCATCTACTCTAATATATTAAGCAAATGTGACAAAATTTATCGATTTATAAAAACTAAAAATCCTGCTCTATAAAATAATAAGAACCGTTTCTAGCAGGCTAGGCCCATATTAAAACCAGGGCTTTTTTTAATAAAATTTATGTACAAATTTTTACTTTGATTGCTTATAACATCACAACAAGTCATAGTAGGCTAAAAAATTATATGTCAAAAATTTCTATATATATATATATATATATATATATATATATTTTTTATGTGAATTATTTGAATTGGAAGATAAAAATGCGTTGTTTAATAATACGAATTTTTCGGTACTACGAAAGGGCCTGACAATATATAATTCGTACTAGCAAACGTACACTGTACATATAATTCTTAGGTGACATTTTTAGAAATTATTGTGGTGAAGGGTATAACATTCAAAATCTATTCTATGTAATTTTTTGTAAATTTGTAATGTTTAATAAAAATATGCTCTTAAATAAATATAAATTAAATTTTAAATTTTTTGTACGGAGGGTCCATTTTGCAGCAGTTTAGATTCAATTATTATGTGAATCGAGCCAAGAAATATTTTAATAGATTCCAGACGAAGATTCAGTTATAATAGTAATTAAATTAATTAAAAATTTTAATTGAAATTATAGCAAGAAGTCAGTTAATTTCACTTAATTAATATTATAATTTTGATGATTAGAGCAAATTTTAATTAATGTGAGCAATTTCATAACTGAAATTCATTTTTATTTTTTTCTGTGTTTTCATAGCAGTAAAAATAATTAAAAAATATTTAAATTTTTATATTTAACACTTGTGCTTTAGTTTGTCTGATAACAGTCCTTAAACTCATACAAACAACACGATACACAAAATTGACGTTAACGGTGATTGTATGTTTTTGTAAGTCGATGGATGAGATGAATTTGTGATTGTCAAACCATATTTTTTATTTTTTTCAGACCTATTGTAAATAAACACATTGATGTTTTTTTTTTGTATCTCTATTATTTTTTTTCCTGCTGCCCCATTGCCTTGTGGCTTGTTAAATGCTTTTAGTGACAATTTTTAACAGCGACAAGCACGAGAGGATATACTCGTACATACATATACTTATGTATGTTAATGTGTGTGGGTGTGTATGTGATAATGTTATAATATCAAGTGTGATAAACTGATGAATTTTGCTGTTTTCCGTGCAGTTGTTTTTCTTGCTTTAAGGAATGATTTATAAAATATATTTCCTGTTGACTATGAAAACTAGCAACAACATGGAAGTGGGTAAAATGGAGACAGACTATTTTGATTAAGCGCCAGGAAAAAGTCTCTCAACAAATTAAGTTGAGAAGTTGTTAAACAAACAAAATCTCATACAATGAAAAGAAAATAAAGCAAGGAAAATGGACGCCAACTAAAATAACAGTTATTTAGTTTCATGTGTAAATAGGACAATCTAAATTTATGTTTATTTATGTGTGAGTGTTGTATGTTCACATAGAGTTATTTCCATCACATTCCCTTAAATAAATATTAAAAGAAAAAAAAAAAAAAAAAGGTTTTTTATCTTTATAGCTACATTTAGTGTTTGCTTTCCAACTGACTTAATGAAACAATTAATTAAGTTGAAGTTTAATTTTAGAAAAAGTACAAGATGCTGCTGCCCGTTTTCTTGGCATTTAAAAGGTGATAAACAATGCAACAAAAAATATGTTCTAACAAAAGTATTTAAATAACAGTTTGGAATAGGAAAGGGTATTGTTTTGGTATTCCTGGTAATGAACTCAAAGTGTTCAATTATGGAAATTTTGTAGTTTAAAGATTTGTTTTCAAATGATTTTTGCTTACAGAACTTTTAAGACATACATTTATATATATATATAAAAAAATTAATGAAGTTTTATATAAAAATTAAATTTTTGTTTCCCAAAGGACAAAATTTATTGCAATTTTTTTAATAAAAAAAAAAAAATTAAATAAATTCAAAGAAAATTTATCAATAATTTTCCATCAAAAGAAAATTAATCAAAATCAAAATTCTTTATTAAAAGAAAATTTATCGAAAATTTTTTATAAAAAAAAATGCATAAAACATTTTCTATAAAAATTAAATATATCGAAAATTGTCTATTAATATAAAGTATAAATTAAAAAAATATAAAAATTAAAATTATTTCTATAAAAATAAAATTTATCGAACATTTTCTAGAAAAAAAAAAAAATTATTGAAAATTTTCTATAAAAAAAAAATATGTTGAACAAATATCAAAAATTTTTCAAAAAAAACAAGAGCGAATGTTATATGGGAGGGGGCGGGAAAGTGGGCAGTAAGGTGGGCGTTTCCGAGTTTACATTGGTCCTTTGAACACAATTTCGTTGATTTTCACCTTATATGGGAGGTGGGCGGTAAAGTGGGCGGACCACGCCCATTTTTGGTTTCCGAGTTTATATCGATCCCTGAACTATACGTACAAAATTTCGTTGTCGTACGTGTTTTTGTTGAAGAAATATCAGCAGAAAAGTATAAAACGGACACCCTGTGTTTCTAGTTTTTAGCCCATAACTTTTTTGTTTATTAACCGATTTTACCCATTTTCAATCCCAAACAAACCTTATATAAGACAAACATTCGAGCCCTATCCTGCTTTCAACAGACGGACAGACGGACGGACATAGCTAGGGGTCTTAGATGATTCCTTCGACATGTTACACACGGAATGGAAAAATGAATCTGTGTTTGTTTGAGCCTTATAGAAAGCTAAAAGCTGGACCGATTTTCTTGAAATTTTCACGGTATTATTCTGTAATATCCGAAAGTAAAATAGGCTATTTTATTTTGCGATAGAAGCAGGGGGAGTGGTAGCCCCTATACAAAGTAAAAATTAATGATCAGATATCTCCAGAACTATTACAGATAAAGTTTTGCGATTTTGTTGAAATAATTTTGTTATTAATTTACATAATTGAGATGAAAATACTAATTATCGGATAACTTAAATACTGTTACAGCAAAAGTCTTAAAATTTGTCGGGAATATCTTTCTCATAAACTACCAAACTTAAAATTAAAATAGAACGGATAGGGCCAGGGGAAACGGTACCTCCCATATAACGAATATTAAATATTGTATATCTTAATATTTTGTAAGAATGACTTTCTCAATAGCCTTCATAACTTCAGATGCAAATGGAATGGGTAGGATCTGAGGAAATCGTACTCCCCATATAAAGCAAACATTCTTAGTGGCATATCTAAACATATAAAGAAAAAAATATATATATGTTCGCATATCTGAAGGAGTAATTTACGGAAAGACTTAAATATTTTTATATACACTGCCGGTCAACAGATTAGGTTCAAGATTGTCCTGATATTAAAAGGCAGATTATTTTTAATATAATTAAGATTTTCATCATAATTTCTAAAGTTTTGAATTCAAAGATGCAAGAAATAATTAATAATGAACTAAGAATGATTTTTAAGGGATTTTCTTCCAAAAAACTGTATTTTTTAAGGTAATTTTTTTGGCTCATCTGAATAGGTTCATTAAGAATAAAATCAATTTGCGTTAAATATTTCTTGGACTCGCCCATAATTGTGTATTTTCCTAACATTTTCAACAGTTTTCTATAAAAATATTTAAAAATTGCTTGCGTAAAAAAATTTCCGATAAAGAAAAAAGCAAAATTATAACGTATGGATAATTTGGACTTAACCTATGAAATATGGCGAAGAAAAATTGAGCGAAGTCAAAATATTGTGAATAATTTTTTAAGAAAGCGGCCTCGCTATGGGAAAAATATAAAAAGAGGTAATTATAAAGTAACAACAAAAGCTGACAGAAGATCCATTATCCGAGATGCCTCCAATTCTACCGATAATGTACCAAAAATGAATAAAAAATCACGTATTAAAGCAAATTATAAAGAACCCACTTCTAAACACTATTAGTGAAGTAAAATTACTCCCGTTTACCCGTGAACTCATGTTCTAAAAAAGGAATGAAATATATTTTTCTATAGGATGAAAGAAAAAAATTAATCTGGACGTCTAAAATGGCTTTAGATATTATTAATTTCGTTATTTGAGAGAAGAAAAATGGTAATTATGTATCCCATAAAACTCCGAAGGAAGTGTGATGGCGTAGGTTGCAACTTCATATTATGAGACATGTGAATTTAGATTTTCTTCGCATAGAATTACGAAAAAAACTTAATAAAGCTTTTTGGAAAAAATATTTTTACATTTTACACACTATTTTTATTCATTCCATGCATATTGCAGGTCGTTAATGACCCTATTCACATCACAGGAGCGGTAAAACAATGAATTCGAAGTCAAAATAATACCACTTCGGAAGGGCCAGCATACTCTCTCGACCTTAATATAATAGCAAATGTATGAAAATTTATGTCACATAATGTTTATGAGTCGGACAGACAATACGAGGAGAAAATATCATCATTCGAAGAGATGGGAAAAAGTTGAAGCAAACCTTCTTTGTTAAAACATTTTTATAAGTCCCTTCTAAATAGATTTTTTTAGGTAAAATTTAATAAAAAAAAGGCTAATTTCAATATTCATAATTTCCTAATAACATAATAAAACAAAAAGGTACCAAATTAATCCAAACATCTTGTTGTTTTATTGAATAAATAATGTTGAACCTATTCTGATGACGGATATAAAGTAAATAATAGTTATAGCATCAAAAGGGGTAACGAAGCTCACCAGGATAAGCTAGTGTCATATAAAGATAAAAAAATATTAACCATATGCAAAAAAAGTATTAACATTGCTTTCAAGTACACAATAATTACCCAACACTTTAAGGCTAACAAACCTTTGTTAAGAAAACGTATGCAAAAACTATGTTTCAACAAAGTTTTAAATGTTGATAATGGCAACACTTGTATTTTTCCCCTCTTTATAGTTAAAGATGTACACTATTAATTTATTCGGTTGTTCAAATTTTATTAAAAAAAAAAGGTTTTATTCTTTAAGCATAAAATTAATGCTTTTTAAAATGTTGCTTCTATTATAACAATAAATACGATTAACTTTCGGAAACGGATATAATAATTACTCGAATAATCATTTTTGTTTATTTTTGGTTGAAGGTACATCACTATAACATTTCTTGTATTTTTAATGTACTTTCATGTTTATTTCTTAGTTATTTCCTTATTATATATTTGTCTAGGATAAACAAATCTTACATTTTATGAATAAAAATAATGATCTAAGAAGGAGGAAAATATAGAAGACTGGAATCGGGGGAAACAACACAGCAAAAACTTTTTGAATTTGGGTAATGAGTAGTACTTTCTTCACACGTTTCTTGGAAAGTAGTAGTTATTACAAATGTAGTTATTTTGAAAAGCCTAGTACTAACTAGTAATGATCTTAGAAACTACTTATTTATCACATCACTTTAAGTAACAAATCTTTACATTCTGGTAATGACCTTTAGAAGCACAAATTGGGGACCGTAAACACAACGCCTACATAGAAATATATTGAGTCAAATTTTCCTACCAATTGATGCATAGAGATATAAGAAAACTAATGAACCATAAATAACATTTTACAAGAGACAAAAAATTGCATAAAATCATAAAATATATTTTTCTTTTAGTAAGACTTATTAAACAACTATCTAGGTATATGTCAAATTTAGCGGCGGAAAATAACTTAAAGGGTATATATCCATATATTTTTATTGATCAATAGTAATAAAGGTTATATAAATACTAGGGTATTCAATCGATTAACCATCATTCGGTTATCCGATTAATTTTGGTCGATTAACTGTTCGAATAATTTAAAATTGTCTATTTTCAAACAACGAATAAACCGAATAATTTGTGTCGAATAATCGATTAACCGAAATTTAGTTTTTTTGGAGTTATAAATTTAAAATTTTTTTATTTTTAAGATAAATTTATGTCAACCACATCTTCTATTATATTCCAGCAAAAATAAATAAAATAAATTTTTAGGGAAGTACTTTTTCATTACTTTCAAAGTATCAATTAGGGTATCCAATCGATTAACCGTCATTCGGTTATTCGGTTAATTTTTGTCGATTAACTGTTCGAATAAATTAAAACTGTATATTTTCGAATAAAGATAAACTGAATAATTTGGTCGAATAACCGGTTAACCGAAATGTAGTTTCTTGAGTCATAAATTAGAAAAAAGAATTATTTTTATGATAAATTCATGTAAACATCTTTTTAAGAGGTCTATTACATTCCAGTAAAAATAAATAAAAATAATGTTTAATGAGGTACTTTTTCTTCTGCTTTTGAAGTAATAAAACAGGTTTTAATATATATAGAAAGATTGAAATGAATTGTTCTGCTATAAGACGTTGTTGATATTCGGATGTTATGGATAATTTTCTTTATTAAAATAATAATAAAAATTAAAACTAATTTCCTTGAGCCGTTAAAAAAAATTTGGATGATCCATGCAATTTTGCACAAAATCGTGAACAAGACATGACATAACACAGGTATCAAAAAATTCAATTCATTGAAAATTAAACTATTTCTGGATCACAAGTTCAGTATCTTACTGACTTCTTTGGATGCTTATTATAAAAAGCGTCAAGAAAAGGTAATAATATTATATCTTCATAAATAATTAAACTTGTATCAATAGAAATTCTTAAAACATTTCTTTGAGTAAACTCAAAGTTACACAAGTCATAATACTTTTAATTATAATTTCCTAAATGTACCCAAAAAATATTAATTTAGACTCGTTTGACAAAATATCATTCTTACACGGAAAAGACACTTACATGGAAAATGTATTAAATAAAGCAGAATTAGGAGAATATTTTATAGTATTAGCTAAAAAAAAATTAAAAATTTTCATATAAATAGGAGAAAATAATTACGAAATGATCCTCTTTTAAAAGAATTTGATATTATATTATGTTTCTAAGTGACTATTTAAATAGATTAAATGCTATAATTTGTGAAATTTTTATATGTTTTACATGTATAACTAAGGTTATTCGGTTAATCGAATAATTTGTCAATAATCGGTTATTAACCGATCAACTTTTAACCCCGAATAATTATTTGTCGAATAAACCGATTAATATAAACACTCGAATAATTGGATACCCTAGTATCAATCAATAAGTGTACATTGTCATGTGCTTTAAAAGTAATGCAATTAGCATTAAAAGATACTATAAAAAATTCAAATGAATTGTTCTGCAATAAAACGTTAAGATTTGGTTGTTATTTTTTCAAATTCATTTTTGCTAAAAAGATGGGAATGAAAAATAGTGCTATGCATATTTTCTTTTATTAAAAAATATGTTGGTTAATATAAAAATTAAAATTAAATTCCTTTGGCCAATAAAAATTAATTTGGACATTCATTGAAATTCTGCACGAAGTCGTTAACATGACTTCCTTCTCACTGAATAGGTATCAAAAGAGAGAACAAGTCTAATGACAAGTCTATGTTAAATTCATAGAAATGATCCAACTTTGTATTACTTCTGGATCACAAGTTTAGGATCTTATTTACTTCTTTGAATATTATTTTTTATTGAGACATTTTATTTGATAAAATGCGACATGAAAAGATTAAAATTTTACAAATACTTGATCTTATAACAATAGAAATTCCGAAAATATAGTTTTAAGTAAAGTAAATTCAGAGTTATATAAGTCATAAACATTTTAATCTTCATCATCAAATGTACGTAAAAACATTAATATTAATTTTTACTTTTATGACAGAAAAATTTACATAAAAAAGACTGATTTATTAAGTAAAGTTGAATCAAGAAAATATTTTGTAGTTAGGTCGAAAAGGTGAAATTTGTTCATACAAATGGCCGAAATAAATAATAAGATAAACTCTATGTTCTATATTAAGATTCTAAATAACTATTTCAATCGATTAAATATTATAATAAGTCTTATTTATATGTCTAATATGTATTACTGAGACTATTCGGTTAATCGAATAATTTGCCATTAATCGATTATTAACCGATAAACTTTTAACCTCGAATAATTATTTGTCTAAAAAACAGATTAATATGAAAACCCGAATAATTGGATACCCTAATAAATACTTTATATTGGTTGGTGATGATTTCATTAAAAAACAAACAAAATAGAGTGCAAAGTTTCACGAAAACTGACCGTCATGGTTATACATGGTCCATCTGTCAAAAGTAGCGTTAAAGTGTGTGTCATATTAATGCTTATATATTAGGCTATTTTAAAACAGTTGGTCCAATTAGGCGTATTTGGCAATCATGTTACATACACACATCAATGATAGCACCAAATCTTACAAGAACCAGTTGACATTCTACAAACAAAAAATATTGATCTAAGACCAATCGGCTTAGAATCACTTTCTGAGTCGATTTAACGATGTCCGTCTGTCCGTCCATGTAAACCTTGTAATCAAACTACAGGTCACAATTTTGAACAGAAATTAATGAAATTTAGCACACAATCCAGGGATGAAGCAAACATTTTCCATAAATTAACAACAATATTTTCTAAGAAAAGAAAATTAATTGAAAATTGTTGATAAAGTTGAAATACGTATTCTCATATTTTTCACAAAATTCCATTCGTTTTTCTATTTTGCTTATTTTGTACGCAAAAAAGATGGTCCTTTATAAAATATAATTTATAAAAATCTTCATACAAACTAAAACATTAATCAAGATCTAAGTAAATAAAAAAAATTAATTGTCGCCAACTTTAACTATATTAAATTCCAATTGGTAGGCATTATTTGCTTTTTGCGGTCGTTATGATATTTTGCACGCTCCGTTATTTTCTCATTAAAACCGCTAATGAAAATCATAATAATTATAATGATTACGATTCATATTTTGTTGATATTGCTGCTGATGATAATAATCATGCAAATGTTTTTCATAAAGCGTTATCATAAATGCAAAGGGATCTAACTAGCATAGAAACAAACTTGATAAAAAGAAAAGAACATAAAACATAAAACAATTATGTAATTTGACTTTATCACCATCTTCCTTTGGAATTTTTTTTTTGGGATTATTGTTAAGGTCTTGTCACATTTTAATTGACGATATACACATACACTTTTAATACTAGTCCATAAAAGATCATAAAAATAAATGTCATAAAAGCCAATGGCTATTTTTGGTCACAAAAACAATACAATATTTAGTGTATATTAAAATGCTTAATATATTTGCTATGTGTGTGTGTGTGTTGTAACCACATTCAAACAGACAATCATAGACGCTCATACATTCAAATATTTATAAAAACGAAAAACAACAATTTATGTCAAATCCTTATAAAATCCCAGAAAAAAAAATTCCAGGCAGACATCATGATAATATTGAAAAAAATATGTGACACTCGTTTTGTGTGCTACACTCTGTAGCAATTCATATTTATAAATCAGGGATGAACTAAGGGGTTACATAATACAAAAGTTTATCTAAAAATAGCCATTTTTGCATTAACATTTTTCGATTATTTCGTTTATTTTTTTTTTATTTTTATTTTTAAAATTTAATATCAATAATTAATGGACGGTTAACCATTCTATATGGCAAAGAATTATTAAAACATTAAAGAAAAAAGTCCTTTTGTTTAAGTACCAACAATATGAGTACTTTTTTGATACTATAATTTATAATACTATCTCATTTTTGTTGCAAGTTTATGGACAAATTTAATATTAAACCACACAAAGTTCACACGTGGCACCTTTAGGTGACATCTAACAAACCGAGCATGAACAATGATGTCAACAAATATGTCCATTATTATTATATTTTTATTTATTTTGTTATTTCATTGCTATTTTTTGCTCTCTTGCTTATGGGACAACAGCTATAGCAAGAAAAATAAAATAAAAAAAAACCGACAGGAATCAAGCTGCAGTTAATAAAAAATAACAAATGGTTTTTTCTTTAAATCTGTATAAATCTTTTATGACGCAAACGAACAAATATAAAAAAATGGCGAAAATTATTGTGAAATCTGGTAAATAAAAAAAAAATAAATATAAAAAATAATAAAACAAACATTCAAACGAATTTGTAATAAAAAAAAAAAAATTTTAAATAATGCAGAAATTATTATGTTACAATGATATTTAGAAGAAAGACAGACAGACAGATAGCACAAATGATTTATATTAAATTGAATTCTTTTTATTATGTCAAAGTTCATTTTATTTGACAGAAAATAAAAAATAATTAATATTTATTTTTTTTTGGAAAGTTTTATAAAGCTATTTATGAAAATATTAATTAATATGATGAATGGTGAAGTCAGAAATTTAAATTAGTTTTAAAGCAACGGTACTCAAATGGGGGTCCGTACAAATATTAAAAGAGGGTTGCGAAGATCATTTACTTAAACATACAATTTAAAACATTTTTTTATTTAATACACATTCACTTACATATTTTTATTGTCTCATAAAATATAAAATAGTGAAAATAGAAAGTAAACAAAATTGCAATTATATTCGAGCGATTTTCAAATATAAATAAATTTTCACATAAAATTTCTTCATAAATTTTCCCTTAATAGAAAATTTTTCATAAATTTTCTTTTCATAGCAAATTCTCTTCTTATAAAAAAAGTTTCAATAAATTTTCTCTTTATAGAAAAATTTTGATAAATTTTTATTTTATAGCAAATTTCTGATAAATTCTCTTCTTATTTTTTTCATTTATACAAATTATTTTTTAAAGAAAACTTTCAATAAATTTTCTTTTTATGGAAGTTTTTGGTAAATTTTTTTTTTTTTGATAGAAAATTTTGACAAATTTACTTTTAATAGAACGTTTTTGATAAATTTTGTTTTTATAGCAGATTTCTTATAAATTCTCTTTTTATAGAAACTTTTCGATAAATTATCTTCTTATTGAAACATTTCGATAAATTATCTTCTTATTGAAAATTTTCAATAAAGTATCTTTTAATAGGAATTTTCCATAATTTTTTTTGTAATAGAAAATTTTCGATATTTGTTTTTAAATTAGATGATTTTAAATATTTTTTTAATATAAAATTTTCGATAAATTTTCTTTTATTAGAATATTTTTGATAAAAATTATTTTTATAGAGATTTTTCAATAAATTTATTATTATTTTTGTGATAAATTTTCTCTTAGAGTCATTCCATTTAAAACCAACCAGCTGATTTTCTCACCTCTTCCGAATTAGATAATATTTGGTGCAATTATTATTCTTGTCAAAACTAAGATTCAAAATTTCAGATTATTTCATCAAGTGGTTCGCGAAGTATCTCGGTTGGAAAGTGCAAAATAGCTCAAAATATGTACAAAGTTGCATACACAAAATTACAAATATCTTTCGAAGTAATTATTACATAAGATTTATTGAGATGTCATATTAAAGGTATCAAAATTACCTTTAATATGATGTATAATATGATTTTTTTTTCTCAACATCAAAATGGTCCATATCTCGCGATTTTTCATTCGCGGCCAAATATATCGAAAAGTGGTCTTTTTAAAAATTTTAAAAAAATATATGTTAATGGTTGAAATGTTTTCTATAAGCGTGGTAAGTGGCATTCTGGGACTCGCAATATTTTAGGAGTTATTACAATAAATGTCATAATAAATGCGAAATATTTGTTGCAACTGATATTGTTTTGTTTGTAATAAAATTGAAAAATCGCAAATTTTTTGCAAAAATCATCCGAATTTAATGAAATTCGATAAGAATTTTAACATTGACGCTGGTAACGCAAATGCCGAGTTTAAGTTTGATAACCGCAATATTTCGCGATTTGTAATATCTCAAAAATGAGGAAAATTGTGTTTTTAAAAATACAAATATCTTCCAAAATATTTACGTTACAACGTCCATTAAGGCAAATATTTAAAGCTAATGAAATTACCCTGAAACATGTTTTCATGTTGAATTTTTTTGGCGGAAAATTCGCGAATTAAATTTCGCGGTCGCGTATTTCAAAAAGCGGTATTTTTAAATTCGTGAAAAATATATATTTAGAAGATGGAACCATTCTAAATGCTCCCTGTAAGTATCGTGAGGAGACTTTAAATAGTTTATGAGTTATTAAAAAAAAGTCGCGCCGAATAAAGTGAACAAATTTATGCTTGAAATTTCTTTCAAAATAATTATTTTTTTGTTTTACACTGCATTTTATTTTTTGCAATAATTTAGAAGCTATTTATAGTCCCAACACGATACTTACAGAGAGTACTCAGAAAGGCTAAATCATCTACATATATATTTTTCACGAACTTAAAAATACCACTTTTTGAAATATACGACCGCAAAATTTAATTCGCGAATTTTCCGCCAAAAAAATTTAACATGAAAACATGTTTCAGGTATCATTTTAAGGGTAATTTCATTAGCTTTAAATATTTGCCTTAATTAATATTTGTATTTTTAAAAACACAATTTTCCTCATTTTTGAGATATTACAAATCGCAAAATATTGCGGTTATTAAACTCGGCATTTGCGTTACTAACGTCGATATTAATATTCTTATCGAATTTCATTAAATTCGGATGATTTTTGGAAAAAATTTGCGATTTTTCAATTTTATTACAAACAAAACAATATCAGTTGCAACAAATATTTCGTATTTATTATGACATTTATTGTAATAACTCCTAAAATATTGCGAGTCCCAGAATGCCACTTACCACGCTTATAGAAAACATTTTAACCATTAACATATATTTTTTTTAAATTTTTAAAATGACCATTTTTCGAGATATTTGCCCGCGAATAAAAAATCGCGAGATATGGACCATTTTGATGTTGAGAAAAAAATCGTTTTATACATCATATTAAAGATAATTTTGATATCTTTAATATGACATCTCAATAAATCTTATATAATAAATACTTCGAAAGGTATTTGTAATTTTGTGTATGCAACTTTGTACACATCTTGAGCTATTTTTCACTTCCCAATCGCGATATTTCGCGAACCACTTGATGAAATTATCTGAAATTTTGAATAATTTTTAGTTTTGACAAGGATAATGATTGTTCCAAATATCATTAAATTCGGAGAGGTAATGTCAAAAATTGTAATTTTTCGTGTTGGTTTTAAATGGAATGACTCCTTAATAGAAATTGTTCTATTAAAATTTTTTATAAAATTAAGTCTATAAAAAGATTTCGATTAAGTTTATTTCTATTGAAAATATTTTTGATATTTTTTTTTCTTCTTATTGAACATTTTTCATTAATTTTTTTAATAGACATTTCTGACATTTTTTATTGGAAGATTTTTGATATATATATATATATTTTTTTTTTAATAGGAGATTTTCGATAAATTTTCTTTTATTTGAATATTATTGATATTTTTTTATAGATTTTCTTTTAATATTTAATAAATTTTAATACATTTGTTTTATAAAATATTATGAATCATTGTTATTTGTTTATAATATTCGTTTAACAAAGTGTCCTCGTAAATATTCCCTTTAGTGATTGTTTTTATGACCTTACAAAATGCTTTATTAATAACAATAAATTTAATATTTCTTAAATAAAAAATTGCAAAGAGTAGTAGGACTCTTCAAAGTTGTTTACTTTTAATCACAAAATTCTTGGTAAAATATAAAAATTCCTAAGAGTATTAAACACCAGCATCCTGACACACTTAATTCATACTATACAATATGAATTTTTATAGAAACAATGGAAAAATTGGCAGAGGGAGATGACGTGTCAAGGTCATGAACAAGTAAATGAAATTAATTCTTTCAAAGAGAAACCAAAAACCCAGTCAGACATTAATGTTTATCACTTTAATAGAGTAGGCAGGAGGTATTATTGTGCAGGACAAGAAAAGTATGAGTTAAAAATAAAAATGATTCTTCATTGCTTTCCTTTCTTTTTGTGAGGGAATAAACGTTACCAGCTGTTGTGGCGTATAAAAAGAAAAAAAAAAAAATATATTATTTCAATTGTTTTTATGGTAGATTTACTTCAATATTAATAAGTTACGCACAAACGAATAATGAATAGTAATTTGAATAAGAATTAATAGTGACCTACATTGACGTTTAAAAAGAGATTTCTAGAAACAATTTAAAAGAATACAATTTAGTAGAAAGAGTTAAAAAAAAAAACAAGAATATTGAATTTGTTTACAGAAAATTTGCACAAAATAACTGTTACAATAATTATTATTATACCCTTCACCACAGGTGTAAAGGGTATATATAAGTTTGTCATTCCGTTTGTAATTTCCACAATTTTCGTCGGAGAGCAGAAAAGTTTATATTTTCGGTATCCTTGTAAGAAGCGATGACGATAGGACCATGTCCGTCCGTCCGTCCGTGTGTCGGTTGAAATGGCAATTATGAAGCCCACCGATAACTGGCATATATAATATATATATCAAACGATCGGAAATCCTTTCGAGAATTTTGCTATTGAAATTCTGCAAGATCGGTTCATACATTATGGAGATATGCTTAAAAAACCAGTTTTTAGAACCGGTTTTCCAGTTTCTGAAGCCTCTGTATATACTAGGGACTTCGTTTTTGCAAAGAACGCTCGGACATTGTTTTCTGATTTTTTTTTCGGTTCATAATAACTGAAATATCGGGAAAAAAGCATTTTTGATTTTTTCAAGCCCTTGTTTAAGCTATAGGTTTTTATTTTTATACAGATCGGTCATAAATATTTTTATAAAATTTCGGTTTTTTAATAAACCAAATTCGTTCATAATCAACAGAGTTATGGGCCGAAAACTAAAACATATCTGTTAAGAATATAAATAGTTTAAATATGCATGAAAAAAACTAAAATATGCGCTTGAAAAAGCACGAAAAAATGGTATAATATGCACAGAAATATGCAAAAATATCATGAATATGTATAGAAAAACCGACGTATTTATGCATTTTTATATATTGATATGTAAAAAACATGCATAAATATGCATTTTTTAACTTTCAATCTCTGATAGATTTCGATTTTTATAAAAATAAAAATATATTAATTTTTAAAGTTATATTTGACATGTCTGAATTTTTTTCTTTACAATTTTTACAACGTACTCAAAATAGTCACAAAAAAAAAATTCTAGAAATCATTTGATTGAACTCAAAAAAATCACTAAAAAATTGCATTTTTGTTAAGAAAACGAATTTTTATTTCCATTATATGCAAATTTATTCCAAAATTTTAAAACCAAGCATTTTTTGTGAAATTCATTTAAAATATGCAAATGCTTACTTTCCAAGCGAAAAACTTGCCCTAGTAATGACTAGTCTCCTGCGTAAGATGATTTGAAAAGCAAATCCACTTGAATTTCAAGTGTGTGTTTCATAGCCAACATGTGCAAAAACAACAATAAATACTGTTCGTACTGTTCGCTGCCCGAAGCAAAGCAAGTGTGTACTGTGTATGAGCGACTGCAAATCCGTGCGTTCAAATCATTTATCGTAAACAAGTGGTGCAAGTGGTGTGGCAAAAAAAAGCAAATCAAACAAGACGTTGAGAAATGATTTAAAGATTTCAAGTGGTCTTAATGATTTGTTTGTTTTTTGTAATACGTAGTTGCTGTGTGTGGCAAAAAATTTCTATATAGGGGTTGTTTATAAATGTTCTTGCATACACACATATACATATATGTATGGCTACATTTTATTGTTGGTTTTTCATTTTCACAGTAATGATCGCACACACAAATAAATACATACATACATATGTTGTTCATAGAAGAACATGCAAAGAAAACAGAAAAAAATTTTTATTTTTTTCTTATTGAAGCAAACAAGTGGTCAAAAGGCTTGTATTTTTTTAGCGCCGCACTCTCATGTCTTGTTTGGTCGCTATCATAGCACACTCATGATTTGTTCATAAAGTTGAAGCACACACGCAGTATTTGTATGGTTTTAAGTGCCTGCAGAACAGTATTTATTGCTCCGCACACACACTGATAACAGCACTTGAAAAATATCAAGTGGCTTGTAAAGCTTTATAAGACACAGTTTGCAGGGCTCTAGTAATGACTATTAGGGACGTTTTTGCATATGATAAGTAGTTTAGTTAGCAACAGCAGTAATATAATGAATAACAGTGTTGTTGTTGTTCTTTGTATATGCAGTCAGTTTGTATATACACACATACAAAAATAAATAAATAAATAAATAAATATGGAATTGTTGTTGATGTTTATTTTTTAAAAGCAAAGCTTTTAGTCATAGTTTTTTTTTCATATTCATATTTTCGTAGTTTGAAAAAAATTTAGATTTATAAATGTGAAATAATGAAAGCATACGTTAAGGCGAAAATTTAATTATTTGTCCGTAAGATGGTGAAGGGTATCAAAGATTCGGTACAGTCGAATCTTTTTTCAATTTCATTTTTTAATTACAATGCACATAAGGGCAGCTATATGGAGTCTTTTGGCAATAAATCAAAAATGCGTTTTATGATAAAATTTCTATATAACTTTTTCTACACAACGTTTGTTTACAACATTTGTCTTCTACGCTAATGTGTGGTCGTGATAGAAGTACAAAGTGAAAGAAAAATTTAATACTTTTAAATTAATAAAATTGATGTTTTCATGCATTACAGTCAGAAAATATGACCGGTTCATATTTCCAAAGAAATTCCCGGAAGAGTGATTTAATGTTTATATATGACATATATATATAATAAGATTTTGCAATACCACATATTTGGTAACCATAAATTAGTCTTTCAAAGGAATTGGTCCACACTAGACCACAGTGTCCATATAAAGTCCTTCCCGAAATTCACTTAATGTGCATAAATCTCATAATTATTTTATTTTTTATGTTGAATAAACTTCAGAATAGTACAATTTTTGACATGTATTTATACATTTTTTAAATATTGTATAATAAAATAGTATTAATAAATTTCATATTCACCAAAAAACAAAATTAAGAAAATAAAAAAATCTTTATGTATATTTTCTTTATTATACCCACCATCAAAAAGATGGGAGGTATATTGATTTTGTCATTCATTGTCATTTCTGGGTCCTGGTTAGATTCTGGGTCGATCAAGCCATGTCCGTCCGTCTGTCTGTCTGTTGAAAGCAGGCGTGGTCTGCCCACTTTACCGCCCACCTCTCATATAAAGTAAAGTTTGAGAAAGTTGATGGTGGGTATATAGATTCGGCAGAGCTGAATATAACATTCGCACTTGTTTTTTCATTAATATTGTTCGGTGTGTAATAATATTAAAATTTAGAGAAATTTATCTTTTCAACGATACCAATCACTTATGTTAAAATAGAGCGGTTTATTTAATACCACGCTTGGTATACCTATGCCACTATGTTGTGCAATGTGAGTATACGTATTGATTTGAAAAAACGAAAAAGAATTTAATGGGTTAAAGAAAAATGTTCCTTAATACACAGTTTTAAAGAAATTTATGCTTGAATTTAAACATTTTTATTCTTGTCTATTTTTTTTTCAATCAAATATTGCGCCAATGATTCCAACGCAAAATGAAAGTATATCAGATTAATTAAAACTTCAAAGGGTTTTGCAAAGTTACTTCGAATTTCATTTACCACTGTCATTAAAATTTGTATGAAATTGAAAATTTGCTTACTAAAAAGCAAAGCAAGCCTTTTTCAGAAAAGTGGGCGTGGCATCTAATCAGTACTCCATTCAAGGATATACATATATGTATAACATGTTTCATTTTAATCGCTTCAGTAGTTTAGACATGTGGTCCAGTCAGATAAAGAAAACAATATTATGACTAAAATGGGCGTAAAAAGTGAGTTTACATAATGAAAAAATTTAGTGTAACAATTTATTTATTTTTAATGTGTAATTTTTCAAAAAAAAAAAAAAAAAAAAACGTTTATAGTAAATCAATTTCAAATAAGCAAAACGCAAAATATTGTGAAATCTTCATGTTTCCTTCTATTTTTGGTAATGCAGTGCGATAAGACAGTGTGGTAAGGCAGTATCAAAAACAACATGAAAAAACGAAAGATTTTACAATTTGCAACTCTTTACTGATTTCAAATTTATTTACAAGAAGCGTTGCAAACAAAAAATATTCATATTATATACCATTTTAAAGGAAATAATGTGTTCTTCAAAACTATGTACAACAAATTTCACTACTTTAAAATTTTTATCGCACTTTTCTTCAAATAAAACAAATGAATGAAAATTATGTTTACAGGGACATATTTCATAAATTCGAAACTGAATATTTTCTAAACGCTTATAGGTATCAAAATTATTTTTGTATATGTTATAAAATATTTAATGAAAAATTTATAAATGTAAACATCAGAAAAATGTATACAATTTTACTATATATTTATAAAAGTCAAAATTTTTATTATTGAAAATATGGGTATTTTCTGAAATGTACCTCATGTAACTAAATTTACCGTTAGGCTGTCATAATTTTTTGCAAAACCTTTAAGAACGTAATGGACTTTCTAATTTAATTCGCAGAAGTACCGAAATCAACAACCAATTATTTTTACAGACTCAAAAAGTTGAACTTCTCATCCAAAAGTGACCATTTTTGATCACTGCTGGATGTAGGGTGAACAAGTTTTCTTGAGGTCCCATCTTTCAGAAAATATCAAAAAAAAAAATAAACTTTCTTAACTATTTTTTTTAAGAAAGTTATACATAAAGTTACTTTTTTTGGCAAAAAATAGTAATTTTTGAGACCTGTTTTTAAATTTTGAATTTGAAAATTTTTTTTCTTGTTATCGAATTGAGATAACTAAAATTTTTTTTTATAAACATAATTTAGAAAATTATAGAGAATTTTAACATATTCTTAAAAAAAATGTAGAAATTTTATTTTAAAAGTTATGGGGCAAAATCGCAAAAAAGACAAGGCCAAAAATGAGAAATTTATTTCTTGAAGTTAAATATCTTTTAAACCATACGAGATAATTTAACACAGTAAGCATGCATTTTCTTTGTCTTTCTTAGGGGAATTCATGTAAAAATATTTAAAATCGATTTATATTTCTAAAAGTTATAAGCCCCGATATGTTTTTCACCCTCGAGGTGGTAAAATTTGGCCCACTGTAGCGGTGTCCGTGATGCAGCTACAGACTTTAGCCAACAATATTCTGAAAGCCTAACTCCTCCTCTATCGATCTTCCAAGTTTCATCTAAATCGGTTCAGTGGTTTCAAAGATCAAGACTTATTACCATTTATTTTGCTTTTGGCCCCACTGTGCAATCTTTAACGACAAAAAATCCAAAAAGATTAAGTCATGAGTTTCATTTTAATAAGCTGGATTATATGCACTAATTTTTTCGTGCGCAGTTCTTATATTCTTAGCTAAGCATTTTTTCCTTTCCAGAGCTTTCTGAAGCTCTGGAAAATTAAAATTTAACTTACTTATGTAACTTTCCATCCTACGAATTCTAAATTTAAAAATTTCTATCAGGAAGCGGAAATAAGCGGATTTATGTGTCATTTTCTAAGAATTTTTCTTTCCACAGCTTTCTGAAGCTCCCAGACATGGTATAAAATTAAAATTCGGGTTACTTATAAAGCTTTTCGTCCTTTAAATCCTAACGGAGCCAAATTTTAAAATTTTTATCAGGTAGCAGAGATATCTAAATATGTAGTTTTCAAGAATTTTTCTCTTTATAGAGCTTTCTCCTAACGGAGCCAGATTTTTGTATCAGAGAGCAGAGATACTCGATTTTTTTTTTGTTTGCTTTCCAAATCATATCGAAAACTGATTTTACATTTCGGTCAGGGAGGGCATTTACGTCGATTTTTTGTTTTGTTTTAAAAAGTTTACTAATTTAATACTCCGATCAGATTCTCACAGCTTCAAATCTTTAACTTCGATAAGGAAAGGAAAAGCCTCAAAATGCAGTTTATATATATTTTTTAAAGATTTTCGGATTTGTTTGTGCATATTTTTATTACGATTTTATAATATTATGTTTCCTGGCATTGGCAGGCTAATACGCTCGTAAGTGTATAAATTACTACACTTTTTTATATCTGAAAATATCATTATTACAAACAAATAATTAAATTTTTTACATTTCATATTAATCCTCGTAAAAAATATTTTGAAATGACACGTAAGGAGATAATCCACTAAGCAAATTTCTTTATTCTTTTTTCTTTGTTATTTTAAGGCATTAATAAATTAAATGTAATCCATTGGTTATAAAAAACCCTATTTTAAAAAATAAATTTACATAATTTCTATATTTAATACAGTATATGTTTGTAAATGTAAGTACAGTTTTCATTGTATAATGTTATATTTAAATGTTTCTACAAATGAGAAACTTTTTAAAAAACACAGTGTAATAAACATTTTCCTTTAATAGCATATTTTAAAGATTCCTTACTATAGATATGAGTTGTAACTAAAACTTTGTTAGTTATTTATGAGATACAATAAGGTTGTTTACGATAGGCTGGTTATAAGGTTATTTGGTTATATTACAAACAAACAAAAATTCATTACAAAAAATAACCAAATTTGCCCAACTCATATTCTTGTTTATAGATTATGCGTTTATCTGTTTATTTGTAGTGTTGGAAAATAAAAAAAAAAATTAAATATGTAATGCATTTTGTTGTTTTTAATGTTACTATATAATCACCACCCTAATATTATTATTGTCGTTGCTGTTGTTGTTATTTTTTTCTCTTTATTTTTCTATTGTTTTCTTCCTTCAAGCTGTGTTAATTTTTTTCTTTAAACTTTAATGTATATTTTCTTCTTGTTTCCATACTTACATCCTTCTTGCCACATATTGTTGCAGGTCTATAATTTTGTTTATGTTATTACTGGGTAGGTTCTTGTTTTTTAAAAACAACTTAATTTGTGTTTTTTGTTATGTGTACTTATATTAAACTTTGCTCTTTTATTGCCAAAGATCTTTCTTGTAATACTTTTTTCCCCTTTTTCTCCTGTCACCCTCTTTATCATTTGTTCTTATTATCTGGTATCTATCTATCGTCTTTATCTTGTATAGCAAACTTTTAGGGGCATTTCCTACGTTTTTTTTTTTCTTTCTTTTTCTTATTTTGTAATGTTGTCCTCTATTTTTTTGTTCCTACGTCATCTTTGTCTCTTAAGGTTTTTCCATTCTATAATAATGGTATAGTTACCATTTTGGTTTTCCTTTTATTTTTATTTTTTGTGATTGTATATAGTATTGTTCGACAAATTTGATTAAAAGCATAAGTTTTTTTGTGTTTTGTTGGTTATTGCTTTGGGTGTTTTATAAATTATAGTTGGTTGTAATTTATTTAAATTAAATGAAACTATTTTAGAACTTTTTATTTATTTATTTTTTTGTTTCGTGTTGATATAGTTGTTTGCTTAAACACTATGCTTTTTTATGGTTGAATTTTTTAGAAATGTTTTATAAAGTTTTAAGTGTTAGTTGAAAATATTTTAAAAATTTTTGTTTAAAATATTTAAGGAAAAATTTAAAAAAGTTTTCATTTTTTTTTACCCCATAAATATTATTTGACCATAATAATTTTTGTTTAAAATAGAAAGCTTATATTTGTAGAGTTCTACGAAACAGTTTAAAACATGAACAAATAACAATAGACGCAGAGAGTATTTGCGTTTGTTTTTTTAAATGAGGTTTTGGTATCTAACAATTTAAAGCACAGTACTCGTATTGTAATGATTGTTTATAGTCAGTAGCCAAAATAAAATTTTAATCAAATAATTAATGTGCACGCAAAGAAAAAATATGGTTCCTGTGACCATAAACTAAGAGCAACATACTATGATTGTAATATATGATTCCAGGTTACAATAAGTATATTTGTACGTAATCATTATTATGATTCCAATTTATAATTCATTAGTAAGGTTCATAACCTTATTAATAACTTTTAGTAAGTTTTATAACCTTTTCTTAAGTATTGCTTTCAATTTCATCATGTTTTTATCATTTAATAATTCCATGTTATCATATGTATAAACTAATTTCATCATATATATAATTCAATTTTATATATATATTATATATTATTCCATTATATGAACTAATTCTATCATAAGTATAACTCCATTTTATCATATATATAATGCCATGTTATCATATATATAATTCCATTTTATCATATATATGAACTAATTTCATCATATATATAATCCCATTTTATCATATATATGATCCCATATTTTCATATTTATATTCATTTGTACCACGATATGTGGTACATTCATCATCTATCTATATATGTATATAAAAATTAATGTGTGTTTGTTTGTATGTATCTATGTATGTTTGAAGTCTATAGTCGCCTAAACGGCTAAACTGATTTTCTTGAAATTTTCACAGTGTGTTCCTATATGCCTGGAAGGAAAAATAGGCTACTTTTTATTTTGAAATTCCATATGGGCGAGGTGCCACGCCCACTTACTAAATAACTATTAAAAGTAGTATATCTCGGAAATTGGTAATACTAGAGTCCTCAAATTTTGCACGAACAACTTTGACACCTATATGAACATTCTGGAAAAAAATAGGCGAACTAACAATAGGGGGTGTGGCACATTCCACGCCTAATATTGCTTGCCAATACCAAATGCCGTAAATTTAGAAAACTATAACAGTTACATTTCCCAAATTTTGTACAATAAACTTAAGTGTCAATGTGAACATTTTGTGCAAAAATGGGCGGAAAAGAAATAGTGGGCGCGTCATCTCCCATATAAAGTTAATACCAAAATGTTTATATCTGGGAAACTATAAAAGTTAGAGAGCTCAAATTTTGTACGACTAGCATTAGCTTAAATATGAATATTTTGGACAAAAATTGGTACACTAGCAATAGTGGGCGTGGCACCTCCCATATAAAGAAAATATTAAATTATCATATCTGAGAAAATATAACAGTTAGAGTTTTAAATTTTGTCGGAGCCACTTTGGTATCAATATTAATATTTAAGAAAAATATGGGCGAACTAGAAGTAGGGGGCATGGTACCTCCCATATGAATTAAATGCAAAAATTCGTATATCTGGGAAACTATTGGAGTTGAAATGCTCAAATTTTGCACAAAGAATTTTGACATCCATGAAAATATTTATCTAATAAATTAGCGGATTATGGGAGTATGGTCCCTCCCATAAAAATTAAATACAAAAATTAGTATATCTGGAATACTATTAGAGCTTGAATTTTCAAATTTTGCACGGGAAACATCTATTTATCTAATTTTTAAGAAAAATTTTATATTTTAATTACTAAATAAATATATTTTTTTAATCCTTTAATTACTATGTATTTCATTTCGGGGGGTGGCGAAGCACACTGGGTATTAGCTAGTACTGAATAAAAACAAAACTTGTCAATTCATATATGTTCATATATAAACTAAATGAGAATTATAACTACTGGACTGATACACAAAAATGTGTATTCAAAAGGCATTAAAAGTTAATGGCTTAATGGTTGTAGAATTAACCAAATTTGTAAAATGATGAATGGTTATGTAATTAACTAAATTGTTGTAGAATTGACTAAATGATTGGATTTATTCATAAATATGATTTCATATAAACATATTTAAATACATATTATAATTCAGTGAACCATATTAAAATTTTGATTGTGAGTAATCAATAAATGATTAAACAGAATCATAAACGTAGCTATCATGAACACAGTATATTTAAATCAATGAAAAACGGCTATATAATCATTGAATAGTTGTTGCGATCATGCTGTAACCATTTTTTTTTCTCTGCGTGTGGGTAATTTTATTGTAATAATTAATGGAAAAAGGTAAAAGTTGGGCCAGGGACAAGGTTTGGTTAATCCATTTCATACCACTACCCGATCCCGTTAAGATAAATTAATAAACATAAAATAGAAGATTTGTGATCCTAACTATTTTAGTTGCGAAAACGCATCAATGGTCAATTAGGGGTATGTTGTTTCGCTTATATAAGAAGCAGATGTTTAAACAAATTGTATGGCAAAATGAGTTTTATTTGTCATTTAAATTTAGTTTCGTGATTATTTTACAAATTGTATATTCAACATATTTAGTGCGAACCAGAAAACGTGGAGGTGGACCATTTCAATTGAAATTTAAGGCAACTAAATAATGACGTAAAAACGCTAAATAACTTAAGGTGTAATACTAAATAATTTCTTATAATGTATAAAATACATTATATATAAAATAAAATATGTTACACGTTAAAGCATTTGAAATGTAATGTACATTGCTTTCGATTATCTGTTTGCGCATCATCTTGATTAGGATTTCAATACGGTGGTCAGGAAAGCATTTTGGTCCTTCGTACGTACAGGCTGCCTAACAACGTTGTGCTTCAAACACAAATGTAACGTAAATCGATTCTGTTATTCTTGCAGAATATTCCCGAATATTGTAAAATCGTAAATCTTGGTAAAGTGCCAAATGCAGTGGCTCATAATCTGATGCATTCCAATTGGAACAGGATTTAAAAATTGGTACATTACCCCGACTAAGAAAAAAATTAGTTTGCTTTCATTTATATTCACACATTTTTCCTATATTATACCTTGAATATCCTTCGAGATTTTATCTTGATATCCACTTAATCTCATTTAATTGAAGAACCAAAATGAACTAGCACTTTGAGTAGAGAGCACAGACTTTTATAGAAAAAGGCTGTTTCGAAAATTATGAAATTTTACCTATTCACATTGCACAGTGAGACAGAATCGAAATTTTTTGGAAATAAATCTGTAACTTCTGATCTGCTAGTTGGATTTGCATGAAATTTGGTATAGGCATAGCAGAGGAGTGTGCAATGCTAAGTTTAGAAGGAGGACCTCAGGGGCGGAGCTAAAAGGGCTCAAAGTTGGGTACCTCTGACATACAATCTTTAACAGTTTTTGAGTTATTGGCGTTTGAATTTTTAAGTACCTCAATTTTTCATATTCTTGGTCCACTTTTTTCCTTAGTAGTTTTTTCTTTAAGTAGTTAAAGAACAAAATTATCTATTGAATAAAAAAAAATTGAAATAAATATCTTTACCGAGTCCAAAAATAAACGATTTTGAATTTGAAAATTGCAAAAATTTCGACTTTTTCTGTTTTTTTTTTTTTTTTTTTTTTTTTTTTGGCTGAAAAAGTATCTACAATATTTTTCTTTAAAATAAAATTTTCTTTAACAACCTGTAATAATTTTATACTTTTCTGAAAGGTATCTTCACAGAGAAGACTTTAAGATAAAAAGTAAGCCCAATAATCCAAGTGGTCAAGGTACACAACCTCCCGAATTTTATCCATTTCATATGAAAGTTTTGACTTTAGTCTATATTTTCACAAATCCCAAAGCACGAATCGGCAAGCGGAATGCAGTTTAAGAATCTATAATATGCTATTAAAAGTTTTCAATCAAAATCTACGGGACTTCGGAAAAATGTGGATTTTATAGCCGAATATGTGAAAAAACCTATTTTTGGGATTTTTGGCGTTTTTTTGGGAATTGTGGGATTCCTTTAACAAAAATCTTAAAGTTTTTTCCACTTTCGATAAAATCTACATCCACCGAAAATTTCGTTAAGATATCTCTAAAAACAAAGATTTTATTACATATAAAATATTTATAGTTTCTCAAAACACTTTTTTACAAAAATTTTACATTAATTTCAAAAATCAGAAAAAGTCTAATCTCAATTTTTTTTCGTCTAAATTACATTGCTTAGCTGACATAATTCTTCGTTACACAGAAAAAGATTGAAATTAATATCTTTTATAGAACCGAAACTATGCCACTTTAAATTTTATTAAGTAAGATCAGAAGTTACAGATTTATTTCCAAAAAATTTCGATTCTGCCCCACTGTGCATTAGTTTTGAAAATTGTTTAATACTTTGAATAAAAAAATAATAATGTGAAATCATAAAAATTGCAAATTTTATGTTTTTCCTTAGCAAATTTTATGACCTTTGAAGAAAATTTATTATCCAATTTAAAAAATTTAGCAATAAATTATATAATTTTATTGGTTTCATTTATCAGTTTTTGGCATGTTTCAGGTAACTCCTTGAATTTTTGTGATCATATTCAATATAATAGCATCTTTCACAAAATACGCTTCATACACAACAGGTAACGTCGATTCTTTGGAAATTCTTTTTCTTGCAGTTGTTCTCAGTACATAATTGTAAAAAATATAACCCTTGTAATTTGCTGACAATTGCTTTTTTTACTACATAATCATAAATAACATAGAATACAACTTTTATAAGGCTAGAGTAAAAAAAAAATCTATTGTACATGAAGCCTTAATTCAAAAAATTCTATACGAGTATTTATAGTTTTTGATCTCATTCGATCGGACTTTTTGGATTAATTCTGTTATTTCAGACTTTCAACAGTTAAATAGAATCATAATTAGCGAAGAAAATTAAACACGCCCTAGAGTAAAGAGAACCGGTTCAAAACTAGTCACGTGACAGGTTCTTAGGGCTAGTGACCGTTCCCAGTTCCGGAACTTTATATGAGAGGAACCTGTCACTTTTACATGGGGTTGTCATTGGATGTGGCTAATTAGCCCTTGGGACAGGTCACAGGATAGGTCACAGGACTGGTACAATAGGAAAGGTTCAGTGTCGATTAATATAATAAAACTTTGATAAAAATTCGGTATTTTTTTATTTGTTTTTAATTATTTTTTTTTTATTTATATTAAATTATGTTTACTTTTATTTTATAATTTTTCATCTAACGTATGTTGTTTTATAGTCTTCAACGCTAACCACTCAGCCACTGATTGTTATTGCAAGCGAGTTGCTAACTGCGCACTTAACAAACATGATATAAATTGACTCTCAACTGTTAAATAGTGAGTTTGTTTGTGTCAACTGGTTCTCAATTGAAACTTTGGTGACGAGTTAGGTGTCAGTTAGTACTCAATCGGTTCATTAGTGCAATTGCCACAAATTTCCCGCAGGCCGGTAAAACTTCTCCAAACCATGACCAGAAAAACTTAAAATTTGGATTTTAAGCATATTTTTGAGAAATAATGTTAATATTTGTACCTATTTTCTTTAAAGTTTCAACTTCAGATTAATATAATTTTTTATTGGATAGATATATTTATATGATTCTTGCAGTAATATTATTTAAAATTTTATAACAAATCTAGTGATTAGTTAAAAAATAAAATTTAGTACCCAAATTAAGGCATTAATGAGGGTAAAATTTGCTTTGACTTAAATATCTTGTTATAATGTTTTATGTAAAGAGAGATTTACAAGGACTACCTATATGTGATTTTTTAGATTTAAGTCATAAATAAATTTTAAGCGAATTCTCTACCCCCTGTCACCAGCTAGAGGCCTCTACTCCTCCAAATCAACTCGAAAACACCTCAGCTCTAAAGATGTGAACATTTATTTAGATATTTCCAACAGTTCATATACAGAAAAAGGATTGGTTGGAAAACGGTTATAGTTACGAAAATTTTGTAGAATAAACTAAAATTAACTTGTTACTATTAAAAATTTATAAATTCAACAAATGTACATTGTTCAGAGCCGCAAAAAAGGTTTTTAATTTGGAATAATGGTTCCTACAATTGTGAAATTTGTTTATAGGACTATATTGTATTTGGTTAAAATACATTTAAGAAATTCGGTAGCGTAAACAGCAGGAATTGCAGTGACAATATTGAATATTGGTCTTACCAATAATCCATTTGCTTTTATTACCATAATTTAATCTACATATGTGTATTCAGTTACATTAACTAATAATTGATCGTATTAATTTATAAAATTCGGTTATAATTAAAAAAAAAATCGGTTTTCCTAACTGACATATATAATTCAAAGCGAATTCGCCTTGACTTTTTGTTGACTTTAAAAAATATTAAAATCCAATAAAACATAAAAACGTAAATGTAAAAAGAAATAAAATTTACATATTTAAAAAAAGTAAATTCTCGTTTATTTTTCCGAAAGCTAAATTTGGTTTTAATAAGTTTTACTAATTATTTCAGATATTTTCCAATGTTATTTGTGTGCCTGCAAAAATATTTCTATTTGATATACAATAATGCAAACGAAAAATTCTGCCACAATTTTAACTTACATACATACATATATGTGCTGTTAGTTTTTTATGGAAAACTATGGGTATTTTTTAAAGACGTAAGTAAGTTCTCGTGCATTTTTCCGAAAGGATAGATTTGGTTTTAATTACTATTACCAATTACATATTTCAGATCCTTTCCAATGTTAATTGTGGGACTGTAACAATGTTCATATCATGCAATAATGTAAACAAAGAAGTATGTCTTCCAATTTATGAGCTGTTACGAAATCCAATGGATGTTTTTGAATAACAAGACGTATAGATGCAGCAATATCCTTTGTTATGAATGTGGTTTATTCTCTAAAAGTTGTTGACGGATTTTAATAATTTAAATTGCATATTTAAAAATAATATGTCCACTATAAATGTAGTAATTTAAAAATAATATTATCATTTGCATTGTGAATGCATTTAATCCTAATATATACAGTGTCTCACATAAGTTAGTGAATTTTAGTTTTTAAATAAAAAATTAGTTATTTTTAGTTATAAAATTAGGTAAATAAAACATAATAATTTTTTATGAATGGGATTTTTTTGCCTGAGTTGTCTTCTACCAAATGCTGCAAAAAGTAGCACAAAATGTTGAAACGTTTCCGAGAAATTGAGAAAAATAACACGTGCAGTCATTTCAGGTACCTCACAAAAGTATTTGAATTTTTTAATTTTTTTTATATTTGAAGATACTCAAAATACAAAAAGGCAAAAAAATATATGTTTTTTTATATTAATTGTTATTAAGTATTAGTGTTAAGCGTTTACTAATTCTTTTTATAAATTTCGGGGTAAAATTTTAGAGAAATTAAGCGAAGTTTCTTTATATGTATCTTACAAAAGGGAAAATTGGAATAATCGGGTAATTTTTCCTAAGTTATTTCTTAAATTTAATTTGTTTTATTCGGAAATATAAATGGACTATATCATGTCTTCGAAAAATAATTTTTACTGCAAAAGTTCTAAATATTGACATTCCAAGCGGGGTACGTAGTTTCATTATGTTGTTAAAAATTAAAAAATCTTCAATATTAAGCCTATTTTACTAAAGTATTGGTCCACATATTTTAACAAAACTTTCAGATTGTGTTTCTGTAGGTATTAGCTGTTATTAAATGGGAGATTTAGATACCGGATACAAAAATACAGAGAAATTGGAGCCATAGTGTAAAACGCGACAAAAGGCATATTTTAAGTTACATAACTATATGACTTTCAAGGTATACGGGAAACTATAAAAAGGTAAAAATACCCGAAAAAGTTTACTATTCTGTTAATATTACTTATGTTGATGAAAATAAAGTTAAACATTTTTCGCTCCAACATTTCTGGACTGCAAGTTATTGATCCAAAAATAATATGGCTAAGTAATTAGAAAAATAAACCCAAGTACAATTATGTCGGGGTATATTTTGGAGCTATATCATAAAGTCAGGTATTTTAGCCTTCAAATTTATAATTGGCTATATATCGAGAAGATATTCCCTAATATTTTGAAATAAATTTTTGATACGTAGGGTACCAAAATGGGCTTGATATTTAAGGTATTCTATTTTTAATGGTGCCATGCCTCATAATTATCGACTTGGACCCTTCGTATATGGGATTTTAACAAAAAAACTCATAAGGAACTAAAACCTTATTATTTTTTTACTATAATGACAAAAAAAATTATTGTTTTGGTCAGTTATAAAGGTAAAATAGGCGTGTTCTTTCGAAATCAACCTTCTAAGTCCATTAAATATAAAATTGGACCAAAAATCCCCCAAAATTTTACTGCAAATTGGGGAAATAAATTAGTAAACATTTAATTGTAATACCTGTGACCAATTATTAATAAAAAATACATGAATTTCTCCAATTTGTATTTTGTTTGACATTTTTAAATACAAAGGTGATAAAAATTCAAATACTTTTGTGAGGTAAATTCGATGAATTTTCATACTCTTTATGGAATAACTTGGATACAATGAAATATTTTTGATTGCAGTTTTTTGCATTATAAAGTTAACAAATAGATAAATACAATTTAGTTAATAAATCTAGAATTAATTTTTTTAAATCACGTAATTAAACCGTTTTAATTATTAATTAAAAAAATTCAAATACTTTAGTGAGACACTGTAGATGGATAGACGGACATTACCATTCTGCCAAAGCAAATTTTGGAATTCTAAAAATGCATTTTTTTACGTTATAATAAATAAAAAAAATAGATTTTGTTTATTAAAATATTGATATCACCTTTCCCTGAATTAAATGCCTTTTTCGACCTCTTGTCATGAGAAAAAAGTTTGAAATACTTTTTGCATAAATGATTCAAATTTCATACGTTAGAATAAAAAGAATTCGAACTAAATTTAATTCTTATTAAAAAAAAAAAAAAAAAAATCAGCAAGCAATTTCAATTATTGCCACCTGTTTCATTTCACAGACAACAAATTTATTCTTTTGTATGAGTTTTTCTACAATTTTTAGTTTCACTTTCCTTGGATCATCTTTTAGATAAATTTTCCAATTCTCTTGAAATTTTTAATGATATATTTCTTCTATAGCTGTTGTTGTCATAGGTAGCAAAATACTTTCAAAAATAATTGTAAATGACAAATCTTACAATTATATACATATGTCTTTTAATGACCCTATAAAAGTAAAAAAACAAAACTTTGAACCGTAAAGAATTTTAAACAATTTAAGTACCCATGAACATGTGTTAAACGTTTTATAGACATTATAGACATAAAAAATATTTTAAAAATGAGGCGACAGCTTATGAAACATTTTTTTTCCTTTTTAATTTACAAAGAAATAACACTTCATTATTTCTAAAACAAACATACTGTGTACTCGTTAAATCACTTAAGCTTTAACTTAAATTTCAAATTACGATTTTATTGCAAATATTTCTTTAACATAATAAAAACTGTCTGTCATATGAAAAAAAAATAAAATAAAATAAATGAAGGTATGACCATTATATTAACATCATTAAAAATTCCTCTTTGTCTTTCAAATATTTTGCAACCTACATTATATTCATATAGAGCATATGTACATATGTATGTGTAAAGCTGCTTATTTATTTAAAAAATATTTCTGTGTCAAATAATGTCAAGTACATGTTTGTAACATTATTAAAATAGTTGTTGAATTCATGTCGTTTTCTTTTTTTCGCTTTATATTTTTTTGTATTTAATTTAAAAGTAAAAAGTGAAAAAGAAATTTACTTTAGTGGAATACATATCATTTTGTTACATTTCAAAAGAATAATCCTGTATATTTATTGCATTTTGAATGTGGTATTTTACAGTCATGACAACTGTGGCATACATTCTTATTACATCAACAGCCACAGCAGTAATAGAAACAAACAGCAGTAGCTTTAGCAACTAGCATCAGCAACAACTATCTATAGCAGCCCATAAGCAAAATGTATGGAATATTTTACAAATGTATTGTATGTACATATGTATGAGTGTAAATAAAAGAAGCTGCCGCAAAAGCAACAGCAAAAGTAACATTAAAATAAGTAAAAATAATAAAAAGAGCAATTTGTTTGTAAAGATAACAAACGTTACAAGCATTGACGTATTTGTTTAATTTCTTTTTTACTTGTTTTTAACACTAAAAGACATTTAAAAATAAAGCACACACACACACATACATACAAACTTATATGCACAAATAATTGTATACATGGAAATGTATATGTTGAACTTATAATTGCATGTAAACGTACGAGGGTAATGTTGAGAAGTGTTATTCAAATGCAAAAGATAATACTTTTAAATCTCTCGATTTAGGGTTATTCGTCAACATATCAAAGGCCATTTGAACTAAATCATACTTTAAACGAGAGAAAAAGATATAGTCGGTCAAGCCCGACCATATGATACCCTACACCATTGTGTACATTATAGTTCGGGGAGGGGTCTTGACTTGGAGTCAGATGTGGACCGATACTCATAAGTGTAAAATAAAACATACGAATACAGAATATTACGTTGATGCTGACATTTATATGAATTTATTCACTTTTGGGTGATTCCCGAAAGAGGGCCTTATATGGGAGCTATGGTAAATTATGGACCGATCTTTGTAAAATTTGGCACTATCATTTATGTTCATATAAAACTTATTTGTGTCGAATATTAACTTGATACTAACATTTTAATGGGATTTATGCCCGTTAAAGTGATTTTCTGAAAAGGGGTTTATATGGGAGCTATGGTTAATTATGGACCGATCTTTTTAAAAATCGGCACACTTATTTAGACTTATATAAAACTTATATGTTCCAAATTTCATTAAAATATTGCTATATTTAAGGGATTTATGATCGTTAAACCCTTTTCCGGGAGGACATTTGTATGGGGGCTAGGTGAAATAATGGACCGATCATAACCAATTTCAATAGGCTTCGTCCCTGGACTAAAAGAAACCTGTGTACCAAATTTCATTAATTTTGATTCAAAACTGCGACCTGTAGTTTGATTACAAGGTTTACATGGACGGACAGACGGTCAGACGGACAGACGGACGGACGGACGGACGGACGGACATCGTTAAATCGACTCAGAAAATGATTCTAAGCCGATTGGTATAAATTAAGGTGGGTCTTAGACCAATATTTTTGGGTGTTACAAACATCAGCACAAACGCATAATACCCTCCCCACCTATGGTGGTGTAGGGTATAAATACCATTTCATTCAAATTGACATCACTACGTTAATAACATTTAAATTAACATTTATGTAAAATTTGGCACTGGGAACATTCTGTGATACTTTTGGTACAGTTTCTACATGTCTCATGTATAAAGCCCCAACCACTCAACAAAAATCCATCGTATCGCAAGCAGCTGTTTCAACCAGCTTTATGCAGATGTGTGTATGTAGCTATTGACACAAAAATTCTAGGTAGCGTATCGCAGAAATCTGCAGAAAATAGATTTTTACGTAGCTGCGTAAGTTTTAAACAACTCTGTAATTTATTTTGTTCACAAAATAACTGAAAAACAGAGTTGTTTACACAATGAATGTTCAAAAACATATGATACGTTTACTTTTGTTGACTGGTTGTACAAAATGTTTCACGCTACTTTTCTTCATTCTGCGTTGCGTTGCAAAGTTGACTGGTTGGGGCTTAACTGTTTCATGTATAACTGCACTTAACTTAAGCTATATCAACCGTTTATAGCTTGTTTGAAAGCTTTTATCTTGTTCTTTCCAAAAACATGTAATACTTTGCCTAAGGAGTTTAAGAAAGGAACTTAAAATTGACTTATCTATGAAATATGTCGTTGGGGACATTTTTGACGGCTGTTCATGTAGAAAAAGCTTTGGAAAGAAACCCCTAGCCCATTTTCAATACCAAATAAACCTTATATAAGATAAAGTATTTATGGTAAATTTCGTCCCGCTACGATGCCCTGTTCGAGCCCTATCCTGCTTTAAACAGACGGACATAGCTAGATCGACTCAGAATCTAACCAGGACCCAGAAAATATATACTTTATGGAGTCTTAAATGATTCCTTCGACATATTACACACGGAATGACAAAATCAATATACCCCCCATCACTTTGATGGTGGGTATAAAAATATGAAATTTTCTTATCAAGAACAGTCTTAGGAGCTGAATTTGTAATAGTGACGTATATTTATTATAACTTATTAATACTACTCATACGCTTAAATTTAATAATAAACATTAGAGTGAAATTGTTCTATGGGTTAAGCTATGTATACACGGTTGTCAGATCTAACAATGTTGGCAGATCTGACAATGTGATGGCAATGTACAGACAATGAAAAATTGTTAGCAACAGGTAAATTGCCAGTTTAGACGATCGTAAGAAAACCTTACAATTTCATCGCCAGTCAATTGTCAGACAATAAATTTATCTGCAAACAAAAATTGTCAGTTTACACTGTTGGCAGGTTGTTGTATGGCAAAAGTTACCAGATCCGTCGTCAGACGTATAAACTTTGCTGTTTAATGTACAGCGTTGCCATTACAAATGATTTATCTGACAATGGCGCCATTACAATTTACTGACAATGCTTTTTCTAACAACGTTGTAAGACATAAATTGTAAGTTTACACGGTTGTTAGAAATTTTCTGAACATTTTTCTGCCAACGTTGTTAGATCTGACAACCGTGTATACATACCTTTACAAAAATACGTCGTGCAAAAAATTAGGGCAATATGACTACGTTAACTGGTGCCGCAACGGCTCTGAAGTTTGAAGATGCATTTACAAGCGGAAAATATGCATTTTTTTCAGTTTTCCCAAAAATGTTGTCATTAAATAATTAGTTTTGCATTTTATTGTAAAGGAATCGTAATGTACACAGAAATTACAAAAAGATATAAAACACAAAAATTGGTTGAAAAATGTAAAAGTTATTGAAAATTCCCCAGGCCATTAACGTGTCTCAGAGCACTTGAATTCGAAATGTGACAAAAAAAAAAAAAAAATAAATATATTTTTGAAAATATTCGAATAAAACAATTGTATTACTTAAAATAGATCTGTAGTTACTTAAATAAGAGTCTTTGTCCTTATAGAATAACGTAAACCTGTTCTCAGCTATGGTCAAAAAATGTTGATATTTTTAACGGTAGCTTCAAAACTTAAATTTCAGTTTTTTTGCTACTTTGTTAAACAAATTTCAATATTTTTGGGAGATCACATAGGGATCTATGGACAACAGATTACGGAATAAAACAGTAAAAAAAATAGGTCAATACCTCTTATAGTTTGCCTGTACCTGCATTTTGAACTCAGCGGATTTCGAGAAAAACCCACTTTTATGTAATATTTTGGCAAATCAGCCATTTTACTACATTATTGTGTATTTTAAATGGAGCTTTCTTAAAATTTTATAATCCACATAATTCTAAATATAAATCAAGAGTTTCACACAATTTGGACGACATTAACCTATAAACTTTAAAGGTCAAAGGTCAAATTTTGTAATATTTACAATTTTTGATGGAAACTAGTCGAAATTTTATCTATTTTTCGGTAGATTATCATAAAACTTAAGAAATTTATTCATTAACAACCGATATTTACAATGATAGTGAAAAAAAAAAAACTAAATTAACCCTTAAACGGCCTTGGGGTCAAAATGACCCCGATGTTTTAATAACATGCCAATTTGAATATATTTCAATAAAACCCGTTTGCAATTCCATTAATTCAGCAAATTGATAAAAAAAATGTTATCCTGTAGGATAACATTTTTTTCCTTCATACAAGCTTGGAGCACTCTAATAAACATATTAAGACATTCCGATAGCGCACAGTGGTGCTGGTTTTTTTGCCCACATAGTATCAAATTTTCATCTTTTCTTAAATGCCCGCTTAAAAATGTTTACAGAAGAGTATATTATTAAAAATCGTAAAGGATACTGGAGTATTATGGCGATTGGGATAATGAAGACAATTTTATTTTTTTCGTGTATTTTCAATATTTTTGAAAAAAAAGGACAACTAGTATATGTTTGCCATTATTGCACTACATTTCCAAAATACATTTCATCCTTGAAACCTCTGATCTTATTGCTTATCAAGCGCAAGCAAATAAAATATTCTTAAAAAGTTTTTTTAAGTACAGATGCTTCTGAGGAATATATCGAAATTAAGGTCATTTTTAAATCGGTGAATACACAATTGAATACTTTATTTTGTACATATTTAAGTGCAAAAAGTTTTGTACCAAAAAACATTAAAATTATGAAAATGGGGTATTGTGGTGAGAGTATATTGGGGTAAAATGCAACTTATAATTTCCAAAATGTTTTCCAATTTTTTTTTTTTTTTTTGCAATTTTGCTAAAAGTATAGCAAGTTATTGATTTAATCACCAATGATATGCAAATATTTAAGAAAATCCAATAAAGCTGATCAAAATATTGGAAAATAAAAATAATTCAATAAACTCCACAGCGCACAGTGGTACATTTATCCAAATTCGAACGACAAAAATACGAAACTAAAAGCTTATTTATTGAAGTAATTCTTTTCGAATTAACTAGTAAAGATATCACATATTATGGAAAAAACACTTAGAACATTGGTAAGTGTCTATAGAGCGAATTATGGATTTTAAAATTTGCAATTTTTAAAATATTTTAATTTTATTAAAAACTTCTGTGAAGAAGTATGTTAACTTTAACTGCATGTATCTCAGTAAATACTACAAATATTGATAAGATTTTTTTGGGATGTAATAATATCCAAATTATTTTATTAAGGAGTGAGATCGAAAAAATCTTAACACACATTTTGCCTCATAACTTTTTTCGGAATCAATATTTAAAATTTTTTTTGATCTAGTTATCATGGAAAAATACTTCAGTTATTATTTTTAATAACAACCATGTTAATTTGTCCTTATTTTCATCAAAATAAGTGACGAAAAAGATTTAACTTGTAGGACGTTATTAAAAAATTCCAAAAAATCCAAATAGGTCTTACAAATAATTGGCCACAGAATTAAATAAACAGTATCAGGAGAATTTGACTATTGATGTGAAACCTAGTTCGGTAAGAAAAAAGGACCACATGATATTGGGAAGGCCAGAAAATTGAAGGCATATTGAAAGGAACTCCAAACACATCTGGAAGAAAATCAGCTCAGTTTTCTCAGTGCTTCGACTATTTGGTGCGAAAATTTAAAGCTAATGGGAAAGTTGATAACATATAAAGTTCAAAAAATTCCAAACTGGAATTCTACAAAAAAAATTACAAGCCAAAAATAGGAATCGGAATTTAAAACCAAATTTCATACAAAAATACTCAAGCTGTATAATTGACGAAGAAACGTAGGTGCTGGCAGAATCTTCGCAGCTTGTGTCTCAAACGTGTTTATTGCTAATGCTCGAAGCAATGTTGGAGATAAGTTTAAGACCCAAAAGCAGCAAAAATTTCTTACAAAATTCATGGTATGACAAGCTTTTTGCAGTTGCGGCAAAACAGGAAAGTCATTTGATACATTCGGATCTATAAATACCAAAATATGCATAAAGGAATATTTGCAAAAAAGACTTCTTCTTTTCTTAAGAAAGCACAACGTGTCCACATATTTTTGGACCCATTTGGTATCATGTTACTACGGTAAGAAAGCTCTGGAGTGGTACCAAATCAATAACATAGTTTTAGTACCAAGAGAGGTCAATTTTCAAAATTGTCCATAGCTTAGACCAGTGGAGAGATATTGAGCTCCTGTGAAAAATGAATTCAAGAGCACTAAAAAGGTGTCCCAAAATACCGAAGATTTTAACAGAAGATGTGCACACTGTTCCAAAAAAGTGACTGAAGCAACTATCAAATCTCCAAAGAAAGGGTTTTCAAAAATGGTCCACAATTTTATAATTAGTGGTTAGAACCATAAAAATTATATATTTCTGTGATCTGTGCTAAATTATCAAATGATTAAAAAAATAATGAAAACTATAAGATCAACCGTTTCCAAGTTATTGAATATTATGTATGTTAAGAATTTTTCGATCTCACTCCTTATAGTTTGCTAGGTTAAAAAAATTAATACTGAAAATATTTTTTTTATTTAAAAGATATCATAATATTAACAAAGGTATTTTTTTTTTTAATTCTATTTTTAATGGATTAGAACTAAAAAGTTCCAACGAGTACCAATTAATTATTTTTAATTTTATTTTCTATAGTATTGTATATAAATCTGCAAAGTATATGTCGAACTTTTTTCAAATTTGTTTAACTTTTTTAAAGTTTAAAAATGGAGTTTTGAAACAGTCTTTTGAAGACTGTAAACATTTTTTAACCTAGCATGGAAAGGTGTTTTATTATCCTGGGGAAACAAAACTGTATTTTTCAGTAATTATGGTTCACATTGAATTGAAAATAGTTTATTATTTAATCACTTATCAAAAAATTAAAAATTTTGTTGTACACTCTTACACAAGTGATAGATAATTATGTTTAGATTGTAATTTTTTAACACTTATGTACAAAACCAAGTGTTTAATAGCAACATTTTTCTAAAAACTGCAAAAAAAGACCAACTTTTTCCCATATAAACGAACCCTACAAACTTCAGGCCTGATGCGGCACGCGTTAACGATATCCGATTTCTCTAATATTTCATACAGTATGTTATTGCAGTCTAATGAACAGTAAATCAAAAATATGTATGTCCTTATCTAAAAAACATTTCATATGATAAAAGTGGAAAATATTATAGGCAAATAACATAAGAAACCTCATGATTAAATTAATTAAGGTCTTCAAAATTGAGATCTGTTCTTTTTCTCCGACATCGACAAAGGAAATGAATTTGTGAAGAACGGAATACATTTGTTTCTACCAATTGATGATTTGTTTACAAATTAAATTTTGTTTTATTTGAATTAATTAATTAAAGTGCCCCACAATATGCTGTTTTCCAAAATTTTCAGCAAAATGTTGGTTAACCGGTTTGAAAACCATATACAAATGCAGTTGGAGTATTACACGTTTGTATTGATGTTTGTAACGCACAAAAAGAATGATTCAACACCCGCCTTAAGTTATTCTAATTCACTCACAATAATTTGTAAATAGATCTATCGATGTCCGTCCATCTGTCTGACTGGATGTCAATGTAAACCTTGTGCTCAAAGTACAGGTCGGAAATTTAAAGATAACACAGGGGAACACTAATTCTGCGGCACGGGGTTTCTCAGTCAATTCGGATACACGGTATTAATGTGTACTAAGCCTCTAATCCACTTTTTTTTAATTGACTCTAGTTCTAGCGATAAATCGCGATTTGTAAAATTAAGGAGGATGCACTATATATTGAAGCATATCTCGAAAACGACTTTTCTGATTTTGTTAAAAAAATATCAAAACATTTTAATTAAAATTATCTTCAAGTCGTTCCTACGTTACTTTTTAATACGGTCAACAGTTATGGAGATATTAAGGGCTTAATATCTCCATAACTGTATAAGAAAAAATGAAATTTTATACCAAATTTCAAGAGAAAAATTAAAAAAAAAAAAAAATAAAAATTTTAAAGTGTCAAAAATTCAAATCTTTATTATTTAGTTATAAAGATAAATTTGGTACAAATAAAATAAGACGTCTTTCATTAAAATCAATGCATAAGTTTAGATTTTATACACAAATTAGTCAAAATACTCATTTAGAAAATGAGAAAATCACAAAGTAATTTATTTTTTTTTTATTTTTTTTTTTTTAATTTTTCTATGTTACCTGGAAATGAGTATTTTCACTAATTTGTGAATGAAATCAAAAGTTAGGCATTGATTTTAATAAAATATGTCTTGTTTTATTTGCAACAAATTTATCTTTATGAATGACGAATAAAAATTTGAATTTTTGACATTTTAAAATTTTTATAATTTTTTGAAAAAATTTTTTCTTGAAATTTTGTATAAAATTTCATTTTTTCTCAGAGGATGGGCTTGATATCTCCATAACTGTTGTCCGTATTAAAAAGTAATGTAAAAACGACATGAAGATAATTTTAATTAGAATTTTTTGATATTTTTTTGGAAAAAAATCAGACAAGTCGTTTTCGAGATATGCTTCAATATATAGTGCAGCCTACTTAATTTCACAAATCGCGATTTATCGCGAGAATTAGAGTCAATTCAAAAAAAGTGGATTAGAGACTTAGTACACATTAATATCGTGTATCCGAATTGACTGAGAAACTCCGTGACGCAGAAATTTTTTCTCATTTTATAACTCTGTGTAATTTAATGAAATTTGGCACATTAGATTTCAATGAAACTCATTGCCAGTGGTTATGATTGGCCAACTATTTTACCGAGCCCCCATACAAATGTTCTCCCGAAATAGGGTCTTAACGGTTATAAATGTCTTAAATACTATTTACCAATATTGAAAACGAAATAAATATTATGACATTTTCAATTTACATATGATAGAAGGCCTTAGAGGACCTGAGAGTTTATTGAGTATTTTGATTCGAAATTAGATTCAAAAGACAAAGACTATCAAAAACGTATTTTTTAGAATAGATTTATGCAATAATTCCACTTAATTGTTTTCTCGAAAGTCTTGATAATATTTCGCTAAAATTTAAAACAAGATATTGTTTAGTATTATGTATTTGAAATGAAGAAAAAATGGACAGCAGCTGTTTTAATAAATTTATTTAAAATGTGCAGAAACTTAACATTGGTATATAACACTCCACTTGGTGGAGGGGACATAAAACCACAAACTTTTTTATACCCATTTTTTTTTTTTTTTTTGGTAGAATGTACTAAGACCCGAGGTTTCCAATCGCTATTAGGGAACGAAGATGATTAAAAGAAAAATTGTTTAATATATTTCCTGTATTTTGCTCATTAATGCGCATCGTTTGAGTGATTTCTTACAAAATTTCAACGTTGACTAAATTGCAAAAAACTCAATAATTTTTTACAATGCGCCGATATTGGATCTGTTTTATTTTATAGAATTTTTATTTAGTTTACAACAATTTAAATGAATTATATCGTTTACGTTTATGAGAAGAGAGCAATTTCTCCCTTATACCCTACAGATTTTTATATACTTATGTAAGTAGGTACTTTTAATGATTTTCAAAAAAGTATATCATTTGAACAAGCGTGAATGTTATATTCGGCTTGGCCGAATCTATATACCCACTATCAACTTTTTCAAATTTTTCGTTATATGGGAGATGGGCGGTAAAGTGGGCGGATCACGCCCATTTTTTGATTCCGAGTTTAAATTGTTCCTTAAACTATTTGTACAAAATTTCGTTGACGTTTCACCTTATATGGGAGGTGGGCGGTAAAGTGGGCAGACCACGCCCATTTTTGATTTCCAAGTTTATATCGACCCCGAACTATTTGTACAAAATTTCGTTATCGTACATGCTTTTGTTAAAGAGATATCAGCAGAAAAGTATGAAACAAAGCTACAACGGACACCCTGTGTTTCTAGTTTTTAGCCCATAACTTTTTTCTTTATTAACCGATTTTGGCCATTTTCAATACCAAATAAACCTTATATAAGATAAATATTTGAGCCAAAATTCGTCCCCCTACGTTAGAGCCCTATCCTGCTTTCAACAGACAGACAGACAGACGGACGGACAAAGCTAGATCGACTCAGAATCGAACCAGGACCCAGAAAATATATACTTTATGGGGTCTTTTTTTATACCCACCCATCTTTTTAATGGTGGGTATAAAAAGGTTGCAATTTTCAAGATATACCAAATAGACTTAATTTACAAAAATAAAAATTATCATTTTTCAAAATTTTAAAAACAAGTTGGGACTAAATTAAAGCCCACTAAAAACCCCTACAGAAAATTTCACAAACAAAATGTATAATAAATTGTTGTATCTTTAATTCTAACTCATTTCAAACTTATTTTATTTAAACGTTAATGTTTTCCATTTGTAACGAAACAAAATAATTCTAAATAAAAATAAAAGAAAAAAACTGTCAGTATTTTGAAAAATGTTCTTAATTCAAGACAAATAAGTAAATAGACTACCTCACCAACAGACGATAAACTAAAGATGCTACTGTGGCGTTTAACTGTTCAGCCACAGACCTTGAACGTTCTCGAAGGATTATTTTTCTTTAAGTTGATAAATAAATATTATTAAAGTAAGTGTAAAAAACAGTTCTATTATTTTAAAGGGAACAGATTGCCCTCGTAGTTACATTTACGCTCTTTTAAGTTTTCTACACATATAAATACAAATTTAGTTCAACCCATATATGTAAACATTTGTTCATTTCGAAAAAAAAAAAAAACTCCATCACATGACAAATACACATGTAATATGTAACATACACACATACATACAAATACATATGTACATATTAGAAAAAAAAGAAAAACAAAAGAAAACAAAGCTCATACAACTATAAAAACAAAAAAACCAACAAAAATACAAAATATTAAAAAGAGACCAACAAGCAAGCAACCAACCGACAAGCAAAACCACATGTACATGTGTTAGTGCTAGCAAATATCCTTGAAGAGGTTAACATTATACAAATATTTGAAACCTTACACATACCTACTACAACTACAAATCGTATGAATGAATAAAAATGACTGAAGGTTAAATACTTTGTATGTAAACACACACATACACTCACACACATACTCTCACACATATACAACACAAGTAAACGAGCTAAACGAATAAACGAGTAAAAATTAGAAAAAATAAAATCTAAAACTCAAATTCACAACGAACATACAAACGATTACAACCGACATATTGCGTTTACCCATTTCAGAGTTTTTTTTCTAAGAAGAAAAAAAATTGTGTTTATTGTTAATTTTTTTTTTTTAACTTTTGCTTTAGCAAATTTACACTTTCGGCTTAGCTCAGCTAAATGATAACGAGCCTTTGCAAACACTCGCACACATACATATCTCTAAGATATTTTGCTCACATTTACACTTGCATGTAGCTACAACTCGCATCATACAAACTCTAACAACAAGAGAATTTAAGTAAACATTTAAGAGAATTAAAAAATCTCATTTTAGTTTAAATTTCCAGAGAAAGTTGAGCACAAAAATTAAAAATATTGTCTATTTTTAGGGAGAGTTGTTTTTAAAAAATATATCATGCTAGAAAATGTTAATGTTACTCTTAGACTAATGTTAAATCTCTTTTGCTGTTAGAGTTTTAAATGTATGTTATAAGAGGATAAAGATTTTTAAATGTTATATTTAATTTAATTAAATCTGCTTTGAGTTTTTCACAGCATTTATAGAGTAAATAATAAATGTTACAAGGAATATGTAAAACAGGAAAAAAAAAGATAAAAATATCCCATATGGTAAGAGTTTAAGATTTTGTTTATATTATTATTACTACTATTATTAACTACTATTATTTTTTTTTTTTTGTATTAAAAGTTTTAAGAAATTTATCAAGTTTTAATATAACTGTGACGAAAAGGAAAAACTACATATTTCATTTTTATTACTTTTCAGGTCTAAATTTAAAGGTCATGGGTATACAATTCTAAATTATCTACAGTGTAATTATATTCGCACTTCATATAAAAAATATTTGGGATATTTTTGAAACTGATATGTACAGTAGCGAGCATAAAAAATGCAACGCTAGGCTATATGATTTTTGATCGTATTGATTAGGGCTAGAACGTCATTAAATTAGCCAATTCTATTGTGATTTTATTCTTTGCGGCCTTAGCCAACTGTTGTATGTCATTTTGTTCCAAATTGTTACGCATACGAAGTTAATAATATTTTTTTTAAAAAGTTGTATATTTAAGGGAGCAAAGAAAATGTAACTCCTAAAAAATCATCGGATTTTTTTAAATTTTGATAAAAATAATTATTGAAAAATTATGAAAACTATAATTTGGTAATATTACAACTAATTACTACCAATACATATAAATTTAAGGTAATTTAAACTACAAAGAATATTAATAATATTAAGAAAACACTCTTTTCTCCATACTTTTTAAGAATTTTCGAATATTTTTGAATAACATTCTGATAATTGCAGTGAAATAATATTAATATGTAGTTCTAATATGAAGATTCTTAAAAATTATCTTAAAGAAACAATACTGAAACGATCATGCCTGTAACAATTGATACAAGTCGTTTAATAGTAGATATTTTATATTATCTGAATGACCACATTTGGCCATTCAAGCTACTATTGCCAGCAATCGTTGATTTAATAATGTAAATATGGTAACTGGATATCCTTCTAACAAAACACATATTATTTACTAAAATAAAACTACCACCTTTACTTTTAGAGGCAGGTCCTTTATTATTTTTACGAGTACTGTATAATGGAAATAAGAGCCTATTACGATAACTTGAATTAATTTGACTCTAAATCCATATATTTCAATTTTAGACGGTCTAGGTAGACATACTTACTTAAATATTAATTTCCAATAGTAAACAAGTCCAATTGTACAGAAAAATATAAAAATTTAATAAAATTGGAATTTACTGCTAATATTTATATTATTTGTAGATTTCATGTATTTTAGACAATATGCAACGATAGAAAATCATGTTTTTTAACAACACTATAGTTTCCAACCATTTCCAATCAAAATTTTAAAAATCATGTTTATTTGTTTAGAGTTGCATTTTTTTTTGCTCGCTCACATTTTCAACTGCTTTTACTAAACATTCAATAATTTTCGTTACGCACGAAAATATTCAACAAAATTATATGCAACAGGTATCTATTACCACAAGTAATAAAATCACATTAGTAGTGTTACACTAGAACTTGCTATAAGCAAAATATATGCGAACAAAGATCATATTACATAGCGTTGCATTTTTAATGCTCGCTACTGTATATTGATTATCGAAAAATATAGCAAAAAAGTAATGGTGTGTTTTTCCCATTATAAAATTAATATTTTGTTTGAATTATATTTCGTTATAAATTTTTTCCAAGATGGAATCATGAATACATTATATTGTGTACTCATTCCATTTCCAAAATATTAAAAAAAATTAAATTTTTGTCTTAAAAAATAACATATTTCAAGTAAGTGTATTAAATTCCATTATAAATTTTAATTTAGTAAATATGGAAAAAAACACATGTTAATTTATGCAATTGTTGTTATTCAGATTACTATCTAAAGAAATGGTCAGATTTTTTTGTAAAAAAAATACATAATATGTAGTGAAATACAACAATTCTAAAAATTAAAAAAACCGAAAACGTCATAGCTCAAGTTATGTAGTTTTTCCTTTTGTCCACAGACATTATTTTTTGATAAATTAATAAGAAACATTTTTTTTTTAAATTTTATTTTTATTAACGATTGTTATGTTTAAGTTCTAAACATAAAAGAATAAATTATTTCCTGTTGGTTTTTAAGGAAATATCTAGGTTTTTCTAGAATTCTTCCAATTAAAGTTTTTATTGTGTCTCTGTCACTTTTTTATTCGAATAAGTCCACTTATTTTTAAACACTGTTATATTTTAAGCTAAGCTTTTAATATCTTTTAAATTATTTTTTACTAGAGCCCAATATCTTTCAATTGCTCGGAGTTCCCGGACAATTTGATGGAATAGCCTTTTTCCGTACACACACTAACAATTTCTTTATTATCACTCCATTGTTTTGTTGCTATAATGATAAGATGCGAGAACAGGCCAGAAAAAAGTGGATATACAGTATTTTCTTAGCAAAGGGAAAAGTCTTTTCCAAAGGCACTCATTCACGTATATTTCTGTGTTAATGGAACCATTTTTTATGAATGAAGTTTTTCTTTCCCGCATATGCATATGGCTTCCCAATTCAAAAACTTTCTTGGGAATTTTGATGTCTTTGATGCACGAAATTTTTCTGCCATATTCCCTCTAGCATCTGCAACATAGAATTCCTGGCCAGGAAGTTGAAAAAGGTCAGCCTGTACGCACGTTTCATCGTCTATTATACCCTGATCATAATTATGAAAAAATTCGTCTGAAGTACTTTCACGTCATTTTTTTTACCTGTAAATTCTTGCTAGGATTTTTTACTTTATACGTCTTCAGGCTAGATTTCCTTTCAACTTTTCTGATAAAGATTCAAAGCTTAATTTTTTGTGACACTTTTCTTCCCTAGGTGAGGGGATTTTCTCTGCAAATCCTTTTTATTTTGTCTGAGTCCTACAGCCGGAAGATACTATTTGTCTTTCACTACCAGGTTTCCATTCATGTACACACGCATATGTGCACATTTATGTTATAATCTTTTTAAATCTACCTTTTACCGTTACTTTTTAATATTTAAAAAATAACATTCACCACTGTTATTATGTTCGAAAACGTTATAATGCTACTAACAGTTATATAAAATTTGTCCTAAAAAATGTATAGCATGCAACAAATTTCAAACTATTAAGCAATCGACTGTTACTCTCTTTTAACGTAAAGAATTATTCAATGTTATGAAAACTCTAGGGTCCTGTTAATGAAACGTTAAATATATTGAATTAACATTGGCGCCATAAAATGAATTTGAATATCCTTTGGATGTTGTGTGTATGTGAATATATGCTGCTTGTTTTTTATGATAAAAATAACAAGGAAAAAAAAAATAATAACAATAAATTGATGGTGAAAAAAAGATGTAGACAATGTGTTTTGAGGGAATATAAAAGCAAGTGCTGCATTAATACAATAACAACAAGTGTATACACAAAAATGAATATGTTAAGTTGTTTTAGATAATGATGATACCCATAAAAACACCCAAACACACACACACACACATGTAGACATATTTTTTCCATCTTATTTTTGGTTCCTTAGTCCTTATGTCTGTGTGTGTTTTTTTAAACATATTGGTCGTTTTATAGCCATTGTTTGTGTGTTTGTATTTGTTTTTAGTTTAGTTGCTGGCTGCTGTTAGTTTTTTCATACAAAAGAAAAACTTACAATCTATAGTTATTGTTGAGATAAAACAACAACAAAATGTGTATAGGGATAGAAAAAAAAAAAAAAAACACAAGAAAGAATTATTCATTAATTTTGTAAAACAAAGCAAGTTATTGTTAGAAAACATAGGAGGCAAACAGCTACATACAATTATGTCTTGTTTGATAAACGAATAAATGAGTTTGGCTACGTGTATCCGCATGTTGCACATAAATACACAATTATAATAGACTCATGTACATAAGTATGTGTATATGAGTATCTATGTATATAATAGTATTTGTTTGCTGTAGCCAATATGTTTGTATTAACTCAATATATAATGGCAATCTGAGAAATTATTTAAAACAAATCTGATCAAAATATAATTTTCTTTTTATTCTTAAAAACTTTCTTCACCTGCCTTCATAAGTAGACATAAACGTACACATACGTGTAAATTATTGCGTATATGTATGTGTCCTGCATTCCATTAGTAAGTACATGAGTGTTTATTCGTATGCATTATTTGTAATTGTCTTTCCGTGTATACGTTTCCTTTGTGTTTGTGTGTGTTTGCTTGTCTATTCAATGTTCGTTAATATCAGCTACATTTCCTGTTTCTCCATATTTTGTATCCTTATCTCAATTAAAAATTATTGTAAAATGCAATGGAGGTGGGTATTGTTTGATAACGGTGTGCTTTTACAATTACAACCACAACAATAACAACAATGCAACAAAGAGAATCATATGCTAAAGGCTGATAAAAGGATTTCGGCACTTGTTACTATAAACATTTTGTTTCTATTATTCGGTTAAACTTGCATGTATTAAGCCTTTAGGAATAGTCTTTGAAAACCTTTTAAAGTGAAATATTCTAACTTGTATGAGGATTAAATTACTTTATAAGCTGATTAAATAATTTTTGGAGTATATTTTAGAAACTTAGTTGTACATATATGAAATAGATATTGTATTATTAAAAGTAATTTTTTTATGAACTTTTAAGGCAGTTCGTTATATAGTGGGAAGGTTTTGTCATATTCTGTTCATAAGTCTGTAACTTTTTAACCTTTACTGATAAACAAAAAATTGTACCAATAATCTTGAGATTATTTTGCCATATCAGCTATAAACATTTACAAATTATTTGGTAATCTATGACATTTAGAGGAATTAAGGTAGGACCATTAAGCCCTTGGCTTAAAGAATTGGTGTAAATACTTCCACTGATATAAACGTCTTTTTTGAATTCTCATAACATTCTGGACAGATGTTAGAAGAAATGTTCCAAAAGGGTACCAAAAAAATTAACAAAAAGCTTCTTGTTTGTCAAGCTATATACCGCGATGGTAAAAGAAGGACAATAAACTCAGATATTTATATCAAGGAGTGTCTACAAAGACTGTTTCTATTTATAAGAAAATATAGAGTCTCAGCATTATTTTGGGTTGATTTGGCATCGTGCCTTTACAGTATAAGTATAACTTTAGTAGAATGGTAATGTTAATTTTGTTCTAAAACAATGACAATTTTCAAACACAAGCAAAATTTTAATTTTCATCATAATGTTGGGTACCGAATAAAAAAAAAAGACAAATTTATGTATCAATATCATTTAAAATCATTAAGCTAAGTTGCGTTGTTTTTTTGTACGGAGCTATTATAGTTCAACATTTTGTAAAAAGATTCTATCTTCATCAACTTTCGGAGTATTTTTAATAAAAAATCCTTTAAAGTAAAATATATAAATTGGAATCATCAAATTCGGTTTTTACACAGAAAAAAGTAAAAATGGATTTCAATTACGAAATTTGTAATATTAATTAATTTTTAATTGATTTTGCTCCAATCATCAAAATTATAATATTAATAACTAGAATAATTTATATTATTATTACTTATTTTCCTTAAAAAGACGCAAAGAGCTGAACATTTTTGAAAATTTAGTTAAATTTTTTTTATTTCTGTACTTTTATAGACAAATATTTAATTTTTCTTTATATTTTACTAACAGCTGTCAATTTATTAAAAAACAAAACTGTAAACCAATTAGAAAATTAATTATATTAATAAATCATATAATTAAATTCCAATATAAAGTTAATTAATAATTTTATGAAAAAATTATTTGAAATATTTTTTTTCTGTGTATGTTTACTTTTCATCAAATATTTGTAAATAATATTTTATACAAATATTTTAGTTATTTTATTTTTTTTAATTTCTTAAATACACTAATTTTCAACTTTTATGGAATGCAACTTACAATTTTACAGGAAGTTTGTTCTGAAAATTTTCTGAAAAATAGTACATATTGTCTACTTTAATACTGTGCAAAAAAAAAACAAGCGCGAATATTCGGCCCGGCCGAATTTATATACCCACCATCAACTTTTTTAAATTTTACGCTATATGGGAGGGGGCGGTAAAGTGGGCGGACTACGCCCATTTTTGGTTTCCGAGTTTATATCGATCCCCGAACTATACGTACAAAATTTCGTTGTCGTGCATGCTTTTGTTGAAGAAATATCAGCAGAAAACTATAAAACGGACACCCTGTGCTTCTAGTTTTTAGCACATAACTTTTTTGTTTGTTAACAGATTTTGCCCATTTTCAATCCCAAACAAACCTTATATTAGACAAATATTTGTGCCAAATTTCGTCCCCATCATTTTGATGGTGGGTATAAAAACATATGCATATATAATCCGATTTTAGAAATGATTTTTTTCGTAGTTCTCATACAAAAAAAACAGCTTAAGTGCAGACTTTTTCTTTGCTTTATCTTATATTAGGCAGTGGGCTCAATGTTGCAAGATCTTGGTGAAGTTCTTTTTCCATATATAGCTCAACATCTTCAACAGATTTTAATATATTTTTTAAAATTAGTTAAAGAACAAAATTATCTATCAAATAAAGAAGAATTTGAAGTTGATATTTTTATTGTGTTCAAATATAAGCGATTTTGAATTGCAAATTTTGCAAACATCAAAATTCTCCAAAGAAAAAAATTCGAAAATTTAAAAAATACATTTTTTTAAAAATTGACCATCTCGATGGTGCAAAACATATCGGGGCTTAGAACTTTTACAAATATAAACCAATTTTAAATGTTTTTTCATTTTCGAATTCTCCTAAGCAATGAAAAACACGCTTACTGTGCTAAATTATCTCCTATTGTTTAAAAGATATTTGACTTCAAAAAATAAATTTCTCATTTTTGGCCTTGACTTTTTCCGATTTTGCCCCATAACTTTTAAAATAAATTTTCTAAACACTTTTTAAAAACATGGTACAAATCTCTATAATTTTCTAAATTATTCTAATAAAAATTGTTTTTAATTATCTCAATTCGACAACAAAAAAAAAAAAAAAAAATGTTTAAAGTCAAAATTTAAAAACAAATTTGTTAAAAAAGTTTAATATTTTTTGGCATAGGAGTGCGTTCGAAAAAATCTTAACATATATAATATTCAATAACTTGGAAACGCTTGATCCTAGAGTTTTCATTCTTTTTTTTATTTAATTGATAATTTATTACAGATCACAGAAAAATATAACTTTTATAGTTCTAACGGTAACCCTTCCGTTAGAGATTTGATAGTTGCTTCAGTCACTTTTTTGGAACAGTGTGCACATCTTTTTTTAAAATCTTTTGGGACACCTTTTTTGTGCTCTTCAATTTACTTTTAACAAGAGCTCAATATCTCTCCACTGGTCTAAGCTATGGACTTTTTGGATAATTGACCTTTTTTGGTACAAAAACTATGTTATTGTTTTGGTACCACTCTAGAGCTTTCTTACCGTAGTGAAATGATAAAAAATCGAGCCCAAAATGAGTGGACACGTTGTGCTCTCTCATGAAAAGAAGAAGGCTTTTTTGCAAATATTCCTTGATGTATATTTGGTATTTATAGATCTGAATGTATTAAACGACTTTCCTGTTTTGCCGCAGCTACAAAAAGCTTGTTATACAAGGAATTTTTTAAGAAATTTTTTCTGCTTTTGGGTTCTAAACTTATCTTTAACATTGCCTCGAGCATTAACAATAAAAAGTTTTGTCACAGAAGCTGGGAAAATTCTGCCAGCACATATGTTTCTTTGTCAATTATACAACTTGAGTATTTTTGTATGAAATTTGGTTTTAATTTCCGTGTCCTATTCTTTGCTTCTAAATTTTTTGCAGCATTCCTGTTTGTAACTTTTTGAACTTTATATATTATCAACTCTGCATTAGTTTTAAATTTTCGCACAAAATGATCAAAGTACTGAGCTAACTGAGCTGATTTTCTACCAGATGTGTTTGAAGTTCCTTTTAATATGCTTTTAATTTTCCGGCCTTCCCAATATCAGGTGGACCTTTTTTTCTTTACGAACTAGGTTTCTTATCAATGGTCAAATTCTCCTGATACTGTTTAATAACATTGGAAACAGTTTGACGGCAGAAATTTAATTTTGTGACCAATTATTTGTAAGACCTATTTGGATTTGTTTGAAATCTTTTAATAATTTGTAGCACTTACATTTTGATGAAAATCACGACAAATCAACATGGTTGTTATTAAAAATAATAACTGACGTACTTTTCCATGATAACTATATAAAAAAATTTTAATATTGATTCCGAAAAAAGCTATGAAGCAAAACGTGTGTTAAGATTTTTTCGATCGCACTCCTTATACCTCAGAAAAACGTGTAAGAGTAATTTTGAAAAGTTCTGAATGAATCTGTAAAAAAAATTATTGTTAATAGTTCAATATGTTCTTAAAGTTTTGCAAAAAATTATGACAGCCTACCGGTAAATTAAGTCAGACGAAGCAATTTTCCGAAAATACCCAACAAACCAAATGATATCGTAATGATATCATAACGGTATCATTTCGGTGATAAAGAAACCCGAGAATGATATCATTTATAATTCTAAAATAATATAAGTTGCTTTTTAAAAGGTACACTCGAAAGTGATATCATTATTTTTGAAAATAACGTTATTAGTAATTATATCGTTAAATTTAAGCAGCGCGATAACTTAGCAATATACTTCAGAATAAAAACATACATATGTCCCAATATTGTATGAATTAATATTCTAAATATTTTGAAATTAAAACGATATAACAATAAAGTCTATCCTGCTCCAAATCCTTTTATATTCAATACAAAATTTAGTAATCCAAAAAAAGATCCACTTAAAATCCAAGCTCATATTGATTCCTTTATCTTATCGTCTTTTATTTTTTGCGATTTCAGAAAATTTTGCTGTAAAAATATAATTTTCATATGAAACATCCCAACAAACCAAATGATATCGTAATGATATCATTACGATATCATTTCGGTGATATAGAAGCCCGAGAATGATATCATTTATAAATCTAAAATTATATAGGTTGCTTTCTAAAAGGTACACTCGAAAACGATATAATAATTTTTGAAAATAACGATATTAGTAATGATATCGTTAAATTTAAGCAGCGCGATAGTTTAGCAATATATTGCAGAATATTTACATACATATCTGCTAAGATTGAATGAATATATAATATTCTAAATGTTTTATCAAAAATTTATAAAATAACCATAATAAACTAATGTCCATCCTGCTCCAAATCATTTTATATGTAAACGAAACTTTTGTAATTCCCCTTTAAATCTGGGCGGATATTGTTTTCTTTAGCTTATTCTCTTTAATTTTTTGCGATTCCACTAAACTTAGCTGTAATAATTTCCATATTATGCATAACATACATAAAATCCCAACAAACCATGAAACGATACAGTATCATTAATGATATCATAATTTTAAAATTATATGATAAAATATCGAAATTATTTTTCCTTAGAAAAAAACTTCAAACTTTCTCAGGAAAATAAAATTAAATTGAAAATATTTTTATTAGAAGAATATTTTATGTATGTTATGCATAATTTATCAATTCTACATTAAATATTTTATAACATGTGCAAAAATTATTTTGATTTAGAAAATATTCAGGTTAAAATTTTTTATATATGTCCCTGTAGACATAATTTGCATTTGTTTATTTTAAGAAAAGTGTGCTACTTTAAAAAAAGGAAAAATTGTAATATGGAAATTAAAAAATATTTTAAATCGGTTTATACTTGTAAAAATTATAAGTCCCGATATATTTTTCACCTTCGAGGTGGTCGACTCTAATGTGTATTGAAATTTAATATGAAGAAATACTTACTTTTCATATGCAAAATAACATTCCCGTTGCTATAGCAGGGCTGTCAGATGTGGCGGTTTTTCGCCAAACGTGGCGATTTTTAATTGCTCTTGGCGACTGAATTTTCCGTTTTGCGACATGGCGAATTTTTTGGCGATTTTTAACAAGGTGGCGATTTATTTGGCTAATTTTTAAAATTTCATTAAATAGGTATCCGCATAGTAAAACTATTACGTTTCTTATAAGCTAATGTCTATTTTTAGTATTTTTCTATCAAAAATGGCGGTTCTCAACAAGGGGTCCATACAAAAATTGTTAGGTGGTCGCTAAGACCTTTTCCTTGAACTTAAAATTAAAAGTATTTCTTTAAACAGATCACACGTATGTATATTAATTTCTCCATACTCATAAAATAAAGTTGCAAAGTTGTAAAAAATATAGAGTAAAAATTCTAAAAGAATTATTTGTGCATGATTTTTATTCTCATTGTGGTAATTTTTGCAAATTGTAAGAAACATTTAGTTATATTTCGTCCTTAGAATAAGTCATTTAGTAGCAATTTAAAAAACATTTTTAATTACAAAGGTTTTATCTTAAATTTATAATTAATTAAAATCAAATGTTTTAATAATTTCTAAATATAGCCTGATTTATCAAATGCATTAGGTATCAAATTGAGAATATGCTATTAATTTTTATCTTTAAGTATTCATTTATTTTTGATTTAAGGATTATTTAGGAATAACATTTGATATGAAATTGAGAAGTATCACTTTTTTTAAAAAGAATATTAATTTTTATACCTTTAAATTATCAAATTTAGAGACATGAAGCAAGAGCCTGTAAAAACTCCTGATTTAAGTAGGGGATCACACACAGCAATTTTTCCTGCTACAATTATGATTTCGTTGGAAAGAGAAGAGAAGGGAATTCTAAACATTTACATTCACTTTACCTCTCTCGTCTACGAACTCAGAATTGCACCAACGAAAGTTACTGTTTATGAACCCCGAATAACAAAATAAAGATCCTTAATTTATAAATATCTTCAATAAATGTTTGACAATTTGTTTTCTATCATCTTTCAAATATGAATATTAAGATTTTTTGGGCCATAATGAAAACGTTCATGAATAAGTTAATTCTTCAAAACAATTTATAAGATTAATAGGACAAATGTTCATTATATAATTTTAGAATTATTCTTTTAAAAAATATAATAAATTTTTAAAATTGTTGACCTAAAATTGAGCTATGTATGTCATAAAAGTGTTTTGAAATTAATATTTTTTTTATTCAAATTATTATTAGCTACTGAAATTATCATTGACTAAAATTTGAAGCACTAAATATTTTAGTTGTTTTTAGTTTTTCTCAAAAAAAAAAAAAAATATATATATATAAAATTTAATTTTGGCGATTTTTGGCGATTTCTGATTAACAATTTGGCGACAGAGGCTCAAAAAAATCTGACAACCCTGTGCTCTAGTAGTTTTCAAAAAATATGGAAATAAAACTGATACCGACTTTAGGATTGAAGGGAATAATGGATTTGCCTAAAGTCGGCAGTCTATGCCGACTATGGGAAATTGTAAATCTTTTTTGTTCCTAAGGTCGGCAGCCACTAAAATAAGAAGTTTTTCACTTAATTATCCACTTTTGAAACAAAGTTTGAATAGATATGTACACTCAGGATAACTTTTTGTTATAAAATAGCTTAAATTATTGTGGTTAATTACCATTTTAAAATTGGTCTATACACTATTTTTTTTTTCTTGAAAAAAGCTATCCAAAACGTGTTGTTACAGTAAAGGAAAAATGCCACAAAAGTACTCATCATAACATAATTTAATCATTACAGCTAAAAAGAAGTATACTTTTTCAATACATAATTGATCATTTGTTAATAATTAATAATCGCTATTCTTAATTATGGATGTTTAAATTCGAAATTGCCGACTACTGGTACATGCCGTACTTAGGTACACGTATCCTATATTGTTTCGTTCAAAATTGTAACTTATTCCAGCCAAATTTTATATCAATATTACGTAATATCGCGAATAATTCTGAGAAATTCTATTGCTTAGACTTGCTACAGTGTTGAAAGTTAAATGAAACTTTTCCATCACGTCAATAATTTAATTCATTGACGACCAAGTTTTTAGGTTATATAAATTTCCAGAGAAAATTAATCACTCATATTTTACAGATGCCAGAAAATTATATGCATCATCATATCATCAAATTTTGATATATAAATTGACTTTAAGGTATAACAATACTAAAAGAAATTTATTAACTCAATAACATTTTTTTGGAATTAAATCTAAAACTTTTATAGACTAATAAATTTATTTCACTAACGTGTCATACAATCAATAATATAAACCGTAAGCAAAAATTAAGTTTTTGGCAATAGTTTCGGTTGATAGCAATACCAACAAAATAAAATTAAGGATACATGGAAACACCTTCGGTTGGACACTTATAATTACTATTCCCTCTGCATGTATTCGTAGTTATAGCACACGTACCCAAAGAAATAAATTAATCTACATATGTATGTCTTATGTAACCGTGTGCATAATGCACGAATATAAGCTGTGTGTGCAAAAGGACACAGCCACAAAATGCCAACAGACAGTCAAGTTACAATTAAAAAAGATGGAAATAATCGTTGAAAACTTAACGCAAAAAACAAAAAAAAAAAAAAAAGAGAGAAAACATAGAATGAAAATAAAAATCAAAAAATAAACTTACGTTTTAATCTTTGCAGCATCAGGACGAGTATCGCATTTAATGCCATAGTATGCCAACAATGCATCTTTATCAGTATCCCTAATGACATTGTCCGCCAACAAAACAATGCGTTCTAGAGCATTGCGCAATTTTTGTTTATTCTCCTTTTGTTTATCCTCAGTATCACTACCAGCACCACCAGCACCCCCAGCAGCAGTAGCAGACGACGATGATGTCGAGGATGATGATGATAAATCCTCTGATGCTGTTGTTGTTGTTGTTGTTGGTCCTGCTGTCGTAATATTGTTTGCCTTTAATGACTTGGCAAATGTAAACGGATATTGAGCCTTCAATTCAGATGATGATTCAATGTTTTGTATGAGCAATAAATGAGCAGCCAAATGTTTGGGATGTGCAGCAATTATCTCTTCATAGATTTTTTCAGCTTTTTCAAGTTCTGCATTGAAAACGAAAAGAACAATAATAAAGAAAGGAATCATTAAAAAAGCATAAAATCGTAAGCAACAATTGCAATAATAAAAATGCAAATGAAAAAAAAAAAGACAATATGAATTTATAAATTTTCATTTTTATCAAAGGAAAAAAAAAAAAATCCCATCAAACAAAAAGTTGTGAAATTATGTGGAATAAATCAATGTTCGATAGACTTAATCAACTGGAAGAAGATTAAAACCAACCAAGCGACCACTATTACTCATTCTACATACATACATATACTTAACTACTGCTGCTGCATTAAAAAATATAAGTAAAATAGCTGGGATAAAAAAAAAAAAAAAAAAAACTAGTACAGTTTATACGAACAAATAAAATTAATAAAAATTTAATTAACTTGGCAGTTTGTGGTTTTTCATACTTTAGCCAATTTTGTCTTCTTTTAATAGTATTTATTTTTTTATTTAATTTATTTTTTCTGAAATTAAATTCTTGCACAAATTGAAAAACAAACAGAAAAAAAAAAAAAAAAAAATGAAAATAAACAAGAAATAAAAAACACAAAAACACTCACTATTGGTGTCTTGTTGGCAAACATGCCACTTCCGACACACCCTAAAATGCTGCTACAAAAATGCTGCAATAAATTTATTGCAATTTAAAGTCATGATTTTTTCGCTATTTAAAAATTGTTAAATATTTTATCACCGAGTAAATAAATTAACGCCACTAGATAGTAGTTGCTGCAGAATCGCTAGTTACCAGAGTTTTTTTTTAATGAACGAAACGTTATTTTAATATGACATTAAGATGTTTATCGTTGCCCGTTTAATAAATAGTTAATTAAGAGGAAATTTTATTGTTTGGTATTTTTCTGGCTGAGTTTGGTTAGTAGTATTTTAATGAGAGTTTTAAAGTTTAAGAATATTTTTATAGGGGATAGTATTAAAGAAATAAATGGATGCTAAAGGAAAAGCATAATTTTAGGCTTAAAGGGTGCAATTAAAAAAAGGTACAATTAATTAAGGAACATAAGTAAGTAGTTTGCTGAACCCAGTATACTCTTTCCCTTTATTTTCGAGGCGTTAGTCAGAATGGTGTTAAAAGAAAACAATTTGACTATATAATTTGTTTAAGGTTTAGGTTAGGTTGTGTGGGCAGCTCGCAAAAATTTAGCGAGTTCACTCGGAGGCCTGATGTGGCCCATTGTGGTTCCCTGGATAAGCGAAAAACCCACCATTACTGATTGTCTCGCGTAGGTGCCTCGTGTACACGATTTCTATTAAACCACTGTGTACTCTTTATAAAACCTAAAAGATTGCCTAAAGATACATCTCTCAAATCGTCAAGATTCTGAAAGGATCGCTTGCCCAAATGAATGAGTCTGCGCTCCTGCAGTGCCGGATAATTACATAAAAGATGCTCTATAGTTTCTATCTCCTTCGCATCTAAACAACTTTTACAGAGATCAGTCCGGGGAAAGCCTATGTATTCGGACCTACGTCCTATTATACAGTGTCCCGTAATGATGCCTATTAGAAGTGAAATCATCTTTCTACTAAGAGTCAAAATGGTCTTAGTTCTTTGTTTATCAATTGAGGGCCAAAGGGTTCTAGATATCCTGAAAGGACCACATACGGGACCTTTCCTTAAGCGCCCAATCTTCTATCAGATTTGACAGTTCAACAAGAGGAATATCGACTTCCGTTAGGGCCTCCCTTGCGTTCATTGACGAACCAGCTCTTGCACACTCATCCGCCTTTTCGTTGCCAAGAATGCCTTCGTGCCTTGGTACCCATACTAGTCTTACACCTTGCGTGCGCAACTGGGAAAGAGAACGATTGCATTCAAGTATACATTTCGATTTCACCACATACGAATTCAGAGCCTTAATCACGGCCTGACTATCTACAAAGAAGTCAACAGTAAGGGCTTCTGAAACAAGTTCTCTGATTCGTCTAGCAGCTACAGTTATAGCATATATCTCAGCCTGGAATACTGTACAAGTATTGAAAGTCCTAGGTCTTCAGAGAAAACTCCTGATCCTGTTCCAGTGTCTGTTTTCGACCCGTCAGTGAAGACTGAGATTGCACCCTCCTGAAAAACAGAATTTGCCGCCCAGCTTTCCCTGTCAGGGATACTGATCCTAAAGGATTTATCGAAATCCATCCTAGGGATGATATAGTCCATTTGGACACTCGGATTGCTCCCGCCTATCACTTGTAAGATTCTGCCATGCCCAATACGATCATGCCTAAGTTCGCCTGACTCCCTGAACCTTAGAGCAGACTTGGCCGAGACATATTTGATATAGACATCAAGTGGAGCTAAGTCAAGCAAAGTCTCTAAGCTAGCTTGCGGAGTCGAATTTATCGCTCCAGTAATTGCAAGACAAGTTAGTCTCTGTACCCTGCCCAGAATGGAAAGATAGGTTCTTGTATTGACAGCACTCCACCAGACAAGTGCTCCATAGGTAAGAATTGGTCTAATTACCGCTGTGTACATCCAGTGTACGATGTAAGGCTTAAGTCCCCATCTCTTACCAAAAGTCTTCTTACATGCATAGAAGGCACATAGAGCCTTATGCATCCTGCTCTCAACATTACGTCTCCACGAGAGCTTTGAATCCAAAATAACTCCAAGGTATTTTGCCTCTCTGGAGAGGACCAGAGAAATTCCGTCCAGCCTAGGAAGCCTAAATGCTGGAATCTTATACTTCCTGGTGAAGAGTACCAATTCGGTCTTTGATGGGTTTACTCCCAGACCGTTCGCATTTGCCCATCTAAGTAGTTCGTTCAAGGCTGATTCCATCAAATCACTCAGTGTGAGGAGAAATTTTCCCCTGATGAGGAGCACAACATCGTCCGCATATGCAACTACTTTGATACCTTTTCTGGAGAGTTGAAAACGGATTTCATTTACGACGAGGTTCCATAGAAGTGGAGATATTACACCGCCCTGTGTAGTGCCTCTCGTCACAACCTTCCTTGTCGTACTCAAACCCAAGCTGGAATTAATGGCCCTGCTGCTAAGCATGTTACCAATCCAGTTTGTTATCTGCTGATCTACCCTTAAGTTCTGAAGGGCTGATAAAATAGATGAAATTCTCACATTGTTGAAGGCACCCTCTACATCCAAAAAGGCTGCCAGTACAAATTCCTTTTTGTCAAGTGTATCCTCAATAGTCCCGATAAAGTAGGCGGTGAGGTTTGTTTAAAAAAAATAAAAAAATTTAAGAGAAATTATCTCCAAGAGAAATAATAATCTATGTTTATAATGTAGAGGTTTGGTTATGTAATAATTCAATGTCTTCGAAAAGTAGGTAACTGTTAGAACTAAGTGTTCTTTAAACCTGAGGTTGAACTGTTGTTCTATTGTAAGAGAAATTGTTAGAACTTTATAGTTTCGACCTTTTGATCTTGGATGAAAAAATGTTTAATGATTAGTTCTTAAGTTTTCGAAGTCACTGATTTAAGAAAAAACAAGCGAGAATATTATATTCGTCTTGGTCGAAAATATATACCCCCCATCAACTTTTTCAAATTTTACGTTATGGGAGGTGGGCGGACCACGCCCATTTTATCAACCCTCAAACTATCTGTACAAAATTTCGTTGTCGCTTTTGTTTAAGAGATATCAGCAGAAAAGTATAAAATGAAGCTACAACGGATACCCTGTGTTTCTAGTTTCTAGTTTAATAAATAAAAGAGTTACGGGCTAAACTCTTTTATTTATTAAAGGAGATTTTACACTATAATACTTGGTATTAATACCAGAATTTCATTTTCTATAATACATATTAAAAAGTGTATTATGGAAAGTATTATTGAATGTCATATTTTTTATTTTCTTAAAAAATTTCTTAAAAAATTAAAAACGAAAAACTGAACAAAACTGAATACAAATCAAACTACAAACAAAAAGGTGTGCGGAAATTTTCTTAAGGAGATGCAATAACGCACATTTTGGTAAAATGGCTCGAAAATTGCGCTTAGTTCAGGAAATGTATCAATATTTTAATGATCACGTTTTATTTTTCTATTGATTACACAGGTCAACAAAAACGCAAACAAATTTTATATCTGAAATAAGTCTACAAAATTATTATTCTTTAGGCTTGATATAGTGTAGAAAGTCAAATGAAAATTTTCCACGTCACATTTTTAACCCATTGATGACCCAAGAAAATTTGTTTCCTTGAGAAGTTTTTAGGTTATAAAATTTTCCAGGTAATAGGTAGAGGAAATTTTTCAAACATGTTTTATAGGTAAGACATTGGGCTACAAAAATGTAGTACTAGTAAAGTCTCTTACTTCTCAAACATAGCCCCTAGAAGTCGTTAAATTTGTAAAAATCAAGAACTTCTCAATTAACCCTCATAAAACCATTGAAAAATTAGGTATAAGGAGTAGGTAAGTATATAGGGGAAATTTGTACTACTAATATAACACCGCAGATTTAAAAAATTGTAAAATTTTTAAAATCACATTGACAGAAAATTCGTACACCAAAAGTTTGAAAAAAGAAAAAAAAAATAATAAAAATCCAAACAAACATCCTGTAACATTTTAAGTTGCATTCCATGAAAGTTGAAAATTAGGAAAATTTTCTGAAAAATAACTAAAATATTAGGACAAAATAAAATTTACAAATACTTGAAGAAAAGTACACTTAACTATCTGAAGTTGATGGTTTCATTTAAAATTTTTACCTTAAAAGACTTTGCATTTAAAATAAATACACTGAAAACTGATGAAAATTTAATTTTTTACTATTTTTCAAAAATGTAAAAAAATCCTTAACTTTGAAGAGCTCCTTATAAGAAAACAACACAACCTTGCTAAAAGATTTTAATTGATATTGATACATAATTTTGTCTATTTTTATTTGGTACCCAACTTTATTACAAAACTTTAAATTTTAAAATTCAATTAAGCGCCACTTTTGACACATTTTACCCCAACGTGTGACGTTTTAAAAATTTCAAGATTTCAACATATAAAGTATTAAAGGTATTTATACCATAATACATTTGAAAATATTTTTGATATTAATACAAAGTATTATAGTGTAAAACCCCCTTTACCGATTTTGCCCAATTCTAAACAAACCTTTTATAAGATAAATATTTGAACCAAATTTCGTCCTCCTAGGTTATCCCGTTCGAGACCTATCCTGCTTACAATAGACAGACAGACGGACGGACGGACATACGGACAGATATAGCTAGATCGACTCAGAATCTAACCAGGACCCATAAAATATATACTTTATGGGGTTTTAAATGATTTTTTCGACATGTTACACATAGAATGACAAAATCAATATACCCCCCATCTTTTTGATGGTTTGGTCTACCATCTCTTAAGATATTGGTCATTATATATTAAATATTGGTGTCATTATATGTTTCATTTTCGTAAATATTTTAAAATGTAAAATATTGCACTTCCGCGAAAAATATAAACAACGCATTTTTGACAATTCGAATGTTTGCGAAATAAAAAAGTCAATGAAAAGTTTGTATGGTATAAACGTATTTTTATAGAAAAAATTAAATTTATTTAAACATAAATTTAAAAGTATGCCAACCAGCCAGCTAGACGGATGGACAGACATGGTTAAATCGATACCGAAATGGACAATGTTTCGAGTTGTGTAACTATAATTGGGAATTTAAAAGTGAGTGATTCCATGTCAAAACAAACAGCAATTGGACTTGGCATCTCCGATGTCTATGAAATTTACTACAGATTTTGGCATTTAAAAGTGTTTCTCAAATCATAAAATTTTAGACTTTCCGGTTAAAAAATATGACGGTTTAAAAAATGAAAAAAGCTAAAAACTTTACAAAGGTGTACTTGTTTAATTGCTAATAACTTCTAAACTATACATGGTAGATATTAAAGACAAATATATTACTTTTATAACGATATTTAAAAAGTTTCTTTTTTTTACATCAAAAGTTCTAAGGTCGAAGTTATCCAGCAAAAACTTCGCTTACCAAATAATGTGATTTGTAAGCGAAGTCAGTATGAAAAACTGCTTCCATTTTTGGTGCTATAACTGATGAATTTTGTTCGAGATGTCCAAAATTAAATAAGTTCTTTTTTGGGTTCCAAAAGAGCTGTTTTGGATGCTGTTTTTTTTTTTTACGCACAAAAAAAAAAAAAAAAAAAAAACATTTGGCTCGGTTGAGATTTGAACCCACGCATCAACATACTGGTTGTGTTTGTTAGTCTGCAGTCTTACTCGCTACACCACAATCGTCTTATATTTTTGTGCGCTAAAAAGTAGTTTTCATATATGGAAATAAATAAACACAATTTATAAAAAAATGCGTTTACCTTGAGTGGGAGTTGAACTCTCTTTAATTTTAAAAACACGGTTTTTTAGTTAGGCGTCCTAGACAACTGATCCACTTAAAAATCAAATTACTTTCATATTTACTAAACACCAGTTATTGAAGTAGTATTAAGTAATGCTGCGAGTGGCGAATAAGGCTACAATATAATGCATACAGGAAGCTGTTGATTTTAAAAACAGAAGCTAAGTTTTTGCTGGGTAAACATATACAAATCAAATCATTATATCTTAAAAAACGATATTTTCGGAATCTTGAAAAAAAAAAGATATAATGTTGACGTAATTCTACTTCCAACGCACGTAAAGTTTTAAATTTGAGACTCATTTAGTTTAGAAGTTATGGACCAAAATAAAATAACTTCTGAGCTATACACAATAAAATTTTAATTTTAGTATCATTTTAAAGATATTGCCTTTAAAATGATATGTAGTTAGATGATTCAGTTCGAAAGTTTAAAGGTCAAATTGGACTTTATATCATCAAAACGATATTTTTAAAATTTTTAAGAAAATATAAGTCAAGAAGTCAAATTTTGTATATAAAGTTTAATATTTTTTAATATGAGCTCATGATAAACACTTTAAATTAATAAATTAAAATTTTAGAATATGTTCTAAAATCATTAGTTCTAGAACCACTTCAGATTCTTTAATAACATCCTCAGAACTAGTGGTATCACAACCAATTCTGCCACTAATGGAGTAGAACCTTATTCTGATTCTAAATTCGTTTTAAGGAATGTTTTAGAGAACTGGTGCTTAAGAATTAATTCTGTTCTCGTGGAAGCTGTTTTTCATCTCGATTACAAATCTCGTTATTTAGTAGGCGAAGTTTTTGCTGTACCATTATAATAAAAAATAAAAACAATGGTTCTGAAACTGTTCCCTAACGCTTCTATAGAAGTAGTTCTGAATGTGACAATTTCGAACAAAAATCACTGATTAAAGAACTAGTTCTAGAACCGTTCTATAGAATGAGTATTGGCTAAATAACACTTCCACAGAACTAGTTCTGGAGGTGACAATTTCAAACAAAAATCATTGGTCGTAACGCCAAAGTAGAATAAGTACAGACTATTTTCATGTGTTCTGGAACTAGTTGTAGAACTAATAAAGTTTTTTCTGGGTAAGAACATATAATTTTATACTTTACTAAAAGATATCTTCTCAATGATTATTTGAGAATTAAAAACAGGCCCAAACACCCAACATTGCTATGTACAGACCCTCCCGAATTTGACCTATTTTTAATAAAAATTTTTGACTTTAGCCTATATGTTGTAAAATTCGAAAGGCTAGTTCTGCAAACCGAATGGAGTTTCATAATTAGTTCCAAAGAGTTTTCCAAACCTGCAACAAATGTGGACTTTATTGGCAAAACTCAAAAAATTCCTTTTGTGGGATTTTCGTTGGTTCTTGGGAGTTGTGGATTTCTTCTACAAAAATATTAAATTTTTCTACACTTTACCATTTCAAATGATAATCTCAATAACAGCTGAAAATTTCGTTAAGATATCTTAACAAACCAGGACTTTATTAGAGGTAAAATATTTATAGCTTCTCCAAAAACAAATTTTTTTAGTTCTTTAGTTCTATCGACTTATCTAGCTTAATTATATGCAAAAAGATTGAAGTCAATATCTTTTATAGAACCAAAACTACGCCACTTTAAAATCTAATATTTTACAATAAATTACCCCTTTTGCGTATTTTAGCACAAACACACTTTCGAACGAACGGTGGCTACGGGAACAAATTGTTTATTTAGTTATGACTTTTTAAAACCCACAGTAGTACAATGCTTTTGGAATTTTTCGTAAAATATTAGATTTTAAAGTGGCGTAGTTTTGGTTGTGTAAAAATTTTACAAAATCGAACAAAAAAATCTTGGAAAAATGAAATAGTTGAAATTTTTAATGAAAATAACTAAAAACGAGAGAAAAACTATAGTCGGTCAAGACCGATTGTATGATACCCTACACCATTAGACCTGCATCCAATTGTAAACCAACACTTTTACTTAATATAAAATAAATTATATAAGACATAATTATGCATTTATACTAACATCTATATGATTTTTTGCCCTTTAGGGTGATTTCCGGAAGTGGGTTTATATGGGAGCTATGGTAAATTATGGACCGATTCTCATAAATTTTGTCAATGTTGTTTCTACTTATATAAAACTTATTTGTGTTGAATATTAACATGATACTATCATTCGTATGGGATTTTTGCACGTTAAAATGATTTTCGGAAGAGGGGTTTATATGGAAGCTATGGTCAATTATAGACTGATCCTGATGAAATTTGGCACAAAGATTAACACTTATATAAAACTCCTTTGCACCGAGTTTCATTGAAATATTGCTATGGTGGTGTAGGGTATAAAAACATAGAGATAAATAGCTCATAGGCTTTATCGAGAACTTTAAGAAGATGTAAAAATATTTCAAATATGATACGAAACAAAAATTTGGTAAGCGTTGAAAAATTTTCCATGACATAGGTACTGAAAATAACTCCGCTCTTTAAGGGTATGTGGGCGCCTCTTCCAAGCCTAAAACTCTTTATGAAATTTTGTGTAAATCCAACCAGACGATTAGAAGCTACAGATTTATTTCCCAAACATTTTCATTCTGCCCCACTGTGCACAGTATAATAAGCAATATAATAAGTACAGTGGTTTCCCAGTTTAACAAATGATATATTGTCAGGCCTATTCGTAAAATCAAAAAATTCGTCAAATCGCGAATATATTTTACTAGCAAAATATTCTTTAAAAGATTTACTTTAAAGTCTACAATTTTACTTTTTAACGTTAAAACTCAATTTAGTTATCTTATAACAACGAAAGTAAAAAATAAAAATTAGCAAAATTAAAATTTTTAAAAAACAAACTTCGAATAACAATTTTTTTTTTTTTTTTACAAATTACAAAGAATTTACTATGGTTGTCAAATACTAGAGAGTAGGTCTTTGATTGCAACTGTTATGAACTGTTTATAATGTTAAATCTGCTTAATAAGTAATTCTCAATTGATTGGATACTTTAAGCGGATTTTTCAGCATAAACATATCACATATGTATGGTGGTATATGATAAAATAACATTGCACAAAATACAAACGAAAACATATTAAAAAAGTATAAAAATAACAGCTTTGTAACGTATTTTTACTTTGTTTTTGACTGTTTTTTTTATTTAGAAAATAATTTTCAAATGAAAAAATATTGTCCAAGCGAAAATCTCTAATTATTTTCCTTTTGTATAAAAGGGGAGAGTACAGTAGACGCTCATAAATTAGAGCTTTCAGTAATTCGAACGTCCAGAAATTAAAATCAGTGTATGCAATACATTAAATGCTCTGAAATTCGAATTTAAAATTCTAATTTCCGAACGTTTTTTTTTTTTGTTATTTGAACACAAGAAATCTCCAATTTATTTTTATTCTGTTTGAACATAGTAAAACTAAAAAGGAGAATCACCAAATAAAATATGTTTACTCCTTATTTATTGTTTTTTTTTTTTTTTTTTTTTTTGTCGCATTTATGTATATTTGTGGCTAGTTTAATTGCGAAATTTGATACGCGTGTACATATTTTGGGAGTCTCTGTTAAAAAGTGAAAGTGTATCATTAGAAATGTCAAATAAACGTAAAAAAAACACTTTTTCATTGGACACTAAAGTCAAAATATTAGAAAAGCTTGACAAAGGAGTTCAAGGGAAGCGGTTAGCTCTAGATTTTAATGTGACAACATCTTCAATCAGTTACATCAAATCACATAGAACAGCAATATTAAATGCTGTTTCCAACACATATCAGGAGGCAAGCAATAAATCTTTGCACAGCGCTGAATATCCTAAAATGGAAAGTCGTCTGTATGAGTAGTTTTTAAATCAACGAGAAAAAGGTGTACACTGACTGGGCACATACTTAAACAGAAAGCTAAACAAATATTTAAAGAGGAATATCCCGATAAAGATGAAAATGCATTCCATGCAAGTGATGGATGGTTTACCAAATTTAAGAAACGACACGGTATCCGTTTTTTAAAAATTTGTGGCGAGATTCTTTCCAGTGATGTTGCTTCAGTCACTCCTTTTATTCATCGATATCGTGCAAAGGTCGCTGAGATGGGGTTAACGGAATCACAAATATATAATGTCGATGAAACCGGATTATTTTTTCGTTGCCTACCAGACAGAACATATGTCTCTGCTTTTGAAAAAAGCCCCTGGACATAAAATTCAAAAAGACAGAATTTCAGTCCTACTTGGTGCAAACTCTGATGGATCACAGAAATTAGTTCCATTGGTAATTGGAAAAGCAGAAAACCCCAGGTGTTTTAAAAGTTTCAATAATCCTCTGCATTACAACTTTTCAAAAAATGCTTGGATGACTTCTCGGATTTTTCACGAATGGTTTCACCGAATATTTATTAAAGAGGTAAGAACAAATATTGATTTCAGAAAGCCATTTTGCTTATAGATAATTGCTCCGCTGATGCACCCATTGAGAAACTTAAAAGTGACGATAGAAACATAGTTGCATTTTTCTTTCCACCAAATGTAACAGCAGCTTTACAACCAATGGATCAAAACCCTATTATGTTACCAAAGCTCAATTACAGAAGTATGTTTCTTTCTCAATTAATTGCTGAAGGTGGTGAACTGAAGAATCATTTGAAATCCCATTCAATCCGCAATGCAATATTATTACTGAAATAAGCTTGGAATGAGGTACCACAAAGTGTTATGAAGAAATCTAGGTAAAAGTTTTCCAATTGGGAAAGCGACGATGACGTGCAAATAGCGCTCTTTTAAAAGAAATAGCTCCAAACGATTGCATTGGTATAGAAGACATCGACAGATGGAATGAAGATGTGTTTGATGACGGATCTGTATATGTTCTCAGTAGCGATGGTGAGTCTTCAGATAGCAGCGAAGACGATGTTGTTGAAGTCTCACCAGTTGTCTCTAATAAATACTACAGCCATTGAAAGCGTAAATAATTTAATAAAATGGTGCAATAACAGTGAATTGTTTTCCACTAAGCACATAAGCAATCTTTTGGCTCTCCGTATTGATATTTCGGATTCGATGAAACCAAAAATACAAACAAATATAACTGATTATATGTCAAACAAAGATTAGCTGTAAATTTGGCCATTGTGCAGTCTATACCTCCAATAACTTTTAACTTTATTATTTAATATTTTTTTAAATACATATGTAAAATACTTTAGTTTTTTTGGACTGAATTGTTATGTTTTTTAATTTAATTTATAAAAATACATTTAATGTATTGGACTGAATTGTTACGTTTTGTTATCTTGTTTTTATCAAATAAAATTGAATTAAAAAAAAAATCAAAAGTGTTTTATTTTAGTCTTTGGAAGTAAATTTACTCAATTTTTTATTTTTTATTCAAAAAAAAAAAAAAATAAAATAAACGTCCAGAAATTAGAAGCGGTTCTAATTTGTGAGCGTCTGTAGTACTCTTTCTCTTATTTTTATAGATTTCAAATCACATTCTTTGGAAAAATTTGTTATATCGAGTATTAAAATATATAGATTGTTCGTAATATAAGGTACTCAATATTAAAAATTTGTTAAACCGGGAAACCACTGTATTTAAATAAACATAATTTATTTTACTTTCTATGCATATGAATATTTTCCTAGAAAATTAAATGCAAAATTAATTTAATTTCTACTTACCGCACTTGGTCAACATTGTACATTGGAAATCACGCAAACCCTCAGCATATTCATCGACTGCTGTCTTGGCCTTTTTAGGTGAAACCTGACTAGCATCACCAGAATTAGAGGGCACAGGAGATGGACCACCAGCTCCAGCCACAGCAGTAGTTTTCGTTTTAGCATTAGCAGCACTAGATGATGCTGCATTGTTACCAGCACCATTACCGCCACCACTACCATTAGCACCACCATTCTTTTTGCCCGTCTCAGATGGATTTAAAACGTATGTAAACTCTTGCACATCTGCCTTACGTCCCACTTCATCTTTGGCCAAAGTAATATTACCACCCAACCAAGCACAATTATTGGGTAAATTAGCTTTCGAAAGTTTCTCTTGCGATAAAGGTGACACGTACAAAACTTTAGGACTGTCCTGTTTAACCGTAGAAAAATTGAACTTACGACCCATTATCACTGCTTGATTGTAATGATCATAAATTTCTAAATTCAAACTATTGGGCAGCTTAAATAGTGCCACCATATTGGCTTCATTGATTTTCTCCAACAAGTCACGTTTTTCGTGGCGTATCTGCAAACGTATCGTATATTCACCCTTATCCAATTTCGTATAGAAAGTATGAGAGTTGGCATCACCACAGGCCACCATATGCTTGTTAGCATCGAATATCATCCACAATTGAGACTCATACTCTGATTCATAGAGGACAGAATTGAAAATGGGTGCATATATAGCAACCTCCATGGGTTTGGTCACGTTGAGAGTGTAGGTAAGAAGATTTTGATAAATTTGTCGACCCTCGGGTATTACATCACGTGTCGAACTTAAAGGTGATATCTTAGCTTCGTTGGGTTTAAGAACGACTGCTGCTGTTTTTAATTGTATGGCCGGTTGTAATTCTTCGCTAACCAATGAGGAGATTTCCAACTTGTGGATACCACGAGCTGCCAACATAACATCTAAATTGGAAATTGAAATAGAATAAAAAAACAGATGAGAATAGATAAAAAAGTTTGTTTCCGTTTTAATTTTTATTGTTTGTTATAAGTATGAGTGAGTATCTGTGTGTGTGTGTGTTACTGTGTTTCATGCAAATGTGTTAGTGTTTGTTTTAATGAAAACTATTTTAATCTTTTGAATTGCATATTTACTAGGCAACTTCTGCATACACAACCACTGCTACAACTTTTAACCACCATGTTTTTTCATGTACCCACACACATATAAACTGCTTACAAACATTTATATAAAAGCGTTGTTAGAGTAACAAACACATTCAAATATACAAATATTGTATAGTAAAAACATCTAAAAGTTGAAAACAAAATCAGCTTTAAAATACATAAATCATTGCATGAGCATTTGATATATGAGTTTTTTTTTTTGCCGACTTTATCACGATATATAAAATTTTTTTCATCTTTTTGTTGTTTTTCTTTTTTGGTTTGTTTGCTTTTGTATTACACACATATTCATACTTTTTTATCATCTATTTTGTACTTTAACTCATGAGTCATGACTGAAACAAAAAGTACGGTGGAATTAAGAAACAAAATAATTAATATACAACTTATTGTTAAAGCGTTAGGTTTCTGAACTAAAGTTGAGTTTATCGTTAAGATTTTTTTGGTTTTAATTTATATGTGTACATATTTATGTTATTTAACAATTATACTGCACAGTGAGACCTTTCGCAAAATATTTGGTAATAAATCTGAATCCTGTTAACAGTTTGTCAGATTTTGATGAAACTGGACATCGATAGAGGAGGGGCGATGCTTTCAGAATATTATTTCTAGACTGAGTAACTGAAGCACAGACAGTGCTACAGTAGGTCAAAGTCGAAAACCTTGACTGTGAAAAACATAGAGGAATATGAAACTTTTACAATTTTATATCCTACTAACTAAGGGTTAAAAGAAATATGACTTCAAAAATGTAATTGCAATATTTGACAAAAAAGAAACTTTACGTATTTAATTTTTCCTAAAAGTTTTGTTAAAAACTTGAATGTTTTTTGACATTTTCTGAATGACTGAACCCTAAAAAACAGTGTAAATAAAAATAAATAATAAATAAATAAATAAATAAATAAATAAATAAATAAATAAATAAATAAATAAATAAATAAATAAATAAATAAATAAATAAATAAATAAATAAATAAATAAATAAATAAATAAATAAATAAATAAATAAATAAATAAATAAATAAATAAATAAATAAATAAATAAATAAATAAGTAAATAAATAAATAAATAAATAAATAAATAAATAAATAAATAAATAAATGTGTAAATAGATAAATAAACAAAAAACATAAATTTATAAGAAATTGATAAAAAAAAAACATTTTTAACGCGAAAAATATTTGTATATAGTTTTGGTCAAAAAATATTGTCTGCTGGACCTATGCACAGGTGGTAGATAATCACAGATCAAGAGTCATTAAATTTTAATTTTGAAAGGCTCAAATCGATATATTTTTTATAGTGTATCGAATGTCTATACTAAACTGAGAAAATATACATTTTTCAATATTCGCACATTGACGTATTGTTGTTGTGAAATGTCCAAAATGATCTGTCCATTTATTGTTTAATGTACTTTCTATATACAGTTCATAGTGGGTCAGAATCGAACATTTTTGGATAAATCTGTAACTTCTGATCGTCTGGCAGAGTAGTGTACAACGTTAAGTATGGAAGGGGGACCCAACAGACCACTCAGGGGCTGAGCTAAGGGACCTCAAATTAAGGTACCTCTGACATAAAAAATTTTTAATCCCTTGCCAAATTTGTGTTTCTTGTCCTATGCTTGCATGTCTTATTTATTTGTTATAGTTTTCGAGTTAACTGAGTTTAGAAATTTTAAGTACTTAAATTTTGCAAGTTCTTGGTCCAGTTTTTATATATATATCCCAGTATTTCCGAACGATTTTATTAATTTTTTGTTTTTAATTAGTTAAAGAACAAAATTATCTATTGAATAAAAAAAAATTAAATCTAAATATTTACCGATTTTGAATTTGAAAATTGCAAAAATGAAATCAATATCTTTTATAGAACCGAAACTAAGCCACTTTAAAGTTCAATAAGTCACGTTAAAGTCTGAGGATTGTAGATTAACATTGTACAATCCTCTGCTATGCCTATACCAAATTTCACGCAGATCCAAGCAGATTTATTTCCAAAAATTTTCGATTCTGCCCCACTGTGCAGTGAATATTCCCAAATGCACCTTTCGTGTACTTAATACAGGTCGCTATTTTGGAGATATCTTAATAAAATTTGCAACGTATAATTATTTTGGTACAAGGACAAAGTCTGTTGAAATTGGTTATAAAGGAATCATTATTTCACCTAGCTCCCACACAAATCTCCCGGAATAGGGCTTTAACGCTCATAAAAGACTATAATATACAAATATTTTAATGGAAATCGTCACAAATAAATTTGATGTAATTATAATTTGTGTGCCAAATCTTAAGGAAGATTGGTCCATATTTAATCATAGTTCCCATATAAATCCCTCAGCCGGAAATCACTTTAACTTGTATAAATCCCATAAAGTAAATATTTTGGAATATAATCGTATTTTTAAAAAGACAATTTATCTTATTTTTGAAATACTATAAATATAAATACTAACAGAAATATCACGGAAATCAAGGCAAAACGGTATTTGCGTTACCAACGCCAGTGTTAAAATTCTTGCCGAATTTCATTACATTCCGATAATTTTTGGAAGCAATTCGCGATTTTTCCGTTTTACTATAAACGAAATAATACAAATTGAAATAAATATTTCCTATTTATTATGATAATTTTTGTAATAATTCATAGATTATTGCGAGTCCTAGAATGTCACTTACCACGGTTATAGAATACATTTTCACAATTTACATATATATTTTTTAAAATTTTTAAAGAGACCATTTTTTGAGATATTTCCCCGCGAACTAATGTGTAAATTGCGAGATATGGACCATTTTAATGTTGAGAGAAAAGTTATAGTATACGTCATATTAAAGATAATTTTGATACCTTAATAAGACACCTCAATAAATAAAATTTATCCATAAATACTTTGCAACATATTTGTAATTTTGTATACACAACTTTATATATATTTTTAGACATTTTATAATATAAAAATATAGAAACTTAATTAAATTATCAAAAATTTTGCATCAGTCTTAGTTTTAATGAGCATAATTATTGTATCAAATATCATTAAATTCGGAGGCGTAAGGTCCAAAGGTCCTTATTCCTATTATTTCTTCAAGGTCCTTATTCCATATTTTCTTCATAATAGAGAAAATCCCACAAAATCCCATAAAACTCCACTGTCGATACAAGTTGCTTGTATTTTAATAAAATTTTTTATTTTTTAAAGCTTTTTAGAGGATATCTTTTGTTCCTTTTTTTTATTGTATTCATAATTTTTATAACTATTTTTTTTATTATGAAAAAATTTATCTTTGGCTTCATCATAGTTTAAAATAATAACAATAAAAAAAAAAAGAATGAAACATACATAATATGCAATCATAGTTGTACTATATGCTTGTAAAGGACATGCTTGAATACAGGATATGTACATATATCTGTTATAAGTGTGCCTGTGTGTTAGTAATTTAAAGTATAACTAACAATATCAAGTTGCCCCAAAAGAGATTTCATTTCTGGATTTTTTTTTTTATTAGATTTTTTATTTTTTTTGCCTGCAATAGGAAATTGCATAAAAATATTCAATGTATGAATGGACATGCATGTAGATAGCGATGGTCTCTATTCTATTCTATCTAACTGTGATCTAAAACAAATTTTAAAGGATTTTTGTGTGTGTGTGTGGAATGTATGGGTGGCAGGAAAAGGCTGTAAAAATCATGCTCAACATATATACATACATTGCATTGTATCATGTATCAAACATTATATGAAAATCAACATTAAAGCAAAAAAAAAAAAAAAAAAAAAAAAAAACAAACGCGAAAGTTATATTCGGCTCGGCAGAATCTATATACCCACCATCAATTTTTTCAAATTTTACGTTATATGGGAGGTGGACGGACCACGCCAATTTTTTGGTTTCCGAGTTTATATCAACCCCCAAACTATTTATACAAAATTTCGTTGTCGTATATGCTTTTAAGGGATATCAGCAGACAAATATGCAACGGACACCCTGTGTTTCTAGTTTTTAGCCCATAACTTTTTTATTTCTTAACCGATTTTGCCCATTTTCAATACCAAACAAACCTTTATAAGATAAATATTATAAGATAAATATGCCAAATTTCGTCCTTTTATACCCACTATCTTTTCCAAAAGTAAACGAGTTTGAGGGATTTCCCATATATACTTTTATTATCTAAAAGAGGGTATATCGAGTAATTTTTTAATCCAATACAGGTAAAATATTAATAATTTTTAAAATTTCAAATTCAAGAAGAGTGTCAAATAATTTACAAATGCCTTTAAGTCATGTTAAATAGTCATGAAAAATATTCTCAAAATTATTGGTGCAAATTTTTGTAAATTTATTTTTATATTTACCCCGATGCTTTTTTATGTGATAACTAATATTTACTTTATATGGTGGCTTCTATTTCCCCAAGCCCTATCCATCCGTCCTATTCCAAATTTTATATAAATATTTTTTTCAAAAACTTTTTGAGACTCACTAAATTTTCTTTAAATATTCAAAAATTTATATTTTCTGTATATGGGGACTACCCTTCCTTCTGGGCCTACCTACCCTATTTGATTTATATGGGGTGTAACATTTCCTCTACCCATTCCATTTGCATCTAAACTTATGAAGGTTGTTGAGATAGTTATTCTTACAAAATTTTATAACCTTTGCTATAATAGTTCATATTATATACGATATTTAATATTTTCGTTATATAAGGGGTACCATTTCCCCTAGTCCTATCAAACCAAACAAGCACAGATTAATTTTTTTTCGATATATATAAACTAGCTTTTCCCGGTGCGCTTTGCTACCCCTTTTTAGCCGATAGCAAATATTTACTACTTCCCCTATTCGAAATTTGATTTGAAAATGACTGCTAGAACTTTTTAAGACTTTCACTGTAATACTCCTTTAAATATGAGAAAATTAATATTTTCTTTGTATAGGGGCTATTCTCCTGGACCTAGCCATTTTCCATTTTATCAAAGCGATATGATAAGCTTGATGTTCACACGAAGTTTGAGGACTTTCTCTATATTAATTGTTTAGAACTACCATAATGAATATTTTCTTTGTATGGGAAGCACCATTCTCCCTGCTCCGATCGAAAAATAAAATATGATATTTTATTCAGCCGTTTGAGAGTTTTAAAAAAGTGGGAGTAAAATGTAGGCGTGACATCCAACCGAGATCTAACATATCCTATTACCACCAGCGTTACCTTTGAGAATTTTTAAAAAGTGTTCAAAAAAGGGGATTTCAAAATAAAAAGTCTCCAAAAAAGGGGATTTTTTGAAAAGCCAACTGTTTTAAAACCTAAAAAAAACTCCTTAAAATTTGTTTATTTGATAACAACAAAAACCAAAAATTTTGTATTTTAAGAAAAACTACGAAATTAAGTTTTATTAATAACAAAATAAATTATAATTATTTTACAAGAATTTTTATTATTGCAAAAATAAAGTTTTATTCACAAAAATATTTAACATACAATCCTCTTTTAATTAAACTTTTGTACTTTTGTACGAGTTCTTCACTCGTACTCCAGTCTTTCAAGTCCCCATCGGACAAATTTAGGACGGAAAGCAAGGATCCACAAGTATTGTGTTAAGTCTGTTAGACAAATTATTTTTTATTGTTGATAGTTTAAAAAAGAAATATCATACATGTACGTATGTATGTTAACATACACATAAGGATTGTTATAAGTTTAATCCTAAAAAGGATTAAATTTTTTACAAGAAATAAATTAATACACATGCGCCCAGTCCCTGAATTTAATGTCAACACCTTTGAAGTATTTTAGACGAAAGTGTAATGGTGAACTTTGTCTGGTAAAAGTAGACATATTACTTTTTCATACCAAAATTACACCACATTTAGCTTTTGCACTAATGTGTCATATAATTTGACTGCACTTCTTTATGCTGTCACTGCAATACACCCAGAGAAATATCAATCACATACGTGTTGAAAACAATACCATTCTGTGTCAATAGTGAATCTACACCGTATGTATTTAAATTAAACACTGCGTGTTCAATTCTTATTGAAAATCGATACCTAATTGGCACCAAGTTGAAACCATTTCGGTATCAAATTGTTAAATTACATATGTTTTCTATTAAATTTGTTAACGAAAGGTATTAAAAAGCTGTTACTATAAATTACCAATGTGAGCACAACCGTTGTTGATTTTGAATCGAATTTTTTCCCTTAGTGTATGAACAATCATTCACATTAAGGATTGTTAGGAATAAAATTGTATGATTTTTGAATGATAATTGTTAATTTTCATTATTTTAGAGTCTCCTACTGATTCTATTCTAAACATTCATACATTATCTAGTTTGATTGATTACATGCACACCATTTCAAATGCAAACATATTGTGAGTAATTTAAATGTAAATCATTTTGACATTGCAGTATATTATAGATATGGATAAATAATAAATATTACCTCTGGAATTTTAAAAGTAAATGATCGGTAGCTATATTAATATTATTGGTACCGCTACACAGTGGGAAACTTTCATTTTCTGTTCTAAATCTGTAACTTTTTAATCCCTGCACCAATCATTTTGAGAATATTTTCTATAAAGTTAGATAATATGAGGATAAAAAAAAAAGAATTTCTTTCTTGGAAATAGTAGACTCTTGTCAAAACATATCTAGCTAGGACAAATGGTATGGATTGTTATCCGAAATTAACTGAAATTGTAGCTGATTGGGAAAAATGACAAAACTCCTAATGAAATAAGTCCCACGAAATAAGTCCTAATGAAAAAGGACCTAAAAAAAATTTAATTCAGCAAAATTCGGTCGGGAATAGAGGATTTATAAACGATTTTCTAAAGCAGCCTCGAAAATGTTTCCACTTTTTTCTTCGCCCAAATTAAATAAAATTTTTGGTAATAAATTTGTATCTCCTAATCTGTATCTCCTAAACTACTAGTAGGATCGAATTGAAATGTATGGAAGAGCTGTAGAGGACAACCTAATCTTTCAGAAAACTCATATTGTAGTCACCCATCAAAAAGATGGGGGGTATATTGATTTTGTCATTCCGTGTGTAACATGTCGAAGGAATCGTGAAAGTATATATTTTCTGGGTCCTGGTTCGATTCTGAGTCGATCTAGCTATGTCCGTCCGTCTGTCTGTCAGTCTGTTGAAAGCAGGATAGGGCTCGAACGGGACAACGTAGGGGGACGAAATTTGGCTCAAATATTTATCTTATATAAGGTTTGTTTGGTATTGAAAATGGGCAAAATAAATTAATAAACCAAAGTTATGGGCAAAATACTGGAAACACAGGGTGTTCGTTGTAGCTTCATTTCATACTTTTCTGCTGATATCTCTTAAATAAAAGCATGTACGACAACGAAATTTTGTACGGATAGTTCGGGAGTCGATATAAACTTGGAAACCAAAAATGGGCGTTTCCCACTTTACCGCCCATTTCCCATATAAGGTGAAAATCAACGAAATTTTGTGCAAATAGTTTAAGGACCAATGTAAACTAAAAAACAAAAAATGGACATGGTCCGCCCACTTTACCTTCCATCTCCCATGTAACGAAAAGTTGATGGTGGGTATATAGATTCGGCCGAGCCGAATACAACGCGCTTGTTTTTATATTCTTGTTATAATTTGTAAGTTTTTAAAATCAATTTTTTTTTTTTTTTATAAAGTGTCGTCAATAAAATTAAAAAAAAAACTCGCGTGACATTTTTTTTTTCATTAATCGCTTAAAATGAAAGTTTTTTCTAAAATTCATCATTTTCGGCCAAAGCTGGATGTAGACACAAACTTAAATCAATTCAAAATTTCTCTATTAACCATTGATGAAGCTTTGTTTTTTTTTTTTTTTTAAATATGTAAAGAAAAACATTTTTTATAAAAAAAAACTTTGAAAAAAAGTGAAAGTTTAATATATTTTTAACTGTAAAAGATAACTTAGGTGAGTAAGCTTAGTTTTCCTTTATCTTGCTAAGAACTTTACAGAATTATGAAAATCTTTGAAATTGGACTTGATTTGTAGAAGTTACGATCTTTTAAACGTTTACGTGCCCAAGATAGTCAACTTTGACACCCTGTAGGTTATCTCGTGATATCACAGGGTGAGTACAAAATGATTTTTCTGAAAGCTTAGGTCCTCCTTCTTACAATTCGATGCGACAGTAGTTTAAGAGATACAGATTACCAAAAATTTTGATGCCGGGGCAAAACTTCGTTAAATTGTTTTATAATTTAGCTTTAATAAGGAGTGAGATCGAAAAAAACTTAACACACATTTTGCCTCATAACTTTTTTCGAAATCAATATTCAAAATTTTTTTTGATCTAGTTATCATGGAAAAATACTTCAGTTATTATTTTTAATAACAACCATGATAATTTGTCCTTATTTTCATCAAAATAAGTGACGAAAAAGATTTACGTTCTACAAGTTATTAAAAAATTAAAAAAAATCCAAATAGGTCTTACAAATAATTGACCACAGAATTAAATGTCGTCCGTAAAACCGTTTCTAATGTTATTAAACATTATTAGGAGAATTTGACTATTGATGTGAAACCTAGTTCGGTAAGAAAAAAGGACCACATGATATTGGGAAGGCCAGAAAATTGAAGGCATATTGAAAGGAAATTCAAACAGATCTGGTAGAAAATCAGTTCAGTTTTCTCAGTGCTTCGACTATTTGGTGCGAAAATTTAAAACTAATGGGAAAGTTGATAACATATAAAGTTAAAAAAATTCCAAACTGGAATTCTGCAAAAAAATTACAAGCCAAAAATAGGAATCGGAATTTAAAACCAAATTTTATACAAAAATACTCAAGCTGTATAATTGACGAAGAAACGTAGGTGCTGGCAGAATCTTCGCAGCTTGTGTCTCAAAAATTTTTATTGCTAATGCTCGAAGCAATGTTGGAGATAAGTTTAAGACCCAAAAGCAGTAAAAATTTCTTACAAAATTCATGGTATGATAAGCTTTTTGCAGTTGCGTCAAAACAGGAAAGTCATTTGATACATTCGGATCTATAAATACCAAAATATGCATAAAGGAATATTTGCAAAAAAGACTTCTTCTTTTCTTAAGAAAGCACAATGTGTCTAAATATTTTTGGACCCATTTGGTATCATGTCACTACGGTAAGAAAGCTCTGGATTTTCAAAATTGTCCATAGCTTAGACCAGTGGAGAGATATTGAGCTCTTGTGAAAAGTGAATTCAAGAGCACAAAAAAGGTGTCCCAAAATACAGAAAATTTTAACAGAAGATGTGCACACTTTTCCAAAAAAGTCCACAATTTTATAATTAGCGGTTAGAGCCATAAAAATTATATATTTCTGTGATCTGTGCTAAATTATCAAATTATTAAAAAAATAATGAAAACTTTGAGATCAACCGTTTCCAAGTTATTGAATATTATGTATGTTAAGAATTTTTCGATCTTACTCCTTAATAATAATAATAGAAAAACAATATTTAAAACGTCAGATAAAGGAGATTTGAACTTTTTTTAAATATTTAAATGTTAACGAGTAGCTAGTAAAATCACTATATAAGAAAAAAAGCAAAAGATTTCATCTAAACGGAACATGTTCTAAAAACTGCAGGGTGCAATATATATAATGCATATATTTAGTACATATCAGTGTGCTCTATGTGATTATATTTAGGACTTGCAATCAGAGTACAATTCTTAATATATAAAACATATTTATTTATTTTTTTATTTTTTCATTTGTATACGCTGTATATACTGCAGTTGTAACAAATTCTGTTCGTGTTACTGTTGTACATGAATGACGGTTTAAGCAGCATTTGCTACTACTAGCAACTGTGGTGTTAGGGCTGGTCACGTTAACAATGAATTTTAGATAACTAAGTAGATGATTTACAGAGAAATAAATACAATCATATATTATAATACCAAAGTTGTAGCAACAAAATATATGATTTTGTATAAAAATATAATTAAAAGAATGTTGAGAATGAACAAAATAAAATTATGTACATATATATATGTATGATGTTAATACTTTAAGTTGTTTTTTATTTTATGTTTGTTTATATTATTTTATTTATTTTTTCTGTTTAACAAAAATAATCTCACAAAACATTTTAACCCTGTAAGGCTACACTTCGTCTAATCGACGACGCATAACTGTTTTTATGCGATTTTCCATAGTACTTCTTTTTATACAGTGCACGAAAAAACCTAAGCATACAGTGTAAAAGCTTACATATTTTGCTACCTATAAATTTAATAAAAATATGAATTATCTTTTTAAACACTGCAATCCTTTGTTTCATTGTATTAATGTAGCAATAATTAACGCAATATCCCGTTGAACCTATTGAATTAAATAACAGTCCGCCAGGTTGACAGCATACAGAGAATGTGGCTGTATTTTTTGTCAAATATCTGAAAACTAAGCCGAAATTAAAGTTATCATATGTATGTGTCCAAACAATTAAGAAGGCTACCGAAAGAACAGTTTTGAAAAGAGAAATCTAGAATTTTTAATAAGGATATTATGGAAATAAAAAGAATTCGCACTAAAAAGGAAGTATCGCCTCGCTAAATATGAACTATTTTTAAACTGATAGTATCTTTGATTTGTATTCATACATTTAAAAATCATATCCCAACATAAAGTATGCGAAATGGGATACTCAAATTTAAATCTTTGCACTCTCACAAAGCACCAAGACTGTTGATCGCCGAAAATCAAAGATTTTTGGTAAAAATCGGAGGAAGTTGTTTCTAGTGACAATAAAATATTTAATTTGTAATACTAGAGGGTTGTTTCATGTATTGATAAAAAAAATATACGGCGAGATGAGAAAATCAGGTACTTATCAAATTTGGAATGATCTCTTATAGAATATTGTTCGAATGGTTACAATAAAATATTACTAAAAGGTTTTATAAGTACAGAAAATTATAATAAAAGTTCTTTTTCTTATAAAAACGATTATTGGAACTTGGTCCATACATTTCAGCGAGATATCGCCTCATCAAAAATAAAAAGTAAACAAAACAAGCGCGAAGAAACTTATGAGCTGGCAGAATTTTCGCAGCTTATGTGTCAAAACTTTTTATTGTTAGGACACAAAAGCAGAAAAAATTTCTTACAAAATTCCTGGTATAACAAGCTTTTATCAGTTGCGTTAAAACAGGAAAGTCATTTGATACATTTGGATCTATAAATACCAAAAAATAAAGGAATATTTGCAAAAAAGACTTCTTCCTTTCATAAGATAGCACAACAGGTCCACATATTTTTGGACCCATTTGGTATCATGTAACTATGGTAAGAAAGCTCTGGAGTGGTGCCAAAGCAATAACATAGGTTTTGTACTAAGAGACGTCAATTTTCCAAATTGTCCATAGCCAGTGGAGAGATATTGAGCTCTTGTGAAAAGAGAATTGAAGAGCACTAAAAAGGTGTCCCAAAATACCGAAGATTTTAAAAGAAGATGTGCGCACTGTTCCAAAAAAGTGACTGAAGCAACTATCAAATCTCTAACGGAAGTGTTACCAAAAATGGTCCACAAATTCATAAGTAGTGGTTAGAACTATAAAAGTTATATTTTTCTATGATCTGTAATAAATTATCAATTAAATAAAAGAATAATGAAAACTCTAAGATCAACCATTTCCAAGTTATTGATTATTATAAATGTTAAGATTTTTTCGAACGCACCCGCTATGGTAATGATGAAAATGTTTTCTATAACCGTAGAAAGTGGCATTCTGGGACTCGCAATATTTTACAAATTATGACAACAAACGTCATAATAAATACGGAATATTTATTTCAATTTGTATTGTTTTGTTTATAATAAAACAGAAAAATCGCCATTTGCTTCCAAAAATCATCCAAATTGAATGAAATTCGGCAAGAATATTAATATTGACGCTGGTAACTCAAAATACCATTGAATTAGTTTTAGTTTTGATAAGCATGATGTCTGTACCAAATATTATCAAATTCGGAACAGATAAGAAAATCAGCTGGTTGGTTTTAAATGGAATGACTCTATATGCGTTTGCACAGCTCAATTTGAAATGTCTAAGTAGGTTTTTTTCAAAGGATGTGCCGTAGAAACGACGAAGTTTTTGGGAATTTCTTTGGCAGGTTGAATTTTTGCTTTTATTTTGGTTTAATGATATATTTTGGAATGGCGATACACAGTACTTACCGTAAAATATGTAAAATAATGAAAAAACCCAAAAAATTTTGAAAAATTTTAAAATTTATATATTTTTTTTTTTTTAAATTTCTGGAAAATGGCTAAATATCGCAGAAATTTTAATTCATAATAGAAAATAGATATATTTTACGATATTTACACCTCATATAATTAATAAAATTTAAAAAAATCGTTGGTAATGCATAAAAAAGGACCCGCCAGTAGCACAAAATTTAAATGTGACTTTACTAACTTGATATGTAAATTTAAAGAAAAATTAAAAAACGGTATTAAAAGTATCGTAACTTAATGAATTTTTACATTTTTGTAAGTTCGACAACTAAAAAGAAGTTCCTGTTAAAAAATTTTAATTTCTATCTCCATAGTTGTAAAAATTTAACTTATAACAGCATAATAAACAATAAAACTAAATAAATTTTAAACGCTTTGGTTTATAAGTAATTTTAAAGCGAGTTTAAAATGTGATGTCGTCTAGCCTTTACGTACTAAACATAAGTGTAGCCTTTCAGGGTTAAAAAGCTAACAGGATTTGTTATCTTTAAAGAATTTCTTTCTTATTTTAGTATTATTTAAGGAATTTGTTGAAATTTATAAAAATAAAATATTTCTTTGTAGTAATAGATTTTTAATTTGGAGTATATATATATATTTTTTTTTTTTTTGCGCTCTTTCTACTTTATTTAGTAATTTGCCTTATTTTTGAAACGTCATATTTAATAAACCACCAGCAGTTCTTTTTTTTTTTTTTTTTTTTTTTTTTTTGATAATATTTAAATAATTAGATAGGGTCATCTTTTGTGTGGTTTTACAAGCTGTTTTTCAGAATCAGAATATCAAATTTCGTGGTTAAATTAAATTAAGAGAAAGTGAGAAAAATATATATTGAAAAATTAAAAATGCTTTCAAATACTTTTAACAGAAAAATATAAAAGTTGGGAAAAGTGAGGTATTGTGGCGTATGGGATAATTTAGTAGAAAATTTTAATAGTTTAAACTTCATTTATTTTATTTTTGTTAATACTACACTGGTAGATTTTTGTCATTATTGTACTCCATTTCTAATTTATGTTTTATTCATAAAATCTTTGAGTTTAAAACTTTTTAAGCACAAGCAAATAACATATTTGAATTTTCATATAAAATTCAAAAGTATAATTTTTGTATACACTATGGAGCAAAAGTGAACACTTTTTTATGACAATTTGCTTTTTAGGCATTATCTTCTTAACGACAGATCCCAAATTAAATAAAATAGTAGAATATATTCCTTTGGGTTTAATTTAAATATCTAAATACTAAAAATTAAAATATTTGCTTGGCTGATATAAAAAAATAACGAAATCTATAAAATATGAGTGTTCACTTTTGCACCACTTACAAATTTTTATCAATAACCACGTGGATCTCTGTTATTTAGTCTAGAAATCGAAACAAATTTAAAATGTATTTCAAGATAGATTTCCTACAGAAAAATTTGCAAGAGCTCGAAATTATCTCAAATGTTGATAATAAAAATAAAGAAACGTGAAATATTTAAAAAATTTTTGTAGAATTTGATGATTACTAACATCAGGGAAAATTAAATCCCCAAAAAATAAAAAATTAATAACTGCAATGCTAGTGTTTGGACACGATCCCGATATCTTCAGAAAAATGGCGCTATTGCGACAAAAAACGCATAGAACTAAAATAGACATCGACAAAGTTTAGTGCACCTTATAAATTCCCAAAAATGCTATAAATTCTGGACCTGAATATAAAAACATGTAGGAATCGCGTTTCAATATTACTAGGTTAAGAAAACTATAAATCGAAGAGGATACTTTTCTAATGGTCTAGGGAGATTTCACATACTTGAGTGCAATGGTATTAATTACACTGGCCAACAAAAAAAAAAAAATATGTGGACTAGATGTAATTCCGCATGCTAAACTCGAATCTGCTTTCAGTTTTCTCCCATCAGGTCAAGATTTTTTGTTATGTGCGTGTCTAATATTGCGCCCTAAATAAGCCGATTACTCCATTATATTTCACTATAACTCGAGAACGGTATGTACGATTTATATAAATAATACACCAAAATATGTGGAATAAAATTGGCTTTAAGTCGTTCTACTAACAAATTTTTATCCGCTCAATAGTTTCGAAGAAATAAGTGTCGGAAAAAATTTTTCATGCTAAATTCAAGATTTCTTTTTATTTTTACTAAAACTCCTTTTTAAATATGAAAACATCAAAAATATTTCAGTTTATCATCACTATTTCAAAGCTGGCAAAACTACGAGTAAATAAAGCCACGTATCATAAAAATTTATGCACAAATCTTGATTGGATTCACAATTAAGTTGGGATACCCATGCATACCTACGTTAATTGGAAATAGCTTAGTCGGCAAAAAAAAAAAATTTTTGTCTTAAATAAAAAAATACGTGGATTAGATGGAATTTAATGTGCTAAATAAGAATCAGCTTTTACTTTTTTTCTATCCCGTATTGATTATTTTATGGGCATGGCCACTATGACCACGACTTTATGCAGTCTCACTTTTATAACTCAAGAACGGTTTGTCCTATTAAGATATATTAAACTCTAATATATAGCGACTTAAATTGTCTTTTAGCTGAATTTACATAATTTTTTGTCCAGTTTATATTTTCGTAGTTATTCGGTAATTAGTAGCGAAAAAAGTACAAACCATTCTTGAGTTTTATAGTGTGAATGCTGAATAAGGTGATGATATTAGTCATGCAAAAAAAAAAAAAAAAAAAATATCAGTACGTAATAGAAAAAAAAGTGAGTGCAGATTCTTGTTTAACTCGTCAAAATTCACTTAGTCCACCAATTTTTGTTTCAAGAAAAAATAAAAAAAAACAAGCGCGAATGTTATATTCGGCTCGGCCTAATCTATATACCCACCATCAACTTTTTCAAATTTTACGTTATATGGGAAGTGGGCGTAAAGTGAGCGCACCGCGCCTATTTTTTGTTTCCGTGTTTACATTGCTCCTTAAACTATTTGTAAAAAATTATGTTGATTTTCAACTTATATGGGAGGTGGGCGGTAAAGTGGGCGGACCACGCCCATTCTTGGTTACCAAATTTATAACGACCCTCAAACTATTTATACAAAATTTCGTTGTTGTACATGCTTTTGTTTCAGAAATATCAGCAGAAAAGTATGAAACGGACACTCTTTTTAACGATTTTGCCCATTTTCAATACCAAACAAACCTTATATAAGATAAATATTTATGCCAAATTTCGTCCTCCTACGTTGTCCCGTTCGAGCCCTATCCTGCTTTCAACAGACTGACAGACGGATAAATGGACTAACATAGCTAGATCGACTCAGAATCTAACCAGGACCCAGAAAATATATACTTTGTGGGGTCTTAAATGATTCCTTCGACATGTTACACACGGAATGACAAAATCAATATACCCCCCATCTTTTTTATGGTGGGTATACAATTTTTTTTTGCCAACCACTGTATTTCTACTCAATTGTATGTAACATGAGTATTTTTACTTAACCGTGAGTAAAATCAAGATTTGTGCATCAATTTTGAAGACACATACCTTATTTTATTCACAGCATTACCAACTTTAAGATAAAGATGTTAAACTGAAACATTTTTGATGTTTTCATTTATCAAAAAAAAAAAAAAAAAAAAAAAAAATTTTAATTTTGCATGAAAAAGATTTCTTTTTTACACTTATTTAAAAATAACTTCGACACTATTGAGCACATAATAAAATTATGTTTGGGTGATTTGAATATATATTCGTGCGCATCTTTTGGTGTATCACTTATGTCAATCGTACATACCATTCTTGAGTTATGAGGAAATATACTAGAGTAATGGCCTTACTATGGGCGAAATATTAGACACGCCCATAAAGAAAATCCAAACCTAATGGAAAAAAACTGAAAGCAGATGGGGGAGGATTTTTTTTGTTGACCAGTGTTATTAGCATTGCGTACTAGAAAAATTTCCCTGTACTATTCGCTAAAATTTTACCAGCTTCTAGGAACATAATATTGAAGACATTGCGTTACAGAATAATACTAATCCCCAACATAAGTCTGAACACAAGACCTTTGTTATTCAAGCTTCTCGAAAACTTTCTTAAAACATGGAGTGGTAAGTTAAGGAGGGATCCGCGAAAAGCCCAGACTTAAACACATTTAAAAATGTCTGATTTGCATTAAAAATGGACCTACAGCCAAGGAGTATAAATGAAATTACTTTCAGTCATTGTGAAACATTTTTGGAGACTATGACACACCATATTATGGATTTAATTCGCAAAAATAAATGCATGGACTGGTTTGTATTAAAAAATATATTTTAATATAACTTTTTCTTAGATGGAGTAAAACTGAACTCTTTTCTATTTCAACAATATCTTTATATTTTATAATAATTAAACTCATTTTTTTAACTCATTTTAAAATGTATTATGTTTAACAAAACCCCGATGAATTTACGCTATTAATTATTTTTGTATTACTTTACTACACCATTTTCAGTTGTATTTCAGAAATTTCTCTTTATATTTTAGAATTTTCTAATTATATTTTAAAAATTTCTAATTATATTTCAGAAATTTCTAATTTTGCTTCAGAAGTTTCCAATTATATTTCAGTAATATCAATTTGTAGTTCAGAAGTTTCTAATTACATTTCAGAAATTTCTATTTGTAGATCAGAATTTTCTATTTGTAGTTTAAAAAATTCTAAATGTAGTTAAGAATTTTCCATTTGCATTTCAGAAATTTCAAATTCTATTTAAGAAATTTCCATTTGAATTTCAACATTTTCTAATTGTATTTCCGAAAATTCCGGAAATGGTGTAGTTAAGAAGATGGGTCCCAAAAAAGCAAATTGTCACAAGAAAAGTGTTCACTTTTACTCCATAGTGTATATTAACTTTAACAAAAAATACACAAATATTTTTCTAAATACCTAGGTTTGTCTATAACACAGTAAAAAAGTAATTTTCATAAAATTATAAAGTTAAAAAAATCGATTCTGTAACTCTGACGGTGCACAGTCTGGCCAAACGCAATTTTTTTTTGGTACTAAAACTGTATCTCCTAAACTAATCTTCGGATCGAATTGAAATGTATGTAAGAGTTGTAGAGGAGAATCTAAGCTTTCAGAAAAATAAGCAATAAGGTGTCAAAGTTAATGATTTTTATATAAAGTGATTGGCAAGATAAAGAAAAAAATAAGCTTACGCACCTAAGTTATCTCTTACAGTTTAAAATATATTTACGCTCGAATTTTTAATTTTTGATTTTTTGCCTCGACTATATTCTGAAATAAAATGCTGAAAAATTGTTGGATTATCTCAATTCGTCTAGACGTGAAAAATGTTCAAATTCAGCATTCTGAAATTAGTATGAAAGTGGTTATTTTTTACAAAAATATAGTACTATTCTTTCACTTTTTTCTCAAAGTTCAGTTGAAAAAAAAAAAAAAAAAAAAATTCCTTCTTTATATATTTCTAAAGACAAGGCTTCATAAATGGTTAATAAAGAAATTTTGACTTGATTTAAGTTTGTGCCATACATCCAGCATTGGTCGAAAACTATGAATTCTTTAATTTAGTCAAGAAATATATTGAGATCAATTTGACTAAATTGTTTTCCTCCCTGCAGGAGTGCAGGTTTTATGACAAAAAAAATACTTTTTAAAATTGTACAAAAAAACTTATTAGCATAATACTTTCACAATTATTTCTTATGTATAAAATCAATATTAATCATTCATTCCTGCAAAAATCATTTAAAAAGCTTCACAAATAAATTATTGGCAATTTTTCTGAAATAAACTATCAAGCCAAATTATAGTAAAATTTGACACCCTGTAGCTTATCTTGTGTTATCAAAAAATCACTACAAGATGATTCTTTGAAAAGCTTTGGTCCTCCTCTACAACTCTTCTATACATTTCAATTCGATCTGAGCAGTAGTTTAGGAGATCATATTTATTTGCGTTTTGCCCCACTGTGCGGTGCACCACGTGGAAAGTGAAAAAAAAAAAAAAAAATGAAAGAATTTGTGCAACAAATAGTAATTATCAAATTTTACCTCGAATCAATTAAATCTTCAAAATACTAATTTTCAATTGATCGAAATTATTCTTCATTTCACCTCTGTGTGCACCTGTCATAAACCATTTATATAATACTTAGTTTGAAAGGTTTTAGTGTTAAACCTCTCAATTTTACTTCATACATATTTACATACAGTTGTGTTTAGGAAGCGCAATCAGTGCTTTTACGTGAAAAAAAAAAATAAAATAAAAAATAAATAAATAAAACTACTTCTTTTTTTGCCTTTTCGTAATTGATGGCTAAAGTCAAAATTAGTTTAAATGGCATTTGCTACTGCTGCTACCCAACAAAACTATTTCTTACTTAGTAAGCAAAAAAGTAATGTATATTGGAGACAAATGAACACTAGTTATTTATTATTAATTTTTATTTCAAATTTTTGGTCATAATTATTGTTTGAAAATTATTTAGTCTCGAGTTCAATTGTAATAATTAGAAGAATACTCTGTAAAAGTTTATTGGACACTCGACAGAATATAATGCATTTTCTAGTCAGTCACCACCGTCATCATCACTCTTTAGTGTCCCACCGTGTTATTCTCTGTAAACATCCTCTATTTAACATAAAGGGATAAAGTCACAGATTTTAGTCTCCAAGTTGTCGGTAACATTTTATTTTTGTTTGCATTGTCAAGAAATTTACGAGTCTAAATTAAACAAAAAATAAAATATATATATATATATATATATATATATATATATATATATATATATATATATATATATATATATATATATATATATATATATATATATATATATATATATTTAAAAGAACACGTTGAAACTGCTGTGCACTTATGTATATAGAATGCTTCAGCACACATTTACCATAGAAATTGAAGGAAAATGTGGAAATTTTGCCGAAGTGGGTAAAGTTTCAGTTAGTTTTTAAACGATTGTGTAAAGCATTTATCCAAGTATTTGGTTTCGTTGGAAAGGTTATTACTTGAGAAATAATAATAAAAAAAAAATTGTCATTAAAAGATGAAAATAAATAGATTCCCATTTTCTTACTTCGAAATACCAAAAATTCCAGTTCGGGGAAAACTTGCTTCAAAAATTTACTTTTTTCAGTAAAATGATCACCCCGTCGTTATAAGAGGCTTGGCTTATTATATATTTTTTGTGCATTTAGCTAACATATGTAGGTAAGTTTTCAAGGTATTATTTTTTTTAATTTGACATTTCTGAGCTCCACAAAAAACTAAATAAACAAAAATTAAAATTAACGAAATTTTGATAGGGCTAGCGGGGAGACTGTTACCCCAACTGCCCTTGGATTTATTTTGCATGCATTTAAGTTAAGTATTCTTTTAGAAGCATAAAAAAATGTATAGTTCAGAGGAAAATAATGGATTTTAAAGTGAAAAAATGTTACCACTTTTTTGAAAAAAATTGCAAAAAATCAAAATTTTTTTCAAATTTTCAACTTCAAAATAATATAACTTTTTATCTAAACCACAGAGGTATATGATCCTTGCACGAAAATTGTTTATAATTTGGTACAGAATCTAGAGAATATTTTAGAAAAATTCTATGACTCAAATTGAGCCCTCCAAGTTAAAAAAACTATAAAAAAGACATGTCCAAAAATTTGGTCCAAATATCTCTTAAAGTAAAAGAGATAACCCACACATGTAAGCGAATTTTTTGTAGAGCATTATAAGGACTATCTATACGCAAATTTTTTTTTCAATCAAATCATAAATGAAATTTTGGCGATTTTTTAAAAAATGTTCATACCCGAGGTGACCAACCTGCACAAAAATTTAATTTTATGGAATTTGTAAATTTTTTAAACTTTTTTTTTTTATTACAGGGTGTCAAAGTGGACAATATCGAGTATGCAAAAGTTTCAAAAAATCGCAACTTCTACAAATTAACCCTTAAATGTATGGTGTACCACATATGGTACATCGCAATCACCAAACAAAAGTTTTAAAAACCCAGTTTTAAAAAGGTATAGAATGGTTAAAACTAAAACATACAATATTACTAACCATAAAGATATAATAAATTAATACAAAAATTAATTTTCATTATGTGTTTAGCCAACATTTTGAATTAAATTAGTTTCATCTACTTTTTGGCGACTTTCTTCATGCATTTAAGTCCGATTTCAAAGATTTGTATGTTTTTGTAAAGTGCTTGACAAATTTATTTACATAATTTATCTCTTACAGTTAAAAAAAATATTCAAGCATAAATTTTGAAATTTTGATTTTTTGTTTCGATTTTATTTCCTTTTTTGGAAATACGTTCTGATATATAGAAGGGAAAAAGTTTTTAAAAATATTCTGAAATAATATGCTAACATATTTTTTTAGATTATCTCAATTTGTCTAGACGTGAAAAATTAGTATGAAAAATTGCTATTTTTTACAAAAATATTCTTTTACATTTTTCTCAAAGTTGTTTTAATAAAAAAAAATTTTCTTTACATTTTTAGCAGAGAAATAAATGTAAATGTTTGCAAATGAGTAGATTCTTTCCTATTATTACGAACAGCAACAAATTCTAATTTTTCTGAACTGATATATTTTTGTAAGGCCCAACCACATACAATACGAGTACTTTTGCCTCAATGGCAAAAACAGCGAAAATTAGAGTCAATTTACAAAAGTAGTTTATAGGCTTAGGGTGTATTTGACTTGATTAAGAAATCTCGTGGAACAGACAAATAAAATTTTACTTTTTCGCCCAGTGTTATTATAACAAGCTTTCGCTTAAATAAATTTCTATCAAATATTTTGGTAACAAAACAAAAACAATTATTTGAATGGTCATTTAACATTTTCAGTTTAAATTGTTTATACATGGTCTAAAGGTAAATTTCATTAAATTATTTTAATAACAATGCAAACTACGCAAATTATAAATTTCATTTTAAAATGGTTGTAATTAGATCTTTTAAATGAAATTAAGTAGTATTAATTAATATTTGTACAATATACAAAATTAAATACATTTGTAAGTATTAATTATTTTAGTTATAATTTCAGAAATAGTATTTTCTCAGTACACCAAATATTTTATATTTATACATATGTATGTATTATTGTAAAAGTATTATATGTCTTTGTTAAATATGTAATATTTAATATTAAGTTCTTTTTTTTAATCTCTTTCCCTTAGTTTATTAAAATTTGTAAAATATTTAGACTTCAATGTAAAATATTTATTATATTTCTAAAAAAAAAAGAAAACAAATATACAATATTTCAATTATTTTTGGTTTATAAAAGGAAACAGAACAAACAAAACTTTTAATTTAGTTTTTGATTTTTTTTTTTTTTTTTCTGTCCAGAGTTAAATCATTAAAGCCTACTTTCATTTATTATGTCTTGTTTAAGCCTCAAATAGTTTTCTGAATTTTACCAAATGTTTTATTATAAGCAGACACACACAAACACTTTCTGGCTCTCATACAAATAGTTAAGAACAAAAATAAAATAAAACAGTAAATACATATTTTTACTTAGTTTTTATTTTTATTCTTAGTATTTTTTTTTTATTTTTCATTAAAATTCTAAAATCATGTTGTATGGTGAAAATTACTTGCTACATTTTGTTGTACGAATATGAATGAGTTTGCATCAAGTTTTATATACTACATACAAATAAATTTTCAATAGGAATAACTTTGAAAGAGTATGAATGAGTGTCAGAGTATGTAATATATGCAAATACTGATGTATGTTATATGTACTTAGTTTTAAAACAAACTTTTTTATTTTTTTGATTTTTTTTTTTTTTTTATTGAGATGTTGTTGCATGTTTTGTATCTTTACTATACAAAAATGAATAACATAAGGACCAAGCCGTTTTTTATATTTGCATAAAAAATAAAAAAGAACACTACATAGCCAAAAGTGGTAAAAAGAACAACCAAAAAAAAAAAAAAAAACTTGCATTATTCAGATACAAGACAATAAGGAAAACTGAAAAAAACTTTTAACCCAATAACACACTCTTTAACAATAACATTGTACTCGTATGTAAAGGAAAATAAAATACAATTTTATATTTAGATTGATGAAAGAAAATACTCCTCCAAAAAATATACTGTTCAAAATTAAATAATTTAAATGCCTAAAAGTATGCCTAAAAGTATATAAATATTTAATAAATTTTTATGATTAGCAAGCAAACTTATCGATTTCAAAAATATAATAAAAGATTCTTTAGATTTATACAAAATTTACAAACGCTTGTGAGCCATTCCATTAAAAAAAAAACACGAAAAATTACAAATTTGGACTTTATTTCTTCGAATTTAATGATATTAGGTACAATTAAGATTAAGACTGGTACAAAATTGATCAATTATTCCGCAAAATATAGCGGCTTAAAAATGTAAAACAACTAAAATTAGTTAGAGCGATATATTCGCCTGTGCCGAATCTTGTATTTCCTTCGTCACCTTAACTATAAGTAATAACATTTATGCCTTAAAATATGCTTTAATAATTTCACATTTATACTTTTCTTCCATGAATAAATTTGGTTGATTAAAAAAGCGAAATTTTATAAAAATATTTATGATCTATAAAAACAAGCGCGAATTATATTCGGCCCGGACGAATCTATATACCCACCATCAACTTTTTCAAATTTTACGTTATATGGGAGGGGGCGGTAAAGTGGGCGGACCACGCCCATTTTTTGTTTCCGAGTTTACATTGGTCCTTAAACTATTTGAACACAATTTCGTTGATTTTCACCTTATATGGGAGGTGGGCGGTAAAGTGGGCGGACTACGCCCATTTTTGGTTTCCAAGTTTATATCAATCCCCGAACTATAACGTACAAAATTTCGTTGTCATACATGCTTTTGTTAAAGAAATATCAGCAGAAAGGTATAAAACGGACACCCTGTGTTTCTAGTTTTTAGCCCATAAGTTTTTTGTTTATCAACCGATTTTGCCCATTTTCAATACCAAACAAACCTTATATAAGATAAATATTTGTACCAAATTTCATCTCCCTACGTTGCTCCGTTCGAGCCCTATCCTATCCTCTTTCAACAGACGGACGGATTTAGATCGATTCAGAATTTAACCAGGACCCAGAAAATATATACTTTGTGGGGTCTTAGATGATTCCTTCGACATGTTACACACGGAATGACAAAATCAATATACCCCCCATCTTTTTGATGGTGGGTATAAAAAAACGAAATTCGGGCTTCAAAAAGTCAAAAATGCGTTTTGTCCGATATCTCAGTTATTATAAAACCGATTTTTAGTTAATTTCTTTAGCACAAAAATTCAGAAAAAGAAATCCAAACCTTCTTAACAAAACCGAAGTCTTTAATTGTATATAAACAGAGGCTTCAGAAAATCATATACCAATAGCAAAATTCACGAAGCGGTGGGCTTTATAAACGCCATTTCGACCGACAAATGGATGTACGGACATCATCCTATCGACATCATTTCTTACAAGGATGCAGAAAATATAAATTTTTTTTGCTCTGCGATGCAAATTGTAACTTTCCTTAATTTTTAGCACTTTCTAGCACTTTTCTTAGTAAACTCTAGCACTTTTTCCCACTTAAGTTTTGGCAACACTGGTTACAATATAGTTAGAGGAAATGAAATTACCTTTAAAATTATACGTTTGTGCTGATGTTTGGAACGCACACTTTCTGAGTCGATTTAACGATGTCCATCCGTCCGTCTGGCTGTCTGTCCATGTAAACCTTGTGAACAAAGTACAGGTCGCAATTTTAAAGATCTCTTGATGAAATTTGTTATGAAATTGGTTATGATCGGTCCATTAATTAATGTCCTCCCGGAATAGGGGTTTAACGATAATAAATGCCTTAAATATAGCAATATTTTAATGAAACTCAGTACAAAGGAGTTTTGTATAAGTGTCAATCTTTGTGCCATAATCTTTGTGTCCATAAATGACCATAGCTCCCATATAAATCCCTCTTCCGAAAATCACTTTAACGTGCATAAATCCCATACGAATGATAGTATCAAGTTAATATTCGACACAAATAACTTTTATATAAGTAGAAATAACATTGTCAAAATTTATGAGAATCGGTCCATAATTTACCATAGCTCCCATATAAACCCACTTCCGGGAATCGCCCGGATTGTTAGTATCAATGCATTGTTCTGTATTTGTATAATTTATTTTACATTTTGTGAATGTTGATCTACAATTGGCCACAGGTCTAATTTTTAGCTCATACTCAATGGTGTAGGGCAACGGTTCTCAAATGAGGGTCCGCGACCCTGAAGTAGTCCGTAAGGACATTCGTGGGGGGTCGCGAAGAGAAATATTTCGGAACACAAAATTTTTTTAATGTAAATATTATCAATAGCCTTAAATTAAAGACCAAAGTAACGATTTTTTTCTTCAAAAATACGTTCTTTAGGAATCTATTAGCAATAGCTGCAAGAAACCCAATGAAGAAACTCGTAGTTCGATTGAAAATATTATGTTTGATATAGACAATAATGATCAAATAAAGTAAGTGTCGAATGACACGATATAAAAAAAGTTTAATGTGGCAGGGAAAACATTAAAATAAATTAAAAAGATATTTGACTTTAATTTGATGAAACTATAAATCTTTTACATGAAACCCTATAATTTTTTGTACATTTATTATGACAATAACTTGTTTATAAAGTCGTTTCAATGCCCTCTTCATAGAATCCATGTGAAATAAGATTATAAAAATTTTCTCGAATTTTTCGACTACTTAATGCTAATGTCACAAAACTTGAATTTCACAGAGAAGTGTGCAGCTTCTAAAAATAAATTTGACTTAAATTACTTTATAATTAAAAGACGGAAAAGTCCTTTTAACACCAATATCGATAAAACATCAGAATCATTTCAAAAAGAGTTAAAATGTAACTCATGTCTTAAATATTTATTCTGAATTTGTTGATATATAGCAAAGTATATCCGCTTGTTGGTTTCGATGTTCTAAAAGTATTAGAACAATTTTCATCAACATAAATTTTTATGTGGAACTATATTTTTCACTCTTTTGTCCATCAAAACAAAGTATCGATCTTTTGTGTTCATCGAGAATAATAATAGATATGGATTATATGAAAAAGTATCTTAATATTAAACATCTCATGAAGCAAAAACAATGTCGCATTATTTTATCTTTACATAACATTTTATCTGATTTGTAAACTAGTCTGAGTTGTAGTGGGTCGCGCATCCATTAAAATGCCAAAAGGGGGTCACGAAGCAAGATCTTGTGAGAACCCCTGGTGTAGGGTATCATATGGTCGATCTTGAGCGACTATAGTTCCTCTCTCGTTTTATGTTGAATTTTAATGGTCAATAATTCGCGAATTAAATTTCGTGATCGCGTATCTCAAAAAGAGGTATTTCTAAATTCATGAAAAAAATATATTTAGACAATGAAGCCATTCTGTATTCTCTGTAAGTATTGTGCTGGGACTCTCAATGGGTTCTGACTCATGACCTCCTCCCAATTGAAAAGTATAGGACCCCAGTAAAAAAAGACTTTTAAAGGACACAAAAAGTTCAGAAAAAAATGAAACAGAATTATAAAAAATAAACTTTTACCAGCAAAAGAGCAATCGAAAACACAATAAAAGCTCTAATGGAGATAATTTCAGAAAGGATAAGATATTTTCTTAAGAACACTTAAGAAATAATTTATTCTTTTAAATTTATAAATTTGAACATAACAGTCGTTAATAAAAATATACATAGTTTTAAGAAAAATCTGCCCTTTGGTTTAGTTTTAATAACCAGATCTGTAAGCAGTCATTACTTGAGAAAAAACACACTTAAATAAGTTTATCTGATGGTTCCATTTAAAAATTTTTCTTTAAGAAACCTTTTATTAAAAAAAAAATACATCTAAAGTTTAGGAAATTTGATTTTTTTTTTTTCAGCTCAGTACTAAAAAAAGAAGAAAAAAATTAACGCTCGTACAATTTTTTATTAAAATTTATTTAAATTTATATTTTTTGTCATGTATTGATGAACATCAAGATATGCTTTAAATATGTAAACGAATGAATTCCATAGCTTCACTGAGAACTTTAAAAAGAACTTAAAAAAAGAAACCGGACAAATTTTAATGATATTTTATTCATAATATTTTCTAAATGCAACCAACCCTATAACAATTCCTAACATACATTTACCACAATTGTAGTAACTAAAGCTTTAACACTTTTTTTTTTTTTCTTTTTTATTCATTTTGTTGATTTTGTTCTAGTTTTGTTCAACGATTTGCGGCCAGTCAGCCTGGAGTTAAACGAATTTTTCATATGCTGTTACTAAAGTACAAACAGCTTCCGTTCTTTATTTTGCTATTATTATTGCAATATTTATTTTGTTCATATTATTTTTCATCTTGCTCTTGTTTTTTTTTTTTTTTTTTTTTAATCTGCTCTTAGTTTTTTTATCTTCTCGTTTTTTGTTCCGAGTTTTGCATTTAAAGTTGATTTCCTACTGTCATATTCAAGTGGGCAAGGGTGTGTGTGTGTATGTGTGTGTGTGAAGCTAACATACATAAAGTTTAATATTCATATCCCAGCAGTTTTTTAGGTGTCAATTTACCTGCTTTTAGACAATAAAGTTCATTTGTGTCTACCCACCTAACTTATTCAAATGTGTACGTTTTTTTTTCTTTTACCCCAACTTCGCGCATTTTGTGATCGATAGCTAAGCAAGATGACTCTTTGGTAAGCGTTGAGGTGGCTATCGCACACTTTATTGACTCTTTAGAAAGCGTTGAAGTGGTTATCGCACACTTTATTGACCCTTTAGAAAGCGTGGAGGTGGCGATTGATACTTTACTAACTTTTTGGTAAGCGTAAAAGTGGCGATTGTTTTTTTAAAGGTCACGAAAAAGTCTAAATTGTAAATGGTTCATCCATTGTCAGTACAGGTTGGGTTACTTGACAAATGGCAATAAATACATGGTAGCACATTTTGCTCCGATGCATCTTTTTTAAACGCGTGTAGTGTCAAATATCAATTTCTCCTTATAAGAAAAAAATTATGTTTTTTTTTATATTTTTTATGTTAAACGACTACATTAATTAAATGTGTTTTTAATTTAAACATGTGGAATACATACAGTAGAAATGAATAACCTCATATAATTATCATAAACTAATGTTACCGGAATGATTGAATTTTAAATAATTAATAAATTACTCAATATTGTCACTAAAAAGATTTCTATAAATTGACTTTTTCGAACTACCCACTGTATAGCCACTTTTTGGTCCTGGGGTGCCAATAGACTTCCTCCTAGAATATGTTCATGTTAAAGTGACTAGTCACATAATTATTAAAGTAGGTGACTTACTCAATGTAACCACTAAAAGGATTTTCATAAATTGACTTGTTCGTACTAGTCACTTTATTGCCATTTTTTGGTCCTTGGGTGACAATAGACTTCCTCCTAGAACATCCCCATGTTAGTTAGTAAAGTGGCTAGTAGTGCCCTAATGTAGTCAGTCAAGTAACTGGTTTCGGACAGTCACCATAGACTGCAGGGATACTCATTTATAATATATATATATAAAAACTAGTATTGTTCGTATAAAAATGTTAGAGAGCACAATGGTTAACATTAATGTTGATATAAAATAAAAAATAATAAAAGAAATAATAAAATAAAATGGAAAAATTTACTTTAATATGTAAATGTATGTATTAGTAAAAGTAATTATAGACGGAGGTAATCTGAAAATTTATTTAAAAATCTAACTAAAGTATTTCTGACAGCATACAAAGGAATTAAAAAATTTCAGATATTATTTCAAATTGTAATATTTAAAGAAAAAAGTAATAGTATCAAAGCCGAAAATTATTAGACGGGAAGTTTAAAAAAACGCCAAGGAACTTAAAGTATGCATATTAGGCTGCACCAAAATTCACTAACTTTCGAATTTTGCCCGTAACTTCCCCTAGAATTGTTTTTTGGGTTGTAAAAATGTACTGTGTGAAATATTAGAAAAATAGGATATCGTTAACCCGTGCCGCATCGGACCTGAAGTATGTAGGGTGAGTTTATATGGCAAAAAGTTGGTCTTTTTACCGTTTTTAGAAACATTTTGTTATTAAATACTTTGTTTTGCAACTAAATGTTAAAAAAATCGTAATCTACACATACCCAGCAAACACGGTGTCAAACGTTTGAAATATAATGACTTTATCATTTGATATCAAACATGTTTCTCAAACATGTGTCAAATGTAGATAGTGATTTGTATTTCAAGTTTGACTATAAATTGACAATGAATCATTTGAGAAAAAACTTTTGAAAAATTATATTTTCTCAAATTAATATCAAATGATATTATCAAATCATTATAAAACCTAAAGATAACTTTAAACATATTTGAAAAATTGTACGCTCTTAACTTGGTATCAAATGTTATTATCAAATTATTCATAAATCTTAAGACAAGTTTACAAAAATTTTAAAAAAATGTGTTTTCTCAATTTGATATCAAATTATTTATAAAATCTTATAAATATTTGTAAACTAAATTAAAAAATTTTTTTGAGATAATTTTCTTTAAAAAAGAATCTAAAATTTGCGGTTTTTGTAAATAAGTATATATATTTTATATATCCTTAATTAATTCTTTTAAACAAAAATATTTATTTAAAAATTACATATTAAAATAATATTTTTACAATAAAATCGTAAATAAAATTAAAAATCAAATAATTTTTATTTATGTTCCACATTTAGTCACAATCCACATTTGAAAAATATTTGAGAATTTCATTTTGTAAATGATTTGATACTAATAGCATTTCTCAATTTGAAAATTAATTCCCCTTTTTGTTGAGAAAGCTATTATTTTCAAGTTATTTTCAAACCGTTTGATTTTAAATCATTCTCAATTTGATATCACACCTTTGTGTTTGCTGGGTAATTATCTCTCAAATAGATAAGATATAAAAAGGGAAAATCAGTTAAAAATTTTAATGTTATTACGAATTCCCCAGACCATTAATTTGTTTTAAAACACTTGTGTAAGAAGTGCACAACGAGATTTTTAATTTTTCGAAAGTTGGTAAATTTTGGAGCAGTCTAATGCATATTAATATGTAATTTGTAAAAGTTTTTCTACTGATAGAAAAAGACTGCGCTTCACTTCAAAACCTGATATTCAGTCTTTTTGTTTTTATTTTGTTGTGCATTTTAGTTTAATTAGATGGAAAAAAGGAGTTTTCAATAAAATTAAATACACACAGTATACGCGAACATTATAAATATATAATAACACATACATACGTATATATTTATATGTATTTTATATAAACATTTTATATAATTGTAACTAAATGAGGTTTTTTAAATATATAGGTATATAATTGTGTTTGTATTCAAATGTATAGAAAAATGCTTTAACAAACTTTACACAATTACGCGTTTAAATAAATACATATTCACATTAGAGCCCTGCAAACTGTGTCTTATAAGGCTGTACAAGCCACTTGATATTTTTCAAGTGTTGTTATCAGTGTGTGTGCGGAGTAATAAATACTGTTCTGCAGGCACTTAAAACCATACAAATACTGCGTGTGTGCTTCAACTTTATGAACAAATCATGAGTGTGCTATGATAGCGACCAAACAAGCCTCTCAAAGGCTTGTATAAGAAAATACAAGCCTTTTGACCACTTGTTTGCTTCAATAAGGAAAAAAATTGTGTTTTCTTTTTTATTAAAATTATATGTGTGTGTGTGCGTTCATGACTGTATAAAGTAATTTCGTAAGTAAAACAGTCGTTTAAAAGTATTATTAGTCAAGGAGTAAACGTATATGGAAACGAATTTGAAAAATGAAAAGACATTGTTCTATATTATTTCCTTTTAGTTTTAAAATAGAATGATTACTTAGTAAATATAAATTAAATGCAATAAAATCTATCATAATATAAATAAGTACAATTTTAAAATTTTTTATAAACATACAATTAATAATAAGACTAACTTTATTTAAAATATAAATAAATACTAAAGATAAAAATTTTCTAACTTACATATGTAACTGACAGTTTCAAATGTCAACTTTAATTTTTTTACTTTTTTAACTCTTAATAAAGAGTATTTTTTAATAACTTTATGAATTCACCCTTTTACATTTATTTAGAAAAGAAGAACCAACAATAAAATATAGACATACTGTATATATGTGTGTGTATGCAAGAATATTTATAAACAACCACTTTTTACACATTATGAAGATTTTTTGCCACACACAGCAACTACGTATTACAAAAAACAAACAAATCATTAAGCCCACTTGAAATCTTTAAATCATTTCTCAACGTCTTGTATGATTTGCTTTTTTTTGCCACACCACTTGCACCACTTGTTTACGATAAATGATTTGAACGCACGGATTTGCAGTCGCTCATACACAGTACACACTTGCTTTGCTTCGGGCAGCGAACAGTACGAACAGTATTTATTGTTGTTTTTGCACATGTTGGCTATGAAACACACACTTGAAATTCAAGTGGATTTGCTTTTCAAATCATCTTGCGCAGGAGACTAATTCACATATACACACACACGCCCATCTTAAGACTAATAATTAAGTTAATGAAGTTTCTAAAAAAAAATATTGCAATTTGTTAATATTTGTGATAAAAATATCATATAAAGCAACGAATATTTTTACATTATGTGCAAATAATTAGTTGCCATAATTACGTCTTTTATGTCATAGAAAAAAATCTATACAAAGTAAAATTCTCAAATACTTGGAAAAAAAGTTCTAAATGAAAGTCTTGAATAAAATATAAAAAGAACTGAGATTTTATTAAAATTTCATTAAAACTAAGACATACAAAAATGTCTTTAACGTCCTAGAAAATAAAACTTATTTCAATATTCTTAATGTAGATTTGTATATTGCTGATCGTACAGAAGGTGTCCCACAGAAAAAGATAAAGTTTTTTTTTGCCAAGGAAGCAATTATATTTTTAGATATTGAAATATATTTTTTAGTACGAAAATTAAGAAAATATTTTCTTTTTTTTTTACCAATACGAAAGAAATGAATAAAATCTTACTAAAAAAAAACAAACGCGAATTATATTCGACCCGGTCGAATCTATATACTAGGGTGATCGATTATTCTACTTTTTTGAGAAACCGGTTTTCGAATAGTTCGAATAGTTGGTATTTAAAAAAAACCGGTTGTCCTTTTTGAAAATCAGAAAAAACCGGAAGTTAATATTTACATCAAAAGACTACATTTCTTTAAAAAAAATTAATTCTTATAATTAAGTTAAAATTTATTAAATACAAGCGTAAAAGCCTAACAATGTCAAGAAAAATAATATAATAATGAAAATATGCACAAACAAATCCGAAAATTAAAAGAAAAAAATATGAACAACATTTAGACACCTTCCTCTTCCTAATCGAAGTCAATTATTTGAAGCCGTTCAAATTTATTGGAATTATAATGATTAAAGTTTTAAATTCGTAAACCTTTCAAAATAAAAAAATCGTCGTAAATGCGCTTCCTGGCGAAAGATTTCAAAATCTGGCTCCGTTAGGATTTGCAGGACGAATAGGGTTATAATTAAGCTGAATTTTAATTTTCTATGTCTTCTGGGAGCTTTAGAGCGCTCTGGAAAGAGAAAAAATTCTTAGAAAAAGACACATAAATCCTCTTATATCCGCTCCCTGATAAAAATTTCAAAATATGGCTCCATTAGGATTTGTTGGACAAAAAGTTTTATAATTAAGCCAAATTTTAATTTTCTACGTCGTTTGGTAGCTTCAAAAAGCTCTGGAAAGAGAAAAAATGATGAGCAAATTATATATCATTAGTTAGCATAAACAGAAACCATGGATTAATATGGAAGCCTGTCTCAATTGAAACGATTCTGCAGGTGAAACTTTTTTAACACAACACCTTTAAAAAGTAAAGGAAATATTGGATCAAAAAAATTAAATTGGGTCATACAGGATAATTATTAATTATTTATTTGTTTGATATTACAGAATAAATTCCAATTTAGACTTAAACTATATTTTAAAAACATAAGAAATCAGTCTTTATGAATATTTAAAAAATTATTCCTAAATTTTCAAATATCACTATCACTATTTAGAACATGTTTTCTGAAATAAAATGCTATTTTTAAAACCGGTTTTTTGTGTTTAAAAAAACCGGTCTATTCGACATTCGAAAAATTATCATTTTGAAAAAACCGACAGCACATTGACTGAAAAAACCGGTTTTAAAACCGGTTGGAAAACCGCGTCGATCACCCTACTATATACCCACCATCAACTTTTTCAAATTTTACGTTATATGGGAGGGGGCGGTAAAGTGGGCAGGAAAGTAAGCGGACCACGCCCATTTTTTGTTTTCGAGTTTACATTGGTCCTTGAACTATTTGAACACATTTTCGTTGATTTTCACCTTATATGGGAGGTGGGCGGACCACGCCCATTTTTGGTTTCCGAGTTTGTATCGATCTCCGAACTATACATACAAAATTTCGTTGTCGTACATGCTTTTGTTGAAGAAATATCAGCCGAAAAGTATGAAACGGACACCCTGTGTTTCTAGTTTTTAGCACATAACTTTTTTGTTTATGAACCGATTTTGCCCATTTTCAATCCCAAATTTCGTCCTCCTACGTTGCCCCGTCCGAGCCCTATCCTTCTTTCAGCAGACGGACAGACGGGCGGACATAGCTAGATCGACTCAGAATCTAACCAGGACCCAGAAAATATATACTTTATGGGGTCTTAGATAATTCCTTCGACATGTTACACACGGAATGACAAAATCAATATACCCCCCATCTTTTTGATGGTGGGTATAAAAAAAAAATAATATACACACCTGCTCAAAACAATAGATACACCTTGTGGGATGATATTAAAGTAACGATAATTTTGAAAAATTCTTCAGAAATACTTCGAGTTTTTTTCTTTTAGTAAACAATATGATCTGGCAATGCCACTTTAATGGAAAATATAACAAGTATACGGATAAAAATTGATTTAGACATAAGTTTTCGAGTTAATTTATTTCTAATTTATTTATATTAAATCGAATTCTATTTTTTTGATTATTTTTACATAATAGAATAAGAAAAGTTTCATTTACACGCAAAGAAAAAACATAGTTGGTCCAATCATAATCGGTAACTATCATTAATGTTTAGGTTTATGATTCCCTCAATCACATCAGTTATTATACCCTTTTGTGAACATAATATTGTCCTATCCAATATTAATATAATATGAACCTCACAATCATAACATTTATATGTGATAGTTCTCACAACCATACTGCATAAATATAACATGATCCCTACATTAAATATTATAATACCCCCAATCATAATACTATGCATACGGTTAAAATATATTTTTTATTTATTATTATTATTTTTTTAATTTAAATTTTTCGAATAGAAAATAATTAAAAAACAAATACCACAGCCTTCACTGGACGATTTCGTTCAAGAAAATCCATCTTCACATTCACACACCTAAAAGAAAATTTATAGAAACACATTTTTTTATTATTATTTTTATATTTGACCGCTCTGAATTATTGATATTTATTGTACTTACCGAAAAATATTTCCAATTTGAAATTTGGCCATTGATGATTTCCTCCGTCAGCACTCCGTGGATCTCGTTATTAAAAAATAATAAAGTTTTTTAATAAAAATTTTGTGAACTTTTTTAAACGTTTTTCTTCACTTTACGTCCGTCACATTTAAGATTTCATTACTGAATGAGTAAATTATTTCAAAAGAGAGATAACAATAAAGACGAGCATATTATTGTCACCCCTCGCATTAAAATATTACATACAAATATTTCATTGAAATAATATGTTACTATGAAACATATTATTCTTTTACTTAGTACACCGACTTTATGTTATTACAAAGTACCATATGTTAAATGATCAGAACAAAAAATAATTGATTCAGCTTAGTCTAAAACACAATAATTTGATTGTGTTAGCCATATAAACTACTTAGGAACATCACTTGATTTCCGCGAGCATTTCGGAATCATGTTTTTTTCTTTGCGTGTAGGTTGAAAATATTATAAAGAAATAGTATTTTGACACAGAAAATGGGAAGAAACAATCAGATCGTTTTGAAGTGTATGGGTGGACCTAAACTTTCCGAAATATCAATTAAAATTCAATTAACATTAAATTTTTGAAGTACTTAGTAACTATGATTAATACTGGGCGGTATGATGAATATTTTTCTTATATAAAACAATATATTATGTATATGTACCATGGAGTACTTAAGTAGGGGGGGGGGGGCGAAAAAATAACATGTAGCCAAAGGAAAAAATTAAAAAAATGCTATAAAAAAAAAGAATCTTAAACCAAAAATTCATATTTTTTTATCCTAGGCCAGTAATCAAAAAAAAAAAAAAAAAAAAAAAAAAAATGTAGAATCGATTTTTACAAACATTTTCTGCTTTAATTTTAATTCTTAACAAATATTTTTATATCAATAAAAAATAAAATTTCGAATTGTATTTGAATTAAATATTTGTAAAAATTTTAAAAAACAAATGTATTAAAGCTACTTTTTTAAAAAAATTTAAGAAAGGTTTTGAATTTTTCGTGTGAAAACGAAGTCGCTATCTTTTATAGGAGCCGAGAAATGCCGACAGCAAATACGATTTTTTGGGAGTATCTTCGGTTTTTTGCCGATATCTCAGTTATATATCAACCTATTCTGCTCATTTTTAATAGCGATATTCTAAGGATAATAGTTTGATATATAAAACATATATATTCGATAACTGAGGCTTTCTAAAAACTGATTTCAACAGACAGACGGACATCTTTATATCGACTCCCCTATCAGTAAGGATCCAGAATATATATACTTTTTGGGGTCTTAGACGAATATTGTAGAAATTACAAACGGAATGACAAACTTATATATACCCTTTACACCTGTGGTGAAGGGTATAAAAATATGTGGACTAGATGGAATTCCGCATGCGAAACTCGAATTTGCTTTCAGTTTTTTCCCATCAGGTTGAGTTTTTAATGGGCGTGTCTAATATTGCGTCCTAAATAAGCCGATTACTCGGATATATTTCACTATAACTCGAGAACGGTATGCACGATTTATATAAATAATACACCAAAATATGTGGAAAAAAATTGGCTTTAAGTCGTTCTACTAACAAATTTTATCCGCTCAATAGTTTAGGAACTCTGAAGTTCTTGACCGAATAAAAAAAATATAGCTGACACACCTTGAATACAATTTTCGTATGCATCTTTTGCTGTATCATTTATCAAACTCGTGTAAAGGTTCTTGAGTTATAGTCTAAATTGGACAAACCATTCTCGAGTTTTATAGTGTGACCGCTAAATAAGGTGTTGATATTAGTCATGCCCATAAAAAAAAATTAGTACGTGATAGAAAAAAAGTGAAAGCAGAATCTTTTTTAGCTCGTCAAAATCCATATAGTCCACCTATTTTTGTTTTAAGAAAAAATAAAATAATTTTTTTTTTGCCCACCACTGTATTTCTACTCAATTGTAACATGGGTATTTTTACTTAACTGTGAATAAAATTTAGATTTCTGCATCAATTTTGAAGATACATGCCTTATTTTATTCGCAGCAACATCAGCTTTAAGATAAAGATAATAAATTGAAACATGTTTGATGTTTTCATTTATTAAAAGAAATTTTAGCAACAAACAAATCTAAAATTTTGCATGAAAAAGTTTTTTTTTTCTTACACTTATTTCAAAATAACTCCGAAACTATTGAGTACATACAAAAATGAAGTTTTGGAGATTTGAAGATATTTTTAGTCCGCATCGTTCTTGAGTTATAAGGAAATATACTAGAGTAATGGCCTTACTAATGGAAAAAACTGAAAGCAGATTCGTATTTAGCACATCAAAATGCATCAAGTTCAATTATTCGTCTTTGGGGGAGGATTTTTTTTGTCGACCAGTGTAATCACAAAAGTATTCATCACATTTTTATAAAATCCAACTATTATATGTAGATATGAAAAAGTTTACCAACAAAAAGTCAATTTAAAGATTTAAATAAAATATATCGTCCATTCCATGAAAGAACGCCCAAAAATATACCAAGTGTCCTCCGACTTTTATAAAATTTTACACGTATAAGGTCTATGGGTGTCTATCAATATTTCCGTTTTCAGATTCACTAAATTCAGAAAATTCGCGATTTTATTTCGCTTTTTCAATTCCGAAAAAATCTAAAAAATCTCAAAAGTATACAACTTTAAATACAAATATTTCTGGGAAGGCTTTGCAGAAATTTGTGATTTAAACGGCGTTTGAATTGTAATTATGTTAGCTTAAACGTGAATATTTTATAAATAAAAAATATTTTTAAAAAATGCATTTTAATGCAATTGCATTTTTTTAAATGCATTTTTCTTTAAATATGCTATTAAATTTTTTTGATTTTTTTTCGTATTTGGAAAGCATGGAATTTTTACATTAAAATAAAAATCTCAAATTTTTGGGACGCACACATGTACTGTGCATAGTTTCCCCTCTTCTTCAACTAGTTTAAATTTTTTCATATAAAAATTATATTTATCTGGTATTATGAGTATCTTTACGTATTTTGTTAAAAAAAAAAAAATTATTGTGTTATTTTTTAAAAAATCCTGAAAAATAGTAAACCTTTATGTATTAGACTATTTATAGTTTTAAGTTATAATAAACAAAGCATTCTTAAATACACTTTTCAAAAATTAAAATTTAATAAATTCGCAACTAACAAAAATGCTTCTAAAAACTGCATTTATATTTTTAAAATATTATGGATCGAAGACGTGGTTTTTGAAATTCTGACTAAATTACACAAAAAATATACAATGGCCTTTTAAATACTTTTTAAATTACAGAAATCCATCAATAACTTCAAGAGATATGAATATTTAAAATTGCGTACTTTTTATTTTTTTGTTAACTTTTATACAAATTTAAAAAAAAAAATCCAAAAACAAGAAAAAATTTTATTTTTATATGAAAAATTTTAAACATGTTTTTTAAAAATTGGATTATGCATATAAAATTTTCGCGTCCCAAAAATTTGACACTTTTATTTTAATGTAAAGATTCCAAACTTTTCATTTATGTTAAAAAATTAAAAAATCTTAATAGCATATTTAAAGAAAAATGCATTTGAAAAATGCAATTGCATTAAAATGCATTTTTAAAAAATCTTTTTTATTTTTTAAATGTTCGTCGTAAAGCCGCCATATGCGAAATTTTAAGGCCGTTTAAATCATTAAAATTCACAAAGTCTTTCCAGAGATATTGCTATTCAAAGTTACATATTTTTGAAATTTTTTTGGTTTTTGAGAAAATTAAAAAGCGAAATTAAATCGCGAGGTTTTGCAATTTCACAAAACTGAAAACTGAAATTGATAAAAGGCTTAATAGAGTTTTTGTATACAAATTTTTATCGAAATTGGAAGCCACCAAGTAAAAAAATATACTTTTTCGGGCGTTCTTTCCTGGAATGGTCGATATAAATTTTTCATTCATACTATTTATTCAATAGCTGTTAATACCAATAGCCAATATACATACATATGTATGTATACTTATATATATATATATTTTTTATTTTATTCTTTTTATCGTCCAGAGAATATTAAATTTAAAAATAAATTTCCATTGAAATCAAATAGCAGCCACAAAGAAACATATAGATCTGTTGATAATATTTATAAATTAAATAAATCAAAATGTACGTGGTATTTAAAAACAATAAGAACAACAAAATCATAAAATTAAGTTTTTTATTTCATTTTGTTTAAATTAAATTTATTATTTAAAGTCGAGTTTGAACTTTGCCAGTGATGTGAGTTTACAAATTGTATGTTTGTATGAATATACATCTTGTGGATACATACATTGAAAATAAAAATATATGAAAATATACAATTTAAAATTCATGAATTTGTTAAAATTGTTATTATTCCTGGTCTTTATTTAATTTTATATTCAACGTTTAGAAATTTTTTACCAAAACGTTTTTTAGTTAAATTTATTTTTTGTTTTACATTTGATTTAAAAAGGTGCAAGGTTTTATTTAGTTTTTTGAAAGCAAATAAAAAAAAAGCAATGAAATAAGCAAAAATAAATATAATTAAAATGTGAGTAATAGAAATTTGCATATGTGTGTTTGTTTACACAAGCTCCGAGAACTAAATTCAAACATAAATTTGTTAAAAGTCCACAGTGCCAAACAAAAGTATTATCTTAACACAAAATAATTTTTTAAGGATTTAGATTAAAGATAAACTCCTATAAGTTATATTTACAATCAGCTGGGATTAGTTGAAAAACTTAATTAAATTAATAAATTCCTTTAATTCAATATTTTTTCTTTATTATTCTGTTGGTGATGGCGATTCTTATATAATTTTTTTTAAACGAATGAACAAATGAATAAATAAATAAACTGCAATGTCAAAAACGTGTAAAATATTAACACAAATACTAGCACAAACAACACATGTCTTTAAATAGAAATACACGCTCATTCATTCAAATGTTCAACTCGTTCTCTCTTTAACTTTTATGATGCAGTATAAGAATGCATGCATAGACATGCACGTATAAAATACCATATATTCATCTCATACGCGTTTAAACATTCTTTATATGTGTGTGTATTTACATTGTACAGTGGGATATACATTTTTGAATTAATTTTAAAAATAAAATGTAACATAAAAATGTTTAATAATTTTTTTTAGAACTTTTACTTTACTTTATGTATTCTAACTTGGATAAAATTCCACAATTCTAAGCAATTAAGTAACTAATACTTCCGGAGACACAATTAATAGTATTCACAGTGTATAATTTTTTGGTGCACAGTGGGGCAAAATCGAAAATTTTTGGAAATAAATCTATAACTTTATTATTGAATTAACATAAAATTGCACACAGGCGTAACAATTGAGTTGAAAAATTTTAACTTTTGGAAGAGGGGACCTACAAATAAATTTTTTTGTTTCTTATCTGATTTTAAATATTTTTACATTTATGATGTCGATAGGACAATGTCCGTCGGTTGAAATGGCGTTCATGAAGCCCACCGACAACTGCCATATTTAATATTATATCAAACGATCGGAAATTCTTTCGAAAATGTTGTTATTGAAATTCAGCAAGATCGGTTCATAAATGGAGGAGATATGTCTAAAAAAAACGTTTTTTTTTTTTTTTTGGCTTAAAAATGCTGTAAATGGCGTTTCTAAAGCCTTCCGATAACAAGGATACATGATATATTTATCAAAAGATCAGAAATTTCTTCTAAAACTTAGCTTCGTTTTTACGACAATATATCAAAAATTTTTTTCTAAATTTTAGTGTAGAAGAAATGAACTCAATTATTAACCAAGACATTGGCCAAAATATTTTTTACAGATTTTCAATCTTATATAAGTTACGGATTTAGTTCTTATATAGATCGATCACAAATATTTTTCTTGAATTTTGGGTTATTGGCAAATCTTATTTTATTTATTTAATGCGCGTTTCGCTTAAGGCCGGGTTAGTTAGTAATTTATGTGATGTTGATGTCCCGTTTATTTACGGGAAGAATTTTGTGCAATTATCCAAAATTAATAACGTGACATATATTTTTGGCATTTGCTAGAAAGAACACAGAGTTACCATAAATTATTTACTAGAAAAAAAAAACTAAAAATACAACTCTGATTGAAATTAAACATGCCAAATATTTATGTATTTAATTGTTTGTGTATTTAATTATTTTTGTTAATTTATATCCTTGTTTATTTAGTGGCTTTTCCTTTTTATTTCGTTAAATATTTGTTTAATTGTAAGAAAAAAGTGATTGTTTGGCAACACTGCTAACAACTATCACGGAACAATGCAAGAAAATTCTGTTTTCAACAGAATCAGACATCATATCACATCGACGTCAAGTTTCAATAATTGTTAGCATTACAATTACAAGCAATATAAACGATCAGCTGTTTCCTTCGCGGGAGGAAACGTCACATAAACAACCAACTAATTCACGCTTTATAGTTGTTGTTTTCATGAGTGCTGAAAAACAACAACAACAATGAACTATAGCATATAGTATCGTTTTTTTGTTTTAACTTTTTGAAGGAACTATACAAGCTAAAGGCTTAGTTCTTTCACTGAAAATTCGGATTTTTTTTTAAATTTTTGCGTTAAAAAAAGTGAACTAAGTCGGTCCAGTATTTATAGGTCAAAACGCGTTATTACGATTTTTTCAGGTACTATTGAGCTATGGACTTCCTTCTTGCACAGATGGATCATAAATATTTGTTTCGAGTTTCGGTTTTTTAAATCAGTCAAATCGGTTCATACATTTTCACGATACCCTTTTTTTAATTTAATATAATCTTATAATTATTATTAAACATTCAAACTATCTAATTCCATCTCAACGATGGTGAAGGGTATATAAGATTCGGCACAGCCAAATATAACGCTTTTACTTGTTTTTTCTAAAATTCTTTAAAGCAAATATGTAATAATTCTTTTAGGATTTTTCATTTTGGAAATTTTTTTCAATTAGACGATTTTTTTCCTTTAATATTTTTACGTACTTATTCGTTTATGCGTTATTTTTCGTTTTGGATATTTTTTTCAATTTTGGCGTTTTTCATATTTAACGATTTTTCCATTTTGACGTTTCTTTAATTTAGCGATTTTTTTCCATTTTGTAATTTTTTCGATTTTGCGCTTTTTTTATTTAAGTGATTTGTTTCACTTCGACGTTTTTTTAACTTTGTCGATTTTTTTTTTTGGCGATTTGTTACATTTGTTTATTTGGTCATTTTTGAGATTTTTTCCGTTTAAGCGATTTTATCCATTTTGGCGTTTTTTCCGTTTAGGTTTTTTTTTGTAGCTTTTTTCGTTTTGTCGATTTTTTCCTGTTTAGTAAATTTTTAATCTTTTTTTACATTTGGCGATTCTTTTCATTTTGACGATTTTCTTCATTTTGCTGGTTTTTACTTTGGCGATTTTTTTGTTTTGATATTTTGTTTCATTTTGGTGTTTAGTAAATTTTTAATCTTTTTTTACATTTGGCGATTCTTTTCATTTTGACGATTTTCTTCATTTTGCTGGTTTTTACTTTGGCGGTTTTTTTGTTTTGATATTTTGTTTCATTTTGGTGTTTTTTCACGTTGGCAATTTTTTCCTTTTTGGCGTTTTTTTTTATTTCCTGCCATTTTGTTTCTATTTCGACTTTTTGTTTTTGCGATTTTTTCCCGTTTAGTATTTTTTTATTTTAGCTCGTTTTTTTTAATTTTGTTGTTCTTTCCGCTTCGGCGAATTTTTTCATTTTGGTTATATATTTTCTTCAGTCTTTTTTTTGCGGGTTTTTTACTTCGTCGAAATGGTATTATGGTATTTTTTTCGTTTTACCGCTTTTGTTTTGTTTTGGCAATTTTTTTTTTTTGCGATTTTTTCATTTTCTAAATATTTTCTATTAAGGCGATTTTTTTCCATTTTGGAGTTTGTTACCGCTTTGGCGTTTTTTTTTTCGCTTTGTCAATTTTTTCCTGATTAGTCAATTTTTTATCGTTTTTTAGATATTGGAGAATCTTTTCCACATAGGCGATTTTCTTAATTTCTTTGGCGATTTGTTTAATTTTGTTGATTTTTTCACTTTGGGGATTTTTCGTTTTGGATTTTTTTTCCGTTTTGGCGTCTCTTTTAACGATATTTTTCGTTTCCGTTCATTTTCTATTTTGATTCTTTTTCGTTTAGGCAATTTTCTTCATTTAAGTTATTTTGCCCTTTTGCCTGCCAAAATGGAAAAAATCTATTTTTTTTTGCAATTTTTCCCATTTAGTATTTTTATTATTATTATTATTTCTTTTTTGTTTGTTTTGTATTATAGCGATACTTTTCAATTTTGTCATTCTTTAGGCTTTGACGAATCACCTAATTTTGGTTATATATTTTCTTCACTTTGTCGTTTTTTTTTTTTTTTTCTTTAATTTTTGCGATTTTTTTTTTAATTCTTCCAGTTGTGGAGATATTTTTGCTTAGGTGATTTTTTTCTATTAAGATGTTTTTTACATTTTACCGATTTTGTTTCGTTTTGGCGATTATTTAATTTTGGTATTTTTTTCTTTGTTATTATTTTGGCTTTTTTTTCACTACCGATTTTCGATTACCAGATTTTTTTTATTTTGATACTTTTTCGTTTTATCGATTTTATTAGTTTTAAGACTTTTTCCGTTATGGCAATTCTCTTTTTTATTTTGGTGATTTTTAACATTTTGCTAAATTTTTCACATTGGTGGGATTTTCTTTTTTGTGATTTTTTCTTAAAGGCGTTTTTTCCACTTTGGAGTTTTTTTTTTTTTTTTTGGCGATAATTTTTGTTATTGTTGATCATTTTGATTTTAATGTTTTTTTTTATAATTTTCTGTTCATCTTGACGTTTTTCATCGTTTAGGTGAGTTTTTTAAATTTGGTTTTTTTTTTTGCCATTTTTTTTTTTTTTTAGTTTCGGCAATTTTTTTATTTTTTTTTATTTTTTCCGGTTTCATTCATTTGCGCGATTTTTTGGTGTTTTATAATACTATCAATAAAATTCAGATAATAACTTATAAAAATTGAGGTAGTTGTTATAACACATTTTCATATTTCTTGTTATTTGTATTGTCTTCTATTGTCCATATGATATGCTGAGAGTTTCTTTTGCTCTTTCGCGTAAAATGATAGTCCTGCAGAATTTTATAGCTACTTGCTTTGGGCACCACTGTGTAATTCTCCAAAATAAACAATGTATGTGTATGCAAACAAATGAATACATACACACATATACGTGAAAATGAATGCTTGTAAATGCACTTAACACACTGTCGGTAACACTAGAATGGTACCAATTGTAGGGAGAGACCAATAAAACTGTTTTTGTTTTTTCAACGAATACTATAAAGTTTATAAAGTTATATTTTAACTTCATGTTAAAAGGGTTAAAATAAAGGACAAAAATGTCCTTTTTATATATATAAAAAAAAAAGTATATACATACTATTAAAAACCTTTCAGGTAATATGAAAAAGAAACTATTATAACTTTTGGGTTTAAGAATTTAGTGTAAAATTGTTGATTCCTCCTAATACATAACGAAAACTTTTATGTACTCGCACCAAGCAAAAAAAAAAAACTAGGTGTTAAAAAACAATAAAAGTGTTCATTTTTTTCACTCCTTTGTTTGAATGCGAATTTAAATAAAACGTTCTTTATTATTTATTTAAATATCAAATTTTGAAATAAAGGTAGAGAGAGAGAGAGAGAGAGTCAGGGAAAATAGCACAAAAAAGCGCAACAATCATTAAAAAAACGTTGTAAATGAACATAAAAGTAGAGGGCCAAATGTTAAAAGTTGAACAAATATAAAAAAGGAAAATGAAAAATATAAAAAATAATAGTATTTATTTGAAATGATGTGTTTAATAAAAAAAAAACTCTTTTTATGTAAATAAAAAGTGGCATGATTATTTTCTTTTTTACGTTATGGCAGTTGCATTTCTTTTTCTGTTTTTGAAGGTAAATATGAACAATATGAATAAGTATGAGAGCATAATATCCCATTTTTCTTGCTCGTGTTTTATATAGAAATATGAGTATGTATGTATTGTAGAGGACTTATAGGATTTATACATTTATATATATATTAAATAATCATAAATTTATATTTGATTTTCTTATAGTACGAGTATTTTTATTAAATCTGCATGTAAAAGCACATAAAGGAGAATTTCATAGAAGCGCAGCACATGCAGTCAACAAGCAGTGGGTAATAAATTTTAATGTTCTTTTATGTACATTAGAGGTATTGATATATAATTTTATGCTAAAATAGTTTCAATAACATTAAAACATAGAATTGATTACAAGGACATTTTGGATTTTATATAATTTTTTATTTTTTTTACTCCAAACAAATTATTATAATTTATTCATTATCGAATCCTTAATGAAGGACATTCAGGTATGTGTTTTAATCTGTTACAATAATGTAGGAAATTATACATGAAGATTGTGTACGAAAAATTTAGTGCATACAATTCAGCTTATAAAAATGAAACCAATTTTGGAAAAAGTAAAAAAAAAAAAAAACACCGAAATAATAATAAAAAGTTTAAAAAAGTATAAATTTAAAATGGAACAATCAACTTAGGGTATTTAAGTGTACTTTTCTTCAAGTATTTGTAATTTTTATTTTTTTAAATTTTTATTAATTGTCCTAGAACAAAATAAAAAGGAAAAATTCCAGAAGCTCTCATGCACACAGAAAAAATATTAGTTGGAAAACAGTTGTAATAATAAAATTATTATAAAAATAGCTGATATTTTATTATAATTATTGAAAATTTGTTAATATAAGCGATTTCTTATTGATAACATTATAAACATAAGGAGTGAGATCGAAAAATTCTTAACATACAATATTCAATAACTTGGAAACGGTTGATTTTAGAGTTTTCATTATTTTTTTAATCATTTAGCACAGATCACAGAAATATGGTTCTAACCACTAATTATAAAATTGTGGACCATTTTTGAAAACCCTTTCTTTGGAGATTTGATAGTTGCTTCAGTCATTTTTTTGGAACAGTGTGCACATCTTCTGTTAAAATCTTCGGTATTTTGGGACACCTTTTTTGTGCTCTTGAATTCACTTTTCACAAGAGCTCAATATCTCTCCACTGGTCTAAGCTATGGACAATTTTGAAAATTGACCTCTCTTGGTACTAAAACTATGTTATTGATTTGGTACCACTCCAGAGCTTTCTTACCGTAGTGACATGATACCAAATGGGTCCAAAAATATGTGGACACGTTGTGCTTTCTTAAGAAAAGAAGAAGTCTTTTTTGCAAATATTCCTTTATGCATATTTTGGTATTTATAGATCCGAATGTATCAAATGACTTTCCTGTTTTGCAGCAACTGCAAAAAGCTTGTCATACCATGAATTTTGTAAGAAATTTTTGCTGTTTTTGGGTCTTAAACTTATCTCCAACATTGCTTCGAGCATTAGCAATAAAAATTTTTGAGACACAAGCTGCGAAGATTCTGCCAGCAACTACGTTTCTTCGTCAATTATACATCATGAGTATTTTTGTATGAAATTTGGTTTTAAGTTCCGAGTCCTATTTTTGGCTTGTAATATTTTTTTTTTTTTGTTTTTTTGCAGAATTCCAGTTTGGAATTTTTTTAACTTTATATGTTATCAACTTTCCCATTAGCTTTAAATTTTCGCACCAAATAGTCGAAGCACTGAGAAAACTGAGCTGATTTTCTACCAGATGTGTTTGGAGTTCCTTTCAATATGCCTTCAATTTTCTGGCCTTCCCAATATCATGTGGTCCTTTTTTCTTACCGAACTAGGTTTCACATCAATAGTCATATTCTCCTGATACTGTTTAATAACATTAGAAACGGTTTTATGGACGACATTTAATTCTGTGGCCAATTATTTGTAATACCTATTTGGATTTTTTTAAATTTTTTAATAACTTGTAGGACGTAAATCTTTTTCGTCACTTATTTTGATGAAAATAAGGACAAATTAACATGGTTGTTATTAAAAGTAATAACTGAAGTATTTTTCCATGATAACTAGATCAAAAAAAATTTTGAATATTGATTCCGAAAAAAAATATGAGGCAAAATATGTGTAAGATTTTTTCGATCTCACTCCTTAATTGTAATTGAATGATTATTCCTAAAAAAGAAAATTTAGTCAGCTTAACCAATATGTCACTTTAAATAAAAATAAATTAAAAAACAGAACTGAATTTTATTACTATTATTGATGGTTATAAACATTTGTTTTATAAAAGCAACTATAAAATTCAGTTGAGGTATAAAAAATCTAAATTCGGGTGTTGCAACCGAATATTTAATAAAATTATTTTGACATTTGGAAAATAAATTATTCATAAAATAGAAATTGGAAATAATGTTTCATAGTTTTAAAAAATCTTTAACATAAATGTAAATAAAATAAAAAATAAATAAATCATTATTCCTATTGAAGATTTATATACCAAAAAATATAAGTTAAAGAGTAAGAAGATTTTGAACAACGGTGTACATGTATAAATGCTTTTGAACATATACTTTTCAATACCCATGAATCCTAAATACCTACTCGTCGTTTAGTGGACATTGAAAATTTTATAGGTGCCTACGAACATTATAAGTATTTAAGTAAGTTGTAAAGTGGTTGGGGTCATTTTATTTCGTAATACTAATCGACTTTTTTTTTTTTTTTTTTTCAGAAAATATGTAAGAAATCCATGGAAGTATTCCAGTTTTTATATTAATAATGTGGATCGTGTTGGACAATCCAAATATAAGTAGGAAAGAGTCTGCTTTTGAATCTGCTTTCTCTGTAGTATTTATTGCCCGTTGGTTTCAAAAATCTCTGTGATTAACAAGGAGTCACATCTTTTTAATATCTTTTACGATAAGAAATTTCTGATCCCTCAAAAATTTACTTTATGGCTTATTACTATTTGCAGACAACAGTCAATATCATTTTGTAGTATATGACAATAAAGATGTCGTCATCATTACAAACTGCTGCTACAAAAATTAAATCCTCAAATCGTCAATTACTTATTTGGTTGCTGAAAAGTGTAGTAGACAATGATTGGTCAATAAATTTCATGGTTCTAATGTTCAAAGGTAAATCCAGACAAACCCATTAAAACGACAACTTTTAATTTTACAATGTTAAGTTATATACATGAATATATATTTGATATTGTAATTGGTAATTTTGTTATAGTATTAGTACTACACCTTTTGTAACAAAATTGTTATAAAATAAAAAAATAAAAAAAAGAAATTTTTTTGTATCAGTCTAATATATATTAGAAAAATTATTAGATATAGTAACCGAATTATTTTTTTAAAGTAATTGCCAGTATCGAAAAAATTCATTATTGCAATCGAATTATGAGATAGTACATGGAACCGACAAAATTCGATTAGCTAAAAATTCGGTTGCCACAACGAAACCTGTATTCTCTGTGTACATAAACAGCTTAAGAGCAGACATTTTTCTTTATCAAACAATAGACAGTGCGGCAGAATCGCAAATTTTTGAAAATAAATCTGTAATTTTTAATCGGCTGGTTCGATTTACATAAAATTTTAAAACCTACATACATACATACTAATGAGTATCCTATTTTGTTTAACCACTACCGAATTTTCATTCCTTACCCGATTTCAAAGATTTGTATACCACCATAAAGTCCTTGAAAAACATGTTCGCATGTACTATCTATCTTATACACTTTTCGAGTTATATGCAATTAAAATTTCAAAAATCTCAATTTTGCAACATTTTTTTCATATATAGACCAACATCTTCAACCGATTTTATTATATATATATATATATATATATATATATATATATATATATATATATATATATATATATATATATATATATATATATATATATATATATACATTTTTTTTGTAATTAGTTAAAGAACAAAATCGTCTATCAAATAAAGGAAATTTGAAATCGATATCTTTATTGAGTCCAAAAATAATCGATTTTGAATTGGAAAATTTGTCAAAAATTATGACACAGACGGACGGAAGTACGGACATCAGAATTCTCTCAAGAAAACAAATTTAAAATACCAAAAATACATTTTTTACTTTTCGATTAATATAAAAACCAAATATAAATAAAAATAATGATATCACTTTTCTCTGAACTAAACGCCATTTTCGACAAATTTATCCCCAATGTTTAGACGAACGAACAGATACTACCATTCTGCCAAAAAAAAAAAATTAAATTCTAATAATAAATTTTTTTTATTACAAAACTGATATCACTTTTTCTTGAGTAAGCGCCATTTTTGACCCATTTAACAAATGTATAGACGGGAGAATATTACCATTCTGCCAAAAAGAATCTTATCATTCCAAAACTTTATTTTTTACTTATTAATAAATAAATAAATAAATAAATAAATAAATAAATAAATAAATAAATAAATAAATAAATAAATAAATAAATAAATAAATAAATAAATAAATAAATTAATAAATAAATAAATAAAATGTGATCATTTAAGTGCGGATATCTCCATTTCCTTCTAATTAAACATCATTTTTGACCCATTTAACCCTAATGTGTAGACGGACAGACATTATTACTATTCCGCCAAAAAAATAAAATTGAAGAAAATTAAATTATAAAAATGCACTTTTTTCACCTAATAATAAATAAAAAAAAATAAATAATTAAAACGTGATCATTAAAATACTGATATCACCTTTCCACGAATTATATTTTCGACGACTTTTATCCCAATGTGAAATGATTGAAAGTCACAGGTAATATATATATTTTACCCTTTTATGGCTAAAATTTTGAAAATTTGTATGGTAGTATGGCCGGCCCATAATAATTAAAAAAAAAAAACTTTTGCACCAAAATGCACTAAAAAGTCCTGTATTAGTTTTCTATTGAACAAAACTGACATAAATCTAAGTACCCTTAATAAAGTTTCCCATGCTTTTGTCATTCACTGTATGTTAGTGAAATTTGTGCATAAGATAAATTGTAGGAGTATGCATTATAATATATGCAAGGAGCATACAATATACATATGTACATACATATAAGTTTGCATGTTATATATTATATAAAAATATTTCATATTATATATAAATTTTAATATATCACATGCCAATATCAACAAACAAGTACATACATACATATCCATTTACTTATGTACATATTTACACGCACAATATATCTATACTAATTTAATGGTTAAGTTCATGTACATATAATATCAAAAACATTCTACTTTATAAGACTACAATATTTTATATTTTCTTCTGATTTCATATTATCGAGATTAATGAAAATAAGCATACTTATTACATATCAATATACAATTTTATAATAAATATTCATAAGTATTTACTAGGGTGATCGATTATTAGACTTTTTTGAGAAACCGGTTTTCGAATAGTTCAAATAGTTGGTATTTTAAAAAAACCGGTTGCACTTTTTGAAATTCAGATATATCAAAAGACTACATTTCTTAAAAAAAAAATCAGTTCTTGTAATTAAGTTAAAATTTATTAAATACAAGCGTAAAAGCCTAACAATGTCAGGAAAAATAATATAATAATGAAAATATGCACAAACAAATCCGAAAATTAAAAGAAAAAAATATGAACCAACATTTAGACACCTTCCTCTCCCTAATCGAAGTCAATTATTTGAAGCCGTTCAAATTTATTGGAATTTATTGATTAAAGTTTTAAATTCGTAAACCTTTCAAAATAAAAAAATCGTCGTAAATGCGCTCCCTGGCCGAAATACAGAATCAGTTTTTTTATAGGATTTGCGGAGCAAACAATAAGTATAGCAACTCAAAAGTTCTTAATACCAAAACAGACTTTTTGGTTCCTGATAGAAACATCTGGCACTGTTAGAATTTGTTGAACGAATAGTTTTATAGGTATGCCGATTTTTAGTTTTTTACGTCGTCTGGGAGCTTCAGAAAGCTCTGGAAAGGAAACAATGCTTAGGAAAAATATATTTAAATCTATATATATAGATCCACTTCTTTTCGCTCCCTGATAGAGATTTTAAAATCTGGCTCCATTAGAATTTGTAGGGTTATAATTAAGCTGAATTTTAATTTTCTATGTCTTCTGGGAGCTTTAGAAAGCTCTGGAAAGAGAAAAAATTCTTAGAAAAAGACACATAAATCCTCTTATATCCGCTCCCTGATAAAAATTTCAAAATATGCCTCCATTAGGAGTTTTATAATTAAGCCAAATTTTAATTTTCTACGTCGTTTGGTAGCTTCAGAAAGCTCTGGAAAGAGAAAAAATGCTAAGCAAATTATATATCTAGATGACTAGAAGATAATTATGTTTCAAAATTAGCATAAACAGAAACCATGGCTTAATATGGAGATAGTATATTAATTAATAACACAACACCTTTAAAAAATAAAGGAAATATTGGATCAAAAAAATTAAATTGGGTCATACAGGATAATTATTAATTATTTATTTGTTTAATATTACAGAATAAATTCCAATTTAGACTTAAATTATATTTTAAAAACATAGAAATCAGTCTTTATGAATATTTAAAAAATATTCCTAAATTTTCAAATGTCACTATCACTATTTAGTACATGTTTTCTGAAATAAAATGCTATTTTTGAAACCGGTTTTTGTGTTTAAAAAAACCGTTTATTCGACATTCGAAAAATGAACATTTTGAAAAAACCGACAGCACATTGACCGAAAAAACCGGTTTTAAAACCGGTTGGAAAACCGCGTCGATCACCCTAGTATTTACATTAAATTGACTCACAAAATGTTTCTTTCCCCTTTTGTGGCATGCATTATATTGACCAAATAAATTGATATATTGAAATCTTCATAAAAATACGATAAATCTTTGTTGATATATTTCACAGGATTTACGTGAAATTTTACATAGGAATGTGCAATTTTATGTTTGGCCCCACAGATCGCTCAGACGCGGAGCTATTGGGGCTCTTATCTCTTATAGTTTTCAGGTTATTTGCATTTGAAACTTCAATTTTTCAAAATCTGCATTCTCATAAAAATCTAAGATGATCTTGCTATATCCACCTGTCTGTTGAAAGCAAGATAGACCTCGTAGCGAATCACCTAGGGGGACGAAATTTGGCTCAAATATTAAATAAAGTTTGTTTTGTATTGAAAATGGGGAAAATCGCTTCATAAACAAAATTTCTAAAAACACTGGGTGTCCTTCGTAATTCTAGTTCATACTTTTCCGGCGAAATAGTTCAAGGATCCAAGAAATAGTATATTTCGAACTTGTTTTTATACCCACCATCAAAAAGATGGAGGTATATTGATTCTGAAATTTTTTGAAACCTACTTTAAATGTCTTGTATTGCCAAAGTTTGTTTTAAAATTAGAAAAAGTGTTGATGTCTTTTTGTAAATCTTACAAAATAATTAGGAAATACTAAATTTTAAATCATTTTTAAAACTAAAAAATTTTAAAAAACTGAGTTGAAACTTTCGAGGATTTTTCGATTCATTTTAGTTTTACACTGACAATTTACATCTTTTTGATTTAAGCCATTAACTAGTCGAGAGACAAGACTTAGGAAATTCATTTGTTGTATAACGTCCGCTGAAAAGCTATGCGGTGATAAAAAATTAAACCAAAAATTTACGATTTTTGAAATTTTGCTGTTTTTTTTTATAGAAAATTTGCGCCATTCAGTGAATTTAAATTAAGAGGGAATTTTAAAGACGAAGTGAATACCTATAGTTTAATGTATATCTTGTTGATGTCAGGAAACCAGACATGGGATAGCATCATCACAAACTTTCATATAGTTGGCGTAAATATTTGTAAAATATATTTTTCGGAATTTCGGAATTTGTCAGTAATTCCGCTTTTATAGAAATTGTCCAAAATATCGCGTAAAGTTAAATAAATGACACGTCCGAGTCATGCAAAAATTTTATGCAATTTGGAAAATTTTTTCAATATAAGATATGACCTTAGACCATAGAAAAATATCTATAAAGAATCATCTTTTTTTTTATTTTACATGGGGTTGTCATTGGAGGTGGCTAATTAGACCCTTGAGACAGGTCACAGGATAGGTCCTAGGACAGGTCCAAGAGAACGGGTTCAGTAACGATTATTGTAATAAAAATTTTACAAAAATCCGGTAATTATTTACTTTTTAAACATTATTTTTATTATTATCTTTATTAAATTATGTTTATTTTAGTTTTATAATTTTTCGTTAATGTCGATGGCGGCACCCCGGCTCGAACCCATATTCATCTGACGTATGTTATGTTTTATAGTCTTCAACGCTTATCACTCAGCCACTTATTGTTATTGCGCACGAGTTGCTATTTGCGCACTTAACGAGCATGTTAATAGTGAGTGTGTTTGTGTCAACTGGTTCTCAATTGAAACTTTGGTGGCGAGTTAGGTGTCAATTGGTACTCAACTGGTACAGAGAAACCGGTCCATTACTGCAATTACCACAAATTTCCCGCAGGGCAACTACAGGTCGCAATTTTAAAGATAAATCAATGAAATTTAATATACGATCTTCTATTATGTCAAGGATGAACCCTATTGAAACTGGTTATGATCGGTCCATTATTTCACCTAGCCTCCATACAAATATCCTCCCAGAATAGGGATTTAACAACTATAAATGCCTAAATTATTTAAATAAAATTCGTTACAGGCAAGTTTTATATAAACATAAATCTCTGTGCCAAATTTTATGAAGATCGGCCCATAATTGACCATAGCTCCCATATAAACCTCTCTTCCGAAAAATTAACGTGCATATTTCCATACATATGTTGGTATAAAGTTAATATTTGACACAAATAAGTTTTATATAAGTAGAAACTACAGTGCCAATTTTTATGAGAATTGGTCCATAATTTACCATAGCTTTCATATAAGGCCCACGTCCGGGAATCACCTTAAAGTACAGAATCCCATATAATTTTTAGTATCAATGTAATATAATGCACATGTATGTTTTATAAAAATGCATGTATCGGTCCATGATTGTCCACAGGTCCCATAAAAGACCTTTCCCTAAATTTTGATGTGCATACGCAATGGTGTAGGGTATCATTTTTATAATCATAATATAATAATATTAAAATCTTTTTAGTGTATTTCGATAAATATTGAAGATTCTGTAATAATTTTAGAAGTTTTATAAGATCGCGTTGTTTTGATTTTGATAAACCCAAAGTTCTATTTTTAAGATTGTTTTTCACTTTTAATTTTAAATTCACATTTGTATGCATAAATAGTTGTTAATAAAACCACAAATCGGCATTAGAGTCAGAGAGAAAAAATTTGGAAAATATTTGTATCTAAAATTTTCATATAACAATTATACACTTTTTTTTAAAGGTATTTTCACGGAAATGATACTAAACTAGAAGTTTGACCTATTTTGTATAGAAATAAATTCAAAGCTTTTGCCTATCTGATGCAATTCTTAATTATATACAAATAAATTGAATCAAAATTACGCAACTTTAGAGTTAAATCTTTTTTTCTTTTGTTTTGGCGATTCGTTGCCATTTTGAAGAATTTTATCTTTTTTATGAAAACGAAACTGGACATATATAAGTTTTATATAAGTTTGTGTGTCAAACCGATTCATCACATTAATCTATATAAATCCCATATCTATAAATGTTAATATTAAGATTATAGTCGACACAAGCAAAGTTTTATAAAAGTAGAAAAGAAGGTGCGAATTTAATTTTAAGACTCTTATGTAAGGGCAACATCCATCCTTAAATTCAACTTCAAATTCCGTAAACACATATGTATTAGTAACAACATAATATTATGGATAAATATGTTTTGTTGAAGCATAAATTGCAATTATCAAAAGAATTGATCAATAGTTGGTAACTGATCCTATATACAGTGTTGGAAAAAATAATAGGGACACTCTAATTTTTCAATATATTTTTACTTTTTTATTTACTATTCCATAAATATTAAAAAGTATATACATAAAATTAAATAACTTCAAATATTTTAACTTATAAAACAAAAATAAGGAACTAGTTCTGCCAAAAAAAAAAAAAAAAGGCCTGGAAAAAATAATATGTTTTGGAAAAAATATTTATTTTTTTTTAACATTACCATCATTTCTAAATACTTTTTCAATACTTGGTTGAAGATCCTTTCATTTTTACAACCTCCTGACAACGGCGATTCATAGATCCCACAAGATTCGCACATACCTCGGGCGGAATTGAGTACCAGGTTTCTTAAATTTTTTCCCACAACTCTTGTTTATTTTTTGATTTAAAGCTACTAAATTTAAATTTGAGGACTCCCCAGAGATGCTCAATGGGGTTTAAGTCCGGTGATTTTGACGACCACTCCATTACAGGCACCTCATTCTCCTGAAACCACGTTTTGACGCTTCTAGCGGAATGCTTGGGATCATTATCCTGCATGAATTCCCATCTTAGTGGCATTTCATCCTCAGCAAATGGAAGCATCTAATTCTTTAGAATGTCTATATAGTCAGCAGCATTAATTTTTCCCTGAATCCAAACTATTGGACCAACTCCAGAGGCCGAAAAACATCCCCATAGCATTATAGACACACCACCTTGTTTGACGGGTTTTTTTGGTATATTTTGGATCAAATTCAGTATTTGCAGGACGACGTATAAATTATTTTCCGTCAGATCCAAATAAATTGACTTTTGTTTCGTCTGACCATAGTACGTTGTTCCAGTTTTTACGGCACAGGTGTCGCCTGGCAAATTCCAACCTTTTTTGTATGTTTTTCTTGCTCAACAGTGGTACTTTTCTAGGACTGCATCCCATTAATCCGGCTTCCTGCAGCCTATTTCTACTTGATGACATAAAGGGGTTATTTTTGGAAAGTCGAACTAAACGTTGGTCAAAACGCCCTGACGTTTTACGCTTTCTACCTCTAGTTTCATGACTTTTTTTCAAGGTACGGAAAAGTTCGGATTACGAATTTAATTTTCAGTTTTTATTCGCTCTTTTTAATATAATTCGTAAATTTAAAAATAAAATTCACTTTTTTGGATTAAATTTGTATTCTTTACTTTTTTTAATTTGAGTTACGAAAATAATCTAAAAAACTTTTTTTTCTTTAAATTTGTATTTATGTGGAAGATCGTTATTTTACGATTACAAACGGTTCGGTCGCCATACATATGGTACAATAATGTGCGCAAAAAAAGTGGTTGAAAAATAGTAAAAAAAAGGTTCGTTGTGTGCATGTACACTTATACATACATGTAGATGTGTATAAAAAAAAAACTTTTTTAGCGGTATACTGTCGCTTAGAAAAAAGCCTAACTATAAAACTGCAATGATATTTGTTGTTTTAAATTTGTAAGTTTATATATATATGTATGTAAGTATATGAATTCATATTTGACTGTGATGCAAATAAGTAGCTGTCGTAAAAAATAATTGTAATATCGATAATTTTTGATTTTTGTGTAAACAAATATTTTATGGCGGTCAATATTAAAGAAATGCAACAGCAAAAAATGGATTTGTTTATAAGCAAAAAATGTTTAAAAGGTCAATAAATTTGAGTATTTTAAAAGATCGTAGAAAAATATTTTATGACAATTATAAACATGCATTGCATGGATTGATTAGAGAAAAATTTTATAGGATTATAAAATTTTGCAAAATTAAATATTTACCGCAAAATATATATGCATCTACATATGTATGTACTAAATAATTATTTTTATTGCTGAAATTATGAAACGATTATAAATGGATTTAAATGTGCAAAAAAATATACATATATTATAATAATTCTAATTTTTCTATATTGCTAATTGAAAAACATTACACAAATAAAAAACACAAACTCAATTAACTATTGCCATAAACATTGCGATGTTGTTTCATTTTAACAAACAAAAGAAAAACATACAGTTTTAAACACACAAGCGCATGTACAAATGTCTTTCATATCCACACGTCTTTCTTTCAACATAAGACAACACATCTTTTATATCATTGTACACGAATTGAATTCGGATCATTCGTTTTGGGTTAATTCTTGAATAATATTTTTATTTTCGAAAATAAAATTTTTGATCTTTGAGCAAATTTAAAAATTAAATTTGCAAACAAAAAAATAAAATTCGTTCTAAAAAATTAGGATTAAATTCGCTAATAAAAATTTTGTTCCGAACAAATCAAAAAATGAGCGTTCTACCTACCCTACTTTTTTTCGAATGAATGGCATTGAAGTTTTGGAACACTTCATTATCTGTGCAATTTTTCTAATTGATAACCCGTCCGAATTAAATTTAAGAATAACATTTTTTTTCAGAAGACATAAATCATAAACACGAAACCATTATAATTAAATTAATCACATAAACTTTACTTTATGAATTTTTATTACGTTTATGTTAAAAATAATAATTTTTATTGACTAATGGTAATTTTTTGTAGTGCGTCCCTATTATTTTTTCCAGTTGAAATTACAACTTCACTGATTTTTTTTTGCAAATAAATATAAAATAAAAGCGCAAAAGAGAAAAAGTAAACAAATAATAAAATTCCGTTATTTTAGGAACAGTGAAATAGCGGGACCCCAAAAAAAACTTAATATAAAGAAACTGTTTGCATCTGTTTGCGAAAGTAAGGGTCGTCCTTATTATTTTTTCCAACACTGTAAGTAGTTAATATGAATCTGAAGCAAAGAAATTTAAATTGTATTAATTTTTTGTTTTTTTCCTTCAAAACTTTGGCATTTAATTAAGTAAAAGTATGATATAATTTTCATGAAAAACTATAAGAAATTAAATTTAAATTAAATATTTACTTCTCATGCACTTTATGGCATGAGAAGAGCAGTTAGATGAATAGACAGACTGACGGACGGGCGGGTGAATAGACAGACAGACTGAAAGACAACATATTTTCAACTCATTTCATGGCATCTTATTCATCTTATCATGGTTGACATAGAAAAGAGCCGCATATTGATAGTTTATTTATTATAGTTATTATGCATGAGTGTGTTTTATCAAGTAAATGTATGAGTTTATGAGCACACTAGACATCTATGTGTATGTATGTCAAAGGGTATATTAATGGTAATTGTGTTTGTGTGCTTCTTTTTATAATAAGTACATAAATGTATGCCTGTTTACATATATTAAGTAGGTATATATGTATTTAAGTAAGCATATTAATTTTATATTTTATTTTTTGTGTAAACGGATGCGGAAACAGACTTGGCAATATCGTATATGGCGTTTGCACACACACACACACACTCACTCACATTTCTATACATAACGGCACTTTAGTAAATTGATGTTTTACAATACAAAAACACACACATAGTACACAGCATGAAACACGACAGCAAGCCAAAACGCGCACAGTGGTTTAAATAAGCCCCTTAAACCACAAGTATCAAGTAGGAGTTTGAGTTGGCCTTTTGTATTACCATCATCATTATTATCACTGTCATCGAAGGCTTTAACGAATGTAATCGATAAAATATTAGTGGCAAATATTTCCCATTTTTTTTTTTTTCTTCGCTTTCTTATAATCGAATTATTTAAAACGTTCGCTTATTTTTGCGTTTTTTATTATTATTTTACAGCTAAAAAGAGCCTCCTAATACGATTATCCGTGCATTGATGCAAGAAAAAATATATTAGATGACAAAACTTCTCTAGTATAGAAAGACATCTAAATGAAATGGATAAATGGCAAAAGAAAAATGCTAAAAAGACTAAAAGGAACGCTTGTAATGCCACAAAGTATGTTTACGCGTAAAAAAACAAAAAAAATATCCAAGTTGAAGTAATAAAATAAAGGAAATACGAAAAGGAATAAAAACGGTTGGTTGTAGAAGAAAAATAAGTTTAACACTTACTAACCGCAGTTGATTTTGCTTTAAAATGGCAAAATCAATCGCATAGAAAATTGAAAAAATTTACTGCCATCGATAACAAGGTGCAAAAATATTATTATCGTAAATGGTCGTAAATATTGCTTAGCAGAATAAAATTCTTACTCTGGGTTTTATTCAGTTTTAAACAAATTAATACGAATAATATTTAAATAATAAAGATTATATTTTTATGATTAAGTTATATTTTCTAAATAGAAGAAAATTTATGATTTAAGAATTGCACAATAAAATTAAGATTTTTTTTTCTTAGGAAAAATGAGTGAGAGATAATTCAGGTTTTTGGGGAATCTTTAATTTTTTTTTTGTGATTTATATATTTTTGTATTTATTTATTTATTTAGTTATTTATTTACTTAGTTATTTATTTATTTATTTATTTATTTATTTATTTATTTATTTATTTATTTATTTATTTATTTATTTATTTATTTATTTATTTATTTATTTATTTATTTATTTAGTTATTTATTTACTTAGTTAGTTATTTATTTATTTATTTGTTTATTTATTTATTTATTTATTTATTTATTTATTTATTTATTTATTTGTTTATTTATTTATTTATTTATTTATTTATTTATTTATTTATTTATTTATTTATTTATTTATTTATTTATTTATTTATTTATTTATTTATTTATTTATTTATTTATTTATTTATTTATTTATTTATTTATTTATTTATTTATTTATTTATTTATTTATTTATTTATTTATTTATTTATTTATTTAGTTATTTACTTAGTTAGTTAGTTATTTATTTATTTATTTATTTATTTATTTATTTATTTGTTTATTTATTTATTTATTTATTTATTTATTTATTTATTTATTTATTTATTTATTTATTTATTTATTTATTTATTTATTTATTTATTTATTTATTTGTTTATTTATTTATTTATTTATTTATTTATTTATTTATTTATTTATTTATTTATTTATTTATTTATTTATTTATTTATTTATTTATTTATTTATTTATTTATTTATTTATTTATTTATTTATTTATTTATTTATTTATTTATTTATTTATTTATTTATTTATTTATTTATTTATTTATTTATTTATTTATTTATTTATTTATTTATTTGTTTATTTATTTATTTATTTATTTATTTATTTATTTATTTATTTATTTATTTATTTATTTATTTATTTATTTATTTATTTATTTATTTATTTATTTATTTATTTATTTATTTATTTATTTATTTATCTACTTAATTTAAAATTGTATTTTTTTTAATTAAATTCTTGTTACTTTTTTTAATTGTATTTTTTTTTTTTCGGTTCTAGAATTTGTTTTAATAAATTTCATTTCAACAGATATAATTTTTTCGATTCTTATTTGCATGCTGAATAGAAAAAAAATTAATTTGTAGGATTTAAAATTCCTCTCGTGGACAAAAAAAAACCTTGCTTTCAACCTAAATTACGAAAATTTTGAGGTCTATTTTGAATTAAGGACTGCGCACGAAAAAATCCTTGCATGCTCTTGGGCTTATAACTTTCGATGTGGTGAAAATTAAATAATTCTGTTAACAGGTTTACATTTGTCGCTCATTAGCTATGTGCTAAGTTTCATGGTTATAGCAAAAAAAGTTTTTCTTAAAATGGAAACTGAACAAAAAACAAAACACATAATAGAAATTTTTCATGAAATCTTACATCGATCATATAAAACAATTGTTAGGAAGGCAGTTGAGTCAAAAAATACAGTTTTATGGGCCATAATATTATACAAAGAAGTCATGGTAACTGAATGGTAACCTGGTAGTGGAAGAAAAATAGTATCTTCAGACGGTAGGACTCAGACAAAATATAAAGGATTTTCAGAGAAATTCCCCTCATCTCTGAACGAAAAGTGTTACAAAAAGTTAATTGCATTGAATTTTTATTAGAAAAGTTGAAAGGAAATCTAACCAGAAGTACAAAAAATCCTAATAAAAACGCAAAGCAAGAAATTAGAGGTAAAAAAAAATAGCGTGAAAGTTCTTCGAACGAATTTTTCCATAATTATGATCAGGGTATAATAGAAGATGAAACGTTCGTACAGTCTAACTTTTTTGAACTTCCTGGGCAGGAATTCTATGTTGCAGATGCTAGAGGGAATATGGCAGAAAAATTTCGTGCATCAAAGACATCAAAATTCACAAGAAAGTTTTTGAATTGGGAAGCCATATGCATATGCGGGAAAGAAAAACTTCATTCATAAAAAATGGTTCCATATACACAGAAATATACGTGTATGAGTGACTTTGGAAAAGATTTTTCTCTTTCCTAAGAAAATACAGTTCATCCACTTTTTTCTGGCCTGTTCTCGGTTCTTCTCATTACAGCAACAAAACAATGGAGTGGTAATAAAGAAATTGTTACTGTTTGCACTGAAAAACGCTATTCCATCAAATTGTCCGGAACTCCGAGCAATTGAAAGATTTTAAGCTCTAGTAAAAAATAATTTAAAGAACATTAAAAGCTTAGCATGAATTAAAGCGGAGTTTAAAAACAAGTGGACTTATTCGAGCAAAAAAGTGACAGAAACACAATAAAACCTTCAATTGGAAGAATTTTAGAAAATATCATATATTTTCTTAAAAACCAAAGGAAAATAATTTATTTTTTTATGTTCAAAATCTGAGCATAACAGTCATTAATAAAAATATAATTAAAAAAAATTCGCCTATTGGTTTAGTTTCTATAAGTAGATTTCCATGCACGGATTTTTTCGTGCGCAGTCCTTAAATTAAAGAACAATTTTTAAATTTGTTTTCTGTATTTAATTTATCAAAACGAGTCGTTTGACTGCTCTTCTCACATAAGTTCGCAAAAAACTTGCATCACTGTACATACGCATATTAAGTATTTCAATTAATTATAATTTAATTAAAACAAAATTCTTATCAAAATCTATGCAAACATTTGATTAAATAAGTTCAATTAAATTTTAGATACATAAACACCTGTTCAAAATAATAGATACACCTAAGATCGCTTTATGTAAGGAATAAAAAAAACTCACTTTTTTGTTCATTAAAGAATGAAAAATCGGTTCATACATATTTTAGTCGATTAGGAAAGTAAAAAGAAAGCTAAACAAGTCATAGATTATATTGTATTAGACGTTAATTTCATAATTACATTACTATGTAAGAAATTTTGGTGCTCATACTCGTAATAATAGAAAATACATAAATTAAAAACTCGTTAAGTTTTTATCAAAAATTATTAGGTAATGTTAAAGTAGCACTAATATCCGGTGCATCCATCCTTATTTTGGCCAACTTTCTACATTCGTCTGGACATACTAGACATCAACATCGCACATGTTTCCAATGGAGTCTTGTATCATATTTTATTATGTTTTACTCTATTCTATAATTCATCTCAAATTTTGACAAATTCTTTCGACAGTGTTTTCTTCGAATCATTTAACGAGGTATTTAAAGTATTAAGATCCGTTGATGTATTTGGGAGGGTTAAAACACGTTATTCTGGGAGAACCCATTCTTAACTAATCTAGAACTTTGTTTGGGTTCATTATCTTGCTCAAATACCCGAAGTATGTGGAATTTCTCAACGGCATATGGAAGCATACCAATTTCCAATATATTCCTGTACCCATAGGTATTCATTTAATTTTTCAATGCGATAAATAGGACCAACACAGTTCCATTACAAGAATTCCCTAACCTTTGTATTCTAACCTCACCCTTAAACAGTCATCGTTGTGAATTTAACGTAGATTTTTTTCTTTAGGGCGGCGGACAATTCGTTGATAGTCGTTTCCAATCAAATTAGCTTTCGTTTCAAAGAGGAAAAAATATGTCTCTCCATTTTTTTCCGCGTTCACATTCGGAATAAAATAAATGTATTTTAATATATTTTAACAGTATCTTAAAATTTTGTATACTCATTGAAGGAACTTTTCTGGCAATTTCATCTGGAAATTTGTATTGCACAAGACGAAGCCAAACTGATTGCGTACCTACTTCATTAAAAATTGTAGTGGAAACAGCCTTCAAGGAAATTAAGTGGTAATTTGTTTGCCAATACAATCCCAGCAAAAATTTGTTGGCTTTTGGTAATGACTACTACTTACTAGACTTATTACCTGGTAATGAGTTGTCATTATTTTTCTAATTTCTTGGAGTAGTGGAATAACTACTTACCAGTAAACAACAAGTTCATTTAGTTCTGCAATGGCTCAGTTGGCTAGAGCGACTGAGTAACACTCAGAAGGTTCACGGTTCAAACCCAAACTAAACACATCTATTTTTTTATGAAATTATTTTAATTTCTATTGGTATGTTTAAACTATTTACAAGGCACGCAAATATTAACGTATACATGGCGTAGTGAGTAAGACAGTAGTCTATGAAACATGAGCGAAAGTTTTTGCCTAGGTTCAAATCTCAGTTGAGACAACTTTTTGTTTTTATTTTTTTCATCAATTTTGTAGTTTTGTAGAATTTGATTAACTACTTATTTGATTGTTTAAAATAAGTACTTTAATAATGGGGACCCATGAATTCGTGGACATCGCCATATAAAGGTAATGAGTTTTTCACCCGAATTATAAGTAGTTACCGCTTTTTAACAATGTAATATGTTGGCTTACCGGGTAAGTAAAGTTTTTGCTGGGATAATCCTCATTTTCGTTTCTGGGTTCTTTTATGAGGTAAAATACGAGTTTCTATCCTTTGTTTTTTATGAGGCATTTAAGACAAAATGTAGATTTCTCCTTAAAACCCTATTTGCCATTTTAAGCAACGACTTTCCAGTTTTTTTTTTTTTTTTTGTTTTGAAACATTTTTCACTCTTATTTGGTACAATGATTGTTTCTTCCCAATTCTATGTCTTTATAATATTTTAAACTTAAAATTGCTATTTAATTAACTGTATCTATTATTCTGAGCAACAATTTTTAGCACTTAAATTTAAAAGATATATTTAAATCAATTTGCATGCTTATACTTGCCATATTTTTTCATTAAAGTGGTATTGCCAGATCAAATTGATTACAAAGAAAAAAAAATCCGAAGTATTTCTGAAGAATCTTTCATAGTTATTGTCACTTTAATATCATCCTATAAGGTGTATCTATTATTTTGAGCAGATGTGTATGTATATATTTTTAAAAAATAATCTTCTAATCATGACAATTGATCTCTTAATCAAATTTTAACTTTAATTTGAATAAATGTTTACAAGTCAATTGAGCTTTAGAAATATGTAAATATTTTACTAGTAGCTCGATTAACTATTAAGAATATTAATTCTTGTAAAATTTTATAATTATTAACAAATACTTCAGTTTTATACATACATATGTATGTGCTTCGTTTAATTAGTTAATTAATTTGTAGATTTATTTTTAATTGAAGCTTAAAAGTAAGGATATTTCTATAATGATGTCATAAGACAATTTGAGGTTCTTGAAACAATTGTAATTTACTTTAAACGATTTAATGACGGCGAAAATAAGGACTGCGCACCAAAAAATCCGTGCATACAAATCTGCTTGTAGAAACTAAACCAATGGGCGATATTTTTATACCCTACACCACCATAGGTGGTTGGGGTATTATGCGTTTGTGCTGATGTTTGTAACGCATAGAAAATGTTATCCAACACCCACCTTAAAGTATACCAATCGACTCAGAATCACTTTTTAAATCGATCTAACGATGTCCGTCCGTCCGTCTGGCTGGACGGCTAGCTGGACGGCTGGCTGTCCATGTAAACCTTGTGCACAAAGTACAGGTCGCAATTTTGAAGATAATTGAATGAAATTTGGCAGGTGGGACTTTTATGAAACAAGGACGAAGCCTATTGAAATTGGTTATGATCGGTCCATTATTTCACCTACCCCCATACAAATGTCCCCCGGAATTAAGTTTCAACACTAAAAAATGCCTTAGAAATAAAAATATTTTAATGAAATTCGATGCAAAGAAGTTTTGTACAAGTATCAATCTGTGTACCAAATTTTATAAGGATCGGTCCACGATTAACCATAGCTCCCATATAAACCCCTGTTCCGAAAATCACTTTAACGTGCATAAATCCCATACTAATGTTAGTATCAAGTTAATATTCGACACAAATAAGTTTTATATAAGTAGAAACAACATTACCAAATTTTATTAAAATCGGACCATAATTTACCACAGCTCCCATATAAACCCACTTCCGAGAATCGCCCTAAAGTGCATAAAATCAAGTAGATGTTAGTATCAACGTATTATTCTGTATTTGCATATTTTATTTTACATTTAGTAAAAGTGTTGATCTAATATAGGTCTCCTCCCCGAATTTTTATGGTCATACATAATGGTGTAGGGTATTATATGGTCGGTCTTGACCGACTATACCTTTTTTCTCGTTTTTAATTATATTTTTATTAATGACTTTTATGTTCAAGTTCTAAACATAAAATAATAACTTATTTCCTGTTGGTTTTAAGGAAATATCTGATATTTTCCAAAATTCTTCCAATTAAAGATTTTATTGTATTTCGGTAAATTTTTTGTTCGAATTAGTCCATTTATTTTTAAACCCAGTTTCATTTTAAGCTGAGCTTTTAATGTCTTTTAAATTATTTTTTTACTATAGTCCAATATCTTTCAATTGCTCGGAGTTCCGGACAGTTTGATGAATAAGCCTTTTTCGGTAAAAACACTAACAATTTCTTTATTACCACTCCATTGTTTTGTTGCTGTAGTGAAAAGAAGCGAGAACAGGCCAGAAAAAAGTGGATTTACTACATTTTCTTAGGAAAGGGAGAAGTATTTTCCAAAGGCACTCATTCGCGTATATTTCTGTGTTAATGGAACCATTTTTTATGAATGAAGTGCTACTTTCTCGCATAGCACTAAAAATGGAAGCTGTTTTTCATACCGATTTCGCTTACAAATCACGTTATTTAGTAGGCGAAGTTTTTGCTGGGTAGTTTCGCTAAAACCATGAAACTTAGCAATTGGCTAGTGAGCATATTGACAAATGTAAACCAGTTAACAGAATTATATATTTATTACCAATTATAACCACATCAAAAGTTATAAGCCCAAGAGCATGCATGGATTTTTTTTTTTTGTGCGCAGTCCTTATAACAAATTTCCAAAATTATAAGTTAATAATTTTTGTTTCGCAATATAGATGCGGCATATTTCAGCGTATGCGAGTGAATTTTTCAAAATAATTTTTTATACTTAAAATTGAGATTTTTAAAACTTTTGGCAAAAAATGGTGTTGCCTCAAGATATTTCTTATATACATATTATACGAAATGCGACATACATCAACTAATCGACAATTTCAATTTTTGTAATGTTTTTCATTAGTTAATATGACCTCAATCCATTTTCCAAAATATTGGGCAGATTTTCTTTGAATTTGGATTATCCTAAAAATCTATGACTTAGAGGAATGAGGGCAGCATGAACATTAAAGTTTAAAGAATTAGCATAAAGGCAGTAAAAGGTGAATTATTAAATATTGTCGCCTCAAGCTCAGCATAAATAAATAAATAAATAAATAAATAAATAAATAAATAAATAAATAAATAAATAAATAAATAAATAAATAAATAAATAAATAAATAAATAAATAAATAAATAAATAAATAAATAAATAAATAAATAAATAAATAAATAAATAAATAAATAAATAAACAAATAAATAAATAAAATGTTCGGTACAAAATGCGTAGTTTTTATTATTAACTTAGAAATCAATAATCATGATAAAAATTTTCGTGTGAATCACATATGTATTTTCATGTTATTTTAAACCATTTTGGAGGTATAATTATGTCCTTCCATACGTCCGGCTCGGAGGCAATGTTTAGTTATTTTTTAGCTACATCCGCAAATATCCGCAAATTAAATTGTAAAAATTCAATACACAAGATATTAGTCTTACGTTTTAAATTAATTTAAGCGCATAGGTAGAGAGAACTACAAATATGCATTCCGTTCAAAATGTTTTACCATCCAAAATATTTGAACGTAATCTGTACAAGAATTTTAATCATAGTTCTCTTGTTTTTGAAATTTATGAATAAAAATAAAATCTACATAAAATTCTCCATCTAAAGTAATTTATAATATATCCCACAAACTTTAAGATGAGAAAAATAATACTCTTTAAAATTTAGTTTATGATATGTTAGATTTATGTTTTAACTTTGCTCTAGCTCTAGCATTGTCACTGTATTTTTCAATACTTAAACTTTTTATTAAAAACGTTATTTAAGTTTTATGTTTAAATTAAAATTTATATTTTATTCTTGCTCTTTTTCCAAAATCCCAATTCTACTAAACATATAAATTAATTAATGCATTTTTAAAAAATGATTATATTAAGTCACGTTGTTTTTTTATTTTAATCATCTTTTCTTCCCTTCAATTCTACAAAAAAAAAAAAAAAAAAAAAAAGTTATTTTAGTTATTTTCTTCAAAAGACTAAATAAATATAAATCCAATACAAAAGCTTCTCTTCAGGGATTTTCATGTAACCACTGTCGTTAAATTATTCCAAGAAATAAAAAAAATGTTGGAAATATTTCTTCACAATTTAATTTAAAAAAAAAATTTTCAATTTTTTTCCATTACTTTCAAATGTAACAAGTTATGCTTACATTCCAGTAAAAAAAAAATGAATGGAAAAAAGGAAAAAAGTAATAATATAGAACACCATGTGTTCCCTAGCAAAATAGTTACGAGACAAACATACATACGTTCATATATATGTTTATGTATAAAATTTGGAATCCTAAAAGTATGCTGCAAAATATAAACATACTGATCATATATAAAACTGCTGCTTGCTGCACTTTTTTATTTTTCGAATTTTACGGTTTTTACTTTTTTTTGTTGCTGATGTAAAGCAACTTCATCTTCCTTTCTTAAACACCCATAAATAGAAGAGCACATTTTTTTCGGGGAATTTTTATTTATTTTTTTTTTAACTTTTTAGCTTTTACTAACAGCAGCACACAGGAGATGCCTTTTGTGTAGACTCTGAGGAATACTAGGAATACAACATGTATTTAATATTGTTGCAACAGAAAATAGTGTTTGGGGGATTTAATAGTCCTCCCCATTGTGTATAAAATATATTGAAAATATAGTTATTTTGATATATGAAAAAAAATATTAAAAATCTACAAAATCTAAAAATACAAGGGAATAAAAAAAAAAAATTATAAAATAAAATGCAGAATATAGAAAATAAATTCTAAGAAATATATAGGTAGAATAAAATGATATTTTATTTTATAAATAATATTCTTTAATATAAACTAACAACAATATCAAATATAAATAACTAAAATTATATGCAGAACTAAAATGCAAATTGCACTAACTCATATGAAAGACAAAAAAAAATAAAAATAAAAAAAAAAATAAAAAAAAAAATAATTAGGGTGATCGATTATCGACTTTTTGGAGAAACCGGTTTGCGAATAGTTCGAATAGTTGGAATTTTGAAAAAACCGGTTGCACTTTTTTAAATTCAGAAAAAACCGGTTAACCGGTTTTTTTTGCAGAAGTTAATATTTCTATCAATACACTACATTTCTTAAAGAAAAATAAATAAATCCTTTTTTAGTTTTGGAAATAACTATTAACCCATTAAGAACGAGAAAGACATAGTCGGTCAAGGCCGACAATACCCTACACCATTGTGTGCATCAAAATTCGGGGAGGGGTCTCTTTTTCTAGACCTGTGGAATTGTATACCAGTACTATGGTCAATTATGGGCCGATCTTCATGAAATTCGGCACACAGATTTAAACGTATATGAAACTTAGATATGCAAAAGTTACTGCTACATTTAAGGGATTTATGATCGTTAAACCCCTTTTTTGGGAGGTTATTTGTATGGGGGCTAGGGGAAATAATGGACCGATCATAACCAATTTCAACACGCTTCGTCCTTGGACTATAAAAAAACCAAAATTGCGATCTGTATTTTGATTACAAGTTTTACATGGACGGACAGACGGACTACGTTAAATCCACTTAAAGCCGATTGGTACAAATGAAGGGTTTAGACCAATATTTTTGGGTGTAACAAACATCAGCACAAACGCATAATAGGCATGTAGGTTATAAAAGTTGTAAGAAAATAATAATCAAAAATGATATTAACATTTACTTAGCATAAACAGAAACCATGGGTTAATATGGAAAAAGCCAGAATCAATTTTATTGAAACGATTCTGCAGGTAAAACTTTTTTAAAACAAAATCTTTGAAAAATAATTTCTTCGTTGGATAAAAAAACTAAAACATTTAAATTAGGTGCACAAATATTATAGGTGTTACAGTAGATAAAACAAATTTCATTCATATATTTTTAAAGTTTGAAACGGACACCCTGTGTTTCTAAGCCCAAACCTTATATAAAATAAATATTTCTGCCAAATTTCGTTCCCCTACGTTGCCCCGGTCGAACCCTATCTTGCTTTCAACAGACAGACACACGGACAGACGGACGGACATAGTTAGATCTACTCAGAATCTAATCAGGACCCAGAAAATGTATACCTTGTGGGGTCTTAAATGATTCCTTCGATGTATTACACACGGAATGACAAAATCGATATACCCCCCATCTTTTTGATGGTGGGTATAAAAATAATTATTAATTTTGGTTTAAATATCAATATTTAGTGCATAATCTTTTAAAGAAAAAGGTATTTTTAAAACCGGCTTTTTGTCTTTAAAGAAACCGGTCTATTCGACATTCGAAAACTGAACATTTTGAAAAAACCGACAGCACATTCTCTGAAAAAAACCGGTTGGAAAACCGAGTCGATCACCCTAGTCATAATATCATACAAAGAAGTCATGGTCACTGAATGGAAAGCTGGTAAGGCTCAGACAGACTAGAAAGGATTTTGAGAGAAAAATCCCTTAATCTCTGGAAGAAAAGTGTCATAAAAAGTTAATTGCTTTGAATCTTTATCAGGAAATCTGGCCTAAAGACGTATGAAGTAAGAAAAAAAATCCTATTAGAAATGCAAGCAAGAATTTATAGGAAAAAATAACATGAACGTAATTCAGGCGAATTTTTTTCATAATTATGTTTTGTGTATAATAGACGATGAAGCATTCGTATAGGCTGACGTTTTTCAACTTCCTGGCCAGGAATTCTATGTTGCAGATGCTAGAGGGATTAATGCAGAAAAATGTCGTGTATCAAAGAAATCAAAATTCCCAAGAATGTTTTTGTTCTGGGAAGCCATATGCATATGCGGAAAAAAAGCACTTCATTATTAAAAAATGGTTCCATTAACACAGAAATATATGTGAATGAGTGTATTTGAAAAATATTTCTTCCTTTCCTAAGAAAATACAGTGTAACCGACCGCTGTTTTCTGGCCTGTTCCCGCTTCTTCTCATTACAACAACAAAACAATGGAGCGGTAACAAAGAAATTGTAAGAGTTTGTACCAAAATAGGCTAATCCATCAAATTGTCCGCAACTCCGTGAAATTTAAAGATATTATGCTCTAGTAAAAAATATTTTAAAGGACATTAAAAACACAGCATAAGATTAAACCGAGTTTAAAAATAAGTGGACCTATTCGAGCAAAAAAGTGACCGAAACACAATAAAACCTTTAATTAGAGTAATTCTGGAAAATATCAGATATTTCCTTAAAAACCAACAGGAAATAATTTATTTTTTTATATTTAGAACTTGAACATAACAGTCATTAATCTGCTTTAGTTTCTATAAGCAGATTTGCATGCACGGATTTTTTGTGCGCAGTCCTTATCTGTACAAAAACTTCGTTATCGTACATGCTTTTGTTTAAGAGATATCTACAGAAAAGTATGAACTAAAGATACAACAGACACCCTGTATTTCTAAGATTCGGTCCATAACTTGTTTGTTTATTAACCGATTTTGCACAGTTTCAATACCAAACAAATCTTACATAAAACAAAAATATTTTAGCCAAATTTCGACACCACCCCCCCCCCTCCCTAGGATGTCCGCCCCAAGCCCTGTCCAGCTTTCAACATACAGACAGACAGACAGACAGACAGACAGACAGACAGACGGACGTCTTGAATATATACTTTATATACTTTATGGGATCTTAGATGATTATTTCGATGTGTTAACTACGGAATGACAAACTCATTATCATTTTTTGATGCTGGGTATAAAAAGTATCTAAATGTATACTGAAAAATTAATTTTTTTAATTTTGTAAAAATCTAAAAAATTAAAACGAGAAAAAATATAGTCTTTTAAATCACTTGTTTATTTAATTATTTAATTACTTATGTTTCCCTTTGTTTCAAATCTCTTCAAAAATAAATAGTTAACATATTTTGCATTTCAAATAACTTTATCATATCTAAGCACAATTTTATTTATTTATTTTTTTTTTTTTATAAATGGATTTTTAAGATTTTCCACAATAATTTTCTAAGTCTTTTGCAGCTGCCACAATCTAAATAAAAATGTACCATTTACCAGGAATGTATAAAAATAAATAGATAAAAAAGTAAAGTAAATAAGGATATCAAAAGCTAAAGAGCAGAGATTTTAGTTTATCTGTCTGTCTGTCCGACTGACTGTTTGTGGTTCTTGGGTGATTCATTTTAAATGTCGAGTATATCCATCGTATTCGTTATTGCATATTTATATACAATATACAGCAGATAACTTGCTTGTTTGTTTGTGTATCAGCACGACATAAATGAACAAAAAAAAAAAATCAGAAACAGAAACAGATTTAAAGACTTCTGGTTAGATTATCAGTTAAAAATATGAAAACAAAAACCAAAAAATATAAAAACCACAAAATTGCATAAAATAAAAATAAACTATTTACTGCAATAATCCCAGTGAGGAGCCAGTAGAGATTTTTTTAAACAAAATAAAATTGTTTACACAATTTTAATGAAATATATTAAATAAGTCTTGTGGTATTTTAAGAAACTGCAGCAAACAACTGCAAAGAATTAGAAATTAATGAAAATGAAACTCAGGTTAGGTTCGTTATGATTCCTTTCTAGGGAAATGAGAAGTTAGTACAGAGAATAGACAAACTACTAGATCTGCAGGCAACAGGTGATATAACAAGAAAATTAATATTCGTATTCAAACCAGCAAAAAACTTTGCTTTCTTGGTATAGCTTACCAGGTATAACTGGAAACAAAAAAATAAATAAATGTGCCTAAATCTGTTCGAGTTGTCCACAAATTCATGTAGTTATTTTAGACTATATGTGTAAACGAAAATAATAACAACAAAATTTTGCCATTAGTGAGATTTGAACTTGGGCAGAAATTAACCATACGTTTTTCATGACTAACATCTTACTCAGTATATCATCTCGCACTTAATTTTCTCAGTGATAAAAACTTGTTATAAAATATATTTTTAGGCATTTTGTTAAAAAAAAAAAGCCAACAGCATCAGAATGGGGTTGAACCAACACACAGTGGGGCCAAACGCAAATTTTTTGGTAATAAATTTGTATCTCCTAAACTACTGCTCGGATCGCATTGACATGTATGGAAGAGTTGTAGAGGAGGACTCAAGGTTTCAGAACTTTGAGATCCTGTAGCTGATCTCGTGTTATCATAGGGTGACTACAAGATTTTGAAAGCCTGAGCCCTTCTATATATATATATATATATATATATATATATATATATATATATATATATATATATATATATATATATATATATATATATATATATATATATATATATATATAATATATATATATATATATATATATATATATATTTTTCGGCCTTTGGAGTTGGTCCAATAGTTTGGATTCAGGGAAAAATTAATGCTGCTGACTATATAGACATTCTCCAGAATTAGATGCTTCCATTTGCTGAGGATGAAATGCCACTAATATGGCAATTCATGCAGGATAATGATCCTAAGCATTGCGCTAGAAGCGTCAAAACGTGGTTTCAGCAGAATGAGGTGCCTGTAATGGAGTGGCCGTCCCAATCACCGGACTTAAACCCCATTGAGCATCTCTGGGGAGTCCTCAAAAATAAATTTGGTAGCTTTAAATCAAAAAATAAACAAGAGTTGTGGGAAAAAATTCAAGAAACCTGGTACTCAATTCCGCCCGAGGTATGTGCGAATCTTGTGGGATCTATGAATCGCCGTTGTCAGGAGGTTATAAAAATGAAAGGATCTTCAACCAAGTATTGAAAAAGTATTTGGAAATGATGATGTTAAAAAAAAAAAAAAATGTTCCAAAACATTAAGTGTCCCTATTATTTTTTCCAGGCCTTTTTAAAAAAAAAAAAATATATATATTTTTTGGCAGAACTAGTTCCTTATTTTTGCTTTATAAGTTAAAATATTTAAAGTTATTTAATTTTATGTATATACTTTTTAATATTTATGGAATAGTAAATAAAAAAAAGAATATAATGAAAAATTAGAGTGTCCCTTTTTTTTCTAACACTGTATATATATAAAATAGTACTATTCCTTCACATTTTGCTCGAATTTGTTTTAATATTTTTTTTTTTTTTTGCATATTTCATAATGCAAAGAATTTCAATCGTTTTCTCGTTACTGCAATTGACAGTCTTAACTCTCCTTGGACATAAGCCTCCATAGATCTTAATGACCTACTGAAAATAGAAGTGAAAATAAACTAACTGGGTGTATATTGCAGTCATTTGATGTATGATTTCCAAACCGAATAAAACATTTCGAAATGGTGATAAACTTCTCAGTCAATTGAAGAAGCAGTGGAATGCCTCAATGCCTAAGACATTTTCGAAAGTAAAACATATGGGCATTTAAGGTAAAAAAATCCAGAAAAAGTGGAAAACAAGTTTTTGGAGAGACAAAACGTGAGGCACACTAACAGCGTAATTTCAATGAAACCAAAGTATCGCGTAATCAAAAAATGGGTTTTAACAAAAAAATTTAATAAAAAGTATTTATTCATGGCCTGAGACCACGATATCTATAATATTTCATAAATCGTCGAGGCGCTAATTGAAATCGGCAAAAATATATACCAATCTGTAGCTGTTATCATAACTTATATTGGAATCAAGTGGCACACAAAAATAATACCGCGTTTGAATTTGATGCAACTTTTAAAATTTTTGGGTGTGCATTTTTGTTACTGATGAAATTATTTTATAGTAATATAATTAATATTTTCAACTTTTTATTTATTAACATCATTTAAAGATTTTGTTGTGGTAAGCTATTAAAAGCACATCAGCGCATTAAATGCAGATAAAAAAAAAATTAAATCTATGCATACAGTTAGGGACAAAAAAAGTACAATTTAAGTAAAAATCTTTGGGACAAAAGTATTTGTACATCAGTACTTTGTACAATTATTTGTACGTTGGACTCTTGTATGATGATTTTTTTTAAATACCGTTATATTTTCTTCGTTAATCGAGTTTTATTTTACAAAATAAGAAGTTGGTTTTAACGTTTTGAATAATAAGCACATCAAAAATGGGAAAGCGAAAAGAGTTGAGTTTGGATATTAAAAATTTAATTATTGATGAACATAAAAAAGGAAAATCTCTCCGGAATATAAGTAATTTAGTAAATTTGCAACATTCCACAGTACAATACATTGTAAACAAGTATAAAAACAGCGGATCTGTTGAAAATGTTCCAAGAACTGGACGGCCAAAAAAGGTTTCCAGACGGGAAGCGAACTTGGTGACAAAAGAAGTGGCAAGAAATCCAAGAGTAACTCGGGCAAAATTAGCGGAACAAATCGCAAATACTACCGGAACAATTGTTCATCCAAAAACAGTAGGGAGGATCTTACATTCTGCGGGATATGCAAGTAGAATTCCCCGCAAGAAACCGCTGATTAGTAAAAAAAAAACCAGCATTTGCGTTTAGAGTTTGCCAAACGATACATTGATAAGGACGAAGAATTTTGGAATAGGGTTTTGTTTACTGATGAAACCAAAGTCAATCTTTTCGGAAATGATAGCAGGGGAAGTGTGGCGCAAAAAAAATACAGCGTTAGATGTTAACAATTTGACGAATGGTATTTATAGATGGTGTAATGGACCAGCATCAATATAAACGTATATTGGAAGACAATTTGAAGGATTCCGTAGATGGTTTGGGTCTTGGCCAAAGTTGGATATTCCAACAGGACAATGACCTAAAACATACAGCGCGTTCAGTGAAGGAGTGGTTGCTTTACCATGCACCAAGACAACTTAATTCTCCTCCCCAATCACCTGACTTAAACCCCATCGAGCACTGTTGGGATATTTTGAAACGTAAAGTCGCTACAAAGCACGTCCGAAGCAGGGATGAACTTAAAATTGCTTTGGAGGAAGCCTGGAAGGAAATATCTCTAGATGAAACGAGAAATTTAGTCCGATCGATGCCCAGAAGATTACAGGCCGTGATAGATGCAAAAGAAGGACCCACAAAATATTAAATTTTTCCAATATAAATATTATAAGTAGGTGTAGATTATATGTACAAATACTTTTGTCCCAATGAATTTTCATTATTTTGTATTTTTTTAAATAATGTGTTGGATATTAATTTTGTTTTTATAACTTAATTAAATAAAAATATATTAAAAATAATACTGCATACGACAATTTTAAATTCTTTAAAAACTATTGAAGGTATACGAAATATATGAGGTGTACAAATAGTTTTGTCCCTAACTGTACTTGCATAAATTTAATTTCCTCGATATTTTAAAGGAAAGTTTAAACAGATATATATTTGCGATTATGTTCACTAACACAGTGCAACACGAAAAAATATAACCATATACGGACACCACTACGTGATAAAAGTCCAAAAAAAAAAACCGTGTCTCCCAGTTTTGCCCAAAGTCATGCATTTTTTTTATGGGCCCCCAAAGATTTGGGGCCTCGGTGTCATTTTAAAAAAAAAAAAAAAATTATCATTTTCTCAGGCTCATATCTTGCAAACCGTTCGGAATTTTGATTTACTCTCTGAAGCAAAGTTGTAGCTCTTGTCATAAAGAACAAAAATCAAAATCGCAAAAAAAAACTAAAAAATTCGATTTTTGTTTACCTTTTTCCCCCCTTTCAGGTAAATAGTTAGGAAACCGTTCAAAATTCAAGGAAACAACCAAATACAAAAATATACCTAAGATCTCAATGAACAACTTTCTAGAACATATGAACTTCCTAGGAATGATTCCTAACACCGTTTAGGTAGCACTAAGGTGGCCGCAAAAGTGAAAAATTTCCCGAAAATCTTTTAATTTCATATTTTTTCTTTACTTCAACATTGAGATACTATGCTATCTATTACAAAAATAATAAAAAAAAAATATTCGTATTATGTTTATAACGTTGATGCCCCTGGACTTGCAAATCACACTTTCTTAAGTTGTGGATCCAAATCTGACTCTGAATCAGAATCAGCTTTTTCTTCTTCAAATACTTCAGATTCGGTGTTGAAATTTTTAAAATATTGCTAAAAATATAATTTGCAATTTTTTATAACTTTTTTTCTTAAACCTCTATAACACCCATGTCGTTCGCTAAAAGTCATTCACGCGAACAGATTTGTGTTTCATTAAGGACAGTTAATATTGATACAAAATAGCGTTGAGTGCCATTAAAGAAAATTTCAAAATTTGTTGCACCACAAAAGTAAACGAGTTTGAAGAATTTCCCATAAGATGTCCGGCAAAACTATAAGATCACTTTTCATTGCACCGTTATTAAAAAAGTACAAGGGTTATTTAATGGTACTACTAGATAAAATATTTATTACTAAAAGGTGTTCCTTTATACATTTGATCTTTTTATAGACAAAAGTGTTGAAAATGTGAAGTTAAAATGATAAGGTCAGTTCATTTCTTTTCCACTAAAATCATATTTTTTGCAATTTATTCCTTGACTATCTTGATTTATAGAAGTGTTTAGGAAGTGAATTATTTAAATTCCAGAAGTGTTCCTAGCAATTCATCCCGCCCAGCATTGGTAGTAGATATTCTTAGACCTGTTTTAAGGACCCTAGAGTGTCTGTTATGCAGGAATCTTATCATTTTCGCATTTTCAACATTAATTAAATTTTATTTAGATCATTTTATAATTATTTGAGCACTTTTATCTTGCAAAACGTACAATTCAGAGGCATAGGTAAAAGTGGACATTTTTAAAGTTGGGCAGGATAAATTCATAGGAAGACTTCTGGATTTTAAATAATTCACTTCTATAAATCAATAAATAAAGATAGTCAAGGAATAAATTGCAATAAAATATGATTTTAGTGGAAAAGAAATGAACTGACCTTATCATTTTGACTCACTGGAAAGTTCACATTTTCAACACTTTTGTCTATAAAAAGATCAAATGTCAAATAAATGATACCAAAAGGTGAATAAAGGAACACAATTTAGTAATAATTATTGTAGCTAGTAGTAGCATTAAATAACCCTTGTACTTTTAAATAACGGTGCAATGAAAAGTGATCTTATAGTTTTGCCGGGCATAGCTATGAAACAAAATACTGAACAAATAGTAAGGTATAAACCCTTAATGCTTTCAGGAAAAATGTTATAACACTTTACAAAATCATTTGTTCTAGAAGTGGTTTAATCAGGACCACTTCAGATTCTTTAATAACATCTTTGGAACTATTGGTGTCGCAACCAATTCTGCCAATCGTGGAGTAGAACTTTCTTATGATTCTAAATTGTTTGTAAGGAATATTTTTAAGAACGAGTACTTAAGAAATGATTCTTGATATCTAAAATTAAAAAATAAAAAAAATATATAACAAATTTAAAGAAAACCAAAAGAGTTTAACAAAATTAAAAAAGCCTTTAAGAAATGGCTCTTTAGAATAAGAAATAAAAAAATAGGTTCTGATCCGTTCCCTAACGCTTCTATGGAATGAGTACTGAATGTGAAAATTTCAAACAAAAAACATTGGTGGTAATGCCAAAGTAAAACGAGTACAGTCTATTTTCATTTTTAATTTATTGAAAAAATAAAAAATAAAATTATTGTCTAAAAAAATCTTTCAACAAATGTGAGTGGTAAAACTTTTTTTCTAGTTGCAAATACTTTTATACTAACCACATAACTTTATGTACTTTAAAAATCTCCTTTCACAGTGATTATTCTAAACATTGCTCATGTTAAGATTGTGTTTAGTGAAGCATGTGGTTTCAATTAAGTTCCAACTGGGATTTTCGTATTACAGGAAAAAGATAAGCCATAGGAAAACAATACGATTGCATTTTATATTTTTTATGACTTCTACAGAAGTTGTTGCTATTTTTTCTCTTCATTATTATTCAGTTTTTTGTTTTTTTCGTGTGTGTGTGTGTGTGTGTGTGTGTATGTGTGTGTGTGTACATTGAGAGATTTTCCAACCAGACGACCATGTCATCCGGTAAAAATTCTGTCACAAATGGAAAATAAAAAGTGAAGAAAATTATTTGAAACCAATGTATATGAGTATGTGTATGTTATGTGTAATGTTTGTGTTATTGTTGCAATGAATGACAACAAATGCAAAAAAATTATCAGAGCAGAAATATCCTTTTCTTTTTTACTTCTACGCTTTTTCATTATTACTACTGTTGTTGTAACTATTGAAAGGGGAAAAAAAGGATAATTCCTTATTATAAAGGCCTTTTAAAAGGGATATACTTTTTTTTTTCTAAAAAAGAACTTTTAAAAGGTCTCTGCTTTCTTTTCTAAAGAAAATCAGGACTCATTTTTGATCTCATTCTTTAAAAGTCGATGGTTAGGTTAGGTTAAGTGGGTAGCTATCCAAACAGTTACAGGACAGCTCACGTGGGTCCAATTTGGTCCCGTTGTGATATCCTACTGGGTCATGTGGTATAGCGTAACGTAGTTTCGGACATGTGAGCATTTGTCTCCCAGGCCGCCACTACAGTATCCTCATCACTGAAATCAGAAAGAATAAAGATACTGAGTTTCTTGCTTGCTACTATACAAGATCGAATCCTACCTTAGATTAACATGCGTTATGTTCACCATGTGTATCTTTTGGGATGATTGTGACATTGACGTCATCTTGGTCTGAATCCAAGAGAGCGTCCTCATCAACTACTTCATCCACTCGCTCAAAAAATTCACCCACAAACTCGGAGTTTGAATGAGTGTCCTCTTGAGCAAGAGAACTAGTAGTCTCCTCACAAAACATTGCTTCCGGAGATTGATTTTCATCGTTTTGAACCGGTCTGTCTCTGTCATCACCTCGGTAGACCTGTAGGAAGATTGACTCGAAAAAGTAGTAAATCTTCCCACTTTTCTCACGAAGGGGTGGCAGCGACTCCTTGTTCATAACGATGACAATCTTTCTAGATGCAAAAGTCGAATAAACATTAAGATTTTTTTTTAGAAACAAGTGCTGCTGCACAAAATCGAAAAGTGTCTCCAAAATAAGGCCTCTATTGCCATATTTTACCCCCGCTTACTATAAAACCAAACATCGCACACATATAGCATCACATTAACACATTCAAAGAACTCCCACATACAGAGATACGCACTTTTACAGGAAGAGACCCTGCAAACATTTTTTATTGCGGAAGTGGCTAAGAAGAGTCTTCCAGAAGTTGAAACTCATCGCCACGACTATTGCCAAAGTATCATTAAAATCATCTTCCGTCGGGAAGAACTGTTCCTCGTGGAAGTGTCTTCCAGACGACCCGAAGAAGTCACTTCTGGAAGTGTCGAAGAAGACTCTTCTGGGCGCCACCCGGAAGATGATCAGAGAAGTGTCGTCTTAGTCTCTTTTAGAAGATGATTTTTCATTTTTTTATTTCTGTGTTTATAATTAAAATTATTTTTTTATATTTCATAATTATCTTTATTTCACAATTATCTATACATATAAAACTACACAATAAATAATTCACATATAAAGTAATTTTACATTTAATAATAAAATCTTCATGCGAAATTTCTGGTCAAATCCGGTACCTTTAAAAGAAGAAAAGAAGGTTAATAATAATTTTTATAGTTAAATTGTATTCAGATTACCTTTTGTACAAAGAATGCGGCAAGACACTTTTACAGGCAAAGTTTTGGACTTCTTTAAATATGCAAATATTTGTTTAATGAAGTTTTTCCTAAAATTAATATATGTAAATTGTAAGTAAAATCCAATATTACTAAATAAAAAATTAAGAAGATTTACTTACTTTTTAAAAATTTTATTTGTTAATAATTTCCAAATTATTAACAATAAAAAACACTTATGTAATTATCAGGAAAATTTTTCTTTTTATGTTTATTATTGAAGCCAAACTGTACCAAAGTTAAATTGTTACTGAAAACATGATTTTACCTGCTTCTTTATTGTGTTATTTTCTTTTCATAAAAAAACTGACAATCTTCCCAACACACGTCAAGAAGATTATTGCGCAATAGTAATGTATTTTGTTTTTGTTAAATTCGAATTATCATCTTATTATCTTCCAGAAGTGACTTCCAAGTATACTTCTGGAAGATCAAAGGACGATAGTAATGCATTTTGTTTTTGTGAATTTCGAAAAATCTTCCGACAATCTTCTAGAAGTCACTAAGAAGTGACGTCTGGAAGATTAGCAACAAATTTATCTTCCAAATGTTTAAAGGGGAGAAAAGAAAACTAAAAAAAAAAAAAAAACATTCTTCAAACATTTAGATATGGCTGTAAGTACATATGTATGTGTATATGTGTGTAGGGCTAAACTCATAGACAAACTAACACGTAGAAGAGCTTTCAACACCAAATTGCAAAGAGGAATGGTGTATGAAGACTGAATAAAAAATCAAAAAAAAATATAAACCAAACAATGTTACAGAAATTGCATGGCGAGAAATGAATGAAAACAATTGTAATTTGCACTATATAGACACATTCGTACAGATACAATAACCGCATACTGACATACATTGCTTTAACTTTTTCCTTTTTTTTTTCATACATATGTTAACTGTGACATAAACACACATACGTACTCACACATTCATATAGATCATGGGATTCATATACTTTTAAGCAGACATTCTTTAAAGCCATCATTTTTATTTTGCGAGGTTTGTACGTCAAATCTAGACAAATCCAAATGTCGAATGTATGGGAATTATATGATGAGCAGTAGCTATATTCCAAAAGGATTTCTCGCTATATCATTGTTATACACTTTAGAGAAGATATTATACTAGTTAAGTTATATGTATTACTTGGAACAGTTTGAAGTAATGAACATAAAATGCATACACATGTAATAAATATTTGCTGAGTATGAAAAAAATTTTATCTGAAACCTATGTTTTTAAGAAAATATGCAACAGACATTTTTCATACACAGAAAAAAAAAAATATTTTAGAAAAATTTCATTAAAAATTTTATTCAGAATAAATTTAATAAATTACTCAAAATCGAAGTACACATCTGTTCAAAATAATAGATACACCTAGAGGTATTACATTAAAGTGACGATAACTTTGGAAAACTCTTCAGAAATAAATCGATTTTTTTCTTTTAGTAAACAATTTGATCTGGCAATGATACTTTGATGAAAAATATGGCAAATATGTGCATAAAAATTAATTTACGCATTCGTTTTTTTTTTTATGTTTATTATTATACAATATTGAATTTAACTTAACTATAATAAACAATAGTTAATATATTATAATTATGTACATATATACAAAGTCCCTTTTCAGGGCTCTCAAGTATAACTTTAAAACAACTAATTAATTTATTTATAAAGTAATTAAACATAATTTACTTCAAACGAAGAAACACATTCGTTTTCGATTTAAATACCAAAAATTGCTGCTCATAATAATAGATACAGTTAATTTATTTCAAATTTTTTTTTATATTAAATTGAATTCTATTGTACTCTTTTTGATTATTTTCATATAATAGAATAAGAAAAGTTTCATATACCCAGCAAAAACTTTGGTTGAGTTAAGAAGCTAATATAATGGCTCTTCACTACTTACACATTAGCTGAATAACTCATTATTTTAAAACGGTGATGACATTAGAGGCAACTACATACCCTATACATTACTTAGATGTCATTACAATAACTAATTACTTCCAAGCTGTTAAATAGCGCATTGATTTTAAAGCACTACTGAAGTCATGATTAGTAATAACATTAGGAACTAGTTACATTTTATGTTATAAATAAGTAATGAAATATCAGGATATAAAATAGGTTTTTTTGTTGTTGTAAAAAGATTTTAAAAATTTTAATTTAAAAGCTTAAAAACAACCAAGTATGTAATTAAAATAAATGTAATAAAAATAAACTATTTTAGATTACAAATTAATTCATTCGCAAATTTTGCCTTTAATTTATATATCCCTTCTTCAAATATATGAATAGCTAACTGCATTATAAAAATCAATAAAAATTAATATTTAAAAAAATCTGATCATAAATAATTATTTACATTCGGGTTATAAATAATCAGTTACTATACAACTTTTATGTAATGCAGACAGTATGTTGTTGTCATTACAAAGTAACTACATCCGTAACTACATGTCATTACCAAGTTTTTGCTGGGTAGGTTGAAAATATTATAAAGAAACGAGCTGTAAACCCGCTACTTCGTCAGCGGAAATTTTTACTATATAAAGTATACTATATAATAAATTCAAACTAAGATTCTCAACTCCCTTGGGAACATTTTTAATAATGGTGTTATGTCATCCATAAATAACAATATCTCTTTAATTTCAGGTTTAGTATAATGAAAAATAAATATCAGAATTACGAAAAAGTATATTAGAATAAAGAAAAAGGACCACAAAATCCATTTAAAAGTTTCTGATTCACTTATGAATCAGAAAAATTTCAGAACATTCAAGAAGTACTATTAGAAGAACGAAAAAAGATACCACAAAGTTCTCTCTTATGGATTCTCATTCACTTAGCACTTCATGTCCTTAATTTCATATTTCTAGGTTAAATATAATAGAAAATTCAAAAAGTACCATTAAAATAGCAAAGAAGTACCACAACGTACCCTCTTATGGATTCTCATTAACTAAGGACCACATATCCTTAATTTTATGTTTCTAAGTTCATAATTAAAGAAAATTCAAAAAGTACCATTAGAAGAACGAAAAAGTACCACAAAGTCCCCCCTTGTGAATTCTTTACAACATCGGACCATGAGTATTCAATTTCATGTTTCTAGGTTAAATATTACAGAAAATGCAAAAAAGTACCAATAGAAGTAGAAAAAAGTACCACAAAGTCCATCCTCTTGAATTCTTACCCACACCATGTATCTTTAAGTACCACAGATTCCACTATTGTGAATTCCTATCTACACTTTCTTAATTTCATGTTTCTATGTTTAATGTAATTGAAGATTCATTATTAAGTTTGAATAAAATGTAATTTCCCGCCTTTACCCCTTTTTTTGGTACTTTTTTTGACCCATCGAAGTATTAAAAATTGTATTTTAATAAATTTCTAAATTGTAGTGGTATCCCATATTAAAATACTCATATGAATAATTCAATAAATATAAAAGAAAGTTTTATGAAAAAAGTACCAAATTTTTACCCATTAAACGTTTGAATTTCTAAAAAGTACCAAATTTGTATTTCTCATTTTTTGATAAGTTATGAATACGATATAAATTTTATCTGTATGTTGATTGGTTTCAAAGATACGTATGGTGCCAAAAAAGTACCAAAATACAGTTTTTACCCGTTTTCTACCTAAAATAGCCGATTTTCAAAAAAGTACCAGACACCTGTCCAATTATTTTTTAAATGAATAACGTTAACTATTCAACTTTTTTTGTATCTTTATTAGTTTGGGAGATATAAAGTTACCGATTTTACCCGTTTTTACCCTTTTTTACCCCCTAAACGGTCGAATTTCCAAAAATCCCGTCTTAGTGGATCTATATGGTGGGAGACCTACCTACGTTCCAAATTTCGTCTCTCTAGCTTCAGCCGTTTGGGCTGTGGGATGATGAATCAGTCAGTCAGTCAGTCAGTCACGTTACTCTTTTATATATATAGATAGTATTTTGACACAGAAAATGTGGAGAAACAATCAGTGCACCAAATAGGAGAGAAAAATGGTTTAAAACAAGAACAAAAATGGAAAATCGTTACTTGAAATTGCATGTAAGGGTTTAGACAAATATCTACATTATCTATAAAATGCTTTTGTATGATTGAAACTTGTAATAGTAAAAAATATTATAAAATTTGAATTTTTATTACTTGAATAATTGATACAATTAAAAAAGTAATTGGAAAAATTCTTCTCTTTTATAAATGTTTAATTGACCATACTTTTCTGGGTATGACATATAAAACGATTTATCAAAGATAAAAACTATTCTAATTGCCTTTTTAGTTATATCAATTATCAAGTGATTAAAATTTTCAAACTTTTTTACTAAAAAAAAAACATTTTTCTTATTATATCAATTAATAAATTAATCAAGTATAAATAAAAATAAGTGATAATTTGAATAATTGAACACATAATTTTTTTAATAGGTTGAATTTAAATTAATAAAATAATTGAATATGTATTATTCGTAATTTTTTTTTTGTTTTGTATTCTTTCAAATTATCCTTTTCATGACATTTTTTTAACCATTTATTAAAACCTAAGCAGATTTTTAGATTAACCCCCTATTTTTATAAAACTATCGAAAAATTCGTATGTTTTATAAAAACAGGGGATAAATTTTAAACATTACGAGTGCGATCGAAAAAAAATCTTAACACACATTTTGCCTCATAACTTTTTTCGGAATCAATATTGACAATTTTTTTTGATCTAGTTATCATGGAAAAATACTTCAGTTATTATTTTTAATAACAACCATGTTTATTTGTCGTGATTTTCATCAAAATGAGTGACAAAAATATTTATGTGCTTCAAATTATTAAAAAAAAATTAAAAAAATCCAAATAGGTCCTACAAATAATTGTCCACAGAATTAAATTTCTGCCATCAAACTGTTTCTAATGTTATTAAACAATATCAGGAGAATTTGACCATTGATATGAAACCTGGTTCGGAAAGAAAAAAATGACCACATGATATTGGGAAGGCTAGAAAATTTAATGCTATTGAAAGGAACTCCAAACACATCTGGTAGAAAAGCAGCCCAGTAATCTCAGTGCTTCGATTATTTGGTGCGAAAATTTAAAGCTAATACAGAGTTGATAACATATAAAGTCCAAAAAGTTCCAAACAGGAATGCTGCAAAAAATTTAGAAGCCAAGAATATGACACGGAATTTTAAACCAGATTTCATACAAAAATACTCAAGTTGTATAATTGACGAAGAAACGTATGTGCTGGCAGAATTTTTGCAGCTTCTGTGTCAAAACTTTTATATTGTTAATACTCGAGTTAAGGACCCAAAAGCAGAAAAGTTTTCATAAAAAATTCCTGGTTGCGGCAAAACAGGATACATTCGGATCTATAAATACCAAAATATATATCAATGAATATTTGCAAAAAAAAAACTTCTTCCTTTCATAAGAGAGCACAACGTGTCCACACATTTTTGGCCCGATTTGGTATCATGTGACTACGGTAAGAAAGCTCTGGAGTAGTACCAAAACAATAACATAGTTTTTGTACCAAGAGAGGTAAATTTTCCAAATTGTCCATAGCTTAGACCAGTGGATGAACGACTTTCCTAATTACATTTAAAATGTTTTGTCAGATCAAAAGTTTTTTCCATTTACAGCTTTAATTTTTTACACGACATTTATCTGGTACATTTCCGCTTAATTCACTGATATGAAATTTATGACTAGGATGTTGTAAAAAGTCCGCCAATATACTGCTTTTATCACCCTTTAGGAAGCATTCAGATTTTTGAAGCCATGATATAAAATATCTCAATAATTTTTGTCCTCTCTTTTTCCATAACATTGTTTCTAGCATTTCTATTAGAAACTTTTTTTTTAATATATGGGTCTTCAGGCAAGGTTTTTATTAACTATTCTGATAAAAGATACAGAGTAATTTAAAAAGTGAGTAAAATTCTATCCAAAGATGTAGATATTTCCCTTTAAAATTCATATTATTTTGTCTGTGATCCTAAAGTCTGTAAATGAGTTTCACTTCGTTTATAAATGTTCCATATAACCTGCATTATAAATGCACTTTTATAAAAAATTATTGTTTTTTAATAATAAGGCTTAATGAGTACATAATCGCCTTTTCAATGCTTTTTATTTCAAAGAAATCGGATTAAACTTAAATAGATATGAATATTAAAAAGTAATTGGAAATTTAGCAAAATAAAAATAAAGTTGTACTTTTTAGTCCATAGCGTAAATACATGTCTATTTAATTTGAAGAAAATCGGAGAACCCAAGATCAAATAAATGTATTTCTGATCTTCCGCGGATTTATTTCCAAAATTTTTTATCAATAACCTTGGAAAAATTGATTTCCACAGACTATCCGTATGTCTGTAATTTTGTACATACATACTGAAAGTATACACTGAGGAAAAAATTAGGTCGTTGTTAAATCTGAATCTACTAAATTATTGGTCGGATCGAATTGAGATGTATGAACAAGTTCAAGGGAGGATCTATGTTTTTATATAATGTGTTAAGTCTTGTCATGCCATACAAAAAGAAAGCAGAGGTCCTCATCTACAACTTTCCCATATATCTCAATTCGATTCGTCCTATAGTGTAGGGGATTCAAAATAATGTCCACCTTTTTTTATTGGCTTTTTTTATTGACCTCTCGTTTAAATGATTTGAGAAGCATGTGACATCTAATTATATTATTTAATAATTCAACAATATCAATGCAGTATCAATTTTTTGTTCTTGATTTGACCACGACGTTCGATACCTACTGGGTTAATACACTACTCTAAATGGTGTAATCTTGTAATCGGTCGCATATATTTTGAAAATAACGAACAACTTTGTTTTTTCTTTTTTAACAAATCTTTTGCTATGTAAATTATCTTACTACCCTCGTATAGTTACCAACACATAAATATGCAATGAATATACAAACACTATCAACAATTGATACAACTTTGTTGTTTATGACTGAGAATTCTATACGAAAATAATGGCAAGAGAAGCAACATTGAATTGTAATTCTTGTAAATTACAAAAAAAAAAAAAAAAAAATCATCACAACTAGAAAAACACCTAATCAACAATCAGAACGAACATTAACATAAAATACAGAAGGACTAACTAACTGACTGACTGACTCTCTATTACATAGAAACAAAACTACAACATTGTGTAAACTTAATTGTAATTCTCTACACATGTTCTAAATAACTTGACACAGAATTGCAATTAGTTTCATTTCAGCGACAGTCAAGCAGTCAGGCAGGAAGAAAGTATTTGATACATTTCTAAATACAGTCTGTGATTTGAGCGAAAAATAAATTATGTCTTTTTGATAAAAATGTTACAAAAGTTTTTCTTGCCACAAATTAGAAATAACTTTCTAAAAGATTTTTAAAGAGTGTTTGGAATTGTATATGAGGTGTGATAGTATTTCAATAAAAGAAATATAAGTAATAAATTTAGTTTAAGAGATCGAAAATGTATTTATAAGTTAAAGTAAATTTATTATTAAACAACTACTTAAATATAAAATTATGTTTTAATATTTTTCATAACAAAATGTATTTTATATGAATTTTTCTAATATAAACATTTGTGGAATGCTTTTACATTTTATACAAGAAAATTGTTAAAAGAAGAAACAACCACAAAAATTCTTAAACTTATTAAACCAACAACATTCCCGCAAAAAGAAAGGCATCCTTAAAAACTATTTTCATTTTCCTTAACCACCCCCCAAAAGACAACTTGTTAAAGACTACTTAAGAAGAGCTTTTCATTTTAAAACCAAAAACAATTGTTGTTCTTTTTTTTTTTTTTTTTTTTGTTAAAGTTCAACATCAATAGCAAATTGATGGACTTTTCCAATAAACACAATAAATACAACATAAAACTGAAAATATTTCCCAATTACCAGCGAAGTTTTGTAGTTAAAAGATACCAACGGAAGGAACAACTTATAGCTAATCAAAGTTTGCTCTAAAACAAAGTCTTAAGAGAAATAAAATGAAAACTTCTTGCCTGCAAGAATTCTTAAAAATTTTGTCAAATATTTTTAAAATAGTTTTATAATGTGAAATTTTGTTTTTTTTTTTTTTTCTTAAGAAAAAACAGCTCAGAAGTTGTTGTAACGAGTGACAAGCATGTGCTACTATCAGGGAAACCAACATTATATTTTGTAATATTTTAGCAATTTAAATGACATATTTTTGCATGTTTTATACTTAAGATCATGATTCTGCATATTTTACACTAGACTAAATTTTTTTTATATAATTTGTCAATAGGATTTTTTTTACTGTTTTTAAGTGCAAAAATATAATATTTTTTAATAATTTCTAATAAAACTAATTAAAAAATAAAGCATGAATAGTAAATAATTTAAAATTTAGCAAAAAATAATAATATTTTAAGAGCATATTTCTTAACCTTAAGAATATATTTACGATTTAAAGAGCATTTTATATGCGCATAAGATATTTTTTTTTTAGACCATATATTAGGTTGCCCTGGCTACTATAGTGCGTTTGATCAGGTACTAAGGGAAAGTGGAACAGTTATGGCGAAGTAAATAGAATACCAAGTTGGAAATTGATATTTTTTGGCTTTTGAGCAACATATTGAATTTGGATCTCCTGAAGTGGAGGATGATGATGAAAAAGAAGATTTATAAACACACGCAGAGAAAAAACATGGTTACAGCATGATCACCACAACTATTCAATGATTATATAGCCGTTTTTCATTGATTTAAATATACTGTGTTCATGATAGCAACGTTCATGATTCTGTTTAATCATTTAATGATTACCCACAATCAAAACTTTAATATGGTTCACTGAATTATAATATGTATTTAAATATGTTTATATGAAATCATATTTATGAATAAATCCAATCATTTAGTCAATTCCACAACAATTTAGTTAATTACATAACCATTCATTTCATTTTACAAATTTGGTTAATTCTACAACCATTAAGCCATTAACTTTTAATGCCTTTTGAATACACATTTTTGTGTATCAGTCCAGTAGTTATAATTCTCATTTAGTTTATATATGAACAAATATAAATTGACAAGTTTTGTTTTTATTCAGTATGATGAATGTACCACATATCGTGGTACAAATGAATATAAATATGAAAATATGGAATCATATATATGATAACATGGGATTATATATATGATTAAATTAGTTCATATATATGATGAAATTAGTTCATATATATGATATAATGGAATTATATATATGATAACATGGGATTATATATATGATAAAATGGAATTATACTTATGATGGAATTAGTTCATATATATGATAGAATGGAATAATATATATGATAAAATGGAATTATATATATGATGAAATTAGTTTATATATATGATAACATGGAATTATTAAATGATAAAAACATGATGAAATTGAAAGCAATACTTAAGTAAAGGTTATAAAACTTACTAAAAGTTATTAATAAGGTTATGAACCTTAATAATAAATTATAAATTGGAATCATAATAATGATTACGTACAAAAATATTTATTGTAACCTGGAATCATATATTACAATCATAGTATGTTGCTCTTAGTTTATGGTCACAGGAACCATATTTTTTCTTTGCGTGCATAAGGAGTGAGATCGAAAAATTCTTAACATACATAATATTCAATAACTTGGAAACG